>JAPCYP010000033.1:2440680-3661020 GCA_035048595.1 Echinosophora koreensis
TTTAACCTTCTCTGTATGCGAGTGTGTTCTGTCTCAAAATTAGACAAGTCACCCATCTAATTTTCTGTTGGCTTATTTTTGCTTGTTGTGCCTGCGAAAATAATTTTCAAAGTTTTTCCTAAAAAGTTGGTAAACACAATTCAACCCCCCTCTTGTGTTAACTTTGGTTATTTCAGTTGGTATCAGAGCTCAACCTCTGAGTTGAACACTTAATAGTGTAGAGGAAAAGATCTTGGAAATGGCAGGAGAAGCCTGCACAAGCAAGAATTATGCAGGAGAAGGATCCTCAATGTCGAGACCTCCATACTTCAATGGAGAGGACTACATCTGCTAGAAAGAGGATATGAAGTGGTTTTTACAATCCACTAACTCTGATCTCTGGGATATCATTGAAGAAGGTCCCTATGTTCCTAAAGATGACAAAGGATCAGAAGTTCCTAAAGCCAGCATGACTGCTGATCAAATAACAAAATGGCAATTTAATGCCAAAGCTAGATACGCAATCATGTGTGCTTTAAGTAGAGAAGAGTTTGAAAAAGTCTACGCTTGTGAATCTGCTAAAGAAATGTGGGATTCACTAACTGTTGCTCATGAAGGAACTAACAAAGTAAAGGAGACCAAAGTCAGCATGTTGGTCAGAAAGTATGAACTGTTCAAAATGGAAAAAGGAGAAACTATTGGCCAAATGTATGGGAAATTTCAAACTATAACCAATGGATTGAAATCACTGGGAAAAGTTTACAAGACTGAGGAACATATTCAAAAGATTCTCAGAAGTCTTCCAAAACAATGGAGACCTCTTGTAACCGCAGTGTCTCAGGCCAAAGATCTATCAACAATGAAGCTTGATGAGCTTCTTGGCACCTTTCAGATTCATGAACAAGAGCTGATTGAAAAAAATAATGGAAAGAAGAGCAAATCCATTACTCTCAAAGATGACAAGAAATCATCTAAGGGATCTGCATCAAAAGCTCTTAAAGTTGATGAATCTTCAGATGAATCTGAGGAATCAAATGAGGATGACTCTGATAATGAACTTTCTTTTCTTACCAGAAAAATGAAGAAGCTCTGGAAGAAAAAAAACTTCAGAAAGGACAAACCTTCCAGGCGTTTCAACAAAGATGGTGGATTACATAATAGAAATATCACTATGTGTTATGAATGCAAAAAGCCTGGTTACATCAAGGCAGAATGTCCTCAACTTAAGAAGCAACCTCCCAAGAAGTTCATCAACAAAAAGAAGAACGTAATGATGGCCACTTGGGAAGATCTTGATGAAAGCTCCACTGAAAGTGAAGGAGAGGAGCTTGAAGCAAATCTCTATCTTATGGCAGATACTGATTCAGTCTCAGAAACTGAGGTAAATTTTGAACTTGAGAAATTGAGTGATGCCTATGATGAAATGTTGGAAGAATCCAACTGTATATCTAAAGCTTTCAAATCCCTCAAGAGACAGTATGTTAAACTCTCAAACGAGTATACAAAGAAATCTCAATAGTGTGAGAAGTTAGATCTCAGTTGAAAATCTACCCTCTGAAGAAGTTATTAAACTTCAACAGAAAGTAGAAGAGCTCACCTCAGATTTTGCCAAGTTTGTTAATGGTAGAGATAATCTGACTAAACTTTTGGGAAGTCAGAGGCACTCCCTTAACAAAGAAGGTATAGGTTATTCCAGTCAAGAACATCATAAAGGATCAACAAAGTTCTCAAAAATAACTGTCAAATATATGTCAGTTAGTTTAAATAAACCTATATGCACCTACTATGGAAAAGCTGGACATATCACGTTTAAATTCATTCACAAAAAGATAAGGAAGTCTTCACAGACTCTTTATACTGACAGAAAAGGACCCAAGAAAATATAGGTACCTAAGTCCATGATCATTCCTGTAGCAGACATTGCTTAACAGGACAAAGCAAACACCTATCATGGTACCTGGACAGTGGTTTCTCGCGACATATGACAGGAGAAAGGTCTATGTTTCCTAGATCTCCAACCTAAGAAAGGTGGACATGTAACCTTTGGTGGCAACCAGAAAGGAAAAGTTGTTGGTGTAGGTAAAATTGGTGGTAAACCTCCTTTGCCTATTATCGGTGATGTCTTATATGTGAAAGGATTAAAACATTATCTGCTTAGCATAAGTCAATTGTGTGATAATGGATTTTCTGTATCTTTTTCTAAGGATGCATGCATAGTCGATGACAATAGTGGAAAGACCCTTTTTTCTACTAAAAGGCAACACAATCTGTATAAGATTGACCTGTCTGAACTTTCAGATCAAAGTGTAACATACTTTATGTCTAAAGAGGATGGCAAGTGGCTATGGCATAAGAAACTATGACATGTTAGTATGAAACAAATTTCTAAATTGAAAAAGCATAATCTTGTGAGAGGATTGCCTGATATTTCCTTTAAGAAAGATGTCTTGTGTGATGCATGTCAGAGAGGTAAACAAGTAAAATCAAGTTGCAAATCTAAGAAAGAAGTCATCTCCTCTAGACCTTTGCAACTGTTACACATGGATCTGTTTGGACCAGTTAGTGTAGTTAGCCTAGGTGAAAAGAAATATGGTTTTGTCATAGTTGATGTTCTATAATTACATAGGTACTCTTCTTAACCCACAGGATGAGTCTTATAAGGTCTTTACAGTATTTAGTAAAAGAGTACAGAATGAGCAGGGTTTTTGTATCTCTGCTATCAGAAGTGACCATGAGGGAGAATTTGAAAATGAGCAGTTTAAACTGTTCTGTGAGGAAAATGGTATTTCTCACAATTTCTCTGCACCCAGAACTCCGTAGCAAAATGGAGTGATTGAGAGAAAGAACAGATCTCTTCAAGAGATGGGCAGAACAATGCTTAATGAAAATAATCTCCCCAAGTACTTCTGCGCAGAAGCCATTAACACTGTTTGTTATGTGCAAAACAGAATTCTGGTTAGACCTATCCTAAATAAGACTCCTTATGAATTGTGGAAAGATAGAAAACCCAACATATCATATTTTCATGCATTTGGATGTGAGTGTTATATTCTTAATACAAAATATTATCTTGGCAAATTTGACTCTAAAGTAGATCAAGGCATATTCATTGAATATTCTGAACTGTCTAAAGCTTTTAGAATCTTTAACTCTAGAACTTCTGTAGTAGAAGACTCAATTCATGTAAAGTTTAATGACGAAGATTGATAGGGAACTATCAGATTTAGAAGATGATATTGCAGGTATTGAACTTAATCCTGCAGTGGAAAATTCTTCAAACAAGTCAAAAGTAGATGTGTCTGAAAATCAGACAAGTGCTGATACGTCTGAAATTCAGAATGAAAAGAAAGACTGGAAATTCAAGATCTATCATCCAGAATATCTTATCATTGGAAGTCCATCTCAAGGAGTTAGAACAGATTTGCTTTCAATGAAAATAACAACATGGCTTTCATATCAGATTTGGAACCCAAAAAGATTGAAGAACCCTTACAAGATGAAAGCTGTGTTCTATCCATGCAAGAAGAACTGAATCAATTCAAGAGAAATGATGTTTGGACTCTATTTTCTAAACCCAAAGATAAATCTGTTGTTGGAACCAGATGCGTATTTAGAAACAAACTGGATGAAGATGGAAAAGTGGTAAGAAACAAGGCAAGACTAGTTGCTCAAGGGTATAATCAACAGGAAGTATTGATTTCACTGAAACCTTTGTACCTGTAACTAGATTAGAAGCAATTAGAATTCTCATGCCTTATGCTGCACAACATGATATAACTCTCTATCAAATGGATGATAAAGTGCATTTCTAAATGGATAATTGATGAGGAGGAAGTTTATGTCAAGCAACCTCCTGGGTTTGAGGATTCTGAAAATCCTGACCCTGTCTATAAGCTTAAGAAAGCTTTATATGGACTCAAAGAAGCTCCTAGAGCTTGGTATGATAGGTTAAGCACATATCTAATGGAAAATGATTTCATTAGAGGAAAAGTAGACACTACACTTTTCAAGAAATGCTGAAAGAAAGATTTCATAGTAGTACAGATTTATGTTGATGATATTATATTTGGTGCTACTAATGAAAAGCTCTTCAAAGAGTTCGCTGAGTTGATGCAGAATGAGTTTGAGATAAGCATGATGGGAGAATTGAAGTTCTTCCTTGGTCTTCAAATAAAACAGACGAGTGATGGAATCTATATCCATCAACAAAAGTACACCAATGAGCGTATGAAAAAGTATAAGATGGAAAATTCAAAACCTATGAATACTCCTATGCATTCATCAGTTATTCTAAACAAGGATGAGGAAGGTAAAAAGGTAGATCAAACTGTCTACCGAGGTATGATTGGATCTCTTCTATACTTAACTGCTAGCAGACCTGATATTCAATTCAGTATTTGTCTATGTGCTAGATTTCAATCAGATCCTAAGGAATCCCATCATAAGGCTATTAAAAGAATTTTCAGATATTTAATTGGAACCACTAACCTTGGTCTATTATATAAGAAATCTGAAGATTTCAGGTTAGTTGGATTCTGTCATGTTGATTTTACTGGAGATAGAATTGACAGAAAAAGTACCAGCGGAGGATGTCACTTCATTGGAGCAAATATGATCTCTTGATTAAGCAAAAGGCAAAGCACCATTGCTCTGTCAACTTCTGAAGCTAAGTACATATCTGCAGCAAGTTGTTGTTCACAACTGCTTTGGGTAAAATATCAACTTGAGGATTATTCAATGTTTAAGCATAATATACCTGTTTGGTGTGATAATACTAGTGCTATTAACTTGTCTAAAAATCCCATACAGCTTTCTAGAGCAAAGCATATAGAAATAAAGTATCATTTTATCAGAGATTATGTGCAAAAATGTTTTTGAAATCAAGTGCATTAAATTTTCTGGGAAAATCAGAAGGTTGCTTTAAGTAGACAAAATACTATTTCTATTTCTAGCTATAAGAAAAGTTTTGTATTCATCTGCCTCTTGAGCCATCTCTTCAAGTCATCTATATTTCCACTTCTGCCTCCCGGGCCATATCATCAAGTCATTTATCATTCCACTCCTTGTCCAAGCCAAGTTTTTTTTTTTTTTTCCTTTCAATTCCTTATTCTCATCTTTTGAACCAATGACATAAAGCAAGTAAAGATTAAATAAATGTCAGTGAGAATATTAGAATCAACGACATAGACATGAGAAAAAAAAAATTCTATCATACAACATCATATATCTCATCATTATTCTCAAAAGCACCACTTTCCAAGGTGACAACATGAAAATTAACATGAGGTACCATCTGTCCTGTTTGGGGACCATCCTAAGCTACATGAAGAAAATTCAGTTAATTTGGTAAGATATCAAGCATGCAGGCCAAAATCAACAAATTGAACTCCTCTGCTTAAGCTATGAAGGCAGGTGAGTCTTAGCATTGGTCATCTCACCAATAGAAAAATTGCTTAACATCCAATAATGGAGAGAACTACTATTTTTCATATTTCACCCTAAGAGCTTAATTACAAAATATTAGACAACCCCTACTTAAACACCATTCACAGGATGAAAAGGAAAAATATAATGAATCAATAAAGTTCAGCTTCTTTGATGCTTGCATATAGCTACATTTGTGAGCATGAAAGATCAATGAGCATCAAGTTGACAACTGCAAAGGTCCAAGGGGTCAACCAATGTTCAGAATTTGAAGAACAAACAAATAGATCAATGATAACAAAGAGAATAGCAAATCCAGAACCTTCTTCAGTTCACCTTAATGAATATTAGTTTTTTGATTCAGAAATAATTGAACTTACAGTACATAAAAAATTACTTCATTTCATTGGAAATAATGTCTTTAATACAACAAGAGACTATGTCATTATAATAAGGATTACGTCTACGGACAGATTCCCATGCTAAAATATGAGCCACCTTACTTCCTTCACTTTTGTTAAATTGTACTTTGAAATTTGGGTGATATAATAGACATCCCTCACACATAGCGAACGATACAGTCTCCCTTCTTCCAAAATGAGGCATCGACGTTACACTTCAGGAAACCCGAAGGCAGTGCTGTCCATGACGAAACAGTGAACAAATTAGATTTAGTAAATGAAAAAGAGTGAACATAATAGATTTACGTAATGCAGCCTCTTTCACGTCCTCCTCCATGAAAAAAAATGATGATGCAATATTTATTTTTTTATTTGCTTTTTTTTATTAAGAAATGGGAATGATAGATAATCATCAGTGTTGCAAATGCTAGAAAACTACTTAATTAACATGTTTGGATGCTACAAAATTACTTAATTCAATTTATTCACAAAATTAATTAATTAATTAATATGTTTGAGATGCTACAAATGCTAGAAAACTACTTAAATCAAATCACTTAGTAAATATTAAAAATAATAAATCTATCAAAACTAAAGCTATAAATTCAATCTTCAAAATAAATTATATTCACAAATATGAAATAGAATATTTTTCATAATAATAATAATTATTTATTATAATAATTAAATTAATTAATTTACCTTAATTAATTAAGGAAATCATAGTTGCTGAATATTCATTTTGCGTGCTTCCACCAATAGAGCAAAGCAAAAGAAATAAGGCGAAAAAATATAAAACATCATCAATGGTTCCCATCGTTTCCATCTATGCAGACTAGCATCAGCAATCCACGAATGGGAATCTACAGCATCACTCATGAATCTAATAAAAGCAAGACAACACAACAATTTTAAACAACAGAAAGATTCAAGCAAAATAAAAAAATATTAATCATAGATGAAAACGAGATAAATAAATGACATGGAATTAAAAGTATATATAATATATAATTACGACGGTCTGAGTGGACTTAAGCAACAACAGATAGCAACAAATATGTTTGTGAATGAATATACCTTCTGGGATTCGGTGACTGACAAATGGCAAAAGGATGGTGTTTCTGCTAACCCCCACTTGGCGGTATAACAATTTTAGGGGTGATAAAAAATGTCTGACCCGCCCGAAACCGACCAACCCGTTGTGATTTTTTATGAAACGGGCGGGTTGAATCGGTTGGGCGGGTTGAGCAGTTGAGAGAATAGGCTTAATATGGATTGCGGCGGTCGGTTTCGGGTCTGATTTATGTCATCCATCGGTACCCGACCCAACCCACACCTAACAAAAAATAAATAAACAGATTTATCAAGAATGGGCTGCCAAGGCCCAATTGTTAGCCTTTCACACGGTGGCCCAAGCCTAAAAAGCTTGACTTGTTCACTCTCACCCAGATACAGAAAATAGAACACACAGATGCGAGGTGCTCGACTCAAGTCATTGTTGACGAAGGAAGCTCTTTCTTGACTGGTTGGACCAGTTCGACGTGGCTCACGGCGACGCACGAGGTGGCCACCGTAAGTCCCAGATCTGGAGCTCTGCTTCTCTAACAAACCAACCAGAATAGCTGTGAAGCTCTGCTTCTCTGACGAACCAAATCTGGTCTTCTATTGACGACAGCTTCTACTCGCAGTTCTGGTGTGTTGCGGCCGGAGTCCAATATGCGGCGGCGGCTCGATGGATGTCTTCCTCAGATCTGGTTGCGCGGCGAAGTCCGATGAAGTTCCTCTGATACGCGGTGGCGGCTCGATGAACAAGGGATTGGCTCTCCTCTGTTTCTCATTTTCTCATTTGGGCTGATCTCTTCTTTTTTTAGGCTATGTTGCTAGATAAATCGGGCTTTGGCTCCATTTTTTTTTATGAAATAAAAAAAAAAAAAAAATCTCGATCTGTTGCAAACCGCCCGAACCGCCCCGTCACCCGACCAACCCGATGTATAGATGGGCGGAAATAGATTTCATTTTTCTTACATCCAACCCGCCCGATGCTCACCCTTAAACAGTTTCAGTGAAACCCTATTTTTGTGTGAGTCGTGAAGCCAGCTACAGATTATAAAGGGGCCAAACACGCGGGAGGGATTGTGTCCCCACGTGAGAAGTAGGTAGGGGTAGGTGAGTAGTGAGTACTGTACTACTGTCCACTTCTTGAATTTGTTAAGGCATGAGATTGAAGGGATGAACCGAGTTGTTGACCCGTTTATGGTGGGTTACAGATTAGTTCAGTGAGTTATGGACGAAGGTGATGGGTTAGAACTTAGAAGTGTTATCAAACTCGGCTCGGATTGGCCGGTCGGACCGAGCACCTCGGCGAACCGGATGTGCAGTCCACTTGGTACAGATCGGAGTGACTCGGCCGGTTTTCGGAAAACTGGTGACTCGTGCGCACATTAAACCGGCCGAGTCTTGCAAATTTCAAAAAAAAAGTTGAAAAATGGGAGGAGGAGGATGAAGAAGAAACGTAGTAAGATTGTCGTTGTTGTTGGAGTAGACAAAACAATCACGCATGGAGAAGAAATCGACGAACCGAGAGTGATGGTGCTTCGATGAGCCCCCCGGTCCCAAACCCGCGACAGATGAGAGGAATCGCGAAAAGAAGAAAATGTTACAAAGAGATGAAACGTTAAAAGGAAGAAAATTTGATGTGGCTCTAGCTGGAGGAGAAAATGTTTCGCAGAGCGTTGATGTTTTGATGTGCGGCGGCTAGGAGAAGATAAGTTTTAATTTTAGGGTTAATACTTTTTTGGGTTGAAATTGGGCCTGTGTTGTGTTATACGGGCTTGTTATATGGGTCAGACAAATAATAAAGTCAAATATTATTATAAAAAAAACACTACTACAGATTTGATCCCAAGACCAACTCCTTAAAAATGTTTGTCACGGCCTCTATGTCACAATATTCCGTTAATGATATTTGTGTGAATCTTTATTATTATTATTATTATTATTATTATTATTATTATTATTATTATTATTATTATTAAAAGGAAGGAAGTGATTGGGGGCATATTTGTAAAATCACTTGGAGTTTCTTTTGTCTTTTTTTTTTTCATTTAAAGGCTATTTTTGTAACATCACTTGAAGTTTCTTTTGTCTATTTTTCATTTAAAAAACTTTTCTAAGGGTAATTTGATAAAGAGGCCATACAGATAAAATTGAGAAACGGGTTGGAATTTGGAAGGTCCTGAAAAATTATGAAGATGAAAAATAGAGAAAGAGAAATGGGAATAGATAGAGAAATGGATGGATTTGCAGTATATATAAGCTTAAGGTAAGGCTATATAAACCTAAACACTATCCAAAGTATACCGATGTCACGGTTGAAGACCGGGAGGAAACTCTAAAAGTTTTCGTTGTAAGGGAGTTGGAAGATGCCATTGAAATTCACATAATATTGCCCTATAAAATTAGTGGCATAAAAATTTTCAAGACACATCCACCATCAAATTCTTCAAATGGGTCAGAAGATGTTGACCGCAAAGAATCTGAGAAAAATTAAAGGTCCCAATAATGATGACGACGATGAGGACAATGGTGGTGTTGAAGATACAGAAGGAGCTGAGGATTTTGGTTCAAATATTGTTATTACATTGGAGTGTTTTACTATTAACCACATAAGAACTTGATGTTATTGTAGTGAGCTTGGTAGATAGTTTGTATACTATGATATTTTTTGCTGATTTAATCTTTATTATTCAATTTGCATAGAGTGAGGATTAAATCATGACTGCAAAACTGAGTGACTTAGATTGCTATTTTATTGCTATTCAAGTTATCTTGCAATAGGTTAATTATCATTTTTCATTATATAAATCAAGGCTACAATAAGAAACCCGAAACTCTTGATGCTGATGAATAAGTTTAGCCGCAAACTCAATTGGTCATGGTGAAGTTTACTATTTTTAAAATTTTCCATTAGTGCTTTTTATTGCTCTTTATTGTCTTAATTGACATTTAGTTTCATGTTAGCAACCTTAGTAAAAACAAAAATGAAAATTTATTCCAAATTGATTTTATTATTCACTTACAGTTTTCACATAATTTAAAATACATATTCAGTTAAAGTTTACACTGCCTGTCATCTTTTCCCTTTTTCCACTAGAGAGTCCGTTACAAGGTTTAGGATGCGTTTGATTTACAAAAATTCAAGGAACCGGACAGAACTAAATTTTTTTATCCTTATTGGATTTGAAAAGTGGCCAGGGGACAGGACAAAAAAGGGGTGAGGGACATGACAATATAAAATTTGTTCATAAAGTTGTTATAATCATACATATATAATAGAGAGAATCTTCGTATTAAAATTTTATATTTACAAAAAAAAAAAAAAAAGTATAGTCATATATTCAACTTTGCATAGGTTTTATATTTCCAAAGCACCAGATTTTAAATTAACACAGATCTACAAAAAGAAACACAATAATTTTAATTTGGTAAATTCAACAACAATTATTATTAATAACTTATAATTTTAAAAAAAATTAAAGTAGACAAATTTTATATTTCAACGAATTTTGATTTAAATTCAATTTTTTTAACTGAAATTAAAGTCTATTAAACATGCATTATTAGAGAGTCAGTGTCAAGGTTTAAGGTATTAAATTAATTATTCATTAGTGCTTTTGATTAATCTTCTCTATTGTAGGAATTGTCATTTAGTTCCATGCTAGCAGCTTTAATAAAAACAAAACTGGAAATGATAATTTATTATTATAAAAGCAATTAACTACACTGTTATAGGCGGTCTTAATTGACAAAATTTGAAGCATTTTCTAATTTATTTATAAATTTCAAGGCTTATAATAAAATTTGTTCACAAAAAAAAAAAAAATTGTTCATAAGATTTGCTATATAGTCATACATAATAGAGAGAACCTTCATATTTAAATTTTATATTTACAAAAAAAAAAATAGTCAAATATTCATATACGCATAGGTTTTATATTTCCAAAGCACCAGATTTTAAATTAAAACAGATTTACAAAAACAAACACAAAAATTTTTATTTGGTAAATTCAACAACAATTATTATTAATAACTTATCATTTTTATAAAAAAAAATTAAAGTAGACAAAATTTAAGCCTTAAAATATTATTAATATAAATCAACATTAAAATTGACACATTTTTAATTTCAACGAATTTTGATTTAAATTTTATTTTTTTAAATTAAAGTCTATTAAACATGCATTATTATGGAGCAATGATCCTATGCCAAAAATGCTTTAACGGACCTGCTGTCTTTTCTTTTTCTCTTTGGTAAACTGCTACTTTTTCATATTTTTTAATTTATAACTTTCAAATTGATTGCAATCAACCATGAGTTAAGTTACCGTCAACCTTTTTAACAACATTTAATTTCCATTGAATTGGATAGGATAAATGGCATTGAAATGCTCCAAAACGGTTAGCAGCCCATGGAGTTCTTTTCCAATCTCTTTATGCTATATATTAGCACATAGTGCTAAACATAGGTATGGCAAAGGCAAAAAAATAAAAATAAAATAAATAAATATACAATACTTCAAAATTTAAACCTAAATAATAGAAATAGTAGTAAATTGAATTTACCTGTAAAAACAAAGTATATTGAATTTATATGTTTATTATATTATGATATAAAATATGGTAAAGGTTGGGAATAAATTTATTTTAAAATTGTATATAATGTATTTTTTGCTTACTAAATTATTTAATTAGATTATTTAAGCAAATTCTAATTAACATAATTTTAGATTTGATTTAATATTCGATGATCTTATTTATTGTTAATGAAAATGAGCATCTCAAATGCTTATCAAGAAACAAAACTCCTTATCAATCCAGACAATATACATTGTTGTTTCCACGAGAGGAAGATGGATATCGAAAGGATATTCCATAAAGTAAGGGTTCGAGTGACATTATCCAACAAGAGACAAGAAGTAACACGAGAGAGTTATTTGCTTATAGAAAACAACTGAGAAAAATCGACCAAGCATCCTTATTGCACTCCAAGCGACACTTTCAACAATGGACAAGACAAGATATTGTTCGTGCAAACATTAATGCATCATATTTATGACAATATTGTCAAGTCTTAACTTTGACCAAAAACATGAGACTTCAGAGAGTGGGATTTCATATTCTAATGTTGATGACATCAATAATTTCTCAAAGTGGTTGTTAAAAATTGGGGATGGAAAGATTAGTCAAAACGACCACGAAGATGGAGGAATCGAAATATAAGACGATCTACTCATTAAAAAAAAACATAACTTATTTGGAAAACATTAGTGACACAACATTTTACCAACATAGGGCAATTTTCGTACCAAGAAATGAAATTATTGACATGTTGAATGATGACATGATGTCCTTGGTTCCCGGGGATAAAAAACTAATCTTAGTTCTGACGGTACTTGCACGATGAATGCAGATATCGATACAACGAATCATGTTCATACAATTGAGTTCCTGAACATGATTAACTCATTGGGACATCCAAAACAACGGTCAAAGCTCAAAATTGAAGCTCCAATAATGTTGTTGAAAAATAGAGATCAATCCTCATGACTGCGTAATGACACTCGACTTATAATTACTCAAATGAGAAGTTATGTTCTAGAAGGAAGAGTCATTTCAGGAAGCAATAGTGGCCAAAGGATATTTATTACCAGATAGTCACTGATTAACACCTTCTGATAACTTAATTTCATTCAAATTTCAACAGAGGAAATTGGCAATTTTTGTTTCTTCCGCAACCAGTTTTTTCACATGGGTAGTTGTATATCGCAATATCAAGAGTTATCTCCCATAGTCGATTAAAGATACTAATATGCGACCACGAAGGTCAAAATTCAAGCGTTGCTATAAATGTGGTTTATAAAAAAGTCTATCAGAATCTAATTCAGGCGAGTTACTCTAAAATTATTAAATTTATTGGATGCTTAAGTATAAAGCATACTCTTATTAGTTCACTTTCACTCTTATAGGGACTTCACAAAACTATATTACATGCCAAATTATAACTGTCCAGGAGGTTTACCTTTTTAAACAATATGATTTACTTAATTCATGTCACAATAATAATTTCAAATATTTCACTTCAAGTACTACTTATTTTGAATTTCTCTGATACTTCCTTCTTCAAAAACATTACAAACACACGACTTCCTTCTTCAACAATTTTTTTTTTAAATCATTACAAACAAACGATACGTAAGTACCTATTCATTTTACTAAACAAATAAATTCACAATAGACCATTTATCAAAAAAAAAAGTTCACGTTAAACCAAAAAAAAAATTTGTATATATTCACAAAGACAATATAAAACAACAATTATATTTATTCAAAATACTAGAATAACCCGTGCATCGCACGGGTCTTAGTTCTAGTTATTATAAAAGGAAGGTGGTAGCTAGGGTATTTTTGTAAAATCACTTGAGAATGGCAAAATTAGTAATTGTTGTGCTTATAAACAAAAAAAAAATGTAATCGTTGTAAGGCTAATTTGGTAATTTGAATAATACTATAGGGATAAAAATTATTTTAATCACATAAGTGTGTTTGAGAAAGCTGGAAAAAAAAAATTATGCTGATAATTGATTTTTATATAATCGATTATTGTGATAATTGATTATAATCAGAATCTGTTTTTGTTTGGGTTGCTGAAAAGCGATTTTAAGATAATATATTTCGTTTGGGTGGTGTAAAAAATCACTTTTATATAGCAAATTACAAAAAAATGTATGAAGTTATTTATATAATTTAATAATATTTGTTTAGAATAGGGGTGTTCACGGATTGGATTAGATCGATTTTGAGCTAAAAATGTCATCTGATCTAATGATGAAAACAATGTGCGGTTTGGATTGGATCGCTTTGCTTCCTTTAAAAAAAACCGATCCAACCCAATCAATCAAATGCAGTTTGGAATTGGATTGGATAATTCGGTTTTTGTCATACTTTATTTTTTTTCTTATGTCAAGTGTTCTTTCTACTTATATTTAATAGTGGACAAACGATAATTGTCATTAGATCAAACTTTAAAAGGTTAAGATTAAACCACAAATGCATATGAGTTTTTTAAGTGGTCATGTGACATTTTAAAACCATGAAATAACTTTTAATCTTAACCATCCATATATGGTTGTATGGTCCAGATTTACTCCTCCCACTCTCATATAAAAAAGATGCTCTCACTAGATACATCCCTATATATATATATATATATATATATATATATATATATAAACAGAATAATAAAAAATTTAAAACAAATCATCGAAATTAAAGAAGTTCTCATCAATCAAACAAATTTTCTATTTTTTATATTAAAAAAATCAGAACAAATTTATCAAACAACTTTTTCCCTTTAATTTTATAACTCTTTTCAAAATTCGGTATACAAACAGTCTTTTTTATAATAAAATGGTTCTTAAAAAATATTTCACAAAACAGTATTAAAAAAAAAAAAAAACCAAAACACAATCAAGAAGGCCCTAAATTGCAAACACAATTTTTATCTTTGTTTTGTACTAGATTGATGGACCATGCCATACACAGGGAATATGCTGATTTGATGAACTCGTGTCACTCATTAATTACCAAGGCCAGAAAGATTAGAGTTCTAATAAAATTGTAAAATGTGAAGAGAGTTATTAATCGTCATTCCAATAACCTGGAGAGACAGGCTAACGAAATCCAAGCAAAGAAAGTAGAGAGACAGGCTAAGGGAAGCATCGCAAGATCCAATTGCGCTAAGGTCAAAGAAAGCATTTTTTTGGTAGATAAAAATTTAGGGTGAGGGGATGGTGTCTCGGTTCAAGGTAGGAAAACCTTTGAGCTCAATGAATACTTACAAAGGGATTTATATTTACCTCACCTCAAGGAGACCAATGGGAGCTCAAACCTGCAACCTGTCAAATACGAGACCCTGTCATAATGTCATGCTCCACTGGTCAAAGAAAGCATTTGATAGAATAGATTGCTATAGAATGATTTTTTTTCCTACAAATATTGGAGTTTATAGACATTTATAAAACCAAACTTAAATCATTTATAAATGGAGCAAACAAATAAATTCACGAGGATATTAAATGCAAACAATAAATATCCATTCATATTAGTAAGATACTATTAAAATAGTTTTAAAATGGTGGATGATAATAAATAAGTCAAATAAATTAATAAAATATAAAAAAAGGAAACTAGATGATTGAATTTTATGGGTGACTAGAGTTTGGAGAAAATCGATCCATAAAATTTCACTGACCAAAAATCTTCTTTCATATAAGAGGAATGTTTTTTTTTATAACACAAACCCTTTGTTTTTTTTATTATTTATTTTTGAGATGAATGTATATAAAGATGATTAAAAGTAAGCGAGAGATAGAAAGAAATATATACGATATCATATACGATATCTAAAATTTATGCTCAAATAATACAACTCTTTATATAAGAAAACAGATAATAGATAAATATTATTACTATTACTTTTGGTTCCGGTCAATATTTATTTATTGAATATTAATCAATAAGGTTCATTATAGTTATTAGATAATTGATTTTTTTTTTTTTTTTTTTTGAAAGAATATAATTAAGTTTCTTAAACATATTGTTAGGAGTTTAATTTTTACTGTTTATATGAAAGTGTCTTATTGAAAGAGTCAATATCAAATTTGGTAATAATCTCTGCGTCTCAAAAATGTTAATCTTTCACTATCAATCAAAGAATATGTTTGGTTAAAAAAATTATCGAGTATTAATTAATTTAATTGTAACAGTTTTTACATTAGTATAATAATATTTAATTTAAAGAAACATTAATCACTTGTTTTCAAATTTTTATTTATATTGAATAATTAATCAGAAATTAGTCAAATTACAGTTAGAAAAGAAAATTAGACGACTTGATAAGAACCGTAACCTCAGTTGAAGTCCTAATCAAATATCCTCCGCCTCTATTGGACATTGTGGCGACTCTCTGCATTTTTGGTTTTTCCTTTCTACTGTAATAAACGAGTCCTTCTCTAGCTACAAAAACCCCACAAATCTCTCTACCCAATAGATTTCCAACACGTGTAATTATTAATTTTCGCTTTTAACATTAAATCCGAATCGTCACCCCCTTAATGATAATTCACTTAACTTCGTATCTGAACAAGGAAGCACAACTAGAACCCAAAAGAATTTATTCGTAAACCCAAAAGAAATTCATAAACCCAAAAAAAAAAAAAAATCGTTCGGCAATTATTAAAATTTTTAAAATAATCCCAACCACCATCTTCTTCTTCTTCGAAGCAACTCAACATACCAAAAAAAAAATAAAAAAAAATTATATATTTAGCTTCATCACCATCTTCCATAGTTTTCACTTTCTCTGTCTTAGATTCGTAGAGAGAGAGAATGAAGCTCTCTGCGTTGCAGCAGAGCTACCTCAACCGCCGGAGCAACAGCTTCAGAGGGTCGCCGCCGTCCGACTCCTCTGGCGACTCTTCCGGCAAGTCACCGGCGGCTATCTTCTGGCTCCTTCTCAACGCCGCCTGCTGCATCATCAGCCTCTTCCTCGGCTTCCGCTTCTCTCACCTCGTTTTCTTCTCCCTATCCTCGCCTTCCTCCAACGCCGGTAACTACACGGGCGCCGGAGAAGCAATCTCCGGCCACCTCCGCCTTCATTCCTCGCTCGCCACGAATCCTATCGTGACGAGCTTCGAGAAGCCGGAGAATCGGAATCGGCACGCCGGGAGCAGGGTAGTGGTAGGGCGGCACGGGATCCGAATCCGGCCGTGGCCGCATCCGAATCCGGAGGAAGTGATGAAGGCTCACCGGATAATCGAGAGGGTTCAGAAGGAGCAGAGGGTTCTGTTCGGAGTGAGAAACCCTAAGACGGTGATTGCGGTGACTCCGACGTACGTGAGGACGTTCCAGACGCTCCACCTGAGCGGTGTGATGCACTCGCTGATGCTGGTGCCGTACGATGTGGTGTGGATTGTGGTGGAGGCTGGTGGAGTTACCAATGAGACTGCTTCTATCGTTGCAAAGTCAGGGCTCAGAATCATTCACGTTGGGTTCGATCACCACATGCCGAATTCGTGGGACGCTAGGCATAAATTAGAGACTCAGATGAGGCTTCATGCTTTGAGGTAAAAAAAAAAAAATTTAAAATTCTGCTTCTTTTGTTTTTCTTTGATGGAAATTTCCCAAATGCTTGGTTTCAGTTAATTGAGTCTTTTTGTTGTTATATAATTGACTTTAAGGAGTTTCAATTTGGGAGGTACTGTTTTTATCCACAAATTGGGGAAGAAGAAATGATTACTTCACTTTATGGTAGAACCAAGAAATAGCATGGACTTCATTAGACTAAAATTGTTCATTATGCTTAATACGGCGAAAAAACAGATGAGTAATGCTACACAGCCGGAAAAAGTTTGACGAATTTGTTAGTTGTTGGATAAGTTAGGTGGGGACCATTCATCTATCTAAAAGTCAATTACAATGGGAACTCGTTCTGTTGTAGTATTTTCCATATGAGTACTGTTATTTGAACAACCCAATCGGTTAACGATTTGCGACAACTCATAAAATATGTTATATTTCATTCTAAAACTAATTGACATTATTTGAAGTCCCATGTTGTCTGCTTCAATTCCTAGGGTGCGGCTGGGTAACTCCACTTAATGTCAATTTGTTTTAGGATAGAATCTAACTTGGTATCAAAGCTAGAGCTTTGTTTTTGTCGTTTATCATCTGTTCTGGTATTGCCTATATCATATGATAATGTTTTTTTGTGTTCTCATTTCCTTTCTGGTCAGTGTTCTTGCATGATCTGAAGATTTAATTTGTTGATAAATAAATAAAAAAAAATTGATTGATTTGACATGTGGTGGAACAGAATTGTGAGAAAAGAGAAGCTGGATGGAGTTGTGATGTTTGCAGATGATAGCAATATGCATAGTATGGAGCTATTTGATGAAATTCAAAGTGTGAACTGGATCGGCGCTGTTTCGGTTGGAATACTTTTTCAATCAGCTGATTCTTCATCTTTACAGGGTGAGGAGGAGGCCCCTCCGTTGCCAGTGCAAGGTCCTGCTTGTAATGCAACCAACAATTTGATTGGGTGGCATACCTTCAATTCGTTACGATATACAGGAAGAAGTGCAGTTTACATTGATGACCTGGCGCCTGTGCTGCCCAGAAAGCTTGAATGGTCTGGGTTTGTGTTGAATTCCAGGTTGCTTTGGAAGGATCTTGATGATAAGCCCGACTGGATTAAGGATCTTGATGCGTTAGATAGGGTTGACGAGGACATATACAGTCCACTGTCTCTGCTCAGGGACACCTCTGTGGTAGAACCACTTGGGAGTTGTGGACGCCAAGTTTTGCTTTGGTGGCTGCGGGTTGAAGCTCGCACAGACAGTAAATTCCCTGCTCAGTGAGTCCTCTGCTCTTGATTTATAGTATAGTGCTTACCAACGTTTTACTATATTAAAGTTAACGCTTGAAACATACTACTTAATAAGTATAAAAAAAGGTGCTTGGAAGCTTGGTTACCGGATTTGCTTAACAACTCTGCATACCGCATACTAGATTTGCCATACCATGTGCTGCGTACTAGGTTTGCCGTACCATGTACTGCATACTAGATTCACCGTACCACGTACCAGTGTACTAGATTAGATTCCCGTTAAGAAAGTCTTATAATCATAATTGCAAGAAGTGATGAATCTGATACCCGTACCTATCGCATTTCTGGTAACTATGCTTCAATTATGCTTCAATATTTGTGTTTCATTTTAATCATACTAACACGGGGGATTTTTTCTCATATTAATGTGGAAAACTTAATGGAATATGGTTGAATTTGATTTTCTGAACTATTAAGAATTGGTCACTGGAAAAAGCATACTGCTTTCTTTGCGTATAGTTTGATGAAGCAAGAATATATCGATACCTTATGGATGCATACTTTCTTTAATTATCAAATTGATATCTGAATAAAGGTGCTCAATCAAATAATGTTTGAAACTGATTCATGCTGCCAGCACTTAAATAACTGTTCTTTCCATAAGTCAATAGTATGCCTCAGTTTTAGAAATTTTCATTTGTGACACTATCTTTCGTTTGCTAAGTTGCTTTATCCAAATGATGTCTAGCCTTCTGTAAATCATATAGAAAATTGACACACTAATTTAAAAACCTAGATTCTGTAAATCATACCCCCAAGTGCAAAAAAATAAAAGGGCAAAAAAAAAAAAAAAAAACGAAAGGTTCATTGTTAACCAGTTTACAGTAAATTTTTTTAGTAGGAAAAATTGTATTTGAATTGTTGTGAAAGTAGTTTTATGATGCAGTTGGTTCCACAAATGAAAGCTAGAAGCCAAAAGCTAATGTCTGAAAATTGGAATGTTTAACAGTTTAGACTTTAGAATATATGTGAGGGATTTCGATGTGCTTGGTACCATGATAAACCAAAAGGATACTGAGCAAAAAAAAGGGATACTAAGCAATTGGCATTTCTATGCTTAATGCGAATCTAGCTGCATTACTTGCTTTAGCTATTGAGCATCATGTGGTATTAGATTCACGTGCCTGGGATGATTTACAATTTTCCAGTTTACGTAGCACTATCTAATATGATCTTGGTCAGACTGGACAAGCAGAACCTAGCTGACAAAGAGAACTGCTTCCAAATTGGGCTGAATCGTTATTGACATAAGATATTATTTCATTTTCTAACCTAGCTGCATTACTTGCTTTAGCTATTGAGCATCATGTGGTATTAGATTCACGTGCCTGGGATGATTTACAATTTTCTAGTTTACGTAGCACTATCTAATATGATCTTGGTCAGACTGGACAAGCAGAACCTAGCTGACAAAGAGAACTGCTTCCAAATTGGGCTGAATCGTTATTGACATAAGATATTATTTCATTTTCTAACCATTTACTGACTCTGTATCTTTATCTTGCTGACTTGACTTGGAAGAAAGTCTCACACTAGTGATTAGCTTATATAGAGCGATTATCTGTTGGATAGCAACTGCATGATCATAAAGATGTTATAATAGACAGAGATATATAGTAGTCAATAAGAACTTGCTGATATAGACCGGATCTTCTTTGCTGGTGGTTGTCCGTGGGGTTTACTAACTATCAATGTTCTTATAGCAATGTAGTTGAGGGAGGGTTTTTACTGATATATAATATCTGTAATTCTGGATTATTTTTGGTCCTTTGGGTGTAGATTTCCGAGCTGAAAATATCAAAACTATCACAAGGAGGTTGGAGGAAAACGAGAATACCATAATCTTGAATTGCCCGCATGGAAGGGCGGAGGGAAGGGGGGCTGGCAGGGGCTACCCACCCAGCCCTCAAAACATATCCTTTAAATTTTTTTCGTATAACCATATATTTTACCCCATAAATAAATTAATATTAGGCTCTGTTTAGCTGGTCCAATAAGCTAGCAAATAGTTTCTTTGACTAGCTTATTAGCTTGTTTGACTAAAGTAGAGGTGTTTGGTAAACAAGCTTATCTCATTAGCTTATAATTTTTTTCATAAGCTAGTTTATTTAGTTTATAGATTATAACTTATTAACTTTTCTCTCATTTTTACCCTTATTAGTTGAATGAAGTTTCTATTTTACCTGGTCCCTCATAAAATAAAATTTATATAAAAATCATATAAACATATAACTTCATTTATATTATTTAATAAAAATGTTTAAAAATAAAATTAAAAAATTAATATTTTAATTATAAAGCTTTAATCAAATTTAAAAAATATATAAAAATCATATAATTATGTCCTTTTATGTCATTTTATATTTATAAGTTAGTTCAACCATTAATTTTACCAAACACTTCAAATTCAATCAGCTAACTTTTCAGCTATAAGCTTTCAACTAAAAATTAACTTATCATTCATAAGCTAGCTTAGCAACTAGTTTTGCCAAACAAAGTCGTAGTCTCAGTCTCTTTGGCTCCATTAAGATAAAATTAATGACTTTGCTCTTCTATTATTGTGATACAATGATTTAATAGTTAGCGCAAGAGACTCTACTAGCACCACCACCAACAACAAATCCTTTCCTCCCTAAATGAAGTCTTCAGAAAGATCATTTAGATCCTTTTCCTTTTCAATGGTTTTATTTGTGATTTTTCTTGGTGTTTCTTTTTCCCTTTAATTATTGGGCAGACTCTATTAGCACCAAACTGCAGAAAGTAGTGTTGGATGCGGATCTGCAGGCCCATCAAGACCAAAACTTAATATTGATTGCCAAATATGTGTGTTAATTATTCAGGATGTATGTGGATGGTGTGGACGGTGGAATTCTATTATTTGTATTCATGCATCCTATGTATTTACTCTCCTAGGACTTAGCATAGATAATTAATGCTCTAGGAATCAGCTTCCTCTAGTTATTAGGATTCTGATTGTTGTACATTTTTCTTCTATTTAAAGTTTAAACCCATTGTATCTAATCTGGTTAATAGAATGAAATCAATATTTCACAAGTAATCTTAAATCAATATTAATAACTTAATAATAAAATAATAAGTTTGTCCAATAGCTCCTCTACAACAGAATTGGAGATTTCCATTTCTTATCGAATATGAGAAATTACGTGAACATAAGTCATGTTTGTTTCCGCCCATGGCTTGACATGCTAGAAGAAAGACCAAATAACATTAAACTGTAAATCCCTAGGATGTTAGATGGAAATTGTTGGTTAATGTCTAAGAGAGCATAAACTTCAATCAGAACACTTGTCCATGACTTCCTGTCACAAAATGACAAGAGCATTCTGACACCGCCTTTATATTAATACCATAAAAGGTTATTTCTAGGGCGAGCGACGTTAGAAAGTCGTGTGACATATTTACCGTTGGATTATGTTAAAAAAAATTGGATGGATAAGATTAACGGAGGACAACCGGTTCTCTCAATCGCTCTCTTGAATGGATTCCTGTAATGATTGTGCCAACGCCCCACGGTGAACTGGGAGGAGGAGGCTGAGTTGAGGTAATCGAGCTCGCCATGGTGAACCAAACAATGGGAGTCGAGGGTCTGTGGCTGAGTGGCGGACGAATGGTCGGCATGGAGAAACTGAGTCCGGCTCGTCGATTTTGGCCGAGCTGTGGTGAGCGAACTTGTTGGGGTTGACCAAAATGTGGTGACCGAACTCGCCAGGGCCGAGATGTTAGAGCCAAGCACGTTGGGGTGGGTCGAAGAGTTAATGCCAAGCTCATCGAGGCTGTGATGGGCTGATGGCCAAGCTTCTCCGAGGCCTGTGGTTGTGGAACTTACGTTCTCCTTGTAGCGAAACAGGTGAGTCCATGAGCTTGAGTGCTATAGTCTAGCCAGAAGTCAGAAGGGAGGGTTGCCTTGTGGACCAATCCGAAGCCGTCGTGACCGAGTTTGGTGGAAGGGGAGAAGGAGTTGGTGGCGTGGTGGAGGAGGGAGTAGGAGAAGAAGCAGTGGGGGTGGTTGTTGTGGTTTTGATTGTCGAAGGCGGCGATGCAATGTAGGAGAGCTTGCTGTAGAGGAAGATTGTGTGGGAGATGAGGAGAGAGGAGGATGAGTACAAGGGAGGTGGCGAGTATGATGATTAGGTGGTGGTGGCGGCGGAGGGGTGGACCACCGTCGCAGAAGGAGGGGATGGCGTGGCTGTAAAATGAAGGGGAAGGATTGTCATGTGGCTAGAGTTTTTTTTTACCTACTACAGCTGGTAATTTACCGATTTCGTAGGCATAAACTTAGTTTTTTAATAAATAATTATCTTGTTTGGATTCCTTAAATATTACTCTTAGAGGGCTAGTTAGCGAGACCCTTCTCAAAAGCCAAAACTTTGAGAACAGTTTTTTTTTTTTCCTTCTTTTTTTGTGGGAATGAGTATGAGAATAGTATTATTTATTAGCATATTTTCTGTGCATATCCCTGAACATTTTGACGCAATTTCATGCAGATGGATAATTGAGCCTCCTCTAAAGGTCACCGTCCCATCAAAACGGACTCCATGGCCAGATGCTCCTCCTGAGCTCCCAATTAAGGAAAATGTGCTAATTGGCACACAAGAACAGATGACCAAGCATTCAGCAAAGACTAGAACATCCAGATCCAGGCGCAGTCGAAGTAAGAGAAAGCATGACACCAAGCTGATAGGTGTGCAAGTCTCTACACATTCAGAGGAACACTAAGATGTTAATACATGCATTTTAGGAATTTATTGCCTAGTGGATACTATACTGCTGCTGACCCTGAGTGACAAGAATCTGTTTTTTGACCAAATGGAGAAGCCTGATGTTCCTACTGGATACACACATTGGGAGTAACTTCTACAGCGGGCCAGCATATGTGCATTCGAGTCTGATTTCACCAAAGTTTTTTACATTGATTTTTTCCCTCATTTTTGTTGGGGTGATAGTTGATACATATTAGATATTCTCCATTCTTATGAAAGGCATTTTCAATTTATTTCTTGAGCATTTGCCGCGTTGCAGGAAGCTTCTATTCATTTTTGAATAATTCTAAATCCTGATCCTCCTAATTTTTTATTTTTTTTGGTGCAAGAAGAAAAGATGAATAACCCTATGGAGGCACATCCAGATGAGTAACTGGATTTTAGAAGGCACTCCTAGCTTCCACACCTAACTCCACTCCTGATTATTGTCCCAGTTATGGTTCAAATTCAGCAACCATTTGTAACCTTCCAAGACCAAGAATCCTGGACCCCATCCACCACATGTGCAGGGAGAGGAACAATAAGAATAGCTTGTCTCACTTCTTGAGGAATAGGAGTCATTAAACGATCCAAACACCCAGTCCCATTAAGCCAAATATCCTTCAAAAACCAGATTAGTATCGGAAATATGGATGTAGTCAAGATCACAGCAAAGCGTCCCACTACCCAACCAATCTGTATACCAAACAGAAGAATTTCTCCAGTTTCATATAACAAGTTTTCATAATCCCACGCCAAGTGATAGAGGCCTTAGAACCATGAGATATCCAGACAGAGCCTCCTAATTACTATATGAAGAAAGTACTAAATTTTTTTTCTTCATATTTCTAAGACATTGTGTTTACTTTTTATTTAGTACTGTCTTTAATTAGTATTAGGAGAATTAGTAGGAGGATATAACAAAAATCATTCATTCATTTTTCTTCAATGTAAGATATATTATATATTATATATATATGGTTTCTGTTAACCAGTGTCATAAGAACATAGGTTAAGGAATCAATATCTAGAACCAAGAGTGTTATATAGAAACTTGTTATTGGAAATCTCAACTTTTCACTTTTCAATGCATCTTTTTTCAATATAAATTTTCTACTTTTGTTCCTTAGGGCACTGGTTAGCATTTGCATATATGGGTCTTGCTAATAAGTGCCCTAAGAGGATTGGTTAAGAAAATCATAAAAATAAAGTTTATATTGAAAAACTAAGATTAACACTTTTCAATATATTGAATACACTATTTTTCCATACAATTTTTTTTGTTTTGATTCCGTAAGCAACGTCTTAAGTGCACCAATTAACATACTTCACAACAAAAATGTTGATTTGTCAAGATATTATTAAATGTACCGACAGTGCATAGAAATTAAACTATAACTTTATTTATGTTTTTTCTCATAATTTAATGCATAGCACATGATACAGATTCAAAGTTAAAAATCTCCAGAATCTATCTTTCTCGGGACTAGGTTGTTTGGCATGGTAGCATACTAACATAAAAGTTCATGCCTGTGCTGGCCTGGCTACAAATACAATTGCCTTTTATACAGTTTACAACCATTAAAGAATCATTAGTAAAAAAAAAAAAAAAAACCCATTAAAGAATCAAATCACCTTGAGTATATTTAAATTGATTTGTATGGATTACAATGAAATGATCATTTCTATTTTAGTGTTTAGTAAGTTTATTAATAGAGTTTAATTTTGATACACTAGCATTATAATTTTTTTTATATCTAATACGTTAAAATATAATCATCTTAAAATAAAATTGACAAAATAGGTAAATTAGTCTTATATAATTTTTTTTTTTTAAACTTCTCACATGGGTCCTATATTTTTTTTTTCCAAATTGGTTATACATGTTACGTTTCGTTTCCACATTAGTCTTTTTCATCAATTTCGAGCCGACGCCGTTAGTTTTGACCTGACGTGACTATCACGATAATCTGGCATGTGGCTTTTGATCTGACGGTGTTAGGTCGAAATTGACGGAAATCACTAACGTAAAAACGAAACGTAATATATAAGACCAATTTGAAAAAAAAAAACTTATTAGACCAATATGAAAAATTAAAATTAAAAAAATGTATAGAACCAACTTATTTATTTTTGCCAATAAAATTTAACAATAACGACAAAATTCTATATTTTAGTCGGGGTGGTTGGGGAGATTCTTTGGTGCTCATAACATTCATTATTTGACACATAAATTATAATTTTAAAAGTATAGTCAAAACAAAAAATAATAATAATCTATAAACATTTAATTGTACATTAACATGAGAAATATGTAATTTCTCGGGCATTGAATGAAAATGGGCATCGAAATATGTGATTTCTAATTTCTGCAAGAATGCTGCCCAAAACTGGTACAGATTAAATATTGGATCATGATTTTGCATTGGGCCGCACATATTTTGTTATGAATCATGATTTATGAAGCAATCTTGCAAAAGAAACACATATACGACTAGTAATAACTTATAAAGTCGGTTATCAAAGGAAGCTACCGGGAGTGGGTAGCTCAAGTGCTAAGAGCTAACGGCTTGTTTGGCGGTCAGGATAAGATAGGAGCGGATAGGATAAGGGAGCAGGATATGAGTATGATATGATATGAGCATGATAAGTTGTTATCCTATCCGACGTTTGGTGTTCACCAGATAACCAACTGGATAACATTATAATTTAGTATGAATTTTAAAATTTTCGTTATTATTCTAAATGTTTTCATATTTTATTAGATTTTAATTTTTTTATAATTTTCATTTTTAAAATTATATAAAAAGACAAAAATATCTTTCTGATAAAATTACATATAATATTTTAAATTTTTAAAATATTGTTTGACTTAAATTAATATTTTTATAATTTTAAATATTCATTTTTAGTTTTTACTTTACATATAGCTTAATTATTGTATAATTTTTTATATTTTTAGTTTTTTAAAAGAATATAAAATAACAAATTTAGTCTTGTGACAAAATAAATTAATTTTTAGAATAAATTTTTATTATTTTAAATATCTTATATTTAATTATATCTCTTTTGGTAATCATGTTATATTTTATTATACTTTAATTATTTTATATATATAATATTTTTATATTTTATTATACTTTAAATCACCTTATCTTATCTTGTTGGGTTCTAACCCAGCCCTCCCTTCAGGATATAATTTTAACTAGTTAGGCAGGATATGATAGGTGACAGGATTGCTTTATCCTATCATGCTGGCTCACCAAACAATAGTTTCAAACAGGATATGATAGCTTATCATATCCCGTATCTCTTATCCTGACCACCAAACGAGCCATAAGGGTTTAAGGTGTTGGAGGTCCAAGGTTCAAACCTTGGTAAAGGAGGAAAATTAACAACTAACATACTAACGTTTGCCTATAAAAAGAAAATAAAAATTCGAAGGAAGCTACCAATTACCTAATTGTTCCATGGAAATTGGGAAAGGAAGCTAGGTAATGCTGTGACAAAAGAATCTTGTAAACGGATTTACAGTGAAATAACTATTTTTAGAACTCGAAGGTTCAAGGTTGGGAACAAGGGCAAGTAGGGGTTTATCAAGACATCAAATGTCCTTCAAAAAATTTACCCTCCTACGAGATCCAATCATCAAATCATACATTGAACCAATTTTGGCCAATTCTATCTATGAATCAGATGCTGCATATATGGACCGATAATTTTTTAATTTTATATCTCTAGCTTTCCAAAATTATATATACAAAATAGAATTTTTGACATCATGCAAATATTTAAATGATATAAATCCAATGACATATGAATATTATTTCATTTGAAGATCAGGGGAGCTATGCCCTAGAGTGACTTCCCAAGTGCTTGCAAATAGGGTAGTTATATATACGTCTTATTATGCATATACATGTTCCATGCCACACTCGGGAGTTGTGGATGTCAGATATAATCAGACTCCACCACCGACTCATGCAACTTGTGGATAATTGGATATGAAATGGGTAATGCCCATTGCGCAGGAATCAAAAGTCTCACCAAGAATCTTCACTCTATCCATAAAAATAGCATTTCATACTCATATACCCAACCGAAAGTTAAAAAGGTAGACTGGCTTGTATTTTGATTTATTTAGTTTTGGAAGATAAAAGAAGGCGATGCTATCCAATATGAGTGTTATTTGAACACAAATTTTCAATATCGTATCTGATATAGTGTGTATTTTTTTTATCTCTCACTTACTTTTTATCATCTTTGTATACATGTATCTCGAAAATACATCCAAAACCAAGGGTAACTCCATATGATATTCCCAATTTTATTTTCAAAAAATATTCCTCATCGCATATAGGCGCATAGCCACATCCAAAATACGTTCGAGCTTGATTGACTAACAAGTAAACAGTATCCTTCCTGTTGAAGAAATCTGTGGACCACTGCCACTTTATAGCATTTGCCATATCTGATTGGCTACACGAAAAACTTAGCCAATCGCCGCCCACTTCCACCTTCTAAAAACGGAAAATGATAAATGTTTGTTAAAAATATATATATATATATATATATATATGTACTATGTATTTTAAAATTCAAAATCATGTTATTGATAATATTAAAATATAGTTAAATTACCAAAATTATATTGATCTGAGTGGAACTGGGCTCAGATCTCTTAATCAATGTCTCGAGTTCGAACTCTGTGGATGAAAAAAAAAAAAAAAGTGGTTGAGAGACAAAACCCCACTAAAGGTGGTCAGCCAAGTTCCTCAGCGAAGATCATTCATCGGCGAAGTTGGTGTATACTTCGCACCAATGTCATGGTAGAAAAAAGTTAAATTAAGAAATAGTTGTAAATCACATGAAAAAAAACATTTATATATACTCTTGTACCATCCATGGATGCCTTGGGATACTTAGAAAAACAATGTCAAATATTAACCAGTGGCATTGACTTAAGAATATTAATTAAGGAATCAAACATAAAAAAGTATATTAAAAAGTGATGTATTTAAATCATTAAACATTTAAAAGTTGTATTTTATAATTCCTCAAAAAAAAAAAAACAGTTGTATTTTATAACATCATTTTTTTTTCTTTTTGGATTCTTTAACAAATTAGTAAGACCCAAAAACATTTGAGGCACACAAGTTGAGACAACATCTATTACCTTATAAAGATATTTTTAAAAATTAGTTTTAAAATATTTAAAATTATTTTTAAAAAAATTAAATAAAGAAACCTTTAAGCATTAAGTGGATTTGATCCTTACAAATTTGGTATAATCTCTGCATGAGAAGCTATTCGGCCTTAAGCCCAAAATTTATTACGGAACAACTTAAAAAATAATGACATAATAATAATTATTATGTGTTTCATGTATACTGTACTTAGTGGAGTAACAAAATGTTTTAAGAGCAAACAAGAGCTTCTTTTAATTAATTGTCTCTGTTTATTGTTTACCTGAATAATAATTAGGCCTATAGTGAAAGCAATAGGTTCATTTCAATAACTCTAAAATTTCAATTAGTCATCATCTACAAATCAATAAATACTCTTTGAGTTCCGTCAAAAAAATAATTGAGGAAGTAGTTCTAAGAGTGATCATCCTTATTATTTTGGGATTGAGGGGACTCTTCAATTTTTTATACCGAGAAATTTAGTGTCATCTTTATCAGTTTTTAAAGAATCATGTAGTTATTTGGAAGGGTCGGTAATTAGACTATCCAAGCTATATAGGCTAAATTCAATACAAATAACCATAAAGATAATGACATGTATGTATTCCCATGTATTATGTTTAGTGTACTAGTAAAATGCTATTTTTTATTTTTGGTTTCTCGTACCGTCCTACCATCCGATAGGTGAGAGACTAATCTCTCGGGTACTGTAGCGCGCCTAAGCGGGCGACCTCTCACAAGGATGTTTTTTCCATACACATGAATCCAAGGATCGAATCCAGAACCACATGCTCATGGGACCCAAGCCGCCTTACAACTTTTAAAAGTACATTATATATTAAATGTCTCTATTTACCAAAATAATTACTTTCATTTCATTAATTTAAGATTATTATTTTATCAAATTCAATATTATGTATTTCAATTATTCATCCTCAACTAACCAGGGCACGTGGTGGAGCAGTTCCCATTGATTATGTTATATTCACTCCAAAATTCATTCACCACCTGCCTAAGTTATTTATTTTTGCTTCCAATCAATCTCGAATATTAAACCATTTTTCCTTTCAAAAAAAAAATAATATATTAAACCATTTTCCTCCTTCTATATAAACCCATACTTCACTCTTTTCACCACCACCAATCCTCCAACTTCCCAAGTCCCAAATAGAAACTTGTTCAACCCTTTCTCTCTTCATCCACACACCAACCATGGCTCCAATGGCTATTATATCCACCTTGCTCTTCCTTTCATTCACTTTGTCATTTGCTTTGGACATGTCCATCATTGACCAATATTCCAACTCACGAACCAACGAGGAGGTCATGGCCATGTACGAGGAGTGGCTAGTGAAGCATGAAAAAGTGTATAATGGGTTGGGAGAGAAAGACAAAAGGTTTCAAGTTTTTAAGGAAAACTTGGGATTCATTGATGAGCATAATGCTCAAAACCACACATACAAACTTGGGTTGAACAAGTTTGCTGATTTGACTAATGAGGAATACCGTAACATTTATTTGGGCACGAGGAGTGACGCAAAGCGAAGGGTCATGAAAGCTAAGAAAAGTGGTCAGCGGTATGCATATGAAGCTGGTGATAGGTTGCCGGTGCATGTGGATTGGAGGTTGAAAGGTGCAGTTGCTCCAATCAAAGATCAGGGAAGTTGTGGTAAGTTTTTTTTTTTTTTTTTTCTCCTATAATTTTGCCTTTTATTTTGTTAAAGAGATGACATTTGCTATAAGATTGCTTATCAGATAAGGACTTGTTTTGAATTCAAAAGTGCAACAAGTTTTATCTGATAAAGCCACTTACGATTATCCAATGAGGAAGCAAAGATTATTTTATTTTAACTTTTTTTTTTTTTGGTGAAAGAGGAAGGAAAGAATTTATAGTACACTTTCCTTTTGGATAGGAATACTTTTTAATACTTTTTTTTGTTGAACTTTTTAATACTTTGAGAGTAATATCTATCCATACCAAACACACTATAAGGGGATTCTTCAATAAGCGATCCAAATTTTTTATTTAAAATAAATATTAAACATGTAAAATTATAAATAAATTATAGAATAATCCACAATTTTAGTGGAAAGCATAAGCACGTGCCACGATAGTTCTTGACCATGGGCAATTATCATTTTGGAATATGTTTTTCTAACATTCCCCTTTTGTTTTTTTTTTAATTGTATATTCTTAAGGTACGTGTATCACATGAACACATACATTCGATACCACATATGGTGTCTAAAATTTAATGTTCAAGTAACACAACTCTATCATTTTAGTCTCCCGTATTATAAACATAGCTCGTATTCCTGAAATTATATCATGTCTCTCAAATATATTCTTATAATATATAAAATTCAAAAACTAGTATGAATGGTGTTTATAATATTTTTATGGACTAAAATAATAATTTATTATGAGTCTAATTTCGTATAATATTTTTTTTGGTTTTTTAGTATAAATTTTTTTATACTATCAATCAATCACATTAAGGGCATTTGAATCAATATATAAAAAGATTTTATGACAAATCACAAGTTTTCACTTTTTTTTTATGTTGAAGATATCACATTTCAATATATAGATTTTTTTTATTTTTTATTCTTTAATCAATACCTTTAAGGTACTAGTTAGCATTTGCCTTATTCTATTATACGAGAATATCACTCAAATTTTGTTTGGTGTAGCATCACTTAGTTTTTAGTTACTTTATATATTGTTAAGAAGATAACTCGGAACTAGAAATACTCGAGAACACATTTAATCATGAACTATTCATACTTTTCTTTCATTTGAAAATTTGAAATTATTTCAGTTTAAACATTTTTTTACTAAAAAATGGCAGATTGAACTTTAAAGGGCAAAATTGGACCTTCCTTTGGATTCTATTTATTTACTTTTTTTCCTATTGATACAGGAAGTTGTTGGGCGTTCTCAACAATAGCTGCTGTAGAAGGCATAAATAAGATAGTTACAGGGAAGCTGGTCTCTCTGTCAGAACAAGAACTTGTAGATTGTGACAGAATTTATGACGAAGGGTGCAATGGGGGTCTCATGGACAATGCCTTCGAGTTCATCATTCGAAATGGTGGCATAGACACTGAGGAAGACTATCCATACTTGGGCATTGATGGAAGATGTGATCCAACCAGGGTCAGTATATCATCTACCAATCTTTGAAAATAATAAAAGAAATAAATTAATTTTAATATACCGTAAGGTAAAACAATTACACATTATCTTATATATGACTTCTAATGTAGTTATTATAAAATTTTTAACATTTTTAATAATTTGACAATATATGATTGGTTGGAAGTGTAACTCTCTATAATCGTGAATAAATGATTTAAATCAATGAAGAAAAAGATTTGAGCTTTCTGGAACATTTTAAACTTAATAATTCATTTGTTTCTAATGATTTGGGTGGCTTGTGTTGCTGCAGAAGAATGCTAAGGTAGTGACCATTGATGGGTACGAAGATGTTCCACCATATAATGAGAAAGCCTTAAAGAAAGCTGTGGCTCATCAACCTGTGAGTGTTGCTATTGAAGCCTCTGGCATGGCTTTCCAATTCTATCAGTCGGTAAGCTTACACATACACCTTGTGTCGGTTTGTTAGTTGAACTTACAATATCATGCAATGATTCCTACATTTATTTGATTTGAGTCTATGTTCCTAACCTAGTATCTGCTATGTGATCGAATGTGGTAAACACTAAGCAAACCCCAAATTTTATAAAGTATAATGTTACACTCATATACATTTACATACACATCATCTCACATTTATTATAATTGGTCTCACCTCATTTTTTGTACTACTATATTCTCATTCTGTCACATACCTACTATATATATAATGTTGTACATCATGCAACAACATTTTATAGGCCAATATTGGTAAGTTAAATGTTATGTTAGTTTTTTCCTTTGCAGAGTTTGAATCCTGAACCTCTTGCTCCTTAACACCTTATACCTTTTAGCTCAAACCAGCTGAGCTACCCCTTCATGCAACAACACACGGTTGCCTTATGCTCATAAATTTCTGATTTTTGTTTCAGGGTGTATTTACTGGAAGGTGTGGGACAAACTTAGACCATGGTGTGGTTGTTGTTGGGTATGGCACTGAAAATGGTGTGGATTATTGGCTGGTGAGGAACTCATGGGGTAGGAACTGGGGTGAGGATGGCTACATCAAGATGGAGCGTAATGTGGTAAGCACCTCCACAGGGAAATGTGGAATCGTAATGGAGGCCTCATATCCAGTTAAGGATGGAAAAAACTCAATCCCCAATTCAGCTTATGAAAGCACTGAGATGTATATTAGCAGTGCTTGAACTCTTTCATCATTGCTTTGGGACTCAGAATTGGAACCAGTGCTAAAATTGCAAGAAATTGATGTTTAAGTTACCTTAGATATGCCTATTGTTTGTACATAGATTTCTTTATGTGAAAACTGCACCTGAATATCAATTTGTACTGGTTTTCACTTATTGTTATCTAATTTGAATGTTTAATTTAAAAATCCTTAATTATTTTCATGTGCTAGTTATGTTTCTCCTTATAGATATGGAGTGTTTGTTAAAGAGTCCAATACCCTGCACTTCATTTGTTCTTCAAGATGGAAAAATGGGCCTACTATTATGAATTCTCTAAATCAGCTCCTTATGGTACATGCTTGATACCAAAAGCACTTGGAAAATATCAAGATGCAACGTTCCTAATTGCTTATTCATTGTGCCATTCAAAATTTCAGCTAGAATGTAGGAAAATCTGTAACCTTTTTCACATGGTGCAACATTTCATATTGAGTTAAAATGTTGAATACTTAAAACTAAGAAGTTAAACTTTTTGAAACAGTGTCATGGTGATTTAGTGTTCTACCGCCAATCTAACATCGGTCAATGAAGTTTAATGTGGCAGCGGCACCGCACAACATTTTTCTGTGTGTGCAATAGAGGATGGAATTGAAATGGGTTGAGGGAGAGAGACGACAAGGATTGAGAGATCAAATACAAAATTTGAAATTCTCTAGCAGACAGATATGTGGGTTAGGGTTAGAGCTGTGAAATGGGATAATCATAGCCCACATAGCCGTAATCCACATGGGCTTAGTCAAAAAGCCCACAATACAAAAAGCTTATAAGGCTAAAATATCTTTAGGGTATGTTTGGATTTGATGGGAGGGGATGGAATGGAATGGAATGGAATGGAAGAGAATGAAATGATGTTTCATTATTCGGATTAAATAAAAGATGGTGAAAGGGAATGGAACCCATGGAATCTATTCCATCACTTACCCTTATTTTTCTTCCCTCCCAATTTGGGAGTTATGGGATGGATCAAAAAATTTGATGCTTTAAAAATTAGAAAGTTACTTTTATACCCCTGCCCAGTAATTTCTTTTTATAAGCGAATGTTAGTAATTACTAATTAGTGTGTTATTAGTGGGGAGAGTTGAATCCATGACCTTATCACTTCAAACCTTATGTCCCTCCCCAAACCATCTTGGTCATCTTATAAGTGCCTTGTACCCATGCCCAATATGTGGTTTCTGAACGCAGTTTCTCCATTTTTTAGTGAACGCATTGTTACATCTGGTTTCATGGACATATTTCGCTGTACTATTGGGATTGATCAGTAACTTGTATCACCAGCTTAATTAATACTTGTGTATTAGGGATTAAACTTTACCTCATAAACCATTCTGGAATATGGAAGCAGCGCAATGGTAGGGCTTGGGTTTAGACGATAGCTATGATTTTGAATTCAAGATCCTCGTAGAAAATTATCTGCAACAGTATATGGTGAAGAGGCAATCGACCATAGAGAAAAATGATATTTATTCGGTGCTTAAGAGCTTGGATTACGAAGACGTTTTGAACATACATATGAATACTGTTGGTGTTTGTCTACTCACTCAGGGTCGACTCGATTTACTCCCGGGTTCGATTCATGACGGTGTTAAAATAATGCTTGGCCGAGGGAAGTCATGCCCCGCTAACAGTGATTATTCCTTCGTCGACAGCTTTGGGATACACTGGGTTTAGAATCTAAAAAAAAAATCCACTTTCTGAATGATGGAATGAGAACTTTGTTCAACTCCACCATAAAATATCCAAACAATGGAATGGTATTTTTATTCCATTCCATTATGTTCCTGTTGTCGTCGTCGTGCGAATTTCGGTGATTAGCTGTCTGCTTGACTGATTAGCCGTTTGAACAGCTGATTGAATGATATGTCGGCTAACTCGCACTGCTAACAAATGATTCCCCTTTTGTATTCATGCGATTACGCTGAGAAAGGGACTCTGTTTCTCAGCTACGGGTTCCTAGGCTAGTCCAAAGAGCGTTTAGTGTAGAAGGTTGAACTAGAAACTAAGGTTGCATAAAAAGTAAAAGAAAGCGATAAAGGAAAGTAAAATGCAAAGACAATACGAATAGGTTGTTTGATTGATTGGGAGTTGTCAAAATAATCTGTACAATTGGTATTTATAGGCAAAAAAACTCAGCTATTAATTCTAAAGTCACTTCTATTAGCCACTAACTCCTATTTTCTAGCAACATTATGTACATCATGACTGACAAAAACGGCTAAGAATAACGTCCACTAAGACCATCAGCCACTAACTCCTATTTTCTAGGCACATCCCACGTCCTTCCATTAATGACTTGCTCAAATATATGCTCAATCGACTAAGTTATGGGCCAAACGACTAACTGTCCATCAGCTGACCATGTTCTTCATATCCCTATTTTTAAGTGAGTGAGTGTTCATGCACGTTTTTGACTTGGTCAAGTCATAAGCTGCCCTTGATTACAGCTGATCAGCCTTTATCTTCATTTTCTCTCTCCAAAACCACCTCCAACTTCATCCCAAAAATCTAGGAAAGTGGTTACCGCACTCTTGACTTGGTCATTTTCATGCTATTTCTTTTTTTCTAAATATAATAGTAGGCTCTTGGGCCATTAATCAACATCCACACGAGCTCGATAATAGCCTCCAAGCCCATCTAGACTTAGCAGCCACGTTCGAATGACTCTGCATCGACTAAGTCTGCCTCGACTGGCTCTGCATTGACTGATTCTGCCTCGGCTGATTCTGCATCAGCTAAATTTCCTCAGCTAAACCTGACTCAGCTGCTGGTTATCAGCTACTTATCTTAGCTCAGCAACTGCATTCAGCCCATCCTAATTCAGTCGATTTTGATCCAACTATTCTTCTCGGCTAAATAAATTAATCAGCTAATTACCGCAATCGGCTATCAGCTAATATTTAATTTTTGGTGATAACAGTTCCACATCATTCCATAATGTTCCGTTCCTTTCCATTCCATCCCCTTTCATCAATCCAAACGTAGCCTCAGGGTGTGTTTGGATGGGGTATTTGGAGAGGGTAAAGTAATTTTAGAGGGTAATTAAAATGATTTGGTTTCAAATATTGTGTTTGGATAATAAATTGGAAGAATTTTGAAAATGCATGGATTTTACGAAGTATTTTTTCTAAAACTAAAAATGAGGGAATTTCAAATATCACCTCATTAGAGAGAATTCTATAATTCTCTGTCAGCTCTCTCTCTTCACGTTCACATGTATTTGGCTTCTCTGTTGAGCTCTTCTCTCTGCAACTAGGGATGGCAATGTAGGGTCGACAGGGTAGCGTACAATAGTACTTGTCCTCATACTCGTGTTTGAAGAAAAAAATACATGTATACTCATAGGTAACAACTTTAGTGCCTGTATCTGTACCCTTTGGGTACCTAAGTACCCATACCCATACTCGCACCCGTTACATGTATTTTAACTAATAAAAAACAATAAATAAATAAAAGAGTATTATAAATCAATTAAAAAACCATCCAAAAATCTTTCAAATTTACTTATAAAACATTACAAACCAAAGCATTTAACTAAATAAAATCCAAAACATCTTTTTTTTGGTACATATAAAATCCAAAACATCTAAAACAAGTAAATGTCACTGTAAACATCCAAAACAACACATTCATGAGAGTGGTGAAAAAGAGTACAGGAAGTACTTTAACCCATATACATAAAGAACAAAGGAAAAAGATAAGTCTTATTTAATCACCATAGTGACACTAAGATATAGAAATTAGTATTTAAATTACGAGAACCCGGAAAAAAAAAGAAGAAGAATCAAAACAGGTACATATTTCACTCATTTTATGAACTAGCACTAGGGATGATAATGGGTAGGGTCTGGGTTTAGGGTCTAGGGTTTTGAGAAGGCATATGATTCAGTTAGTTGGGAATATCTCGATTACATGCTTGGGAGAATGGGCTTTAGCGAGAAGTGGAGAGCATGGATTGGCGAGTGTTTGGCTTCTGCTTCAGTCTCGGTGCTGGTGAATGGATCTCCTACAAAGGAATTTTCTGTGTCAAAAGGTCTCCGTCAAGGGGATCCTATGGCACCATTTCTGTTCCTGATTGCGGCAGAGGGGCTGAGTGGCCTTATTAGGAATGCCGTGAATTTGGGGGCGTATGAGCAATACAAAATCATCAATAATGGGGAGGAAGTGGTGATTCCACACACTCAGTACGCGGATGATATGGTCATGGCAGGTAAACTGACTATCAATAACGCCTTTGTTATGAAATGTACACTTAGGTGTTTTGAAATGTCTTCCGGGAACAAATGTTGTGTTATGGGGATCAAAGATAATGCAAACTTATCTCGTCAGGTTGCATGTTCTCTTAACTGTAAGGTTGGGGAGGTTCCATTCAAATTTCTTGGTATCCTAGTGGGGGCTAACCCAAGGAAAGCAAGCACTTGGAGCCCGGTAATTCAGACAATTAAGGGTCAAATTTTGGGCTGGAGAAATAGGCTTCTGTCATTTGGTGGCAGTATAGTGCTAATTAATGATGTTCTATCTAGTCTACCGGTGTATTACCTTTCGTTTTACAAGGCTCCCAAGAAGGTACTAAAGTCCATAACTCAACTTCAATGTCGTTTTGTGTGTGTGTGTGTGTGTGTGTGTGTGTGGGGGGGGGGGGGGGGGGGGGGGACATAGGGAAGAGGGTAGCCTTGGGATAAAAAATCCTTTATCTTTTAACTTAGCTCTCCTAGGAAAATGGAGGTGGCGTGCGTTGGTGGAGAGATGGAGTTTGTGGGGCAAAATTGTGATGGTCAGGTACAGGAAAAGGCTAGAGTTCTCATATTGGGCCAGGATAGAATCAACATGGTGGAGGGATTTAGGAAAGTTAGAGGGTGGGGACTCTCTCAATGTGGGGTGGTTTTCAAGGGGGTTGGTTAGGAAAATAGGGAATGGGAGGGTTACTATGTTTTGGGAGGACATTTGGTCTGGGAATGTTAACTTTAGAACCAAGTTTTTAAGGTTGTATAATGTGGCCCTCTCAAAGGATGTTAAGATTTGTGATATGGGCGTATGGAGGGATGGGCTGTGGTGTTGGGAATTTCATTGGCGCAGGAGTTTATATTCTTGGGAGGAGGAAATGGTACAAAATCTGTTGTAGGATTTATCCTCTTGCTCTGTACATCTCAACCGTGATGATTCTTGGTGCTGGGATGGGGATCCTTCAGGGGAGTATAGTGTTAGTTCAGCATACAACTTGGCCTCATTAAGAAACACTTCGGTTGATGCAGGGTTCTATAGAATTCTGTGGAGCTCAAAGGCTCCATTGAAAGTTGTAGCATTTTGTTGGAAGGCTTCTTTGGATAGGATACTAACTTCTGTGAATTTACAAAAGAGAGGGGTTCAAGTGGGTACTCATATTCCGGTATGTATTTTTTGCAAAAGCCATCTTGAGGAAACTTCACACGTTCTGTTTTCCTGCCCCTTTTCTTACAACATGTGGGTGCATATTTACAATTGGCTTGGCTTTGAGGTGGTACTACCAACTGATTTTAAGTCACACTTCCTTCAGCATACTGGTTTATTGTGCTCTAGAGTTTCTGGGTTTTGTTGGCAACTGGTATGGTTTGCTATTGTGTGGTCCATTTGGCTTCATAAGAATGATATCATTTTTAACAACTGTGGTTTGGAGTTTGTTAAACTGTATGATGTGATTAGGCTGACAGCTTGGAAATGGTCCGCTAATTATGTCCAGGATAGTTATTTTTCATATGCAAACTGGTGTATGAATCCAATTAGTTGTCTGGAGTATAGCTTGAAGAGGAAAAAATGGTAATGTCTATTTGGGGTCATATGGCATTCAGCTGTTGTGCAGTTTTCGTTCTTTAGCCATAATATGTACACTTGTTGGGGCTAAATATACCTTTGGTGCTCGGAATGGTTTTTGCTGCTTGTTTTAGTGGTTGATCAGGGGCTTTTTGGTTGCTTTTGGTGTGAGAATGTTGGTTTGGGGGTTTTAGTTATTTATTCAACCTTGTTCAGTGCTTTAATGGCTTTGGTGATCTAGGTTGAACATGTATCTTTTGCCTCCATTGTAAATGTTTCTCATGTGTAAATGGGTTTGGGTACACCTTGTACTCACATTATATTCTTTTTGTTTATCCAAAAAAAAAAAGGGTAGGGTATGGGTAGGGTACTATTGTACCCATCCTAGTGCTCGTGTTTGAAAAAAATACTCGTACCCAAACCCGTACCCACATGGATAACTAATTTAGTGCTCAGATATGTACCCTCAATGTACCTAAGTACTCATACCCGCACCCGTAACACGCACATTAACTAAGAAAAACAATAAACAGCTAATCTCAGCAAAAAGATTAGTATAACTCAATTGAAAAATCATCCAAAAATCTTTCAAATCTACTTATAAAGCATTACAAACCAAAACATTTAACTAAATAAAAACTTCCAAAATGAGTAAACATCACCATAAACATCCAAAACAACAAATTCATGAGAGTACAAGAGTTACTTTAACCAGCATAAATAAAGAACAACATAAAAAGATAAATGTAATGTAATTATCATACCTACACTAAGATATAGAAATTATTATATATATTACACAAACCCGCACACAAGAAAGACGAAAAATAGGTACATATTTCACACATTTTATGAACTAGCACTAGGGATGACAATTGGTAGAATACTATAGTACATGGCCCCATACCCGTGTTTGAAAAAAATATTCGTACCCTCTTGGGTAAAAACTTTAGTGCCCGTACTCTGGGTACCCGAGTACCCATACCCATACCGGCACTTGTTACACAAACTTTAACAAAGGAAAAACAATAAATAACAAATATTATAACACAATTTAAAAACAATCCAAAATTCTTTCGTATCTACTCATAAAATATTACAAACCAAAACATTTAACTAAATAAAAACATCCAAATCATTTAAAACGAGTAAATATCACCACAAACATCCAAAGCAACAAATTCATGAGAGTACAAGAGGTACTCTAAGCCGCATAAATGAAGAACTAAATCTTATGTAATTATCATACTGGTACTAAGATTTAGAAATTACTATGTATATTACACAAACCCGCACGCAAAAAAGAAGCAAACAAGTACATATTTCACACATTTTATGAACTATCACCTGCCTAAAACTATTTATGTTAACCGCAACACCAAGCTAGAAAAATAACACCCGAGCCCAATAAAAAACTATAAACAAGATGCTTCAAATAAGTTGATACAACACTGCCTCAAGGAAGATTGTCAAAGAGATCTTGCATATACAAATCTCCCTTGGTCATCCCTTAGACTGATCCCGAAACCTATAAGGCATCGCTCCTTCCAAAAGGATGCATCAATGTTACACTTAAGGAAACCCAAAGGCGGAGCTGTCCTTGACGAAATAGTAGCACTAGACGCTCCAAACAAAACATGCTAGAAAGAGCTTAAACCTATTAGATTTAGTACATGAAAGAGCGTGAATATATTAGATTTAGTACATGAAAAATCAAAACTTCTCACTTTTTTTATAAGCCAAAATATTATAAAATAGGTACAATGATACCCTAACCCATGAACAATACAAAGTGGTAATACAAATGAAAAATAGCCAAAAAAATAAGCAACGACTACAATAACAAATCTACAATAGCAGATCCCACAACTGATGCTAATAGCAAAACAATACCATGCAAAGTACCAAATGGCCAGAACCAATACTTTTAAAGATGATGATAAGCAAAGTTGCTAACGTGAGGCTCAAAATGAAATGGTCAATTGCAAGATCAAATAAGCACATACAAACAAGAAACTTCTTCTTGAGTACCATGTGGACAATAGTGGAGGTTTTGTCTATTTCGAGGTAGGATATTATAAAATTATAATGAGCATGATGGTTTTTCGAAGAAACGACGTCGGGAAAAGGTGAGAAGCCAAGCAGGTGAGATAGTTGCTCTGTTAAAGTTTAATATGAAATAACTAAACCGCCATTATGATGTAGTTGGTGTATTAGTTTATCCGATTCAAAGCAGAACCTTTCTTTATATATAGGACAATAGGCGTGAACCTCTATATCATGTATAGGCGTGAATCTCTATAATTTTCTAAATAATTCACATCTTCTATTTTTTTTTTTGATGGATACATCTTCTAATTTTTCAAAATAAGATTGTAAAAAAACTCTAAATTTATATATTGTTAACTGATAATCCTTGCTTTATGCTAAATGCTAGAGGTGTAAAAAAAAAATTAATAAACTATAATTAGTATTCGTTGATTTTATATCAAAAAATGGGGGAAAATTTATGAGTTAAAACTTAAAATATAAATGTGTCACTACAACTATTGGTTATTTTTTTTAATCATTGTAAATTTTCTTTATCATTTGAAATAACTTTCCCATATTCAATCTTTAATCTGATGAGTATTATATATTATAGGTTTAAATAAATTTTGTTTCTTTAAAAAACAATTAAATAAATAAATAAATTTTATTTTACTTTACTTTCACATGATTTAGAATATGATTGACATACTTTTTTTTTTATATGATTGATATACTTCTTTTTATCTAAATTTTTATACATACATTCCTTTTTTTTTTTTTGTTAAAGATACTTACATTCTAATTTGACATTAGCCTTTAACATCAATTAATATAACATTGTCTGACATTGTCCCCCCCTGGCAAATTAAAATTATTGTGAATCCTAGACAACATTGTACAATACAAATATTTTATAAATCCTATACGAAATCAAAACAATATAAAAATAAATAATGCAATCAATTGAAAAATTACAAATTGTATATTAAATTGGCCCGTGGGCTGTCCCTAACCCACAAAGCCCTATTGGGCTTTTGGCTCTGTGGGCTTTTTTTGTATTATGGGCTTTTTGGCCCTATGGCCCTTTTGGCCCACAGGAATTGTGGCTAAATGGGATAGGGCTGACCCATTTGACAGCTCTATTTTTTATATGGAAATATGAGAACAACAAATTAAATTATTAACTTAAGAAGGGCATTTTTGTCAGGGCATGAGAGAAACAACATCGATTGCATTTTCATGCAGGTGCAATCCTCCCTCCACTCTGGGTAGACTAGGCCCTACTCATTGCTAGGCTAGGCTAGGCATAGATAGGGACACACGTCACAACCTCACACGCCTCAGCTCTCCAAGAAGTTTTCAGCTATAAAAACATTGCAGCATATTGTTTCTCCCAATCCCCACTGATATCTCTTCCTTCCATACTTGTAAGCTTGGTTGTTTTCACTAGATGGTTCTCTTTATTCTTTCTTTTTAATTCCCTCATATATTTAACTCTCAGTCTAATTTAATGCTCTTTTTACAGGTAAAAGAGAACGAAGTTCTATACTGTGCACGTGAAGAGTGACAAGGCCTTCATGGGTAGCTTTCGTGCGTACGTAGAGGAAGGAAATTTTGAGCAACCCGTGGAGTTTGTAGTTGGACCTCTGGTTTCAAAGGAAACATACTGCATCCTCCGTGGTAGGATGATATGGACTAACTATACCCATGGCAGGAAAGACAAGATTAAGGACCCCCGACCAACAGGAGATGAGGAGTCACCTCCAAAGGTGACAATAAGGTCCATGGAGGAGGTGGAAGACAACCTACTGAGGAGAGGAAATTTCTGGAATACAGTTGTGCCTATGGAACTTCGTCAGAAACTTCGAGAAAACATAGTGAGCAGAGCTGTTAACAATGGGATTGTCGTTGAACTCATATAGTTAATCTCTCTCCTTTTATGTTTTAATATAATGTCTTTTATGGTGCTGTACATTGATGCATATAGTTGGCGATGATTGAATGAATAGCGTTTTTGTGTTTGTCTGTTTGATAATATGCAAGAGTTCAAAAAGGCCAAGAATGAATTAATAGCGTTTCTGTGTTTGATATCGATATTTTATGGTTTGTAGTTTAATAAATAAAGAATGTTTATTACTTCTTATAGGAATTACCGAGGAAGAGAAAAGAAAGAGGACTATATAGTCACACCTTTTTTGAATGACTAGAGTTGGAAACATTTTCTATGGAATGAATTTGCTAGTGGTTTCTACCTATGTATTTTCTATTGAATAAATTTGCATCTGAAATTTTGCTCATAGAATACGAATGTAAGAAGTTAGAAATGTAACTTTTGTTCTATATAAAAATAGCTTTTATTTCATTATGATGCTAAGAAATCAATGCAAAAGGTGGTGTATGTTGTCTGTGCAATTCACACAGCACTACCATGTTTTTAACTATTAATGCCAAAGATTTTGAGGGACAATAAAGCACAACAGCCTTCTACTCTGTGGTGTTGAGATATGTTTTGTGTTTATCTTAGTGTTGTTGTCCTCTTGTCCTTGTGTTGCTCTACATCTTACCTTAGACTTGGTGCTTACTTCTTCCTTCGTTTTGGTGCAATTTTTACTGATTAGGTTTCCCTCTGAAATTGACTAATGTATGTTGTATGGTGTTCTGTCTTTGCTCTGTTTATTGGAGTATGGAAATTATACATCCTTTTTGACGTGTTATGAAGTGGTTGGCAGGGTTTGTCTCACATGTTAAGGCTCCAGTTGGTGCTATAGCTGCTGGTTTTAGATTATTAGAGTTATTTAGTAATTGGGTCTATGTTTAACAGCGGGGGAATTTCAAGTGGAAGGGTTTATGAGGGTGTCTATTGATAGGTGTATATCGCTACTATGTTTTTCAAATGGACCATAGTCCTTGCGAGTTTCCTTGTATGGGAGTACATCCAATTGAGTAAAAGCAAAAACAATTCAGTTATTAAATCCAGAAAACTCGACGTGTGGCAGTAGATAGTAGTTTCGTAGGTGAAGATGATTTTAAACTCAGAAAAGAGATCATGGGGAAACCTGTAAGGATCAATTAGGTTAGGCACGCCATAAGCTCTATGTGAGAAGAGCAGCTCAATCTGCTCAATGCCCTTGGCAATTGCATCACCAATACATTCATCAATGACAGCAATGTGTTCAGAACTCAATATAAAGTCCACTCTCAGTGATTTAATATTCATTTTTTCACCACCTTGCCAATGCAGGAGTACGTTAACAAGTTATAATAAAAAAAAATTTGGAAAATACACCCCAAGGTGTAGCTTACTAGCGTACTCCTTCTAAAAAATGGGTGGATGTATATTAGTAAATCCATGTACACCCACTCATTTGTTAGAAGGAGTACGTTAGCAAGTTACAACTAAAATTGGAAAATACACCCCAAGGTGTACCTTGCTATCGTACTCCTTCTAAAAATGGGTATGTGTACATTAGCAAATCCCTAGCAAATCGTACACCCACCCATTTTTTTAGAAAGAGTACGTTACCAAGTTATAACTATAAAAAATAAAAAATACACCTGAAGGTATGACTTCTTAACATACTCCTTCTAAAAAATGGGTGGTGTATGTTAGTAAATCCACGTACACCCACTTATAATTAAAAATGGAAAATACATCTCAAGGTGTAGCTTGCTAACGTACTCTTTCTAACGTACAACACATTCTTCATGGGTAGTTTCTGTGAGTATGTGGAGGAAGAAAAATCGGAGCAGCCTATGGAGTTTGTGGTTGGACCTCTGATTTCAAAGGAAACCTACTGTAGCATCCGTGACAGGATGATATCAAACAACTACGCCCGTGGCAGAAAGGATAAGATTAAAGACCCCCGACCAATAGGAGATGAGGATTCACCTCCAAAGGTGACAATTCGGTCCATGGATCTATGGAGGAGTTGGAAGACAACCAAGAGTTGAGAGAAAATATCTGGTGCACCATTGTGCCTATGGGAATTCAACAGAATCTTTAGGAAATCATAGTGAGCACTGCTATTAACAGAGGGATTGCAGTTAAATTGGAATTGTTAATCTCTCTTTAGAAGGGAATGAGAATGAATATATGGGTGGTATAAGATGGATTATCTTCCTTTATTATGTTGTTTGTTTCTTTAATGTTTTTATTATGTTCCTTAGTATGAGATGGATCATCTTCCTTTCTTTAGTAGGAGATAAATGCATCTTCTTTTATGTTTTCATTATGGTGTTTGTTTGTTTTCTACGCATCTTATTATGTATAGGAGAATCCTTCTAAATCCTTATTGTATTAACCATGGTACTTAGCTTATTATGTATCCTTTTGCATCTTTAGTATTAAGTAACAATGGTAGTTACTTATCTTATTATGTATCTAAATAGGCCAAAAAACAAGGTATCTAAACAATATAGCAAAAATTATGACAAAACAAGTTATGAGGAAATTGGAAGAAATAATTATAAAAGAATAAAAGGTGGGATGACGACAATTCAAAATAGCCAATCTCATAAAGTGGTAATGGAAGTCACTAATAACTACACCTTAAGTTTCAAGCTATATCTACCTTAATGATCAGCTTTCTTTGTAGCTGGTGTAACAATCATTCTCATTAAAGAAAAGTTTTCACTGTTAAGTGCTGCACTAACACAATCAACCGGATCGACAATGCAGATGTGGTACCAATTGCCTAACATAGTATGCACTAAAGTACACACTATCAAGGCAAAAACTACAATGCCATAGCCTAAGAAGACAAAAGCATATTCGAAAATTCACATACAAGATATGGAAAAGATATAAAGGAATGAAAAGTTTGTACGTTATGAACATAGATAAGAGATTTGGAAAAGTATTCTAACTGCTACTCATCATAAATTCCAAAAGAAAGTAACGATAACCCGAAGGAGAGACATTAAATATAAATTGACCTATTATTCAAAAAAAAAAAAAAGTTTTAAGCTATATCTAAAAGAGTATTATAACTCAATTAAAAAACAATCCAAAAATCTTTCAAATTTACACATAAAATATTACAAATCAAAACATTTAACTAAATAAAAACATCTAAATCATCTAGAACGAGCAAATATCGCCATAAACATCCAAAACAACAAATTCATGAGAGTACAGGAGATACTCTAACTCGCATACATAAAGAACAACAGAAAAAGATAAGTCTTATGCAATTACCATACCGACACTAAGATATAGAAATTAGTATGCCCGCACCAAAAAAGAAGCAGCAGCAAAACAGATACATATCTCACCCATTCTATGAACTAGCACTACGGATGACAATGGGTAGGGTCTGGGTAGGATAATTTTGTACCCGTCCCTATACCTGTGTTTGAAAAAAAAAATACTCGTACCCAGATCCATACCTTCATGGATAACAATTTTAGTGCTCAGACCTGTATCCTTTGGGTACCTAAGTATCCATACCCACACCTGTTACACACATTAACTAAGGGCACTCGTTAGCATTCTCCTTTATTTTATACTACTTCAAGAAACTCTCTACTCCAATGGTGCAACTATAAAAGGTTCAACAAATGAGTCCCACAAGTCACCTAATCCTTATTGACATTTATATTTGTTTGTTTCAATTTCCAGTGGAAGGTAGAGATATATGTAGTTTCTATTATTATTTTTCTCTCACCTTTTTCTATTGGGAGGTCTTATATAAAAACCAATTGCTTATAGAAGCAACCATCCTTACATGTGATTGACATATCATCATACTTCAACGGTACAACCCAACAAGAACCAATTCTTATTTTTAAGAACTTGCTAAGAAATTCATTGGAGTTGCTATTATGAAACTCAAATGTCAGTCAAAATAATTCCTAATAGCCAATAGGAACTAATGTTTCCTTAAAATTTGTCCATAAAGAACTATTTTGAGAAGCATTTGGGATTTATTGGGAGTACATTAGGATATTTTTTCTGGGGACTAAATCGGAGTGCATATTTCTTAGCAAAGAATTTGCGTATTTACTCACATTAAATATAAGTATTGGGAATAACTAAAACCATTAATAAGATGGGTGAGCATTAAAATAAAGGTCAAAACAGAATTTCAAATTGCAAAACTAAAATAGACAATTCCTTTTACAGATATGGATACATATTTAATATTAGGCTTAACAATTACTATAACAACCACCAAAAATAGCAAAAAAGGGTTGGCAACGGGGCGAGGCGGAGGCGGGTTTTGCCTTCCCCAACCCCGCTCTGCTTCCTTTCGGGTTTGGAAAAAAGATCCCCATCCCCGCCCCCAGCGAGGGTCGGGTTTCCCAGTGGGTCCCCACCCCCGTCAATGTGTAACCAAATTCAAAAATTATTTTGATTTAATTGAAATTAACAACTTAAAAATTGTACTTTCAACAAATAAACAAATAAAATCTTCATACAATCAAAATAATCAACCAAAAACTGGAACTTAGTTTTCTTTCAGCTACAAATTAAAAAGAAATTAATGCTTTAGAAGCACTTCGTTATACTTCAAATAACACTGATAGCATCAAAACACCATAATAAAAGCAAACACAAATGTTCTGTACTTTTTTTTAAAAAAAAAGTACCCTTTTATATAGAATGGAACCTTTCAATCAAAACAAATTTAATACCCTACATAGATATACAAGGATATTATTATAATTACGTAAACAGCAGAACGGGTTCGGGGTCGGGGCGGGACGGGTATCTATATTCACATCCCCGTCCCCAATCAAAAGCGGGTTTTCTCCGTTAAAATCGGGGGCGGGTTCGGGTGGATACCCACGGGCTCAGGTCTCATTGTCATGCCTATAGCAAAAGTCTTCATGTAGTAAATGTTATTGTTTTACACTTTTACTTATCTTTTTTTTTTATTATTCAATGCGAACTTGACTCTGCCATTGCCTTTTGACAATATTTTACTTAGCCATTAATATGGCTGAGGTTAAAGTAATCGGTAATATTTTGGTCCATGTAAATGACACGAATTCTTCATTTAGTCCCTATATGTAAAAAAATTATTAGAAAGGTACTCATACATGCAATCATTACCCACCCTATTGTTACCCTACTGTTTCTAATGATCCGTTAACTCCTACATATAGGGACTAAATGAAGAATTTGTGTCGCATATAGGGACAAAATTAATACTTTAACCTAAATTATTAAGTCCTTATACGTGACACATTCTTCATTTAGTCCCTATATTTAGGAGTTAACAGATCAATAGAGACAATAGATTAACGAGAGGGACCAATTGGGTAACAATTGCACGTATGAGAATCTTTTTAATAATTTTTTACATATAGGGATTAAATGAAGAATGCACGTCACCTATATTGACCAAATTATTACTTTAACCTATTGTTGACAAAGTTGCAAATATCTTCAATACTCCTCCTTGTTAATTCAGGAATAAAACACCAATTCTTATTCGAAGTTATTCAAATTTGTCCCTTGGCAAGGCTTTAGTTAGCAAATATGTTAACTTATCTTATGATGAACAATGCACCAAAATCGCTTCATTAATGTGAAATTTGATATTAATGTGTTTTGTTCACCCATGGAACACTAGCCTCTTAGAATCAAGATCATTGCTTAAGTTTTCAATTGCCACTATTGAAGTACCCATATGCTTACATTCTTACTCATTAAACTTTTATAAAATGTCATATGTATATTTTTGCTGGCATATAAAAATGTCATTTATAAAAATGTCATTGGTTGATTGCTTCACTTCCATGCCCAAATATTGCATAAGTCCAAAGTCTGTCATTTTTTACTTTGCATTTCATCTTTGCATTGCTGAATGAGCTTAGGACCACTACATGTTATCAACATGTCATCGACATAAAAGCACACTACCAAGATTCGGTTGGTATCAGTATCTCTTTGGTTGCTTCTATCGCCTTGTCGCGGTTTGACAAACCCACTAATATTATGTGTGTATTACAGACTAAGTAATACTGTACTTACATATTATAGACAAGTGTTGTAAGCATTAAAAAAAAAACAAAGATAGAGAGAAAAATGTATCAGAAAACACAAATGCGGTAGTTGTGACTTCATTTGCTCTGATTGTTATTCATTACTATTTTCTAGTATCACCCCCTTTATTTAAGATTAAGAAATTGATGTTTGCTTTAGTTTTAACTTTTAAGCCTCGAAATAAACTTAAAAGGGTGATTCAACTAGTTAAAGGGATTTCAATCAGACTCTTCTTCTCTCCTCATGTGCATACGTTCGAATTTCTCTTTTGACTAGTACTCTCAATTGGCGATGGCGAGGGGTCAGTTGGGGAGTTCAAGAATAAAATATTTAAAAAGAAAATATCAGACTCCATGTTCCTTTTTTTTTTTTTGTAGGTAGACGGAAACAAAGCAAAAAGAGGAAAGAAACTAAAAATTTCAGCCTCATGAACACAACACCAGAGGTATCAGCCAACAGCGCAGGACTGAGACCCTGGGGGGTGCGTCCAACACAATCATCTTGCTGTCTTGAGAAGCACCTAGCTTTGCCAAGTAATCTGCACACTGGTTTCCCTCTCTGAGCGTGTGCAAGAGGTTGACAACCCAGTTTTGTTGGATGACACGATAGCAAGAACCAAAGCAGCATATTGATGGAAAAAAGGAAGCTCCTCTCTAATCAAAATAATGGAGTAAAGAGAGTCAGTGTAACAAGTGATATCTCTATATCCCTTAGTCCAAGCCAAATTAAGACCATGCAACAAGGCATTAAGCTCAGCATGAATAGTTGAGGAGAAGCCCAAGAAACCCGCAAAACCACAAATCCAAGCACCATCCTCATTGTGCAATAAGCCACCATACCCAGCTCTACCAGGATTGCCCATGCAACTTCCATCCACATTAAATTTGTCGTGATCATTACATTTTCTTAAAGAAAAAATATAAGATCTAGAAACCGAGACATCTGCTTTAACTTTAAACGCTCATTATTACAATTTCTATGGTGATTCAAACACTGTTGTTTATTTTTGAGTTGTGCACCATCCGCAACTAACATTGGTTCTCTAAATTTACAAACTGCTTATAAACAACAAGCCTTTGCGTTGTATGAACGAACGCCCATAAGTATGACCAACTAAAAGACGACGAGCAGGGACCAAATTTACACTAGGTTTAACCTTTAATTTATTCTTAGATGGGATACAGTCATAATCAGCATGCAAAGTTCCATAGCAAAATGGGATTCCCACAGACCCAGTTGCAAAAGGAAAGTCAAATGACCAACTGACTGGACCAAGTGATCCTTTCATCAAAATCAAAAAGAAGTTTTCATATATTTTTATGAAGGATAATCGGGAAAATTGTGCCCAGCCAAAGAGAAGTAATTAGGATGCATTGTTGATACTTTAAAAAGGGGGAATTAATTGTTTGGAGTTTGAGCTAGTTTCTAGAAAATTTCCCAAAAATCACTTGGATTCAAACAAACAAAAAAGAAAGGTGCACTGTAAAAGAAAGACCAGTATAACTGCTTTGCAAATAATGAAGGGGATTCATTGATTTCATTCTACACAAGCTACCTAAAATTCTCGTTATTTGACTAAGAATTCAGCATTAAGAAGCATTTGCCCATCTATATAGAAATAGAAAATAAAGGAAAAGGATTTGAGGTAAAGAAAGAGCCCTCAAAAAACCCCAACATCTCCCCAAAGTTAAATCTTTTAATAGGGCGTAAAAATATCCAAGATAAAGCAGCCTTCGGCAGCCACCATCACATCCTCAGATTTGCTCCAGCTGTTAAAATACACTGCAAATGATATAAGCCACATGTGGATTTGTGACTTAAATGAAGCAAATAAAGTTAAATTAACCTGAAAATTTCAGTCCTCCGAAAGGCTTGTGCTTTCTGCTGCTCTCTTTCCATTATAACGCTAGAAGTTTAAAAAAAAAAAAAAAAAAAAGGCTTTATCATTAGCATCGAAGATGTGATCATGTTAAAAATGCCAATTAATGGACTAATAGCCATACAACAATCTATGAAAACAATTTTGAATGAGTGGACTTACATTTACCTGTTTTCCAAATGAGAATGGTACATATTTGTATTTGATCATGTGAGATATCTGTCTCCTCATAGTAAGTGTGAATAGGACCACCCAGTAGAAGAGGAGTATTGGCCAGAACACTGGAACATCAAACGCACTGAAGAAAGTCATCAAAAATGCGATGCAAAATGCCTTGGTGATTGAGTACCTGTCGAAAAAGGAAAATTAAGCAGCATCAGAAGCAACGTATGCATGTCAATATCCCAATGGTAAAAGTTTGAAGAAATAACATCTTTCCTAGGTGAACAAGGGTCTGCATGTCAAGTAGCACTTTTTCATGTTGAAAAATGACATTAGCTTCATTAATGATGTGAATATAACATTGTTTATTGAAAAAAGTAGTTGAATTAGAAATAGAAAAGGAAACATTACAAAACAGAATAAGGATAAGGAATCCTCACACCAGATAAAGAAAAACCAATACAAAGACACAAAACAAAAGTCCTATAAAACTAGAAAAGCTGCCCAATCTCTCTTTTTTTCATTTTTTAATTTACAAGACAGGAGGATAAGACAATATCAAACCCCCTAATTAGTAATTTTAAAGTAGCAAAGCAAGCAGAAAGGAGAGACATTGACAACGAGCACAAAAACCTATAGGAGAAGATTCTGCCCTTTATTCAGAGCTCATAATTGTCAAAGATATAATATCATGCTATTTTGTGCTGTGGGAACTTGCGTGAATACAAATTTAGATATTTGTCAGCATAGAACTGACAGATCAACTCTATTTCCCCATTTCACTTTCGTATACTTTTAGTTTCACACATGCCTATAATCTCTTTTGCATAACCCTATAATTGTTTACATAACATATAACCCTGTCAGTAACAACATTAGTAACTTGATAAATAACAATTCCAACAGAGCAAAATATATAACTCTGTTGCACTAATCTTTTCCACGTGATGCAGATTGATCTCCTCTGAGGCTAAATCTAAGAGACTATGAAGCATAGCAGCTTAATTATGTTGTATCTCTACAGGGGCATTTCAGAACTCCAGAGAATTTGAAATACAAGGAAATTGAATTTCAACTAATTTCCTTCATTTTCAATATTTTTTCTTTGGATGAGTGAGATGTTTGAAACTAAGAGAAACTTCTGCATTATGGGTAGTTGGGCACATGACTATCAGTCCCAACAGGTGTGAGAGACCAATTGGAGAGTAAGCTGAAGCTCGATGGAAGGGGAAAAAAGGCCTATAGCTGAACCCCCCATAAGGAAAGGGTAAGTGTCGTTGCCATAAGCTCACTTAGTTAACACACACACAGCTTCCCACAGAGTTAGCTGAACCACCATGAGAGAGCAAAGCAGTTATTTCCGAGACAAATATAGACAGCAAATCATCAACCTGAAGCAGGGAGGATTCCGGCAACAAATATGCCATGGAATCAGGGTTTGGATTCAGGTTCTGTTAACTCTGGTTAAGAAAGCACGGATAAAACATGGGACATGGCTACGATATGACATGGACACAGATACGGCAAATTTTAAAACTTGTATAACACAATGTTAGAGTGTTCTATAGTCATGTGCACAGCTGATCAGCTCTCTGCTGAGTCAGCTCCTTTTACCTATACAGTTAGAGCAATGTTTCTAGAACATTCTCATACCTCTATAAATAGAATACTGTAACAGATTAAAGAATCAATGAAATCAGATATCCATTTTCAGATTCAGTTAGAATCTTTCTCTCTCTTCATCTCTCTCTCTACCCTAGTTAGTTTTCTAATATGGTATCAGAGAGCTTGATCGTTCTTTCATGGCTTCCGCATCGCACACCGATGGTGATCCTCTGCCACCGCCGCCACCGCCGCCTCCGACCTCCTCCTCTGCTCCAAACCTCTCCTCGATCATCACCGCTAAACTCACCGACAAGAATTTTCTGCACTGGAAGCAGATTGTCGAAGCGGTGCTACGCGCTAATCGCCTCGAGCGATTTGTATCTTGTCCTCGAATCCCTCCTCGTTACCTCACTGATGCGGATCGGCTCAGTGATAATCTCAATCCAGAGTTTCAAGCTTGGGAAGCTCAAGATCAACACCTTTTCATCTGGTTGCTTAATTCAATTTCTGACACAATTCATGCGAGAGTTGTTGGTTGCTCGAATTCGTGGGAGCTCTGGGATGAGCTCCACAGTTACTTCAACTCACAAACCAAGGCGCGTAGCATGCAACTTCGATCGGAGCTTCGGCACATGGTCAAGGGAGATCGATCCATCTCTGAATATATGTTGCGCATCAAAGCTATCGTTGATGCTCTTATTTCCATCGGAAATCCAGTTACCTTTCATGAGCATGTGGATGCGATTCTCGAAGGTCTCCCTGAGGACTATCATCTTCTGTTTCCAACCATCGAGAGTAGAGTTGAGCCTTATTCTGTTGCAGAACTTGAGTCCTTGCTCCTTTCACATGAATCTAGGTTGGAAAGAACCAAGGCAAAGCAAGCTCAAGATGCTTTCTCAGTCAATCTCACTCACACAGCCAATTCAGCATCAAATCTTTCACAGGTGGAATCCTCTCCCTCTTCCTCTCAACCTAATTTCCAGCAAAATTTTCAGCATAATTTTCAGCCTTCTAATTCAAATTTTGGATCTGGCTTTCGTGGAGGGAGAGGTGGCAGATCCGGCTATCGAGGCCGTGGTCGTGGCGGACGTTATGGTAATCGTGGAGGCTCAGGTCTTTCCTGTCAAATCTGCCATAAAAATGGTCATGAAGCTCTTAATTGTTGGTATCGTTATGATACTAATCAGTATCAACCTAGCTATGGCAATCAGCCTCATTATGGCAGTAATACTCAGCTTCCCTATGTTGCTCCCTCCGGTTCAGGGCATTCTTCGCAGTTGAACTTTGCTGCATATTCACAGCCTCACAATACTGTTCCTCACTCTCAAGCTTTGCCTCAGCAGCATGTCATTCCACAGCAGGTTCCATTTCAGTCAGCTCCTATGCAGTCCCTTCCATGGCAACATTCTTCAGGTTCTAACAATAATGGAGCACAGTCTCTCAATGGTCCTATGGCAATGCTTACATCAAATTCAGGAACAGACTTTACTGGACCTTGGTACCCTGATAGTGGAGCAACACATCATGTCACCTCTAATGCTGCCAATCTAACTCAGCAGGCTGATCCTCATGGCCCTGCTCACATCTATATGGGTAATGGCTTTGGTTTGAATATTGCCTCAGTTGGTTCTGCATGTGTTCCTTCACCTATGGACCCCACTATTTCCTTTAATCTTTCTAATATGTTATATGTTCCTACAATAACTAAAAATCTCATTAGTGTCAGTCGCTTCTCTAAAGATAATAATGTCTATTTTGAGTTCATGCCTCATGGTTTCTTTGTCAAATCTCAGGTTGATAGCAGAGTTTTGTTAGAGGGCACTGTCACTTCTGAAGGTCTTTACGTGTTTTCCAATTTCTCTGTTGATCCAAGACATTCTTCCTTGTCCAAGACTCAAGTTCCAGCCTGTCTAAGTGTTTCTGTTTGTAATAATTCTAGTCCTAGAGTTCAAGTTTCTACCACACAATGTAATAAAGTGCCTAATTCTTATCATGTTTGGCACTGTAGGCTAGGGCATGCCAATGAGATGGCTGTCAAACACATTCTTGCTCAATGTAATGTTCAAAGTATAAATAAAAGTTTACTGGACTTTTGTGTTCCTTGTTGCTTTGGAAAGTCTCATCGTTTGCCTTCTCACCTCTCCACTACTCTCTATGCAAAACCTTTTCAACTTGTTTACCTTGATCTATGGGGGCCAGCACCTGTACATTCTTCTGCTGGTTACTCCTATTACTTCTCCATTGTGGATGCATGTTCTAAGTATACTTGGTTGTATTTTCTCAAACAAAAATCTGAAACTCTTTCGGTCTTTAAACAGTTTAAAGAACTCATTAAGGTGCAATTTAAAACTGATGTTCTTGCTGTTCAATCAGATTGGGGTGGAGAGTTTAGACCCTTTACCAAATATTTGGCAGAACTTGGTGTTGTTCACAGGGTCATTTGCCCACATACTCATCACCAAAATGGTGTTGTGGAGAGAAAACATCGTCATATAGTTGAGATTGGGCTAACCCTTTTGGCCCATGCCTCTCTTCCCTTAAAGTATTGGGATCATGCCTTCTCTACGGCTGTGTACTTAATCAATAGGTTACCCACCCCAGTTCTGAAAAATCAGTCTCCTCACTCTGCTCTCTATGGGACAACACCTGACTACAATTTTCTTAGGGTGTTTGGGTGTGCTTGCTACCCTTGTCTCCGTCCCTACAACAAAAATAAGCTTGAGTTCAGATCATGTGAGTGCACTTTCCTTGGCTACTCCACCTCACATAAGGGATACAAGTGCCTCTCAAAAGATGGAAGGCTATATATATCAAAAGATGTTCAGTTTAATGAACTCAAGTTTCCTTTTGCTGCATCCACATCAGTTCATTCACCATCTCTTAGTTCTCCTAGTTCTGTTCAGAATGTGAGTCCTATGCCTCTCACTGTTGTGCAGCAACCTATTTTTACTCCAACTGCACAGTCTGCTCCTTCTGAGTCCTTCCCTAACCAGTCCAGTCTCGGTCATAACAGTTCTAGTATTCAACATTCTCCAGCTTACAGTCTCTTGCCCTCGGTGTCACCTCTTTTTCCTTCTTTACACTCTGGTTTAACACCTATTTCTGGGTCTCCTGTTACTAGTCCTGACTCTTCTTCCTCTAGTTTACCTGTTCAACCACAAAATCAGCACCCTATGGTTACTCGTTCTAAGTCTAGGCACCTAGCTAATTCCCACCCTAGTGTCTTACTTACACATGCAGAACCAACATCTCCCAAGCAAGCCTTAGCTGTGCCCCAATGGAAGCAAGCTATGCAATGTGAATATGATGCCTTGATGGCAAAAGGCACATGGTCCCTTGTTGATCTACCACCTGGCAAGCAATCAATTGGCTGCAAATGGGTTTTTAGAATAAAAGAAAACCCGGATGGTACCGTGAACAAGTACAAGGCTCGCCTAGTTGCAAAAGGGTTTCACCAACAATTTGGAAGGGACTATTCTGAAACTTTTTCTCCCGTGGTGAAACCAGTCACTATACGCATAATTCTTACTCTTGCAGTCACTCACAATTGGCCAATTCAGCAGCTGGACGTTAACAATGCTTTCCTTAATGGGATTCTTGAGGAAGAAGTATATATGGACCAGCCTTTTGGGTTTGTTAGCAACAATCCTACTCAAGTCTGCAGGCTTCACAAAGCCTTATATGGTCTAAAACAGGCTCCTAGGGCCTGGTTTGAGCGCCTAACTAAGACTCTGTTGCTGTTTGGGTTTAGAACCAGTAAATGTGATCCTTCTCTCTTTATTCACACCCGAGAAGGACACAACACTTATGTGTTAGTCTATGTAGATGATGTCATAATTACTGGTTCTTCACCTCAAAGAATCTCAGCACTCATCAGCAAGCTGAATGCAGAATTTGCACTAAAACAACTTGGAGACTTAGACTATTTTCTTGGCATTGAAATTAAAAGACTTCCCTCAGGCTCATTGCTCCTCTCTCAATCCAAGTACATCAAGGACCTACTTTCCAAGGCAAATATGGCTGAGGCCAAGAGTCTTCCCACACCCATGGTTAGCAATTGTAAACTAACCAAATATGGAGCCAATTACATGGATAATCCTACTCTTTATCGGTCAATAGTTGGTGCATTGCAATATGCTACAATAACAAGACCTGAAATCTGTTTTAGTGTTAGTAAGGTGTGTCAATTTTTGGCTCAGCCCCTAGAGGAGCATTGGAAGGCAGTAAAGAGAATTCTCAGGTACCTTCAGGGAACTATTTCCTATGGCCTCTTGCTCAAACCTGCTGTGGCAGCAAAACCCTTCTCTATACAGGCCTTTAGTGATGCAGATTGGGGTGCAGACCTTGATGACAGAAGGTCTATGTCAGGGTCTTGTATCTATTTTGGACCTAATCTAGTTTCATGGTGGTCTAGGAAACAACCACTAGTGGCTAGATCTAGTACCGAAGCTGAGTACAGAAGTCTAGCTGCATCAACTTGTGAGGTGATTTGGATTCAATCTTTACTCAAAGAGTTGCAGGTTAACACTGCACTTCCAGTGGTTTACTGTGACAATCTATCCACAGTTTCCTTGTCCCACAACCCTGTCCTTCACTCAAGGACAAAACACATGGAACTAGACTTGTTTTTTGTTCGAGAAAAGGTCATTAACAAGACCCTGCAGGTCTGCCACCTCCCAGGAACTGATCAGGTTGCAGATCTCCTCACTAAACCTCTCAGCCAGACTCGGTTTGAAGAGCTCAGAAGCCATCTTGGAGTGACAGACAAGCTGCTCCTGTGTCCCTCACCTTACCAGTATAGAGGGGTGTGTTAGGAACTCTTGTAAACCCATCCTCATCTTATAAGGGGGTGTGTTAGAGTGTTCTATAGTCATGTGCACAGCTGATCAGCTCTCTGCTGAGTCAGCTCCTTTTACCTATACAGTTAGAGCAATGTTTCTAGAACATTCTCATACCTCTATAAATAGAATACTGTAACAGATTAAAGAATCAATGAAATCAGATATCCATTTTCAGATTCAGTTAGAATCTTTCTCTCTCTTCATCTCTCTCTCTACCCTAGTTAGTTTTCTAATACACAATACGACTATGATACAAGATATAAAATTAGGATAAAAGAAAAATCATGTTCTAAAAATTTACATAAGTACATTATAAATATAATAATATTCTACCATTTACCTAATCGTTGAGATATTTCCATCAATAATGGGATAAAAATTTAGAACTTAGAAGTAAAATTAAACTATTCAGTTAGGAGTATTTAAAAGTGTCTTGTGAAGTATCCAATATGGATCTGTGACTGTAAACAGGATGACTAGTTTCCAGCGTCCATGTTCCATCAACACTGGTTCATCTGATTCACCATTGTTTTCTACCTTCCTATATTCCACCTCAAACAAGCAAACCCTTAAACTTAGATGAATCAAATTAAGTGTGTGTTTGGGTGTGCGTTTGCACAACCTAAACTTTTCAATTTTTTTAATGTTTGGTTTACCTTTAAATTCAGTTGAATGAATTTGATTTTGGGGTCAAACTGAAGTGTTGGTAGAAGCAAGAATTTGTTACTTTGCATTTGCCACAATGCAGTTTGAGTTTTTCAGCTGCTACTTTTACCATAGCACTCTTAAAAATTAATCATTTCTCGTACCCATCTAAAAGTAGTAGGACAAATTGGTAACTATCAAGTCATTTTCATGGGCACAATCCAAACAACATTCATTCTACCAAAACTAATTTTAACAATAAACGTTCCAAATATTGATAAGTTATTACAAACCTAGTATAAATCAAAACCTAGTTTGTAAAAACTCAGTTCATGAAAACTCAAATATTTACAAAGGGGCCCTAGACACACCCTAACTCATTACACAAATTAATTCTTATTTCATCCCCGATTCAAACCACCCAAATTCACTTAGATGAACCACATCGATTCAACCAACAACTAACTCATTACACAAAATAAGTCTTATTTCATGCACGATTTCACCAAGAATAACATTTTCAAATCTCAACTGGAAACGAAACCCTAGAACGGTCAAATAAGAAAGTCAAAGGGGAGAGAGAGGGAATCAATACCAGAACTTGAACTCAGGGAGGCGTCGAACGAAAGGGCGAAACTCATCGGAACCCCTAGTGGGGAGTGTGGGTCCCTCAGAAAGTTCTAGAATCTCGGGATCCACCTGAGGGGAAAGGAAAACCGATCAGAAGGTTCAGGATATAGATTCCGAGCCCGTAAGAAACCACGTAGAACCCTTCCACGAAGTACACGCGGATCACGTAGATCAACGCTACCGCCAAGAACCCGATCCACCGGTACATCACGAACGGCGTCGTTTTGTCCAGAACGTGCTGGTACTGCCGAGAAACCTCGAATTTCCACCGCGTTACCGCCGACGCCGGGGATAGATCGTCTGCTGAGGCGGAGGCCGCGGCGGTGGATGATGCTCCTGCGTCCATCGGTGGGACCTACTGGCGGTTTCAGAACAAAATGGAAATGATTCTTTCTATCTCTCTCTGTGCGTGTGCGTTTCTGGAGGATGTCTCTGTTTACGGGTCGAGTTTCCGCCTTTGTTTTATTTCTTAAACCATTTCCGTCCGGTTTGGGTTTTGGACCGGGTTAACCCAGCTAGAGGTGGTAAAACAAGCTACCAGATTCGCTTCGCACCGGCTCAATGATAGCCATTTGCTATATCGAGTCGAGTAAAAAAAAAAAGGAGTTCGGATTCAGTGCCTAAGCTTAGCCCTATGTGGACTGTGGGCAGGGCTTGTTCAGGCCGGCTCAACATATCTGTTTTGAAAAAATTCTTCTTTTTTTTTTTGTTATTTGGAAAAAAAAAATCATATTTAAGCACAATTGTATGAGCAAGTGCAATTTTGTTTAGTAAAGAAATTAAAATAAAATAAAATGTGTACTTGTATAGATGCATTCCAATTTTCAATGGTCTTCTAGCATCTTTAATATAAGTAGCGCAACTCAAAGAAAGACAAAATGTTTCAATCTATAATAATAAGTAGCTCATGTTATGATGTAGAAAACTATATTCTCATCACATAGTACCTTAGTTTTCACAAGGGAAATTACAAATAAAAGATGACACGATCTTCAATGTATCGAGCCAAAAAGATCTCAATTTAATTTAGGCTCAAAATTTATAGCTCAAGCACTCCACTTTATTAGGTATATTCGAGTCGGCCTTATCAGGTCAGCCCATTTTGTTGTCTAGGTTGGCCCATTTTGTTGTCTCTAACACCACTATATATTATACTAAGATGGAGAAGGAGAAATTACACACATCTAATATTAGCTTTAATTTAATTAAAGATTTTTTGTCCTTCAATGTTCAGTAACTTTGTATTGGCAACTGATTTTTTTAAAATGATTTTCGTTAATCATCGTAAATCATTTTCTAAAAAATATAAATGGGTAATAATTTGATGGTGGATGAAGGTCGAGGTGGCCAAGGTGGTGGGGCCAAAGTGTGGGCGGCGAAAGTCGACGACTGACACAATTGCAATAAAAGTCATCGACGATGATCGGTAAGCAGAGCCGGCAATTTTGGCCCGGCCCGATGGGCTTGCCCGAATGGCCCGCATTTTAGGCTGGGTTGGGCTCCTAAAATATTAGCCCGGAAAAATTTCGGGCCTGATTGGCCCGGCCCGATTGGCCCGGCTGGTTAACTGGGTTCGGGTCTGGCTGGCCCGATTTCACCAAGCTGGCCCGCAACTTAAAGAATGTTCCAACTTTCAATTTGGGCCATTATGCACAATTTGTGGCCCGACCCAGCCACCAGCAGCAAGCTCTACTCACGACACAGGGCAGCCACCATTCCAAAGGGTCTTCACTTCACTCTTCAGCTTCAAGCCTCCAACTTATCATCTAGGTCAAGAAACACACGCACACTGCTGGCTGCTGCTCAGAGAAACGCCACTGCCGTCGGCCGTCGCTGCTCCTACTTCGTGCGGTTGCGCTGCTGCGCGTTCGCTCCGTCGCTGCTCGTCCTTAGTCGCGCCGCTGCTGCTCCTGCTTCTCGCCCAGTAAGTAATTAGTAGAAGTGTAGAACAATGGTTATCATAAATCTTGTTTATCTCAAACCCTTGTCATCTGCATCCAACATAGTTAGTCTCGTAATAACAATGATAAGTATTAGAAGCTGATAGCCTGATATACCATAATTTTATCTCATAAATCTTGTTCTGATAAATAATAATATATTTTTGACTTATCATCAACTTATTATTATTTATATGCGATTTTGATCCTATATTGAATTTACTAAAAAGTTAAAATGGTTGAGTTTATTTGTTTCAGCAAGTAAAACAGGAATCAATGACAGACACCAACTACTAATTAATGACAGAACATTCAGTTTATCACTCACTAATTAACATTTTCTCTAAAAACGAATCATTCTAGGAATCAATTCTAGGAATTAAGCATCATAACTTAGCATTCATAAGTTTGTTGTGTTGTGAATTAGGCCAACTCATGTCACTTTTATTGCACTGCTGCAGTGTTGTGTTAATATTTGCTAGAATTTCTTTTTTCTGCTTGAATTTTTTTGTTGTGTTTATGCTCATTGAGTTTGAATTTAAGAACTATCCATTATACTGTGTGATTAGAACATTTGCCTTTATATTGTAGTTATGAATCCTGAGTCAAATTTGGAGGACATGGATGATGATTTACAAATCTTAGATAGTTCTCCTCCTCTTGATACTATTACTGCTGGTAATAAGAATAAGAACAGGGACAATGACCAAGAGCAAGATGTAGGAAAGGGTAAGAAATATAGGCCTAATGCCTCTGAGGTGTGGGATCATTTTCAAAAGGTTGGCTTAATTGATGGAGTGGAAAAATGTAAATATAAAGGTTGTGGTAAATTTTATACGTGTAAAGTTGCTTCGGGTACCACTCATTTAAAGCGTCATATTCCTAAATGTAATTCAATTCCTAAGTTTCATGATGTTGGGGCCTTGTTGGATAATCAAGCTACATTGTTGAAGCAATGGAAATTTGATGATAGAGCTTATCGAGATGCACTCTCTAGATGTATTATCATGCATGATCTACCATTTAGCTATGCCGAGTATGAGGGAGTTTGGGCGGTTAATAAGATTTTGAATCCTGAATTTAAACCCATCACTAGAAACACTGCAAAAGCTGATTGCATGAATGTGTTTTTAAGTGAAAAGGCAAAACTAAAGAGTGTGCTTGCTAATATTTCTGGTAGAATATGTTTTACTTCCGATTTATGGACTGCAGTCACTACACAAGGCTATATGACCGTGACTGCACATTATGTTGATGAAAATTGGAAGTTAAATAGTAAGTTGCTCTCATTTTGTCACTTGGATAGTTCACACACCGGGTTGGAATTATCCGGACAAGTACTTCGAGTGCTTAAGGATTGGGGGATTGACCGAAAAGTATTTTCTATCACATTGGATAATGCCTCTTCCAATGATAGCTTGCAAAAAATTTTAAAAGAAAGACTTAATTTGCAAAATGGTTTGTTATGTAGAGGTGAATATTTTCATGTGAGGTGTTGTGCACATATCTTGAATATTATAGTTCAAGAAGGTTTGAAGGCGGCGGGTGTTGCTTTGCATAAAATTAGAGAAAGTGTGAAGTATGTGAAAGCTTCAGAGGGGAGGTTGAGGGAATTTCAAAGATGTGTTGAAGTAGTGCACTTAAATGATGTAGGTGGTGGTTTCTTGAGATTGGATGTGGCAACAAGATGGAATGCTACGTACATGATGCTTGAAAGTGCTATCAAGTATCGTCGGGCATTCACTGAGATGAGTTACAATGATAGAAGTTACATGTTTTGCCCCACCAATGAGGAGTGGGAAAGAGCGGAGAAGATGAGTAGTTTCTTGGCTCCATTTTATCATATCACTAATTTGATATCCGGGTCATCTTAACCTCGAACTTATATTTCAAGCAAGTGTCACTTATAGAGATGGAATTGAATGATAATATGTCTAGTGAAGATGAAGTGATCAAAGATATGGCATTAAGGATGAAGAAAAAATTTGATAGGTATTGGAGTAACTATAGTGTCACTCTTGCACTTGGAGATGTTCTTGACCCAACATCAAAGTTGAAATTTGTGACCTTTTGCTATAAGAGGCTTTACCCAAATGATTATCAAGAGAAAATAGATAGGGTGAAAGTGGGTTTGTATGAACTCTTTGGTGAATATGTGAACAATTTGGGTGCATCAAGCTCATCTCTAGCTAGTGCATCAAGAGACACTCCATCTCATTCTCAAATGTCAAGTGGAACATTTAGGTCTTCCATTCTTGAGGTAAGTTTGAGTAATATAGTTTATATTTATTACATTATTTTAATTTTCTATTTCTATCAACTCTCTAATCTTGTTTTGCTTGTGTAACTATAGGCATATCATGAAGAAATGAGACAAAATACTTCAAATGATGGCAAGTCTCAACTTGACATATACTTGGAAGAACCATGCATTGTTGCAAATGACATAGATGTCCTCCAATATTGGAAGTTAAATAAGTGTCGATTCCCTCAACTTGCAATTATGGCTTGTGACATTCTAAGCATTCCCATCACAACAGTGGCTTCAGAGTCAACATTTAGCATTAGTGGTCGTATCTTGCATAAGTATAGAAACTGCTTACTCCCTGAAAATGTGCAAGCCCTCATTTGTACTCGGAATTGGTTGCACGGCTTCAAAGAAATTGGACCTTCTGGTAATAATAAGTTTATAATTCCTTTTCACTTGTCATTTGCATTCAGTTTAATTATTGACTTCCCTTGTATTATGTTATCACAGATGTGCAAGAAGTAGAGGAGATAAAATTGTTTAAGGAACAAATTCCCATCAATGTGGAGTAAGGGAGAGATGTTTATTTGCAGCTGTTTGGAAGCAAAGTCAGATTCATTTCAGTGTTGCACTTGTTTTGTTTAACCCACAAGACCTCAATTGTTTTGTTGGACTTGATTCATTTGAATTGTCAAAAGGCTTTGCTACTATTGTAATTAGTCTCTTGCTATTTTGGGGGCAGTTTAGTGTTTAGATAACAAAAGAGGGTATTGTTTTTAATATTGCTATTTTTGGGGCTGTTTAGATAACAAAGGGTGCTATTTTGCTTCAACTCTGTTTTTAATATTCTGTTTGTCATAGTTTCTTGTGATGTGATAGTTTCTTAGACCCAAATTTAGTTTCTTGTGATTGATTGTAGTGTAGACATGTTGTTCATCACAAATCACAATTCACAGATAGCTTATTATGAGGTACGATACGATAGTTTCTTAGAACAATATTGTCTGTGCTTATTGGAAAAAGAAAAAAAAGAACAATACTATGACTATTTATGTATGTTAGCTAGTGTTGATGTGGCTGTGTGTTTAGCATTGGTATTTACACGGTAACATAGATAGTTTGATTAGTTTCTTTGTATACTTGCATATTAAAATGCTATCTATTTTAAGCAAATTGATTTTTATGTTTTTTTTTAAATAAGGGCTGGTTTGGCCCGCTGGCCCGCTAGCCCGCAATAGGGTTGGCTGGGCCAGCTAATAGACAGCCCGCTCCAAAACCGGGCCGGGCCGGGCGGGCCAAATTGCCAGCTCTATCGGTAAGTCATTGATGGTGGCAAAAAACGTACCGGGGCAAGTGAGATAAATGAAAAAAAATATAGCAATGAAGCTTCTCCAGACAATAAAATAATCCAAAAAAAAAAAAGTGTTGAGATAAGTTGAGACCATGACACTTAAGCTAGATAAGGTTCCACTTCTTGTTAACCTCTCCTTCAATTAGATGGGCGAGCCCTTCCACACACCGGACAAACAAATAGGGGGAAGTTAGTCTCCTTCTATAATACCCCTAGTTGAGGGAGTTATAAAATGATCAAGATTGTTTGGGAGAAGGACATAAGGTTTGAAGTGATAAGAAAGTCTTGGGTTCAACTCCCTCCACTAATATAACACACTAATTACTAACATTTGCCTATAAAATAAAAAAATAAAAAAAACCTAGCTGGAAGAACTTGTATGTCTTCTCACCAATAAAAATAATTTGCATAGAAGTAAATGAGACATTTTTTTCTTGATGATATAATGCACATCAGAGTAACGAAAGCCTCGTCACGCTGCCCTTGTGGTGAATATTGATTCATCACGAATCTCGAGTTATTTATCTTTGTACAACAAAATTCAAAACCAACACCATATATTTATAATTTTCTATACCTTTTTATTATTTTATTCACTCTCTTCATGTATTTCAAAGTTTCAAAACACCACTTCAGATGGTTAGAGACAATGAGATACCATTCAATAATTCAAGGAGCCATGAACTTGGAAGTAATCCTTTCAATGGTCCGACCCAAATCTTGATCATATACCAATTAAATCCCTATTCAAAACACAACTATTGTAAAGCACGGGAAGAAACATAAAAATAAAAATAAAAAAATTTACCAAATACAAATTTACAACTTTAACAGCTAAAAACCACCATAAACAAAAGCTACAGCATTCTCAAACAAAACCCAAGTCCACAGGACTTAATGACATATTAACTTAATATTTTGGAAATGTTTCAAACAAAAACATAGCACCACACAACAGAATTGTAATACACAACAAATGCAGTAATGACTAAAGTTACAGAGGTAAAATGTTCAGTGTTGACAATAACATTCGTCAGTCCAATTACTCATCCCTCGGGGACAAAAATTTAGTTCCAAAATTGAATTAGCAGAACAGAACATACGAAGTTTTGGTCCCACGGCAAATGTATATGGATGTATCAATGCTCTATGATTCTCCCAAAACTAGTTTAAGTAATTGTCATAACTTAATAAGAATCACCTGAGAAGGGGCATGTCCTTGAATTCATTGTTCAAGCAATCCAATACCATTCCAATGCCATGGCTACCCTCTCTTGCTTTTTCGATTTTTCAAGGAGGCTACCATTTTATGCAGTGAGGAGATTTCAAAATCCTTTTGACTCAACTGTTCCTTCAATGATTCAATCTCCAACTCATTTTGCTTCAACCGTTGATTCAGTGCTTCAATCTCAATCAAGTGGGTGTCAGTGTCACACTTGCTTGAGCCTTTCAGGGCATCCTCTTCCATGTTAGGTTCAGTCTTCGCTTTTGCGTCTTTAGAATCCATCTTTGCTTTCTTGGAAACATCAGCCACCTCATCCACTTGTAAAGCTCTCTTACACGGAATCGGGTCACGGGGCTCTTCGGCTGCCATTTTCCGAACAAATAGATTGGCTGTTGCGCCTGTACTTAGCTGAAATGTGACAAGTTTCTGTGGACGTCCAAATGAATCCTAGCATAATATACAACGGTAGTATGAAATTGATCAAAGAGAACACCACATTCCCAAAAGTGCATAAATATGCTTCAGTAACTTGCAAATAGCAACTGCACTATCAATTGATCAAGAGAATTGTCCAGAAAAATATCTTCAGCTTCTTGAACAAGCATTAAAGAATAAGTTATTTACTCCATCGGATCTTGGGAGGAGAATTGAATACATATCTAACCTTAAATATTTCAAATGGGACAAATTAATTCATGTATTATGGTAGAGAATGCATTAATGCAAACCGCAATTGAGCATCTTCCCCTCGGCTAATCGACAAGCATATTTAGTGATGTTAAGTAGTATCATAGACATGTGTACCTGTAATTGGCTGCCTTGGACATTTTCATAGGCATTGTGTGCCTCTTGTGGGTTCTTAAAGATAGCAAAGGCAGAATATTTTTCTCCTTGACCTTTCCTGGAAGGCTGCAGCAAATTTTACAATAAATAAAAACTAAAAAGAGGAAATTAATGCAGTGGCAGAATGCCAACAATAGTACAATATGACAAACCTATGACCTCAAATTAAAGACATTCGTGCTATTCCAATAATTACCAAAGAACCTCTTCATCAAAATGTTAATATGCTTATAGTACATATTCTACCTTCAGTTCTATTGTGAAGTCCCCAGGAACAACTTTATGTAGTGTTTCATTGTTCACAGTGGCTGGTATCCTGTGAAGAAGAAGCTTCGCCATCTCACTATCAGAAATCTAAAATGAGAAACAATCGTAGTAATGAGTAATGACCTTAAATTACCAACAACCATGAGTATAATGTAATAATGTAGCACCGGAGATGTATATGTAGGCTTACAGGCTCTTCAACCAATGGAAATGCTTTGTCAACGCCATGTTTGATCTTTGCAAGAACAAGTTTCATAGCTGCACGTGCATCATCTAGACAATTATGCGGAGCACCCTTTTCCCGAACTTCATGGCCTAACACAGCCTGTCATCACAATTGGCGGTAACTATGAATTCAAGAATCAAGACCTATATTTGTTATTATTATTATTTTACCATAACTTCATATAGTGCAATTTATTAAATTTCAAGCATCAACAAGTACAAAACTTAGACTTCCATTCAAAATTACAGGTGTATATAATAGAACTCCTCCAAAAGAGGAGTGACGATGTGGTCATAAAAATGCTACACAGATGCCATGCAATACAGAGCCTAAATCTTTGCAGGTAAATAATTTGCTACTTGCCTTACATAAACTATTCAAAGAAGGTCTCCTGTGAATACATCCGTCCAACGACTGGAAGATATATGAAGTGTCAATCACTCTAACATAATCTAGCTTCATCGCTGCAAATGACAACATTTAGTAAATAAAAATACAATCAAGAAAAATAACTTCAACAAAAGTAATCCCCTTAATATACTCAAAAAATAATAGTAGGTTCAGACAGTCAAACAAAATAAAATGTTTATGACACTTACCACGTAGATCATTATGTAAACTGTGTCCCGCTAATATGGTGCCGTTCCATAACAACTTCTTCATGGATTTCTATGAAAGAGCAACACATACCATCATTAAGCACTTGAAAGGATGACTCGGAAAACCACAAAGTGAACCACAAAATACCTGTATATCAGCCAACGAGCAAGTCACTGCCTCTAGATCTTGAGAAGAAACACCAGTAATATCTGTTCTGTAGTCTGCAATTGCTTTGTTGGGATTTACAAGTTCATTTATTTTGACCTGAAAATTTAGGAAAATTATCTGCCTACACCCCACCCCGTAAAGGAGAAATCATATCGAAGGCAATTATGTGAAGTGAAGGGGGAGGGGCCAGTGCCAAATAAAAAAGACATGCATAACTTACCTCTAGATTGTGGTCTACCACACAGACTTTCACTAATGCTTCAGTCCCATCTTCGCAGAGAACCATTTCACAATCAACAGCAACCATTGTAGTGGATCTCAACACTTTTCCCTTTTTCCTAAGGTTTATAATTACCCACCCCTTCATTTCCACACCAAAAAAACAAAATAGATAATCGGTAAGTAATTGCCATGTATGACTAAACTCATAACCCAGATCAATATAAACTGAAGCAGATCATGGTTAAATAAATAAATTGACTCAGTGAAGGAAATCAATTAGTAGAAAGGTGTGAGAATATTAAAAATATTGATTTTAAATGCTTATATTAATAAACAAAATACATTTAAAAAATGTTAAATTATATGTATAAAGACTTTTTTAAAAAGGCAAAAGCACAGAAAAAGGTGATTTAGTGCTTTTCTCAAAAGCTAGAAAGAGTGTCTTCATATAAAGCCCCACAAAAAAAAACTTTTTCAAAGCTTCTTCAAATGCAACCAAAAATGAAATCTAGTTCATGCCCTACTACACAAACAATAAACTTAGATAAAGAAGTTTTCTTGAATATTTCCCAGGCTTCTTCAGTTTCTTCTGAAGACAGTGGAAGGTGCTTAGATATTGGCATTGCAACCTAAAAGGTGCATTTTCTTTTGATAAAAGAACAATTTTATTACAGTATGAAGAGAGATATTTACAAAGAGTGAGGAGGATAAGAAATCCTCCTGAACAAAAGAACATAACAAAAACATGAAAAAATAGAAAATGCAACAAAACTTTCCAATCCGTCAACATATCTCTGTTAGAGAAACCCCACAAGAAAGACCATAAGCTTTGCACCCAATAGATGCCAACCACCTAACCTTTTCCCAAATGAAATGTGCGGAAGAAACATCCTAAAAATACAAGAGTTACGCTCTTACCATTGTAGCATAGATTGCACAATGGTACAGAAATTTAGCCTCTTTGCTTACCCATCAAAAATTGATCTAGGGACCTAGGACACACTCACACACCCAATATTCACCAAATATGCCAAATAAGGAGTGCCATAAAGAAACAGCAGTTAAATACTTTACGAAGAGGTGTGGTACAGAATCTGAAGAAGCACCAAACATTATACACATAAAGGAAAAGAGCCTTATGACTATGAGGCCTATGGACCTGCAACGTGTCATTACTCATTAGTATTAATTCTATCAAGTACCAAAGTCCAAATAAAAGATATGACTTAGAGGGAGTATTGGATCTCCACAAAGGTGTATCAAGAAGAAAAGTATTCCTAATCAATAAATGTGTAAGGAACTGAGAAAAAAATTTATTTGCACGAAAATTCCCCGAAAGGATAAAGGGGTCATATCTTCTCATCCAAGTGAGAAGACAAATGAATAGTCAACGAGGCCCAACAGGGACTCCAATTTGGAAAATTCCCTGTCATTTTAGCTACGAAAGAAGTAAAAATTCCATGAAAAAACAGATTCTTGAACACTATAAAATTGTGGATAAGAGAATTATGTAAAGAATAAAGACAAAGATGACGAAAGGCACAAGTAAGAGGAACATCTACTACACAGTCTCCCAAAACTTAATGTGAGAGTTGTTGCCCACCTTCAAGGAAAGCAAAGACTTAAAGGTAGAGTAGCCTTGACATAAATTTCCAAGGACTAAAATGAGAGGCTCGGATAGCAGTCTTGGCATCCCATCCATTTGGATCTAAACCATACTTCGAACTTCGAATTACTTGGGGAGGTTCCAAATAAAAGGCAACGCCATTTAGAAGCCACAGCAACGTTCTTAGACACCAAATTACCATGATTCCAACCCCCTTCATTCTTAGGATGACAACACACCTCCCAACTTACAAGATGATCCCTTCATGTATCCGAAATGCCAGACCAAAAAAAATCACTCGACATAATTTCTATGGTTTGAGCTACTCCCAAAGGGATATGAAATAAGACAAATAGTAAAGAGGAATACTCGAGAGACAAGCTTGAATAAGGGTGATCCAACACCGGAGAGAAAAATAAGCCACTTTCTAATTATCGAGGTGCTTGGAGATTTTCTTCATAACTGGATCCCAAAAGGATACAGCTTTAGGATTCCCACCAAAAGGAACCCCTAGGAAGCAGCTCCAGGATTCCTAAAAGATGCATATTAAACCGTTAAGACATTCTATTGCACATTTCTTCATGTTTCTTTGTATATATGTGCAACTATTTATTCAAAACGTCAATAAAAGCATATCTGAATCATTCAAATATTAACATGTTAATGCATGCAAGTGAACAAATAATTTCAACTTTTTCGAACCCAAAAAATAAAATTCAATTCTCATGCAATGAAAAGATGACAAACCAGAATGCATGTAAAATATTTATAGTATTAAAGAAATAAGACCATGAAATAAGACCATGATATGTTAAATAAATAAAAAAGACTTTTTGCCCTAAATTTCTCTAGGTATTTCTTCGATGGCTTCTTCAAGTAGACCAGAATAGAAAGATCAATGTGCATGTTTATGTATTATTTCACATGCAGATCAGTTTCATGTTTAAGCAGTGAACACGTTCAACAACAGTTCATTAGCATTTTGAATGCACATAGGTTGACCAGAAAAGTCGAGTAGATATGGTTGCAACAAACCTCATCAATCGACGGAAATGAATAATCCAATGGATATAATGGGTGTTGGAGAGTTACTTGGACTAGATTCTGTGCTGCCAACATCAGAAGGTTACAAAATTACAGTAGAATCATCAAGAAATGCAAAAGGCATCAATTAAATTCACACATTAAACTAAATACCAGCCACACTACTGACAGAAAATTTGTCACTGAACTTGAAACATGTACGCTCCATCATTAATTACAAAACACAGTAAGAAGAATAAAGAACAAATGATTAATAGCATAAAGTAATATCAGAAGTCGTATTGCTGAATCTTCAACCGTATAGAATATGCATTAAGCCATTACCAGTTATGGTCTCTTGGAATTTATGTTCTAAATTCAGATTTGATTGCAGCAACAAAACGTATTTAACTTGTGAGCCAACTTTAAAATGGTATGATGCTATAGATTATATAACTCAAGAAAGAAACAATTCATCAAATTATAACTATGTAACTAGAAGTTTTAAAAATATAGCATAAGGTGTACCTGAATAGAAATTAGAACTGACTACCAATATGAAATTCAATAAAAACGATGAATCTATTAAGGAAATAATAGTAAAAAGTTGGCAGAAAACCAAAAACTCATGCAGACAATATAATTTTTAGGGGAAGAAAATTAATTCTCAATGACTTAAAAAAAAATGCATATCAACATTTGAATCATAATTGGCTTTAAACCAATCAAGCATGTCAAGTACAACAACGTTGTTAGTAGTAGTACAATCTAGAAAACAAGGTTTAACTGCCAAAAATAGCCTGATTTCCAGCAGAACAGTCAGTATAAAAGCTGACCTGCTCAGGGGAATCATGAGATTGATCTTTTAGTTTCTCCAGTAGGCCTTGATTTGAATGATATCGCAAGATGTTATCAAAAAACTGAGCACAGGAGGGAAATGGGTAAAAGTTAGAACACATATCTTATAGGCTATTAACTCCCCTTTCCGCCAGAAGAAGGGGGTGGGGGAAGGAAAGGAGAATTTATATAGGGCATTCAAAAGGTTTTACCTTCAAATCTTCCTCCTTTGAAAATGTCTTTAGAAATGCAGCCAAAACCTCAGGGGGCCTCTTTGCTGGGTCACTCAACCCATCCCCAAACTTTTTATCATAGCTATTAAGGAATTCTTTCCAGCCTCCCAGTTTACCCTTCAGGCCTCTTTTTTGTGCCAATTTTATAATATCAACCAAAACCTACCCACAAGGAAGCATTAGCTATTTTCTGGGGAAGAGAAAGAGAAGTTCTAACAGAAACTAACAACCATATGTGTGAGATTTTCCCATCAAAACCAATATATGTATACATCCAAAAGGCCCAGAATGCATCAGAATTTATCTATATAACTGATGACATTTTTAATCATCATCCTCGAAAACAAACAAAAAAAAGTTAGAAATAATTATTGCAAACATATTAATCTTATTAGTAAAGTTAAAGGCAATCATACAACTAATTGTTCAATGTTGCCCTTGAAACTATAAGGGGAAACAAATAACCAGACAGAATAATTGAAATAATGTTTTCTTTTTCTTTGGAGCTAAACCAAGAGTGTATAAACCAAGAGTGTATAATAGAAAAGGAGAAATCTTGTCCTAAGATTCACCACCTAAAATGTTCAAATGATTGCACAGCTGAGTTATAGAATCTTATATTCCAACGTACAATAAATTTTCCGTTTTTTGAAAAACAAAATTTAAAAAATAAATAAATTAGTAAAGCAATGTTTGGCAAGCATTGGAAAGAGGAAAAAGAAGGAAGCGAAGAAAAGCGAAGGGAAGTTACGTTATGGTCAGCAGAGTCTAACTTGTCGTCCATAATGGGTTGTTGATGTGAGAATGAGGTACCGAACAGAAGCTGAGTGACGAGGTCACAGAGAACTACGGCTTGCTGCTTGGTTGGGCGCGGGACAGTGTCAAGTGATGTTGCTCTAGGTTTTCATTGACCGCTTTTAGTGATGTTTTTCCTTTATTTTTCTTTTTTATGAAAAAAAAAAAAAAAAAAATTCGTGAAAAAATAATAACAATTAATAAGTATCTTGTGAATTGCATGATAATAATAATAATAATAAATATCTTGTGAATTGCATTTAAAAATATATATATACCTAGGTTATTTTTAAAGATTAAAAGGGAAAATATATTCAAAACTAAAAATGAGAAAATATAATTAATTATGCAGACTCAAATTATCTTATGTCTAATGATCTTACTTGATGATCATGGGTGGCACCCAAATGTAATTTGGTATAATGTGTCAACTGGAGTGTTTCAAAATAAATTTGATAAACATATTTATTTGTAAGGAGAATGCTAACGAGTGTCCTTAGGATATTGTTTAAGGAATCAAGAAAGGAAATTTTGTATAGAAAAATGGTGAATTTAGTATTTTGAAAAGTGTTACACTTAGGACCTGATTGGTTTGCATTTTCATTTCCTGTTTTCATTTCCTAAATTTAGAAATGATTACAACAAAAATAGTTATTAAAATATCAGATTGTTTTCATTTTATTTTCTGTTTTCAAAGATTTGTATAAGAAACAGTAAAAACAAAGATTGATATATTTATGAAAAACCAACTTTCTACTTTTCATGGAAGCCCTACCTCCTAAACTATCCATCCGAAATTTAATATCAGTTATATTTTAATATAAGGAATTAAGAAAAGAAAGTTTTCATAAGGAATTGATATATTTAATATTTGAAAAGGTGAAATACTTAGTTTTCCAATAAAAACTTATTTTTCTTGTTTCCTCAAAGAATGTCATAAAGGTACTCGTTAGCATGATCCTTTTAATATTTATGAGATAATAGACATAGGAATAAAATATTTCATGAATTAAACGCCACCTAGACGACCCTCACGAGGCTATACCAGAGTCACATTGCCCTGAATCCATTTTAACTCTTTAAGTAACATCTTAAGAAAAAACAGAACTCCAAGTCCACGATGCCCTGAATCTGTTTTTATGATAACCTTGTATCTTATTATTTGGTGTACAAGATAATTATGATTCTGTTAGATACATATTACTATTAACAATAATAGAAATGATAAATGGCCACAGGTTTTAAACACCTACGGTGGATGGACACCATATAAACTACAGTAGATGATCGGTGGCATTTTGGTAATATTTGGTGTCATGTTACATTTCATTTTTTTCCCAATTTCCCACTTCTTTATTTCTCACTCAGCCCTGATATTTCTCCCTCCATGCTCATTGATTTCGTCTCCTTCATTTCACCTCTGCACTACGCAACACGAAGCTCACTCTTTCTCTGTCTGTGCTCACTCTTTCTCCCTTCGTGCTCACTGGTGTAGCTCGTTTTCAGTCCTGAATCTCTGCACAGAAGCTTGACCAAACGGTGGTGACGCTCCTCGTGAAGACGAAACCCCTGCCTTGGGAGAAGATGCTCCCACGCCCCCTCTAAACAAGGTAATCTTTCTCTCATTAACCACCTGATAAACTGAATTAACTAAATATTTGCAAGTGATTAACCATATATATAATGGGTTATGGAAAATGATAGCAAGTATCAAAGTAACCCATTAACCACCCGATGAACTGAATTAACCAAATATTTGTAATTCATTAACCATATAGGTTGTCGATTATGAAAAATGATTAAAGCAGCAGGATAACCCATTAACCATATAATGAACTGAATTAACCAAATATTTGTAAGTCATTAACCCCCGATGAACTAAATTAACCAAATATTTGTAATTCATTAACCATGTAGGTTGTCGGTTATGAAAAGTGATTAAAGCATCATGATAACACACATTAACCATATAATGAACTGAATTAACCAAATATTTGTAAGTCATTAACCCGTGGTCACCGATTTTAGACAGCAAGAGTTAAAGTTCTAAAGAGGAAAATATGTGTCTAAAATTTGAATAGGACAATAGAATAAAGCCTAAACAAAAAAAAATGGAAATAGAAACCAAGATGCCGATACCAAAATGAGAGAAAGATTACATTGCTTAGAGGAGGGGTGAGAGCGTCTTCTCTTAAGGCAAGGGTTTCGTCTTCACGAGTAGCGTCACCACCATTTGGTCAAGCTTTTGTGCAGAGATTCAGGGCTGAAAACGAGCTACAGCAATGAGCGCGAAAGGAGAAAGAGTGAGCTCCGTGTTTCGTCTGTGCAAGGTGAAATGAAGAAGACGAAATCAGTGAGCATGGAGGGAGAAATATCAGGGGGACTGAATGAGAGAGAAAGAAGTGGGAATAAAAATGAAATATACCTGTCGCAACCGAAAAAATCGCGACGAGGACAACCATAAAAAGAATTATTAAGAAAAAGTAGAGTCGCCACCAATTTATTTATTTAGGATAAAAAATTGGAAAAAACCCTAAAAAAAAGGTCTTTGGAACCAAAATGAGTTCGGAAGTCGGTTACGAGTAGGGAAGGTGTTAAGCACCCTACATCGCTCATTCTAAGAATGATACCTTAAATAAATTGCGCAAAATTAAATTATTTATTTTTACCCCAAAAATATTTACAAGGAAGAAATTATTTATTGATATATTTTTATTTAATATTTTATGTTTCTTCAATTCTTTTTTTTTAAAATAAATAAATATTATTGGTAAATCTTAAATAAGGTTGAACATGGCACATAAGTCCATAGGGCAACCTCAAAGCTAAAAAATTGAACATGACACTTGTCATAGAGCAACCCATAAACATTAAATAAATTATTAATTAATTATCTACATTAGCAAATTAAAAAGAACACAAAAATAAAGGAAAAATTAATTTCGGCTTGACGGGATAATTAATCCCGCTCCTACGTATTCCCTGCTGCGATGGGAAACTCAAAGCTACGTAATTCTTGTAGAAAATAATTGTTTGTTGGTTGTTTTTATTTTTTATGAAAAGGTTTTTTTTATTATTATTAAAGAAGGTTTTTTTTTTATATTTCATTTTTAAAAAAAAAAAAAAAGGAACCCCTAAACGAGATAGAACATGGCAGATACGTCCACAGAGCTACCTCGTACTTAAGGAATTGAGTGTGAAACATTTCACAAAGCAATCCCAACATAAATATTTTCAAATATTGCTATTTACATCATTCTATTTTGTTGATTTCAACACAAGAAAATCAAATCTAGTTTCATACATTTCTTATTAGCCCAATTCCCTTTAAAAAAAAAAAATATTAAACCCACTTAATTTGGGCTCAAGTCTAACGATTAGTCCAAATAATTATTTCAGAAATAATTAAAAAATAAAAAAGAAGGAAAACAAAAAAACTACTAAACCCAATACAATATAAAGACAAACTTTTATTTTAAAAAAAAAGTGCAGAAGAAACTTTCTTCTTCTTCTACCTGCGTCCTCACGAACAGGGGAAAAGAATAGTGGCGCGGCGGCTTTGCTCGGGACGGCGACGATTTATGGGTCTCGACGGCGGCGAGCTCATGGTTCTGGTTGAAAAGGGCGGCGTGCGGTGGTTCCTGTACAGGATGGTGGTGCAGTGGAGTGGAGTGGCGGTGACGGCGTCGCAGTGGGACGAAGCTTGCGACGGAGCGAGGGCCGTGCAGTTGTGGATCTGCGACCTGAGATGGCGGAGCGACGATTCGCGACGGCTTCGAGGTGGCTGAGGTGCGGAGGGATGCGCGGAGGTCCGAGGCTGAGCAGATCGAGCGTGGGAGGTCCGGTAGTGGTTTGCTGCTCTCCTCTGGTTATTCTCTACTCTGTGTATTGTATTGTATTGGTTATTCTGCAAAATTTCACTCCTTGTTCATAACACTCTCAGAGACATTTTGAAGTTTCCTTTTTTACTGCCTTCACTGTTGTTGTTGTTCTCTCTAATTCGTTCCTTTTATAATGCTAATTCACTATGATCTGATCCTAAAAATATGCCAAATCTTATCTGCAAAAATTAAGGATCAAGGGATTTCTATCTCTAAATCAAAATGTTGGAGGGAAAACAAACGTGGCTGCTAGGGTTTGAGTAATAGGTTTAACTGGTTTGGCCCAATAACAAAAATAAACCCAAGTGTTTAACATAAAATTAAAATCTTTTTTTTTGTTTATTATTTTTTTTTTATTTTCTCTGCATTTTTATTTTTTGAAATTTCTAATGAAAACTAAAAGACCCGGTCAAAATAGGGTGTTCACAGTACCATGACACCAAATATTACCAAAATGTCATCGGTCATCTACTGTAGTTTATAAAGTGTCCACCGTAGTTTTCTAAAATCTATCTCTATTTATCATTTATGTAACAATAACCCCATGTTAATGTGCCAAATGTCAATCCTACTGTGCAGCACAATCATCAAAAGTTCATGACAAGTATTTGAACATGATAATTATAGTACGTGTTTGGTTCTACGGTAGAAAATAACAGAATTGCATTTGCCCCATATCATGATTTTAGTAAAGATCATTGACGAAAAGCAAATCTCAAGACTTCCAGGAGGGATGGTGCTGGATGAATTTTGATATCTAACTAGTAAGGTACCCGTGCATTTGCACGGGACACTTTCAGTTTTACACATGCTCGAAACAGCCTATTCGTAAATAATCTATTATATACTAATAAGTTTGTCTATACTGAATCTATATATACTAACATATGTTATGAAGAAAACAAAGATTGCATCAACAATATAGCAACTTTTTGGTTCGTAAGAAATTACATGTACCTTTGTACATTTATGACAATATAAAATTAATATGTGCTCAAATACAAGGAAGCTATCGACAAACTCAATCCTAGCCAAAGCAAGTTTCCTGGGTGTAACAATGCTTCCTAGGTGTATATATTCAAGCCAAAACATGTTTCTCATGCATATTTGAAAACACATGAAATATTCCCATGTGTAACAAACAATATCATTAAATATAAATGATATGGAAGGTCATGAAATATTACAGTTGACTGTAAAGCTAACTAACCAATAATTTCCAGAGCTATTAATATTTAAAAAAAAAAACATTTCTTGCCACATAGTTTTTTTTGTTTTTTTCATTTCCTAGAAATACTCCTGTGCTGCTAAAAGAAATCCTTAATATAACTAACATTAGAATTATTAAAAACTAAAAAAATAATAAAAGCAAATCTTCATTTGCTTCTACAAATGCTCTAAACCCAATTTTGCTGCTTCATTCCAAGGGTTTAATCTGTCATTTATACTAAATGCTAGACTTAATATTTCTGCTCACGATGCAACTACACCTCAATCAATCTTTTAGATAAACATATTGTCATATGTAAAAAGTAATTAAATAAAAATGCTTGCTAATTTATAATTCATATAAGCAATTTCTGATGACAAATGCTTATTGGGAGAGGACCATAACTTTTAGCTACAACCATAATCTTTTACAATTGTTTTTTCAACTCGTTTTTCTCCATCTATGAAGAGAATCAATACTATATTGTATTTCTCAAAGGCACGTTGATTATATTTTTATAAGATCAAGAATAAGTTTTAAACATAAATAATTTATTGGACCAAAATAAAGCATGGCCAGAATTTAAGAGATGAAAATTTCATTTAAATTCCCTATCATATATTAAACAAAAAATTTGTTACTCAAATGCAAGTTCATTATACAAATTTATATAAATAACACCAAGAATGTGGAAGAGGACATTCAACATGAGCAAACCCATTCGTTCACCAATATTTGAAAAGAGACGGTGATGAACTAACCCACTCCTCGCTCAACCTTTCGCAAACTAACCCATTCCTTGGTTTCTTACTCAAAACCATCTAAACATGAGCAACAACAAATATTAGAACCATTAGAAGCTAACTTTTAGAAGATAACTTGCAAGCCGAGAATGTGAATCAAAATAACAACCAATGAAAATATATTTAATATATAGAACAGTATATTAGATGAATTCAAGTAGAACCCAAGATAAGATGAAATTTATTAGATGACAAAAGTTGAAGAAACAAATTATAAAGAAACTAAAAAAAGTTCATATGCAAACCATGCTTTGGGCTTGAAGGCTTAGATCTCTAGACATCCAAATAGCAAAGTTGATGCATCTGATGCATTTTTTTTACTAAATTCTCTCCCCTCCTAACTTAATTCTCATTACTTATTTTCTTGATTTTGGAGTACTATGTGCCACTTGCAACACATTAGCAGTGTTCAACACATTTTTTCTTGACCTATTCATATGTAAAAGAAGCTCACTGAAAAAACTCACTAAAATTCTCTACATAGAAAAAAAGTACTATCACTCATAAATTTATTTAACTAATGAAATGAAATAATATTAAAATAAATGAGAAGATAGAGAAAGTAGAATAGCAATATCATGCATTTATCCAATCCAGATACCTATATTTAATTTTAGATATCCACTTTGAGTCCAAAAGAAAAGTTAGCCTAAGCTAATCCTCCATGAATAAAATCAAGTAAAAAAAAAAAAATCCTATCACACAGGGATTTTGATAGCAAAATACTCGATTGAAAGCACAAGCTCATCACCAAGTATCACAGCATTAAAGAAATTAAAAAGGATGGTCGTACAAGAAGGATACCAATGCAACCCATGCAGAGAAGCTCCTTTGTTTAAAGGAAACAAATCATTCAACACATAACAGAAAGTACTAAAAAGTATACCTTTAAAGTGCCAATAGAACCAAGGGTTTCTTCCACTCTCTTCATCAAAAGTTTTTGATATGCAGAACCTTCACATCTTATAAGTCTCTCAATCTATTCAGGCAACTCATTTTCGACTTACAATAAATTATACCAAACCAGAGTTTATCATTTTGTGCAGACAGTAAATTGTACCAACCTAAAATTTTCTACGTATCTGGTTCAATCTGAAATTGGTGCAGCTTAAAATCAATATCATTGCCACAGCCCCATAATCAAGACAAATACATAAATCATGGAGAATGAGTGAGATAGTAATGACTCCAATATTCTACATCATGCATTAACATTGCAAAGGTGCAGTTAGATATCAGTGTGGATCAACTAAAAGACCTCGAAAATATCCTTTTTACTCAGAATCAATATGAGGCAGTTTATCCCCTATCTTGAGAATCTGGCAGAATGGAAGCTGGTATTCTCATTGTTGCACCAACTTGGTTGCCGAGTTTGGGTATCCTAAAAAAAATTTAAGCATGTATCCATTATGAATATGCAAACAGTAATATAGAAGCATTAGAAAAAAAAAAACAGTTATGATGTCTAATGGTTCATTCAATCACCGTATTATCATTTGTTCCCCAGAACTCTGTTACTTGAATGGAGCTAGAAATAGGACAAAAAATTCCAGCCTCTTTATACATTGAAAGAATAAAAGCAACACATGTTGAGCCAAAAATATTCAAATATAATTCTTACCTTGGAGAAGAATGGTTCAAGAACAATAACAACATCCACCCCATATCCTTGTCCCCATCCTCTACTTTCCCGCTAAGCAAAGTCACTTTACCTTCAAAACAATATCAACATTCACCACACATAACCCTCAGTTCATTCCCTCTTAATTCATAGGATGCACATATGTAAGTAAGGAAGTAAAAACCATTTTTTTAAGATCTCATATTTAGTTTATTAAAACCTTAAAAAGGATAAAAGCATGATGACATAAATTCTCTTACATTGGAAATCTTTAAACAAATAGAACTATTGTACGAAACTGAATTGATCCGAGTATAAAGATTGGAAGAGCGTCTGGTGAGTATCATCCGCAAATCACCAACATCCCCTTCAAAATAGCAAATCAAAATAGCAGCTATCTTGAGGCTTAACTTTTCTTGATTTTGAGTTACTAGGGTGTCCGGTTCCGAGAAACCCACCCAGTAAACAACAAAAGCTTATCATAGAATGAAACAAAAGCCACAAACCCACAAATGTTGAATTACAGAGGGCTTCTCAAAACCCTTTCAAAAGTTACACAACATTATAGTCCAAATTTGTCATGCAGGAACTCTCAGTCATCAGTGTAATTGAAAAATAGAGAAGACGAGTATTCAAAATGATGAGAACATCATTGTCCAAACTCATATTCAGTGCAAATAAAAATAATATAAACCAAAGTTCTCAAACAGGATGAAGAATTGCTAATAAAGACAGAGCTTAAACCAAATAAAAAGGACAACGAATGTGAAAATTATTATTTTTGAAGGGGGCAAGTCCCACCATAGCTAGTTGCTAGAAAATAGAGCCACCCTTGATAGATAACTGCTTCCATAAAATGGCATGCTAAATGAAATAAAAAATATAGAAGATTAAAAAATAATAATCACATCAAAATGTTTAAGGAACCAAACATATATATCAAATTTCTAAAGTTAAAATTTATATATTAGAAATTTAATAAAAAAAAAAATTGGACTCAAAAAATAAATAAAAGTTGTAACTCCTGCATTTCTAAAATGCACAAATATATATAAAACTGATTAAGAATTAAACTGACTATCATGATGATGTGAAGAGTTCTTAGGTAGTGATTAGCATGAGTTAGAACACACTAAATTTACATTATAAGAAAGTTTGATGTTCAAGGCTTCAAGCAGCAAATAGTGCAAATTAATCTCCTGTAACTGTCCCCTAATAGTTTCTTCAAAACAAATTACTGGTATAAAAAAAAATATTAGCATAAAAAAGCAACAGATAGATTTATGGGAGGGAAAGCAATAGGAAATCTATTAAAAAAAACTAAATCACCGTCGTTTAATGCGTTAACTAAAGACTTGTGCTTCTCCAAGGTGGCCACCAGCACATGTCGCTTCTCTTCATTGGACTTGGCCCAAACCCTATTGGGTGATGGGTTAGGGTGAGCTAAACAAATGCATTAATTTTATTCCTTGCTTCTGAGCTTAACTAATGCATAACCCCCCCCCCCCCCCCCCCAAACAACAATCTGTGAGGCTATCTCTCCACCTATTTTGCAACCTTCAAAAACAAAAGTTTAAAACCCACCATAAAACAACTGAGAAAGGGCAAAAAACCAAAATCACAACCTGCAAAATCGACATAAATTGGAGAGGAACGGTTCGATTCTCAATCCAACAACAGGAAACTACATGGTCTTGATTCGATTCTCTTTCTGCTCCATAGCTGTTGTTGACGCTGTAGTGTGGGTGAGGGAGAAGAGAGCCGAGGTGGGAGAAGTCGTTCATCAGAATCAACAAACCAAGCGGAATCTCGTTCTCTATCTTTTCATGATATGAATGTTGAAAAAAAAAAGTGTGGGTGAGGGAGAAGAGACAAGGATATGCTGTGGAAGAGCCGAAGAGGAAAACAAAGCAGTGAGAAAGAAAAAAAATTGTGTGAGGACTGAGGACGAGGGAGAAGAGAAAGACAGCGAGAGAGAGAGAGATGGAAATGTAATTTTGAAATTTGAAAATTGTGACAAAGAAGAGGGAGCGTAAATGAGACTGAGAAACTTTGCAGAAGGCCAAATGATGGAGAGAGCAGGATGTGTGTTTTTTGAGCAGGAAAAATTATCTCCAACATTTGACATGTGTCAACAAAGGGTTTTATTTTCTGAGTAGAAAGAAGATTATTAGAGTAGAAGAAGTAGAACTGTAGAAGAATGAAAACACATTACCTTCGGGGGGAAGTCCCTGACAAAGGCTTTTACGCCAGGAATGATGTTTGTACATCAAATTGTGTTTTGGATGTATTTTGAGAAGCGTGTATATATAAAAGATAAAAAGTAAGTGAAATATAGAGATAAATATATACGGTGTCACATACGGTGTCCAAAATTTGTGTTCAAATATCATAACTCTTTATGCCAGCCATATAGCAATCCATGATGAGGCCATGTCACCAGACACCATGATACCATTTTGAACCTATTCTTTTCAACTTAATAATTTTGAAACCGGCTTTTGTTAAACCATTCAACATACTCAAACCCCAAAATTTCTTTCCAAAAACTAGTAAGGTCTCATGCGAAGCTTGAGAATAATAATGCATACTATAAAACTCCAACGTGGGAGTTGTGGAGTGATCCTCCATGAATTTGACAGGTAACAACCAGTCTCAATATCCAAAGGAACCGGTAATTAAGGATTCATTAAATAACTAATTAAAATCAATTCATAATTAATTATTATTATTATTATTATTATTATTATTATTATAAATTTATCACTAATGATTTTATCTTCTTCCTCTTTATTCGGAACTGGTTTTCTTTTGCAGACTTTGAACAGTTTTTGACGAAGGGTTCAACGGATTGAAATCTCTTGTAACAATAGCAAGCAAGCAACAAACCGACTGACGAGATTATTAATTTGAAGAACACCAATGAAAAATGGAATGAGTAATCAAATCCAACACCTTCAAATTCAATGAACATCGCAAAAATAAAAAGCAAAAAGAGAGGAAAGAGTTGAATGTATATCTTGATACAAAAAAAAAACTCAGAAATGAATTTCAAAAACACTGGAAAATCAAGATCCACAAGAGTAGGACAACAACAACTAAGAAGGATTCTGGTTCCAAAAAGAGGCTTAACAATGGATCAGCGAACTGCTTGATCTTTAAAACCAAAGGGCGGTGAAGATCCGGTACCGCCATTTCTTCCACCGGCAGAAGAAGCAAAGGAAGTGGTGGAGAAAGAAACTCCCTGTGAAGCACCGGCAGAAGACCCAGGTTTGGGACAGGGAAGTCGTTGACGGCTCCTCGCCGTCACGGCGAAGGGCGACTCTAGATCTGAAAGAGGAAAACCTCACGGCGATGGGTGACAGCTGGTGAGGAGAAAATCAGAATGGGTGGTGAGATCCGGTACAGCCATGTCTTCCGCCGGCCAAAGAAGCAAAGGAAGTGGCGGAGCAAGAACCTCACCGTGAAGCACCGACAGAAGGCCCAGGTTAGGGACAGTGGTCCGGGAAGTTGTCGATGGGGTTTTGGCCGTCACGCCGACGGGCGACTCTGGATCTGAAAGATTATCCTCACTGCTTGTTCCGCCATGTAAATCTGGGATAAGAAAGAAGGGTGAGGCTGGTGATACCGTGAGAAAGAAATAATGTTTAGGGGAGAGGAACAGTAATCGACATGGAGTTGCAATGAGAAGGATGACTAATTTATCCGGTTGCAGGTCTTCAATCTCAACCGTCCATTAAATATAATAATAAATCTATGACTCTTAATGAGTGTGGACAGATCCTCCGAGTTCTCAGTGAAGTTTTATAGACGGAGCCGTGCAGGCGACCTGGTTTGCTGTCCAAACTGCCTTCAGTCTCTGTTTGAGATGCAACTTATCCAAACCTGATAGTTTTTGGAATGTGCAGAGGCTGAAAGGCATCATGTAGTGCCGGAAGCATGGAACATTGAAGAAAGCAAGGAACGGAGTGATACATGAGGACTACCAATGGGATGAGTAAAAGATGATGTTGTTGCCTTGTTGGATACCAGGAAAGAATTAAAAATGCTACATTTACAACTGGAAACAAAGGATAAAAAAAATACAAAATAACACAATTTGATTGTAGGGGTGAATATTGTGAGGCTGCTGCAAGTTGGAGTTGTTGAAAAAGCATGGGAAGATTTGGGCCACAAAAGAACTTCAGTAGAATTAACTTCAATTCAGATTATGCTTTTGTTTATAGACAGGATGTGGTCATGCCATTATGGTTGCAACTAACTCCTGACTTTAAAGAAAGGCAAAACTCTGATAACTCTTTCTGCATTTGAAATTAAGGACTTCAATATTTCCTTGCTATTATTATGTTATTGACTACAAAGATTTTTATCAGTTTCCAATATGACTTTTCGGTCTGATTCTGACCCATAAGAAGTTAATTAAGGTAATTTTCAGTTTTTCCAGTAAAAACACATTGATCACATTAGGTAATATGTTGCCAATCAAAATAATGGAACTGTTCATAAAAACATGTTGACAATGAAATGATCCTGCTAAACTATCTACTATGCAACTTCCACACCAAAACAGGAAACCAAAAAGTGGCATCACCATTAAAACAACAACTTGAATAAGGCCAACCAATGAGGTAAATTGGCTACATATGTAGTTAACATAAATCGAACATGGAATTGAACACTCGAAAACTCTTCTAACATATTATGAAAATGGCAGATAAAGTACTACAATCTTTCTTACTTAAGATCATCAAAAACTGTCACCAGAGATATTATCAATGTTTGCCCACCTTCTAAAGGCAGAGGGCACAAAATTCCTACCAGCCAAAAATCCAAACTTTGTCCTCAACATTGACAATCGGTTGTTATTGTCATTACTGCTTGATGGAGCATCATCAGCGAGGGGCAGGGTTGTTACTATTGGATGAGGAAACACTATTGTACTTTCCCGAACTACACCATCACTACCACTCCCATCCAAAGCTTCACCTTCAATTTCACTATAATCAAGATTAAACGCCAAAGAACCCCTCTTTTCGCGCAGCCACTCCACAACTTCACCGCTAACGTTCCTACACTTCCTAACCTTAAGCTTAACCAAATTGGGACAACCAAAAGCCAAAGCTGCAATCCCAGCATTAGACACAGAGCACCCTTTAATACAAAGCTTCTTGAGTGACACAAATTTTGTAGCAATGTACTCAATCTCAGCATCACCAACAGTTCCAATCCCACAAAGAGCCAACCTTTCCAAATTTTGACAATTAGAAGCAATTGCCTCTAACCCCAACAAACTTGGATACATTGCAATCAACACAAGCTCTTGCAAATTAGTACAATTTTTCGCAACCGCAACCAACCCATCATCACCAATCCTATTAGTCCTCCATCCATCAATGTGAAGCTTCTTCAACATTTTGCATCTTTCAGCAACATCAAAAATCCCAACATCAGAACATTCAGGAGTTTTCACAATATGCAATGTCTCCAATTTCAAACACCTAGATAAACCAGAAAGACCTAAGTCACTAACTTGAACCTTCTCAAGGTGAATTTCAACTAATCCAGGGTTCAATTTTCCCATAGCTTCAAGTGTTATATCCCAATCACCCAAACATCGAATCAGCTTCAAGCTCCGAAGCTTCTTCGAACCAATTATAAGTGGCGCGAAGCTTCTTCCATTAACAAGTTCCTTAAGGCAAATAGATTTCAACGAAGAAGAAGGAACAAAACCGTTACCGATCATAAACTCGGTGTTCTCATCATCAATAGATTCAATACCTCTGAGCCTCTTCAACGAAAGTTCTTCGAGCAAATTGCAGTGTTCGATCAAAGCATAAACGCCTTTCGCACCGAACATGCACGAACCGCACGAGAGCTTCTTCAGATTCTTGCAGTTTCTCGCGAGAGCGGCCATTCCGGTTTCCGTGATCTCTCTGCAGCCGCGAAGCTTGAGGCGCGTGAGGCTCCTGCAACGGAGCGAGATCAGGATCAAAGCGTCGTCGTTTATGCTCATGGATCTTCGGTCGCAGCGGAGGGCGAGTTTGGTCACCGAGTCGAATCGGGTGAAGAGGGAGGGAACGAGGTCGAGCAGCTCGGCCTTGGCGTCGAGGGAGAGGCGGTAGCGGCTCTCGCCGTCGACGCGGAACCACCGCCAGCATACGGCGGAGCAGCGTTTCCGATCGGAGGAGCTGAGGAAATGGAAGATTCCGGCCAGGCATTCGTCGGGAATGTCGGCGGTGTAATCGCGGAGGGAAGCGTCGTCGGTGTGACTGAATCGGGTGGCGTTTATGATTTCTCGGCGGTTGGGCTCCGGTAAAGGCACGGCGGTGGACGGTGACTGTCCCATGATGGATTTATGTTTTGTGAGTGTTTGTTAGGTACGAAAATGAAAAAGCATTTTAAAGGAAGAACATTATACATAGGTTTATTTATTTCAACTTTTTTAATTTATTTTTTGATAAAGTCGTGAATTTCAAAGGGGTGAAGCGCGTGTCGTGGCCGCAACACTGAAGAGGATGTTACCGTATTGTTTCGTGCACCGTAATATTCAGAGTTTCAGACATAAGCGCTAATGGGTTCGCTTGCGTGTGATGTTGGGCATTTCTGTTCATCAGGACCGTCGAGGTTTGAGATTCATGGCTTTGATTTGATTTGGACCCAGCCCAGCTGACCCAAATTAGTTGTATAAATTATTCATATTTATTTAGGTGCTTGTTCATGATGTTTCTTACTTTCTTCTTGTTCTATGGAGACTTGGAATTGGAACTTCTTTAGGTGGGGAACACGTGGTTTTGTGAATAATCTTACAAACATCAATATCATCCTAACCTGATCATATATATATAGAAAAATATTGTGATTTGGAATTTTGTTTTAATATTTATCTTTGTTAAAATTTGTTAAATAGAAAAGTTAGTTTATAATTAGGAATTTCTATATCTTAATCATTTGTTTTATTAATGACTTTTTTCTAATATTTTATTTTAGTTTTTAGGTTCCCAATCCCATTATTTTTCAAAATTATTCTTCAAATTATAAATTATAAATTATATATTAAATTAAAATTATATTATTTTTTAAGGATAAATTATAAATTATATTATTTAAAGTATATAAAAGTTTTGTTATTTTTATTTAAAAATTAACTTTTATATATATATATATATATAAAATATTATTTTCAGTATTTAATATCTCCCTTATTTATATCTCACAAGTGACTCGTTAATATTTATTTTTAAATGTTTTATTTAAAATATCAAATATTTTAAGAAGTTTTGATATAATAAATGTTTATAATCTTATTTGAGGATCTTATTAACTAGTGCCCTAAAGACACTGATAAACGAATGGTTAAAATATATTTTTTGTCCTTTATTTTTTAGTCAAAATTCATTTTGGTCGTTTATCTTTTAAAAAATTCATTTTGATCATTTATCTTTCTAATGTTACACAAACTAGTCCTTTCCATCAACTTTGTTAATTTTATTGACAAAAATTTTTGACGTGGCATCAACGCCTTCAACCATGAACACCTTCAACATTCTCTTACTGCAGCTTAATCAATTTTGCAAAAAATATGATCCTTTCCTCTATCTGACAATGACCATGTCTTTCTCTTCCACGAGGAAGTAGCCTTTTTAATTTGGGATGAATACATCTTCTTCAAATGGTAAAGTCCACGTGTGATGATATATCACACTACTTTGACATATCACAGGCCAGGAAGGAGAGTTAACAACCACCTCATCTCACACTGACGAAAAGGACTAGTTTGTGTAACATTAGAAAGATAAATGATCAAAATGAATTTTTTAAAATATAAAGACCAGAATGAATTCTAACCAAAAGATAAAGGACCAAAAGTATATTTTAGCCCTAATGGAATCGACAAAAATAAATATTTCATGAAGAAATTAAAACTTTACTTTTCAATACATTGAATATATCATTTTTCATAAAAACTTACCATTTTAAGTTCCAAACCAGTGCCCTTAACATTTTCCTTTATCCTTTTTTTTTATACTAAACATTTTCTTTTATCCTTTATTTTATATTTCACGATTCACACACATTAGTTATCAACACCCATTTTATATAAGTAACATATTTCTTTGTGAAAGACCTTCGAAGTTTGAATCTAGGGTTTCTATAACGATCAAATGTTTCAAGATGTGCTATGACTTTAAAATGATAATTAGGATTTCGGACGACAACGAAAAGTGTAAAGTTTGACCTGGACCTAGTTTTGAGCAACTTGACTTTTATACTTTTTTTTTTTTTTTTTGACATTTAGGGCCTGTTTAGTTTATTTTCAATTTCATGTTTTTATTTCCTGATTTCAAAGATAATTATAATTAAAATAATTACAAAAATGACACATTATTTTCACTTTGATTCTTGTTTCCAAAGATTTATATAGGAAATACTGAAAACAACTTTTTATTTGTTTTCACCGTCTCTTGTACAAATTTTTGGAAACAAGAAACATGATGAAAACAATGTGACACTTTTGTAATTATTTTAGCTGTAATTGTCTTTAAAATTAGGAAATGAAAACGGGAAACTAGAAACAAACCAAACAAACCCTTACTAACTTGTTTTTTATTTTTTAGACTTTGAAAATAAAAAAGATCAGGGTAATTTCATTCTCCTGTGGTGTTTAGGGTGGATAAGCAAATAGATGGATCACTCGTGGACCACCAAATTCCACCATCGAATATACTAATATAATACTAAATGGTTGAAATCAAATAAGTTACATGTTACAAAAGATAATTTTTAAAATTTGCATTATGGTCCCTTGTTGTGTACCATGTTGGTCAACATTTATGAGTGACCATCAAAACGCATAAGTTGGGGACTCATTCTTAAAAAATAATCGATAGAGTATTTTTGGCAGCGTGTTTGCCTTGTCCGAATCGATTATAAATAATGGATGGATTGATTATTCTTTGCTTGAAACATGGTGACAACCCGATTTGAATAATTGAATCAAGTAAGGGCGTTACATATTAAAAATGTAAAATTTATAGGCATTATAAGGTAATGCTGGTTTGTTTCCCATGATCAATTTACTTCTTATGAAAATAATAAATTTTTTTAAAGAGAGACACCTTTAAAAAAAAAAAAGTTCTATTATATAAAATTTTTCAAAATAACTTCAGAAATTTTTTCACATTAACCATTATCTTTCAAAAATCAGAAATCTTAAAGAAAATCTTTTAAAATTGTGGTAAGTAATTATTTTCTAAAAATAATTGATTTGATAATTAGTAATAGTTGACATAATCCTTAGAAATCCAATACATTACTTTGACTTCCGTTTTTACATTGAATCCATTTTTTAGGTACATAGAAGGGGTCTAAACCTAAAAGCAAAAAATTAAGAAATAATTAAACAATGGATATGGAGACCTCTGCATCACCAGCCACTAGCAAGTTTAAAATAGCAATCACTGCTGCTTCAGAGGTCTCCATACCCCATTGTTTACACCAACCACTAGCAAGTTTAAAATAGCAGGAGGACTAAGCATTTCTTCAAAGCCAAATTCTTTGGAGAGGCTCCAATTTGCTAATCAGTATGCATATCTATTGCATTCATGCATAGTGTGAGTGAACACCACTTCCCACTGAGCAAGATCTCTAAGCTCCCTAATTTTATGGTGAAGACTATTCTTGTGGCGAGGGGAAGACGATTAACATAACAAAGAAACAATATTCTTGGAGTCACTCACCACAACCAGTCGAGTTATCCCATAATATTTTGCCATTTTCATTCCTAGAAAAATGCCCTCAAGTTTTGCAATATATATGGTACGATAACCAATATGATGGGTAAAGTCACAGAGCCATTTCCCCTAACCATCACGAAAAAGACCGTCGCAACCTGTATCTCCAGGATTACTTTTCGATGTGCATATGAGTTTGGCTTAACCCAACAAAGAGGTGGTAACAACAATCTAACATCTTTGAAATGAAAGTTAGTAGCTACAGTTGTCCTCGCGTCAAGAGCATTCGAAATGTTAAGTCTAAAGGTCACAATAACAATGATAAAGTCATTAGGATAAGAAAATCCTTCTTCAAAAATAAGTATGTTCCGCATCTTCCACAAAAACAAACAGGTTATCCAAAAAGTTGCATCCCATGACACAAACAAGGCACAACCCATGTCAATTGAAAGACAAGTAGAGAACCACTCCTTATAGTCTAAGGAAAAGAATCCAAAGACTTGAATAGGTTGAAAGTTGGCGATCGGACAATATCTGAGGATATGCAACATTGATTAGTAGCAAAACCATGCCCGACCCTAAAACACGTCCCAACCCATAGTGTTCGGGTCTGGTCTGACCCTAACCTGCAGGAGAGAAAGGACAAACCCACGTCCCATTTAGTAACCCGATGTCGGGTCAGGGTTGACCTTCGGGTTATCAAACCCGTCCCATATAATAAAAATCTACTTTTATTTTTACCCCTCCCTAGCTTACGTTTCACGTTTGATATATTTTGTGGCTTTTGTAATATTGAAATAATCTTGTTTGATGAAAATACCATGTTTTTAACAATATGATTTTGGTAACACGAGTATCAAGGAAGCATCCAACAAAAGGATCTATTTGTTGATATTTTGTAACATCCAGTTTTGGATTTATTTGCTGACACGAGCTCAATTAGTGGTTTTTAGGTAGAATCATTTGTCGATATCTTGGCTTATAAAAGAATAACATTTTCCCCACTTTACAAAGAATCTATTTAACTTCGGGCCAACCCAGTCCCGTCTCATTTAGACCCGGTCTTAAATCAACCCGCATATGATGGGGTTCCTTCGGGTCTAGGGACGGGTTCAAGTTCAAAGAATTGACTCTATCAATGTTTAGGGCCGGGTAAGGGACAAGCAAAATCCGTTCCAACCCTTCCCATGCTCACCCCTACTGATTAGAACACACCACAACAAATAAGACAATCAGGAGAAGATCCCGACTAAGAACTGCGATGCAGAGCAGTTAATAGCTTATTATGAAACGCAATCCAAAGGAATATTGGGTTTCAGAGAGGTCCATGCCACTTCCAGATAGAGTTCCAAGGACACGGGATACCAGAAGAAGGAACAAGAGTGCTGTACGTGCTCTTAATTGGAAAAGAGCCATCTTGGTTGCTAATCTACGCTATCCCATCGGCCTCATTTCTATCAGACGAAGGAAGGATTGTCCGAATGGAATTAACAATATCATTAGGAAGGAATGTTTAAAATTGCACAAAATCCCATTGCCCATGCATAGTCACGTGAGACACGACAGTGTCGTGCAAGACTTGCTCATTGAATTGTGAATCACAAATGTCTCGAAGAATCACCTTGTTTCCTAACCATGCATGATTCAATAAATCCAACGAAACACCATTACCAATAGTAAAGTGGATATTAACCATAAAGTGATGCCAAAGAGAAGAGATTGATTTCCACAGTCCAGGGTCTAAAACCGAGGCTTTAAAGTTGTACAACAAATTCAATCCCCTACCATATTTACCTTTTAAAACTAGACCCAAAGAGCCTCGTACTTCGTAATAAGACCCAACCTAATTTTCAGAAGGAAAGCATCATTCACTGAAGCCATGTTTTAGAAGCTCAGACCGCCCTCTATCTTACTTATGCACATAGTTTTCCAATTAATAAGACTAATCTTCCTACTACTTTCTCCACTCCCCCATATGAATTGACGTCAAGCCTTTTCTATTGCAAGGCAAGTCGATTTAGAAAGTTTTTCAACTAATATGGCTAGTATAATTCTACTTGCCAGGGACAAGCATTATTGCCTCCAACCACAAAGTCGATGTTGAACTTTATCAATGATATGCATATAAGTAGCTTTCATAGTTCGACCATTATGCATATAGGCAACTAAATATCGCCCAAGCTCTTTTGAAGTGGTGAATACACTACAACTAGCAATAGCATTAGCTTCAAAATGGCCAACAGTTTTGGAAAAGCAAACATTGGATTTTATTACATTAACCTTTTGACTTGATAAGGAATAGAACCGCTAAAGGCATTGAATAATCATATTCATTTGGGAGTTAGAGGCTTCTACAAAAAGTAATAAGTTGTACACAAATATCAGATGGGATATAGGGGATCCATTTCTCCATGCTTTCATAGGAATCCAATTACCCGTATTACCTGAATTCGTAATAATATTAGATAGCACATCCATACAAATTACAAATAAATAGGGTGACACTGGATCACCTTGTTTAATTCCACGAGAGGGGAGGAATTTATCCGATTTCGTCCCATTCCACAAAACATGGAACGAAGAGGAGGATACACAAGCCATAATTTAAGTTAATAAACTCATTCCCTAAGTTGAGCTTTATTAGTATATACAGTACAATACCTGTATTCATATGTATTTCAGTTAGACTCACTGTATTTTAGTTAAGCTCACTGTTAGAGTTAGTTAGAAACTAACTAACTATTCTTTGTATCTCTGACCCTATATATATGGGTTCCTTGTAATTGAGCAATTAAGAAATGAACTTCACAATATTCATTCAATGCAAATTCTCCCTTTCTCTCTAGTTCTTGTTTCGTTTATGGTATCAGAGCCTTTTCTTGGGCCTGGGGGTTCTTGCGATTCCACCTAGGGTTCCTTCGCTTCGTCTTCCTTGAGCTTGGTTCTCCAAATCAATGGCGTCTGGTTCATCTTCTTCTGTCGTTACGTCGTTCGCACCACCTCTATCCATAAAGCTTGATGACAAGAATTTCTTGCTATGGAATATGCAGGTTGAAGGTGTGATTATCTCTCATAAACTTCACAAATTTGTGATTAATCCTTCAATTCCTCTCAAATACGCATCTGAAAATGATCGATTACAAGATAATGTGTCTGCTGAATATGATAAATGGCTAGTACAAGACCAAATGCTTTTCACATGGCTTCTCTCTACTCTGTCTGATTCGTTTTTACCTCGTGTTCTTGGTTGTAAACATTCCTTCCAAGTTTGGGATCGCATTCACAAGCATTTTCAAGCTCACCTTCGAGCAAAGGTGCGGCAATTTAGGTCAGAATTGAAGAACATCAAGAAATCAAATCGGTCAATTTCTGAGTACTTTCTTCGAGTGAAAGCCCTTGCTGATGCTTTATCAGCCATTGGAGATCCTATCTCAGAGCAGGATCAGATTGATGCAGTGCTGGATGGTCTACCTGAGGAGTATAACTCCTTTGGCATGATGGTTTATGGTAGACCTGATTCCCCTTCTCTTTCGGACATTGAAGCTCTATTGTTAGTTCAGGAAGCTCAGCTCGATAAGTTCAGGCAAGAACTTGCTGTTTCGAATGTATCTGCTAATATTGCTCAAGCCTCAAATGGTCAAGCCTCTAACTTCAGTGGCAATGCTCAATCTCAAAGCAATTTCCAGCCTCGCGGTGGTCGTGGCAGAGGTGGCCGCTACAGAGGCCGTGGAAGAGGCAGAAATAGTGGAGGCACTGGCAATCGACCAACATGTCAGTTATGTCGAAAATATGGGCATGATGCCTATAACTGCTGGCATAGGTTTGAAGAAGATTTTGTGCCTTCTCAGCCTTCACAGCAAAATCAGAATCAGTTCATGGCTCCTCAATCACATCAATACAATGCTAATCAACCACCTCAAGTCAGGCCACCTCCTACAACCAATTCTCAGCCTAGTGCCTATATGGCAACTCAAACACAACCACAACAATCTGCTGAAACTCAAGAACTAGCTGCACTAAACCAGTTTGACTCAAAGATGTGGTACCCTGACTCAGGTGCATCACACCATCTCACTCCTGATCAGTACAACTTAGCTCACAGCACTGCATACATTGGAAATGACCAAGTCCACATGGGCAATGGTCAAGGTCTTGACATACACTCTATTGGTTCTACTACTCTTTCATCCCCCTTTAATCCTTCAGTCACTCTTTCTTTACATAATTTACTGCTTGTGCCCTCTATCACTAAGAACTTACTTTCAGTTTCAAAATTTGCAAAAGATAATCATGTGTTTTTCGAGTTTCACCCTACAACTTGCTTTGTTAAATCACAGGCTTCTAAACAAGTCTTGCTAGAAGGGTCTCTTGGTGATGATGGCTTGTATTGCTTCAAGCATCTCCAACTACTGCAGTCTTCTCTTGGTTCAGGTTCCAACCACCTTGGTTCCAAATTTTCTGCCCATTCCTTTGTAAATACAAGCAATATAGCTGTGTCATCTACTGATAACTGTAGTTCAGACACTGCGTCTACTCTGTCTACTTGGCATAGACGCTTAGGTCATGCACACACTCAAGCTGTAAAAACTGTGCTTGCTTTTGTAATATACCTTGTTCAAATAAAAGCAATGTTGAACTCTGTGTTGACTGTTGTAAAGGAAAATCACATAGACTATATGCACCTCCCTCTTCAACATGTCACAACACCCCTTTTGAACTTGTGCATACTGATTTGTGGGGCCCTGCACCTTTCACCTCTCAAGGTGGCTATAACTACTACATTAGCTTTGTAGATGCATGCACCAAGTTTACTTGGATCTATTTCTTAACTCATAAATCTGGTGCATTGCAAGCTTTTCAATTGTTTCATAAACTCATTCAAACCCAGTTTTCAACAACTATTAAAGCAGTGCAATCAGATTGGGGTGGAGAATACAGGCCTTTCACAAAGTTTCTGTCCTCTTTAGGCATTGTTCATAGGCTCACTTGTCCACACACCTCACACCAAAATGGCACTGTCGAGAGGAGACACAGACAAATAGTAGAAATGGGATTAACCTTGCTGTCCCATGCTGCCATTCCCCTACAATTTTGGGACCACAGCTTCACAACTTCAGTATATCTTATCAACAGGTTACCCTCCTCCCCTCTCCCTAATTTCTCCTCTCCCTACTTTTCCCTATACAAAACAATTCCTGACTATAAGTCCATAAGGACATTTGGCTGCTCCTGTTTTCCCTTTACTAGACCATACAACCACCACAAACTTCAATATAGGTCAACTGAGTGTGTCTATCTAGGTCCCTCCCCTCAACACAAGGGACATAAATGTCTTGCATCTGATGGTAGAGTCTTCATTTCCAAGGATGTATTGTTCAATGAAATCTCCTTCCCTTATTGTCACTTATTCAATCAAGTCTCTGCAGCTCCATCTACTTCACATACATCCTCAATTCCTTCTTCTATTCCTCTCATTCCTGCTCCTATCAACTCTGTCCCACATTCCCCAACAGTCAACCCCATCAACTCCAATACCCTGCCCACCTCTCCCACAACCAGTTCCACTAGTTCTCATACCTCTGAACCTGCACCACCATTCCCAGTCACCAACACTGATCCTCCTGTCACTGTCTCCAATACTGAACCTATTTCAGCTCCATCTTTGCCTACCAATTTTCCCACCACCTCTTCTCACAATTCCCTAAATACTCACCCTATGGCAACAAGAGGCAAAACTGGTCATCTCAAACCTAAGACATTCCTAGCACATGTTGAGCCCTCTTCTGTCAAACAAGCCCTTGCTCAACCTCATTGGCTGGAAGCCATGCGTGCTGAATTTAATGCACTGATCAAGAATCAAACCTGGAACTTGGTGCCACTACCACCACATCGCAAACCAATTGGATGCAAGTGGGTTTTTAGAACCAAGGAAAATCCTGATGGCAGCATAAACAAGTTCAAAGCTCGCCTAGTAGCCAAAGGCTTCCATCAACAAGCTGGGTTTGATTTCAGTGAGACTTTTTCTCCGGTAGTAAAGCCTGTAACCATCCGGATAATTCTTACTCTTGCTCTCACTTTCAAGTGGGAAATTCAGCAAATTGACATTAACAATGCCTTCTTGAATGGCATTCTCCATGAAGAGGTTTACATGGTCCAACCTCCTGGTTTTGAAGCAGCAGATAAGTCACTGGTTTGCAAGCTTAACAAAGCACTGTATGGGCTAAAACAGGCCCCTAGAGCCTGGTATGAGAGACTCACTGGTGCTCTCTTAGACTTTGGTTTTTCAGCAAGTAAATGCGATCCCTCACTGTTCACCTATACTCGACAACACACTTGCATCTATGTTCTTGTATATGTAGATGACATCTTGATTACAGGATCATCCAATGCTCTAATTCAGGATCTCATTTGCAAACTTAATCACAAATTTGCCCTCAAACAAATGGGCAAACCAGATTATTTCTTGGGCATTGAAGTAAAGCACCTAGCAAATGGAACTATGCTACTCACACAAGCAAAGTACATCAGAGACCTCTTACACAGGGCCAATATGACTGAGTCCAAAGGTATTTCCTCACCCATGGTCACAAACTGTAAATTAAGCAAGCATGGCACTGATAGCTTGCCTGATGCACATCTATATCGATCAATTGTTGGAGCTCTCCAGTATGTGACCCTCACTCGGCCAGAGATATCCTTCTGTGTCAACAAAGTTTGCCAATTTATGGCTCACCCTCTTGACTCCCACTGGCGTGCAGTAAAGAGAATATTGAGGTACCTCAAAGGAACATCACATCTTGGGCTTCTCCTCCAGCCATCCAACCCTGATCAGACTTTCTCCCTTAGAGCATATTGTGACTCAGATTGGGCCAGTGATCCTGATGATAGGAGGTCAACCTCTGGCTCGTGCATCTTTTTTGGCCCAAATCTCATATCCTGGAGCTCCAAGAAACAGTCCCTGGTTGCTAGATCTAGTGCTGAAGCAGAGTATAGGAGTATGGCACATACAACTGCTGAGATTCTCTGGATACAGTCCCTTCTTCAGGAACTGCGCATTCCTTTCTTGACTCCTATGCTTCTATGTGATAACATGAGTGCTGTCCTACTTTCTCATAATCCTATTTTGCATGCCAGAACTAAACATATGGAGTTAGACATTCATTTTGTAAGAGAAAGAGTGGTCTCTAAGTCTCTGATTGTTCAGCACATCCCTGGCACTGCTCAGCTAGCTGATTCTTTCACAAAACCCTTACCTTCAACACGGTTTGAAGATCTCAGAACCAAACTCAAGGTGTTTGCGCCTCCTCAACCCCCTTGACTTTGTGGGGGGCTATTAGTATATACAGTACAATACCTGTATTCATATGTATTTCAGTTAGACTCACTGTATTTTAGTTAAGCTCACTGTTAGAGTTAGTTAGAAACTAACTAACTATTCTTTGTATCTCTGACCCTATATATATGGGTTCCTTGTAATTGAGCAATTAAGAAATGAACTTCACAATATTCATTCAATGCAAATTCTCCCTTTCTCTCTAGTTCTTGTTTCGTTTAAGCTTCATCAAACATTGGTGATTTAAGTTAATAAACTCATTCCCTCTATTGTCATTGTCGTGTACCGGTGGTACCAAGTGGACTCTGAAATCAGTTCATCTATTTGTCGAGCAGATGCAAGAAAAGCAATGTTGAAGATGGAAGCTTTTGAGGAAAATAGAGATGAGATGAGATAAGAGACGGGGAGAGGCTATGAGAGACTGAGTGAGACATAATCAGAGAAGCTTCTGGAAAGCATAGAAGCATTTTTTAATAAAAAAAATAATAATGTATTTTAATGTACGGGTCGGGTCTCGGCTGTATGGGTATGTAATTACTAAACCCGTTACCTGAACCAAACGAGCTCGAATTGGCTTGGACTGGATCCAACCATCGAAAAATCCGAACCAAATGCATCGGATTGGGTTGGATCTTCGGGTTCATCGGGTTGACTCGGACCTATAAACACCCTTACTAAATTGGCTAATAAACTCTAGGGTATTCATTTTCGGGATTAGGCCTAGGAGCTTGTTATTAATATCCATATTTAAGGAGTGCTTTTTCTATGCTTCTATCACAAATTCAACCATATTTTTCCCTACAATCGACCAGTTTTTATGATAGAAGATCGCTGGGAAGTCATCCCTTCCTGGTGCTTTGAGGGCTCCCACATCAAAAATAACTTTTCTAACCTTCTCCTCCAAGATGAGATTAGAGAAGCCTTGAAGAATATCATCATTAATAGCTGAGAAAGAGACAATAGTTTCTATAGTGATACTAATCATGTCACAAGTGAGTATGAATATGACAATAATTTTTTTCTTCCATCAATATTTAATTAAAAACTTCCTTTCAGGTTATTTTGAATCAAATAGCAAGGAATTGTGTTGAAGTCACAACAGGTAAAAGCGGATGTTCTGTTATTCAAAAATGTATGATCCATGCTGAAGGAGAGGCTATAATTCCGCTAGTTGAAGCAATAATCTCAAGTGCAACATTCCTAGCAGAAAATGAATATGGGTTTGAGTTCAACTCTTGAACAATACATTATATTTTATTGTTTATGTACAATTTATCTTTCCAACTGCTATAGATGAAAGTACAATGATATATTTACATGCTTTTGCACCTTACTATTTTGTGTTGATATTTTCACTAGTACAGATTTCGTTGCTAACATATTTTAGAAGTTATCATATATGACGAGTATAAGATATCTTAAACATATATCATGATATCCTCCACTAATTTTTTCTTTAAAATTTCGTCCTTCAAAATTATCTAATGATGTATTTCTTTGAGTTTGAATGTTCCTTCCTTTTGAAACTAATACTTTTCCATTTTTATATCAACATAAACTATGTGATGAAGATTTTAGTGAGATGGAGATGGCTTATAGCCAATTCAAGGATAATATTAGAACTTCGCGGTAAATATGTTCAACTATCTATGAACAAGTTTCCGAGCAATATGGCGCAACATCTCTTAAAGCATTTGAAAGAGAAGCATGCTACGATTATGGTACTGGAGATAATGGGTAGCCATGAATTTCTAAATGTTCTTCAAGATCCTTATGGATATTATGTTTCCCAAACCCCTAACCTAATAAGAGCAACTTTTTATTTTATTTTCAAGAGGAACTGCAACTTTATCGTTAAGTCACTTCCATCTCTCTTTTTGGACAATGTTAAGATCCTCCAATTTTGAGGCTGAGGATTGATCTCCAGTAATCTGGACTATTTATTAATTGATTAAAAAATTTAAAAAAATAAAAATGTATAAATCAATGGTTGTTTAGCATATTTCACAAAAAAGGGAAGCACTTTAGAGATTCCTATCCCCTCTGAATCTCCACTTGAACATCCTCAGTGTTCAAGCTTTAGACTCTCTTAAAAATTGCTTCTTCAACTCTCCTGGCAGTCCCCTATGGAGTTCTATTTCACTTCTATGAAGAAATAACCAAAAGTTAAGGACGAAAATGGCCACTCAAACAGGGGCAAATGCCATGGACTAGAGGATTCAATTTGAATTTGAAAGGTTTATCGGTAAATAAACTTTATTAGAATATATTTATTTTAAACAAAAAACTGCATCAAAATATATAAATAGATAAAACTTCATTATATGTAGACTTCTGAGCTGCGAGCCGAGGATTGTGGATCATATATTGAGCCACTTGGGTCGAGACTGAGAATCCTTTCTCCCAGATTGACCCGACCCATTATCTTAGAATTTTATCATCCCCTATATAAGCACATGCTATTAGTATCTCACGTTGGTTCATTCTATATGCCTTCATTCTTTCTTTGGTTTTTGGCTCTAACACTAACTTGAGTGTCAAAGTGTCTTTGAAGATAATTCACCCCACCATCGTCGAGAACAGAACAATTACTAGAGAAAAATATAGTGGAATATAATGGAGTATGAATTTCCATGACTTTTTTTTATGTACTGCAACACTTTTCTTAGACTTATGATCCCAAATTTTTCACAAATATCATTACATCGCCATAATTTTGGGCTTGTTTGATTATTGTTTTACAAAACAGTTTTTTTGTTTTCCAGAACAAAAAAACAAAAAAAAATTGTTTGATAATAGTGTTTTGTGAAAATTGATTTTGAAAACAAATCATGTTTTTTAGTTTTTAAAACAGAAATGAGAGAACATCTCCATTGTTTTGATTTTGTTTTATAATTTTCTATTCTCTAAACAAAGAAACATCGTGAACATGCCATTTTCATTAATGGCAATCATGTAATTATTGGAACTTCCAAAACACTCAAACCCTGCTTCCGTTCTCTCTCTCGCTCACAAAGAGCCTCTCATCTTCTTCTTCATCACAGCAATGAACAAAACCAGGTGTGTCAAAGTCCTCTGCTCTTCTCCAAACCTGACTTCCATCGTGTCGCCACTCCACCTCGTCGTCGCTCTGCCTCGTCGCTTGGTGAACATTGCGCTTCAAACTGGAATGCAAACAAACAAGAATTATGCGGGAGTTTCAGGTGTCAAAACACATACTTTCCCACCTCTAATATGCCCAGCAATAGCAAAGAGTTAGAGTATCTGGGTGTCTAAAGTATCAAAGATGGGGTTGGGGACAACATTCAGCAAATATCTGGCAGATAGGTGGCTACCTTGTCCTTGGCATCCAGAGATTCTGTAGGAGTATGTATTGACCCCTACTGCTCTTGTATTTGTGTTATAGCTGTTGTAATTTCAGTTGTAATAGTTAGTTGCTTTAGAGTAGATAAATAGAAGGCTAGCTTAGGATAAGTTTCTTTTCTGTTTTTACTGTACGCAATGTAATTCCTCTTGTACCTTTCTTTGTTCATAGTGAAATACTCTGCACCACCCGAGGACGTAGCCAAAGAGAACTTGCAAGATTGTCAAGTTCGTTGGTGAACCTCTAAATCACTGTGTTCTGTTTTTCTTCTCACCCACTCTGTTTTCTTCTTCATCTAATCTCACATTTATTGAACATCACACTCTACAAACTGGTATCTAGAGCATTACGATTTAGGGTTTTTCTGTTCAAGTGTGGGTCCTCAAGAAACACGTAGAGATCGCTGCGTTCTGTTCAAATTCATGAGACAAGATGTCTAACTCCATTAGCATCGAGAAATTCAATGGCAAGAATAGATTTAATTTGTGGCGCATCAAGATGCGGGCTCTGTTGAAATCGCAGAGGATCTGGGCACCTTTATCTGAAAAAGACAAAACCTCCAACATTGAGAATCTTGCAGAACAAGAAAAGAAGGCACATTCTCTGATTATGCTCTCTCTATCGGATGAGGTTCTCTATGAGGTTGCTGAAGAACAAACTGCTGCTGGCATGTGGTTGAAATTAGCGAATCTTTATATGACCAAGTCAGTTTGCAACAAGTTATTCCTGAAACGACGCCTATTTGGTCTTTGGATGAAAGAAGGTACGCCCCTAAAAGATCACTTGGAGAATTTAATTCAATCTTGATGGAACTTCATGATGTTGATGTCAAATTCGATGATGAGGATGCTGCTATGATTTTGCTAGCTTATCCGGCTCCTTCAGTTGAGAATTTTGTGAATTCTCTTAGTGTTGGAAAGGAGTGTATTACCCTAGAAGAGGTTAAATCTAGTTTGCATTCAAGAGAGCTTAGACTCAAGGCATTAGGGAATGATGAAGGCAGTCATGGGACAGGTCTGTTTATGACAAATTCTGCCAAACCCCAAAAGAAGAAGAAAGATAAATGGAAGAAAAAGCCCAAGATTAATCCGAAGGACATGTGCAACTATTGTAAAGAAGCAGGGCATTGGAAGAAGGATTGTCCCAAAAGAAAGAAGCAGAAACCGGTTGCTGCAACTGTTACAGAAGATTCCTCATCTGAAAATGAATTGGTACTGTCAGTTGTTGACCATCATCAACATTCAGAAGATCAATGGGTACTTGATTCAGGATGTTCCTATCATATGTGTCCAAATAGGAGCTGGTTCTTGACATATGAAAGGAAATCTGGAGGAGATGTTCTAATGGGAAATGATATGCCTTGTACGACAGTTGGAATTGGCTCAATTAAAATAAAAATGCATGATGGAGTGATTAGAACACTCACTGAAGTTCGTCATGTGCCAGACTTGAAGAAAAATCTGATTTCAGTTGGGGCCTTAGATTCCAAAGGTTTTGTGTGCAGTGCTGAAGGTGGAGTAATGCAAATCAGAAAGGGTGCTTCTGTGGTAATGAGAGGAATCAGAAAGAGCAACCTGTATTTCCTTCAAGGCTCAACAATCTCAGGTTCGGTTTCATTATTCTCTAATGCTGAAAAACATGTGCCAAACTACACAAATCTGTGGCATATGCGTCTAGGGCACATGAGTGAGAAAGGAATGATGATTCTCAGCAAGCAAGGTCTTCTAGGAAATCAAAAATTGGTGGAACTTCAGTTTTGTGAGCATTGTGTTTTTAGGAAGCAGCATAGAGTAAAATTTCCCAAGGCTTTGCATACCACGAAGGCCACTCTGGATTATGTTCATTCAGATTGTTGGGGACCTTCCCGTGTTCCATCTCTTGGAGGAGTCGGATATTTTCTCTTTATAATAGATGACTATTCCCGGATGACTTGGGTTTTCATGATGAAACACAAGAATGAAGCCTTTAAATTTTTCAAGAAATGGAAGTTTCTAGTTGAGAATCAAACTTGGAAGAAAGTAAAACATCTTCGAACTGACAATGGCTTGGAATTATGTTCTGCTGAATTCAATGAATTTTGCAAGGAAGAAGGCATTGCAAGGCAGCTCATTGTCACATATACTCCACAACAGAACGGTCTGGCTGAATGCATGAATAGGACTCTTTTGGAAAGGGCTCGTTGTATGCTGTCAAATGCTAGGCTGAACAGGAGTTTATGGGGTGAGACAATTAGCACAGCATGTCACTTGGTAAACCGCTCTCCCTCTACTGCTATAAACTTTAAAACCCTATTTGAGGTATGGTCTAATAAACCTGCTGATTATTCAATTCTTAGAATTTTTGGTTATAGTGCATATTATCATGTGAATCAAGGTAAATTAGAACCTAGATCTAAGAAAGGATTGTTTATGGGCTATGGAAATGGGGTAAAAGGGTATAGAATTTGGTCTCCATGTGAAAAGAAAGTTATAGTAAGTAGAGATGTTATTTTTGATGAAACTCATATGCTTCACCTGAGATTGGAGTCTACTGTTTCAGGTAAAAGTGATGAAAACATCAAGCAGATGCGGGTTGATATCACTCAAAGCAATGGAAAGGAGGACTACAAACCCCAAATAAATCAGTTTGATGAAGCATTTGAAGTTTCGCAAGAAGAACAGGTTGATGAAGAACCACCTGAAGTGTCACAAACTCATGAGGTTGCTGAAATTCCACATCAACAATTAGAACCTGAACAAGTGCAGCCAGAAAGTTCTGTTAGATAGCGAACAAGAAGGCAGATCAAACCTCCTCAAAGATATGGTTTTGAAGACATGGTTGCCTATGCTCTACAAGTAGCAGAAAACTTGGACACCCGAGAACCGAACACCTATAAGGAAGCCATCAACAACAGTGAATCAGCTCATTGGATTACAGCTATGGGTGAGGAAATGGAGTCTCTTCATAAAAATAAGACATGGAAGTTGATCAAGCTACATGAGGGAAGACATGTTGTGGGTTGTAAGTGGATCTTCAAAAGGAAAAACGGAATCCCAGGTGCTGAAACAATAAGATATAAGGCTCGTCTAGTTGCAAAAGGCTATAGTCAAAAGGAGGGTGTTGACTACAATGAGATTTTCTCACCTGTTGTCAGACACACTTCTATCCGAGTCCTACTTGCACTAGTAGCACACCTGGATTTGGAACTTGAACAATTAGATGTTAAAACGGCATTCCTTCATAGAGAGCTTGAGGAAGACATCTTAATGAGACAACCAGAGAGATTTATGGTTCAAGGGAAGGAAGATCATGTTTATAAGCTCCAAAGGTCTTTATATGGGTTGAAGCAACCTCCCAGGCAATGGTACAGAAGATTTGACAACTTCGTGATCAGTCAAGGATTCAATTGAAGTCCTTATGATTGTTGTGTATATCACAGCAAGGTGGAGGATAATTCCATGATCTATCTACTTCTATATGTAGATGACATGCTTATTGCAGCTCGAGATAAGTCTGTTATTCAGAAGCTGAAAACTCTACTTATTGGAGAATTTGATATGAAAGACATGGGTGCTGCCAAGAAAATCTTGGGTATGGAAATCTTAAGGGATCGCTCACAGAAGAAATTATTTCTATCTCAAAAGGAATACATTCAGAAGATCTTATGTCGGTTTGGAATGGATAAAGCCAAATCTTTGAGCACTCCTTTTGCAGCAAACACTCGCCTATCAATGGCTCTTGCACATCAGTCACAATCAGATTTGGATTATATGTCTCGAGTCCCCTATGCTAGTGCAGTTGGCAGCCTTATGTATGCTATGGTATGCACAAGGCCTGACCTAGCATATGCTGTAAGAATGGTGAGTAGGTTCCTAAGTCAACCTGGAAAGGAACATTGGCAAGCAGCAAAGAGGATATTTCAGTATTTGAGAGGAACATCAAATGTTGGACTCATATATGGGGCTGATACAGGATGGAACCTGGCAGGGTATTCAGATTCAGATTATGCAGCTGATCTAGATACTAGAAGATCAGTGACAGGTTATGCTTTCACTCTAGGCAATTCATTGGTGAGTTGGAAAGCTACTCTTCAACCTTTAGTTGCTATGTCTACAACAGAAGCAGAGTATATGGCTTTAACTTCAGCAGTAAAAGAAGGAATTTGGTTGAAAGGTTTAGTCACTGATCTCGGTTTTCCTCAAGAACATGCTTTAATTCACTGTGACAGCTTGAGTGCTATCTGTTTAGCAAAAGATCAAGTACATCATGAAAGAACCAAACATATGGATGTTAGGTATCACTTCATTCGTACTGAAAAACGTGTCAAGATACAGAAGATTGATACTAAGCACAACCCAGCTGATATGTTTACAAAGCCTGTTCCTAAAAGCAAGTTTCTACACTGTTTGGACTTGCTTAATGTTGACTGTTGGAAATAGTCTTTTGCGTCTGGTGGTGTCAGATTATAGCTAGGAAATTAGAAGTTTAGAGGTGTCAATCCAAGGTGGAGATTTGTAAGAGTATGTATTGACCCCTACTGCTCTTGTATTTCTGTTATAGCTGTTGTAATTTTAGTTGTAATAGTTAGTTGCTTTAGAGTAGATAAATAGAAGGCTAGCTTAGGATAAGTTTCTTTTTCTGTTTTTGCTGTACACAGTGTAATTCCTCTTGTACCTTTCTTTGTTCATAGTGAAATACTCTGCACCACCTGAGGACGTAGCCAAAGAGAACTTGCAAGATTGTCAAGTTCATTGGTGAACCTCTAAATCACTGTGTTCTGTTTTTCTTCTCAGCCTCTCTGTTTTCTTCTTCATCTAATCTCACATTTATTGAACATCACACTCTACATATTCAATTCTTGATTGGAAAATACTTGCTAATTGGCAGTATTAAATCAATTTACAAAATCAGTCAAGTTATTAGTTGCTATTATTCAGTTCTTCCACTCCACCATATAAATGGCAGAGAAGAGCACCACATGATTGGGAGACTCTTCCATCACACTCAAAAGCATAGTATGAGTATCCAATAAATGCAGTCTCGCTCGAAAAAAAGGGTAAAATTAAAACAGACAAGAATTCATGTATATCGTTCCACAACGCTCAAATCTTTCATTAGACAGAAAATCAAGTTTCATTTTTCGTTCATAATTCTCAGCAACACAAATGTTTTTGCCTTTGATTGGCCTTTTTAGCATCTCTTGATTTTCGTTCATAATTCTCTCTTTTCTGTCACTGCTACTTTTGTTTCTATTTTATGATGACCATGGTTTCTCTTTTCTAAAGCTTGTAGATCTGGGTTGTAGATCCTTTCTTTCTTTTTCCTTTGTAAAATATGGGTAGCTGATGAGGCACGAGGGAAAGGGGGTGGTAGGGGAACGGTGGAGGAAGAAGAAGCCAAGAAGGGCGAGAATTTTTCTATTTTTCATAATTAAAAAATCATAAATAAAGTTAAAAAAGTAAAAATCATATTTTCAAAATAAATTTATCAAACAAATTTTTTTTCCTAAGTTTTAAAACTGTTTTTTAAAATATATTATCAAACAATTTTTTTCCTTCTTTTGTTTTAGAAAATAGTTTTAAGAAATTATTTTAAAAAATACTTTTTAAAAACCAAAAAACAAAAACACAATCAAACATGCCATTTAGTTCTTAGTGCTTAATTTGTTTGCGTTAAAGAGCGAGAGCCATCACATGGTTCACATGTTAAATGGGCATAATGACCTTGAACTAAAATATGTCTATAAGAATGGCAAATTGGTGCACTTCGCCCTTCTATCTCCCCATCTATCACTAATAAAATGTCGTCAACCACACACCCAACTACCATGTTGTCATGGTCAACTCCACCTCACCACCGCAATGAACCCAACGAGCCCATGCGACATCGCATGGTAGTCGAGTTCTGCCTCCCTGTGACCTAATGGATTACATAAGTGAAATTACACTACATCTTGATCTGAAACCTTAAAGTATCAAATTCATGGGTCTTCCAACTTATATAAGCCATTATTTCCTAATGTGGGATTTCCAAAACTCATACTTGAATCCTCAACAGTTATTAGTTCAAACTCATAATGTTGAAGCCGTCACATGGTTCACATGTTAAATGGGCATAATGCATGACCTGGAACTACAAGATGCATGCCTACGAGCTTCAGCTCTGAATTCATGTAAAATGTTATTTAAAATAATGTGATTTTTTAGTGCTGATCGAAAAAACTAATGCTAAAATATTACAAACAAGAAAGATTTGGCCAAGCTTAATCAACCCCTCCCCCAAAGAAAATAATAAATAACGATTTTTCTAACCTATGCAAACTTGTACATGTTAAGTAATCAAAAATAAAAATATTATGTTGGAAGTTGTGTATTCAATTCCTTAAAAATTTAAAAACTACCTTTTCCAATACAATATTTCTATTTTTTAATTTCTTAATATGTACAATGTTGCACATGTTAAAAAAATCATAAAAATAAAACAAAGAGAATTGACCAGGCCGCACTTGGGCTTTTAATACTTGGAACTGCAAAGAATGAGGTGTGTTTGACATTTGCCCGGTTTGGCTTGCAAAGAAGTCAGAAGAAACCTTCTAGATGAAAAGGATAGACTCTAATTGAGGGTTGTTTCAAGGAAGGAAGGCCTTGTCATAACTTTTATTCACGAATGAGTGCCTCAATGGTCATGTTTTCTCCATTCCAATTTTGAATGAGTTAAAAGCCAGTTTCATTAAAAAATAACTGGATGGGGTTAAAAGCATTGGGCTATCAGGAAAGCCTCTTTTAGTGCAAGGGCTTCTGCAACCAAGTTAGAGCTTGCATGACTTTACACGAGTTCTTTTAAGTTTGAAAATTGCAGACAATGTAAAGACTCATTCTATTTTTTGGTCTTGAATTTCAACTTTTATGTAAAAGAATGAATACAGAAAGAATCAAATTTCTAACCACTTGATTAACGAGGATCTAATACCATGTGAAAGACATTTTTTCCCTTAAATTGTTAGTAAAGGCTCATTATTTGTTTTGTATCTCAAACACTGCTGATTTTGATTGATATTCTTTTAATGGTTTTAACCATCTTCTGGATTGGTTTTTCCTTTGTAGACTAGAGGCGGCTCGTGACCTTAAAATTTGATCGTGAAAATGACCATATGTACAACTTGGGAAAAAGTTTTCGATTTCGGTTCATATGTTTATTTTAGCCAAAAATATATTAGCATCATTTACCTCAAAACACAAATATAATTAACGAGTACTCAACCTTAAACGCTATTATTTAGTAATTAATTATGTTTAGTTAAAATATATATACGGACTGAAATTGAAAACTTCTAGTCAAACAACACCTATCCTGGCTATCCATTCATTTTCCCAATTGGATTTTTAGTCTTGCTGCATGCAAGGTTTTTTTTTTTTTTCCTATTTAGTCTTTAAGAAAAGTTTACTCTTTTTAGTTGAAGTTCTGTCAATAAAACTTAATTATAAACTGTTTTAAACACAAATAAACAAATCAAAACATTTATCCATTTTAAAACTATTTAACTTTTTTTTTTTTGCTTATAAAAAAAAAACTATTTAACCTTTTGAGGGAGGACTTGGCTTTACTCAACTTGTAGTATTTTTTATCTTTGCTCACATCTTCTTGTCTAGTGGCTTGTAAGAACTTGAAAAAATAAAAAAATAAAACCAATTTTCCAATGAAATTGGAGGAGTGACAAGATTGTATAAATATAATTATAAGCTATGACTGAGTCAGTCTCAAAGAGACTATCAAATGGCATGCCAAAACGGCAAAACCAACCTCAATTTCAACATGTCAAATCCCCAAGTCTTGAACTATATATGGCAAATATAGTTTCCTTCATTTCACAATGTGAAAGAAAGAACATGAAATACTTTAACGTCTCCAATAAACCAAGATAGGCTTCATATATGGCAACTGCAGGTGCATGTGTACGTAAGTTGGGAAGTTGGGACATATTTTCCTCTTTGCCTTTAAGCCCTTTCCTTTAAGTCAAAGCTATGATTGAATGTTACTTTTAATTGGTTTACAATTAATGTTGTAGCTTAGGTGGATGGCAAAAGCATGCATCCTTCATGGTGATTATATTCTTCAATTATGTACATGTTTTATTCTTAGTGCAATATCTACAAGCAGCTATATATTGTGACAGCACGTTTGCAAGTGGAAGAAAAATATGGCCACTTATTGCTCTTTGATTTGCATTTTACAACTCGAGAACTCGTGGAGCTTTTGTTTTGGTGTGCCTTAGGAAAATCATCCATTTCAAATTATGATTTCCATTTGGCTCATTACTCAAGGTCGAATGAGTAGTGACACCAAGCAGAAAATAATAGGTTGCACGAGATATTTTATCTTCATAATAAGGTCGATGGAATTTTTTTTTTTTAATTCCAAAAAATCTCATATTAATATTTTATAGGCAAAATAGGTAGATTGGTCTTATAGTTTTTTTTTTTTTTACTTTTTACGTTGGTTCTATAAGTTTATTTTTCCTTCAAATTGGCTCTACACATTACGTGACTATCACATTAGTTTGACATATAGATTTTGATCTGACGGCGTTAGGTCGAAATTGACCGAAATGACTAACGTGGAATCGGAACTTAACATGTAGGACTAATTTGAAAAAAAAAAAAAAAACTTATAAGACCAATGTGAAAAGTATAAAAAAAAAAACGTATAGGAACAGTCTACCTGTATGGCACGAACAACTATTTATATTGTCATGTGTTTGATATCATTAATTTGATCATTATTCTATTCCTTTTTCGTTTTTTTTTCTTTCAAAAGCTCCTATGTAATTTAGAAAGTAAAATCTCATTTGGATCATGAGATGCATTAGAGAAGCGATTATTGAAAGAGATTAACCCTCTCATGATCGTATATATTTTATTAATATTTAGTTGGACTTGGACCTGAGTCTTGTACGATTTTTGGTCCATTGCTAACTCATCAAATGTGCTAGCCTGAGCCCAAAGAAACAAGTGGTTTTTTTTTTTCCCCCTCTCTCTCTTATGAATCGAAGTTTATAGTGGAGAGAGATGGCCACTGATTTGCCACATTCCAAAGGGACGGTATGCTACAAGTTTTGGGAGTTATAGTAGTAAATGATTTATAAATGAATAATTAACCGAAATCCAACCTAACACTTTGTGTATATATATATATATATATATATATATATATATATAAACCTAACACTTTTCTTTATGCAGGTATTCTTGAGGGATAAAGTTATTTTAAAATGAGTTTATTTTTAAAGTGAATAAGTAGTTATAGTGAAATTTCAATCTATAAAATGATCACTAAGGATCAATATATTCTTGTTGAGGGGGTTATAAGGTTGGTTTGGTAATTGGGGTGAAGGAGTTAAAGAGTGGAGTAATAAGAAAATTGATGGTTCAAACCATACTCACTAACAAAGTACTAATATTAACATACTAACATTTGCCTATAAAGAAATATTATGGTCCATTTTAAAAAGTAAATTCAATTTAAAAAAACTTTTTCCACTATTGTGCATTTGGGATTGTTTTTTTTTTTTTTCCCATAAAAAAGTGTGGACTTACTGTTAGTCTTATATATATGACAAAAGAATGTCTAGCTAACTACCCAAAAAAAATTGATGAGTTTACTAAATGCTGGTTGATTTGATCCAAGTGACTGGTTGGAGCTTGGTTCCTTTTAATTAAGGTTTTGGGTTCGAATCATGCCAATAAAAAAATATGTATTGAAAAATCTTTGCCTCCTTATATAAGTTCATTCGGCTCTACTCGAATTAGTCGGAGTTCAATATAATTTCTGAATACTAAAGATCTAGAAAAAATAAATAAATATACTAAGGAAGTAATATTTTTTTTAAGAAAAAGGAAAAATTAGTAAAATATAAAAGAGGACGAAAGTACCACCATTGCGTGTGATCAGCTGATATGATCCATAAACAGAGAAAGAGCAATGTCAGTGACGCATAATTAATTGTGTGTGTGTGTGGATATATATATATATATATATATATATATATATATATATATATATATATATATATATATATATATATATATATAATTTTATTATTTGTTTTTTATATAATTAATTATTTATATTATGATCTACTACTTTAACAAATATGAAAGAGATACATCTGTTAAATATGTGCACAGTGCACCAACCATTTACACAGGAAAAGGAATATCGGATTAGGAAAAAATGGACACTAAAAATGACGGTATATATGACATAAAGCAGGTTCGTGGCTGCTGAATCAGAAGCTCTAGGACACAGGCTGGCCTAAACGAAGAAATAGAGTGTAAATTAAGCACCCAATTAAGTTAACCATAATTCTGATATGAATCAGCTACTAACTAGCAAATAAGCTCAACTCTCTTACCTCCCACCCTGTGTGGTACTTCACATCTCTATTTTAATATTCAAGCATCATAATTCTTTAATTTATTAAACTTCTTTAGTTATCAATTGATAAGCTTCTCTACTTAATTTTAACTTAGTACACAATTTTCATCAACATAAATTCTCAAATTTTTCAGGCTTTGTCCTTAAAGGATTGTCTTGAAATAGGCATTTTGCCCATACTCACATATTCATTCTTTCTGCTTTTCAATTTGGCATTTGGTGAATATTAAATTGGCCACCATGCCCCTATTAACCTCTTCTCTTGGCAGGGAAAAATAAATGGTCCATAATCTCAAATTAACTTTTTCTTTTTGCCTTCTTCTTCTATCTGTAGAATGAGTCACGGGTTATGGTCCAAAAAAGGTTGTATGCCATAATAAGGGTAGAATATGACAACAACTTCACAAGGTCAATTTTACATGCTAATTGCTGTGGATGAATTAGGCATTGATGTCAATGTCTCAAGGCTATAATTGGAATACAAAGTACAAGTGATTAGTTCTCAGCGTGATGGATTAACACTAAACTAATATGGCCCAACAATTGATGATCATATAAACATTAATTAGTTGACTTCTAACTAGGTTAATGCAAACACATGCTGTTATTTTTGTTTCTTACTGCTTGTTTTTAGCATATAGGGTCATGCCTTTTGACATTGATTTATTAAAGTAACATAGTTTTTTAACCAAGTTAAAAAAAATTAAAAATTAAAAGGGTACTGAAACTTAACACTGTTCACAATGAAAAGCACCCCAGAGGAACCTTATACCCTCTTCTTTATTTCAAAGTTTGATTTTGCTGGATTACACTAGCACTGCTTTCTAATTTCTCTGTGCCTCGCAGCTTGAGCCATGAAAGTGCACAAAGAAAAGAAGAGAAAGCAAGTGGTAGAGGAAATATAGGAGACTCACATTTAAGAAAGAAGAAAGGAAAGGTGGGGAAAAAAAATCTATATAGATCCCTTCTCCAGGCAAAGAAATGCAAGTTGTATCTCTCTCTTTGCTGGCAATTCAGACCCTTTATCGTGCAGCACAATCAAATAGTTAAAAAGGAGCAGTGGACGATTAATTGATTATACAAATAAGGGTCTTTCTTCTTACCTAAAAGAAAAATAGGGTCATTGTCTAAGTTTAATGAATGTATTTTTGAAATGGAAATGAAATTTAAATTTGGTTGTAATAGTACTATAGTAACGTCTGTACTCTGTAAGTCAGTATATACGTTATCTTTTATTCTGAAAATGATATCAGTGTCAACTAAGCACACAAAGAGTCGTGGTATTTGAACATCAAGTTTTGAACATCTTATATGGCACCGTATGTGTTTATCTTTATTTCTTACTTATTTTTTCATCTTTTTTGTATAGACACTTTCCAACAATAAATAAAAAAATCAAAGGGACACTATATGGTGTCCCTATTTAGTTGTTCAAATATCATTATGCGCTGGCAAATGGATGGATGAGATGCATTTTGCGTTGGATATAGGATGTCAATTTCAGCTAGAGTGTGGGTATCCGTGTGGATTGTCTCGAATGGGTCTGTATGCGGGGATTTTTTCCCCCACGGGGGATCCTCCCGAAGGCATCTCGGTAACGGGGACGAGGAACATACCCCCACCCTACGGGGTTACTTATAAATATATATATATATATATATAACACACATATTAAGGTGGTTAGTTAATCCCGTTGAATCTTGTAAAAAATTATGTTTGTTACCTAAATTACCCAATCTAAAACTTCAATCTTCATTAAATAAGTCATTGGAATTTGTATTAAATGAAGGGTATTTTGGGAATAATGTCATTAAATGAGTATTGGAAAACAAAATTTGCTTATATATTATATATTAGACCAAAGACTTTGAGACTTTTTTTTGCTTATAATAGAGACCAGAGGGAATATATATTATAAATATATTTTAGTAATTCGATCTATCTATATTTTTATTTATTAATTTAACACAATATTGGGAAAAAAATTCAACTCTAAATTTTTTAATCTTATTCGACTTCTTAGTTTCGCCTCTATAATCTTCATCTTCCAGTCCCAAATGACCATACCTCTCACTCTCAGCTCTTCATGTGTTTGGTCCCCCGCACCATCTAAGTAATAACTTTATTCATCCACATCTCGTCACAATGTCTTTGTCCGTCGTGCTGCCACTAAAGTGTTATTAAAGACCTCAATTGTTGGACATAATAAGAAGAATTGAACTTAATGCTATCTCAAATATTGTCATATTTTTTTAAATATCGTGTTGGCACTATTTGAGTTTGAACTTGTTGGAATGCCTCGGAGAGTGCTTTAACTTTAAATTTAAGATTTTTTTTTTAGTTTTATATATTTTATATTTTGTTTAATTTTAGTTTATTACCTCCTTTTTTTATATATTACTCCCCGTAGTGGGGAACGAGGATGGGGACGGGGAAAATTGGGGGACGCCCCGCCCTCATCCTGTCCCGTTGACATTCCTATTTGGAAACATCCATTAAAAATAAACCATTAATTAATTTATAATTAATTATAAATTGTGAACATTTTCCATACACAATATATAATAAATATCTAACACTTTTTTTAATATTTAAGAAAGTCAATTCAAATCAAAATATTATTGTTAAATTCATTCTATTTTTAAAGATTTTTTCATGCACATGAATTGTTGGGTAAAATCGCACATGCCAACGGATTTACCCACCCCATTTTGTGTATCACCCTACAAACCCGAGTATCCCACTCAAGAGTTACAAGGAATGATAGACACCCACTCATCTCACTACAAATGATCACCCACACTTGGGGATGTGCTCCTACTCTTCACATGATCACCCACACTTGGGGATGCTTCTACTCTTCACATGATCACCCACACTTGGGGATGCCTTAACACTTCAGAAGACTCCCTTTATATAGTGAAGGGACATGGCTTCCATTCATGAATGAGAGATAATGGATATTAATTACTTCCCTCATTTTCAATATCATTAATATCCACTCCTTCCTCCAGAAATGAATGTAGACTCCCCATGAGTCAAAACATTGAACTTCACTTTCTCTTGAATTGTGCCAATTTATTTTCCATCCACTTGAATTAATATTTGGAAATTTGAATTGAATTTTCCAACAAATCCTCCCTTAATTAAAAATTCCAAACTTCTACAAAATCAGAAAACTTTACATTCTTTCCAACTTTGCTATCATGGCTGTTTTCTCTTCTCAAAGCTTGATCAAGACCTTGCATCACCAAGAGGTCTTGAATGGTACTCTGCCAAATCATGAAATTTATTTTCCCATCAAACAATGGGATCTCAAACTTTGGTATGTTCCCTGCCATAGCTCTGATGCCACTGCAGTAGTTGGTTTATCTTCCTTCCTCTTCGACCTCTTCGATTCGATCTGGTCAGGATGGACTGTTCCAGCCTTCTGATCTCTCTTGAAGAATCTGCACTTGGACTTCTCGTGGCCAGGTTTGCCACAGTAAAAACAACTCATGTCTTTAGTGCGAGACTTGGATCTTCCACGTGATTTCTCGCGGCCTCCTCTGTCACGATTTTTGCTTCTTCCTCTGTGTTGGACAATGTTGGCTTCGAACTGATTGTTCAAGCCTATTTCCTTTCGCCTTGATTCTTCATTTAGCAGACTGTCTGTCACAGAATCCATGCTAAGCTTTCCTTCAGGAGCAGAATTGCTAAGAGTGACAACTAATGTGTCCCAAATCTCAGGCAGAGAACTGAGAAGTAGAAGACTGCAACTCATATTCAATCTTCATTTCTATCTTCATCAGCTGATTCACAATTCCTTTGAAGGTGTTTAAATGCTCTATCATATTCTGACCATCTGTATACTCCAACTTCACCAATCGTCTGACAAGATGAACTTTGTTCCTCGGTGTCTTCTTTTGAATCAAGGATTCAAGTTTTGTCCATAACTCATACGCATTGGTATAAGTTGATACATGCTCAAACAAGCTTCGATCAATGTATTTCCGAATCATAGCTACCGCCTTCCGATTCTGGAGCTCCCAATCTTTATCAGTCTTCCCCTCCGACATATCCTTCTGGGTGATTGGCTCATGCAGGTCCTTGCAATATAAATGATCCTCCATCATTGGCTTCCAATAGGAGTAATTTTCTGCAGTTAGCTTGAACATATCTCCATCATGAGTGATACCGCCTTCCATCTTGAATCACACGGGATTATAATTCCCCCGATTTATCGAGCTCTGATGCCACTGTTGGGTAAAATTGCACGCGCCAACGGAATTACCCACACGCTCAAGGATCTTCGATGAGAACACACGCACACAAACACGCCACAAAGAGAGCAATAGAGAACACACAAGAATGAACGTGGTCCGGCACCTCTTGCCTACGTCCACGGGAACACCTCAACAAATGTATTCACTATCTCAAATAATATTACAAGATTATAACCCACCCCATTTTGTGTATCACCCTACAAACCCGAGTACCCCACTTAAGAGTTACAAGGAATGATAGACACCCACTCATCTCACTACAAATGATCACCCACACTTGGGGATTGTGCTCCTACTCTTCACATGATCACCCACACTTGAGGATGCTTCTACTCTTCACATGATCACCCATACTTGGGGATACCTTAACACTTTAGAAGACTCCCTTTATATAGTGAAGGGATATGGCTTCCATTCATGAATGAGAGATAATCGATATTAATTACTTCCCTCATTTCAATATCATTAATATCCACTCCTTCCTCCAAAGATGAATGTAGACTCTCCATGAGTCAAAATAGGTTTAAATAAGCTTTTAGTCCCTGGAAAGTTCATCAATTTTGATTTTAGTCCTTGTAAAAAAAATTCTTAGGATTTCGTCCCTGTTTTTTCGAAAATTTTGTAAATAGTCCCTATTGTTACCCCTGAGTACTAAAAATCATACTAGATGAATAATTTTGTCAATTTTAACCCTATGGCCCTAATGTATGATTTTATTTTTACTTTCTAGCCAAATTTTGGAGCAAGTCGGACAAGAACGAGAAATTACCTCGGTACCCCTTGAGTACTAGATATCATACAAAATGAAGGAATTTAGCAATTTTAACCTTATGTCCCTAATATATGATTTTGTTTCTATTTTATGACCAAATTTTACAACAAGTCGGACAGTAAAATAAAATTACATCGATACCCATAAGTACTAGATAACAGAAAAAAATGACGGTAGGGACTATTTGCAAAATTTGTGAGATTATGGGGACAAAAACCTAAGAAAAAATTTCACAGGGACCAAAACCAAATTTAATGAACTTTGTAGGGACTAAAAACTTATTTAAACCGTCAAAATATTGAACTTCACTTTTTCTTGAATTGTGTCAATTTAATTTCCATCCACTTGAATTAATATTTGGAAATTTGAATTGATTTTTCCAATACGAATATCTAGATATATACATGAATCTAGATATGAACCGATATCATATTTGATGTGCTTAAGTAATTCCATCTCTCTTCACTTAGATCAATACAGATTGAGAATACTACTTCTCAGTTTTGAAAGAGTATAAGAAAATATTAAAATAAGACATTGTTCGAGACAGTAGATTTTTTTAAGAAACATATTAAGATTATGTAGATGAGTTTCTTCAAAATCCATATTTTCAAATTTTTGTATGTTTTTATCTTTTTTTTTAAAATTCTTTTACTCGTTGTTTAAAATCAATCTGGTTATGATATGAATTATGAAATAGGAAGACGACGTCGGAAAAAAGTGAGAATGGAAAGACTGAACTAGTGTTTTTTTGTTGTTGTTGTGAAAACTGAACTAGTGATATTAATTGAATAAATAACCATCTCAAATAGCACATTTCATTTGATTTATCCAATCCATTAGAACCATTATAATAATTAAATGAACTTTATTGAGTTTACACCTAAATAAATTGGATGGGAGATAAAATTCATATATAAATTATTTTGCCTACCCTTATTATCGATTTTAGAAAAATAAATGGAACTGCCAATCTTTATTTGCCTCCACTTATTCAGGATTTTTCTTGCATAGGCATTGCTTATATATGGTGAGTCTCCTAAGTCTTGTTGTAAACTATACAGTATAGCTCTGAATATTGTTATATATAATGATATTTCTTATCATGAACATTATTTATTATACAAGAAAAAATGTGTCTATTCTAATTACGGGTATATCATTCTAATTATGTGGCACTGGCAATATAAGAAATCAGAGACAGAGCCTCCTCCTTAATTAAGTATGGTGACTTTTTGTTTGTTAGTGATCAGCTTCAATAGTAAAAGTTGTTTAGCTATATTTAGAAGCCAATGTACTTTTTATAGGCTGGGTAATGGATTGTATATATATAGCTTTGTTTATTGATCATCTTTAACTTAAACAACCCCATCCCCAAAAGTTTCTTAAGCGGTGGGAAAGGGAACAAAGTAATTAACTAGTGGGGCGCTTATACATTTCTACATACATATATACCTGAGATTTTATGTTAGGCACGTGGACTAATGTATATTGTGACGCTAATAAGGGACATGATTAATTGCTCGTATGACATAGGACATATTTGATCCATGTAAAACCAAAAGGACAATGATGTGCTATCATGGTTGTGTTGGCCAGTAGAGATAAATGATTAAACCAATTTAGGCAAGTTGTAAAATACACACAAGTATATACTTCCTCCGTTCCTTTTCTATGATAATTTTAGCTTTTTGATTTTGTTCCAAAACAATGGATCTTTTATAAACCCAAGATATATCTGACAATTTTTTTTCATATATACCCTTATCATAAAATTAAATTGAAATACATTGAAAACACACTAAACTTCCATTACTTAAATTCAGCCATAAATACACTACACATATCAATGATACTATAAATAAGGGTAATTTGGTATAAATGTAAACAAATTAATACTTTCTTAATCTGTGTGTAGAAACCTTAAATTACCATAGAAAAGGAACGGAGGGAGGGTATCTTTGGTTCCTATAGTTTTTTTTTTTTTTTGTCAGTTAATCACAAAACTTTAATTAATAGATATAATATCATCTTGGAAGGAACCAATTGTGCTCATAAGTAAGAACCAAAAAAACAAGGAATAACATGTGTACATATAACGAGAATGTTGACTATGGGATTCTGAAAAATCCACGGGGTAACATGAACCACAATTTGTGATTCCTATCATCATATCATATCAATGTTAACAAACATTATTGGTGAGAAAATTTAAATTTGCACCTAACAGAACTAAGGAAGGACACCTATCACCTTAATGGAACACGGCATGAAATACAAAAGAAGTTAAAGAAGTCCCAATGATTCTAGAGACAGATATGTTGTAGGTGATTAAAATTTAATTCAGGTACAAACATATGTACGTAGTTGGTGGCATTTAGTAATACACAGAAGCAACCAGCTGGATGTTTATTTAATGGTTACAGCTTACAACGTACACAATTGTAACAATTATTTGGTTGAAGTTTAAGAATAACGCCGAGTCGCTCACAGTCAACGGAAAAAAAAAAAAAGCAAGTATAAAGTGAACATCGCATTTGGGAGAATCAAAGCTAGCGGATGTGGGAAAAGAGTAATATTCAAATCTGGGTCCGCAGCTAAAATTTAGGTTGCAATGTACTCCCTATGGTCCAATAAATAAGAGGCAAAATCCTAAAACACACAGATCAAGGAAATGTATTGAAATAAGCTATTTGTAATTAATATTCATATAAATTTACAAATTTAACCCTTCAATAATTAATGAACAAACCTACTTGTATTGAAAGTTGCACTGCATCGTAAATATAAACCCTATTATAAATAAGGGTAAGATTGGAAATGAGCATTTAATATTTATCAAAATACATGCATGTCTCTTATATTTTGGACCCAAAAAAAGTAGTCATTTGTCTCTTATAATAAGGACCGGAGGGAGTATTAGTTTTGACGGTCATCGAAATCGTATCATGATCATGATTGTAATCACATCGACAACATTTTTTTGCAATATCTGCAACGCAACTCAACTACAACCGCGACCGCGACCGCGATTTAAAACCTTGCTTCTTTCGATCCACAATATAAAAAACAAAACTCTAAAACACATAGACCAATAAAATATATTTGAATAAATTAATTGTAATTAATACTCATACAAATTTTCAAAAATACTACTTCTAATTTTAATTAATATTCTGATGGCCTATAATTAATGATAGTAATTAATAAGGGCGATATTGAAAATTAACATTTAATATGTGTGAAAATTGATGTATGTTTCTTATATTTTGGGGAAAAAATGACTCATTTGTTTATTATATCGTGGACCAGAGGGAGTATTATTCAAGGTTTAATGAATAGCTTGGTTATACAAATAGGACGAGATTTGATTTTAGTCCCTCTATAATTTTTCCTTAGATTCTACTCTCTTCGGATTCAATTATAAGCAAAAAAGTACCTATATTTGGTTAATTTCCTTTTATTTTTTAATGTCAGTGTTCCAAAAATACATTTGGTTAATTAATATCCTTTTACTTTTTCAAGAGTAATACACACTCACAAGATTTAAATGTGATGATTGTTATAAGTATGAGTAATTTAGTAATCATAGCTCACTTTTTACATAAATCAAGACAATTAAACTAAATCAACTAACTTCCTTAATAAGTGTGAAGTTAGTTAATTTTGCTTATAATTGAGTTCGGAGGGAGTAGATTCTAAACGTTTTAAAACTTTGAAATTCATCCCTGCTATTAAGGTACCTCCGTTAAGTGATGACGTGACAGATAGAGTGTCATGACATCTGTGCCATGTGTACAAACATATTAATTTTTAATTCCATAAAATTCTTTAAATAAGTTTTTTGTCATGTTAAGTTTACAAATTTTGGTTTTAGTCTTTTTAAAAAATATTTTAGGATTTCATCCTTGTAGTCTCAATTTTTTTTTGTAAATAGTATATAGCTTGTGGGATATTATCTTCCTCTATACTTGTTCGAATTGAATGAAGTCGGATTAGAATTAAAGCTAACATCCTCATGTAGGTTAGGTAAAATTATTAGAAATTTTAGAAGCATGAATTGTTCCCTAACGTCACTGGATTTCTGCAAAATCTGGTAACTAACAGCCGGTAATTTTGGTCGCATAACTTTCAGTATATGTATCCAAATTAAGTGAAACTATTACGGTACCCAATTTTTGGACGTGACACCGACGTGACATAGCTGACGTGGAGTTCCGTTTGTCATGTCAGCAATCAATAGAAAAAGGTGACTGTAGGGATTATTTACAAAAAATTTGAGATCACGTGGACGAAATCCTAAGAAAAATGTTATGGTAACTAAAACCAAATTGATGAACTTTACAGGGATCAAAAAACTTATTTAAAGAAATTTAAAATTAATATTTTTGTACATGTGACACTGATAACATTACCTAGACCCACCAATTGCCATAAAGCGGGGAGGGGTGGGTACTAAAGTCCCGTACGGGTGGGTATTAGAGTACCCATACCCACACCTTATACCATTTCAGATTTATGGATAATAACCCAGATCCGGATCATACCCATAAGGCAGGTATTTATCCTATTCATTGTGAGTATTTTTTGTGGGTATCCAATTAGTAGGGTCTGGATTGTCATTCCTAACTTAGGGCACTGGTTAAAGAATCAATAATAATAATTTTTTATGAATAAATAGTGTATTTATTAATTTAAAAAAGTGATGTATTTAACTTTAAAAAAATTTATTTTCGGATTTCTTAACGCAATACTGATCCATATATGATTTATTGTTAAAAAACTTTTATTTTTCTACCACATGGTTAGGTTATGAATTCAAATCGTCGGTAATTTGGAAAAGTCTTTTACGTAATCATTCGTGGATTAGTAGTTTCATAGATATTGCAGTGGGAAGAGAAGCAAGTGCGGGAGTAGAGAGTCAGAGGAATGAGAGACATAAAAAGAAGACGTACGGCATAGGCTCCTCGCAGACAAGACGGCAACAATAATAATAATGAAAAAGTAACGTTGACAGACACACAAAGAAAGAGGTTTGGGCTTTGTTTGAGAGAGAGCCTTGCAGTTTCGATGCATGCCTTTTCTTTTTGCTCACTGTTTCTGTCGTTTTCAATACTGAGAAGGAGTGCGTCTCAACCTATATGACACTATGACTTGTCCATTTTCACCCAAATCCCACCTATCTACTGTTGCCAAATGGGCATGACCCTTGCGTTCTTCTTGAAAATGGATTTAGTGCCTTTCATTTTGGTGCTTTGGTGTCTTTCTCTCTATCTCTCTCATCTCTTATTTTCTCTATCATCTTTTCTCTCTATTTTTTTTTATCTCTCTCATCTCATTTTTGCCTAAAGTCACCAAAGTCACCATTTTCCAAAGTCACCAAATCCTTTCTCGTTCTTCTTCCACACCTAATTCTTTTACATTCCTCATCAGTTTTGGCATTTTCTGTGTAAAATGATGATGACAAAGTATTGATCCTTTCCATTGTTAGGGACGATCCATCTTCTAATTCTTTTTCAGTCATTCCATCTTTTATGTTTTAATCAATATCAATAATTAAATTTTGTGAAGAATCAATCCTCCCCTAATCAACTCCATTATTCAAGGACTTTAACTTTAGCATGATGGAAGAGCTTGTAGACCGCGATTGTTTGTGGTGTTGTTATTAGTTATTACTAATACTACTTTTTTTTTTAATGATAATAATTACTAATACTACTTACTAATTACAAATGGATAAAAGTTAGAAGTTATGAACTATTCCATTCCGTCTGCTTTCCCGACAATGGAATGAAAACTTTATTTCATCCATCATAAAATACAAAAACTATGGAATGGTATTTTTGTTCCGCTTCGTGCAAATATTTTCAACTAATATGATTGTAGAAAACTATTATAAGCTTTAGGGTAACCAATTAATCATATAATGAACTGAATTAATCAAATATTTACACGTAATTAACTAAATATTTATAAGTAATTAGCCAAAAATGTTAATACTCAAAAAAGCTAAATATTTAAAAAAAAAATAGACGAATCAATGTTCATATATACAATTATCACCGTATAGTTGTCGATATGGGTGCCAGAATAACATTATCGATCTAGAATATCCCGATCATAAATGTAGCTTGGAAATTATCCTCATTATTTAGCGTAGTATGATAAGATTGTGGCCATAATTCTTAGTGTGTAAATTCATCCTCATTGATTGCTTCTTTTGTTTAATGAGAATTTGTAAATGCTTGACGTAATGATTAAAAAGGAGCGATGCATTTAATTTTTCAAAAAAATAATATTATTTTTGTTTTTTAACCATTATCCTAAAGGTAATAAATTGTAAGTCATTGCAATTTTGGTAAATTTTATTTTCAATTAAATTATTGAATCGTAATTACTTTATGATTAATTGTCACTTGTCATTATTCAGTTTTTTTTAAAAAAAATAAGCTTATTGGCTAAAAAAAATAAGCTTATAAACTACTCCTACACACACAAAAGAAGAAACAAAAACTTATTTTAAAAAATAAAAATAATAAGAAACTATTATCTGTTAAAATTTCTAAAATCTCTTTAAAAAAGAGATAAAAGTAAGTATTTAGAAGAAAGTATAAAATATCAAGAAACTTCGACGTAATCTGGTTGACCACATTTTTTTTCCTATTAATTGAAAATATAAAAAATAATAAAAAAATAATGTGTTAAAAGGAATCCTGTCTACAAAATAGAATATACTTATACCACCTTTTATTGGTCCACGTTTCGCAGGTGTCATGGTTTAATATACTAATACCCACTCCGGTCTCAATTGTAAGCAAAAATTAAATGGAACACATATATTAAGATAGTTAGTTAATCTCATTTAAAAAAGTCATTGGGAATAAAAAAAATTAAGTTTATTACCTAAATTACCCTTCCTCTTATTTATTAAACTTGTGTTGTTGAGAATAAAAGGAGGCATTGGAAAACAAAATCTGTATTAAATGAAGGGTATTTTGAGAATAACTTCATTAAATAAGATGGAAATAGTTGAAATATATTTATATTTTAGATCAAAAAATTTGAGATTTTTTACTTATATTGTGGACCGGAGTAGTACTACCTTTTATTGGTCCATGTTTCGCGGGTGTCAAGGAAACCATGACACCCCAAGTGATAGTATCAGACTATCAGTTATAAAAATAAAAATAAAAGTAAATTAAAAAAAACAATATTAAGTTATTAACAGTGTACATGTTTGGTTAAAATTCTAAACAGCCTTGAATCAATTTTGGAGGAAAAAAAATTCAATAGAATTGAAAGCTATTATTTTTGTGTTTGGATGACAAAATTGTGGTGGATAAAATCAATTGTGGGTAGAATTGATTATGATATAAGCAAAAAATTCTAGTTTTTGCATTGAATAAAACAATTTTAGACTTGGGATCTACAAAATTCTTTATGTTTGCATATCAAAAGTGATTCTACTTTTATCATATAAACAAAATCAATTCTTCTTAAATCACTTTTAAAATATCATGACCAAACACAAATCAATTCTTTCAACCTCAATTTTTTAAAATCAGTTTTTTTAAAATCAATTCTATCAAAATCTAAATTAAACGAATCTTTGAACATGAAGAAAATCAGGTTAGGAGTAAATAACAAATCTTATGTACCTAACAATATAATATAGTTAAAAAAATGGTTATTAACAGCACAGCAGGAAAACATAACATCCCATGAGTCCATGATTCCCATTGTGTGTAGTATTTTTTTGACACCCGGAACCTGACACGTCCCGTTCGGCTCGGTCAACGCTTTTACACTTCCCTATTCCCATAAGCTACCCCATCAGCGCGTCGAGAACACGCTCCTGTCAAAATGCGAGCGTGTACGGATACCTTTAACCTGTATTAACTTTCAACTTCTTAAACGTGAAAATGTGAGATATTCTCTTTATTTAATTACTTATTCTTTTCCGTAAGTTATCTATTTCATGTTGACCAAATATATATTTTTATATTTTACTTTTAATATATTATTCTTTTTTATGCTATAATTAATTATATTATTTACTTTTTATATATTTTATTTGATTGCATGATTATTATTTTTGTATTAGTTTAATTTAGCATATTCCACTGTTCCATCAATTAATTTTATTATTTATTTTAATGTACCATACTATAATTACATAAGTTAATGAATTAATTTCATTATTTTACTCAATTGCATTATTCATGATTCTCAATAGTTATGATTCTAAGGAATGATTATTCTTGAAAATTTTAAAAATGTGTTTAATAGATCCTAAATACGTATGAGCAATGCGTATTAAAAAAGAACATAATGAATAAAAGTTGAGAAGATAGTAAAGAAAAACATAGAAATGGATGAATTCATTAGTGACAAATTACTAATCGTATTACATTTTACTTTGAGATTTCATTTTACTAATACATAAAAAAAATTAGTCTGCGTGTTTATAATTTGAAATTTTCAAATTTATCTTCTATTTATTAATGCCTTTTTTGTTTCTAATATTTTCTTTGAATTTCTTTTACTCTAACAATAACATGGTCTTATAAATTGATTCTATTCCGAATAGTTTTAAATTTAAAATTTGTGAAAACACACTAAAGTTAAGATAATTTTTTGAAAAGTAGATAAAGGTTTATTATTCTTTATTTATAAATTACTTTAATTTAAGTATATATAATATCATATGACATTTTTTAACATCATATTGTATGTTGACAAGTGACTCCAAACACAAGAGGGGGGTGAATTGTGTTTTTCAAAAACTTTAGCAAATATAAAACTATTTCTTTGAATATATTATGAAAAACAACTTTGTTAAATACGCGTGCAATTAAAAATGTTTTGCAAAAGATAAGGGATGAGAAAATGAACACAAGCAATATATCCTGGTTCGGCCACAAACTACCCAAGTGGCCTACGTCCAGTCCCTAAGGCAATACGACCAAGGGATTTCAATCAACTCTAGTTTTTAACAGGATCAACTAGAATCTTTACAATATAGAACACTCCTCACAGACCAGGGATATCACCTCCCCCAGTGAAAGAGTCTCAAGACAATAACCCAAGAGATATCACCTCTCTTGTCAACCACAAGGAATATCACCTCCCTTGTAAACACTTGGAAATCACATCCAAGAACACCTCAAGAGATATCACAGAAAAGTAGGATTTGAGTCACACGACTCTTACCAACAATATGCACTCTTAATAGTGCTGATTAAACAAATTGAAGAACAATTACAATACCACCTATATGGTGTATAGAATACTCAATATAATATGGTCAATGTGAAAGTGCAAGAGATAGAGTATAAAAAGATGTTTAACAGAGTTTTAGCACAGTGAGAAATATATCAGTGTATTGTATCTGATGAAGGCTGCCTAAACTTGCTTTTATAGGAGTTCAAAAGAAATTAGGTCAAGCCTCTTAAAATTCATTTTTGTCGCAGCATAATCGATTATTACATTCTCATAATCGATTATTTAAACCAATTTCAGGAAGCGCTCACTTTGACAGAATAGTCATAATCGATTACACTAATCGATTATGAGTCCACTGACTTTCATATAAAAAGCTATAATCGATTACATAATCGATTACAGGTTTTCTGTTGAAGCTCGTTTGAAGTCAGAGAGGACATAATCGATTATACAAAAACCATAATCGATTATTCTTATTCAAAATTCAAACTCAACGGCTTTAATGTCATAATTACTCATTAACACCAATTAAAGCCATTTAACCTCGACTCATAATCGATTATTGGATTACCATAATCGATTATGGCACAAATAAAATTGATTTTGAAAAACTTGACAATTAAGAAATTGATTGCTCATTAAGTATGATTAATTGTCAATTTTAATCCCTTTAAAACACATAATAAATTCTTTTAAGCATATGTTAAATGTGTGTGTGTGAGACCAATATTAAATTGAGAACTCTACTTATCATTTACACACATTTTCTAAAACACACAATACAAATAGTGAAATTCCCATTTTGCCCCTTGCGCTTGCTTTCTTTATAGCTTTCCTCTTTTTGCAATTTAGTCCTTCTGGACTTTTCCCTTTTGTCATTCATCAAAACTTAAAATACCTGTCAAGGCATATATTCACATTGTATGTTTTTAACATCTCATGTATCGCAAGAATGATACTATATCATTATGGATTAAAATGATAATTCTTTAAAAAAGAGGTTGTAAAGAGGCAAAGTAGGAAAAAGTTAATGCGGTATAGAGTAGGTAGATCCATTTTAAAAAAAAACGGGTCAAATGAGGCAACTCAACCCGTTTTATGGTGGGTTAATGGGTCGACCCGTCTTAAATAATAACAAATATAAAAAAGCAGGCAACTCAACCCGTTTTATGGTGGGTTAATGGGTCGACCCGTCTTAAATAATAACAAATATAAAAAAGCTATTAAAAAATAAAATACAACTAATTGACTAATTGCATATAACTAATTTCAAATACATCTAGTCATCATATTTCCATTATAGTCAGCTGGTTTGAATATCTTTTTAAATCTAATTATATCGATCGTAGATGCAATTTTTAGTTCAACCATTAACACTTTGTTTAAGACTGAGGTAAAAGGCAAAAAATCATACCAATCCACCAAACATAAAATTGGCAAGCTTAGAAAAGATCTACTGATTTGGTGAAGAACAAATCGGCATTAAACTTCATAATTTTAGACATTAATTTACAACACACACATCATTAGATTAACATTGCCATATATGCTAATCCATTGACATTAGGCATGTTGGTTTATGCATTAAAAATAATAAAAGTAATATACCTTAATGAACGACGAATGCACCGCGAAGATGAACATGAACGACGAGTGGCAAACTCTACCAGCTACACCTTAAGTGCCGCAAAATGACAAAGATGAAGAACGATGGTCACACTAACAATCCAACACCATAGAGTCGCAATTAGGGACATATGAAGATCATCATTAGGAGATGAAAATGGAGAATAAAGTTAGGTTAGGTTCAAAAATCTAATTCTACTTATGACTTTGGTCTTTGAGTAAATGGGTCGAGTATAAAATACCAATAAGAAAAAGGCTTTGGACTGGGTTGGGACTTTGGGTACCATTTTAGAATCTATACTAATATAGAAGGTGGAGACACAATTTTACTGTACATACATGTGTCAACACCAAGATTTTTTGCTTTTTTTTAAAAAATAATAATATTTTTTTTTTTTACTTTTTAAAAAAAAAAAAAAAATCTTTTTTTTACATTTTAATTTTTTTTACGTTTATTTATTTATTTATTTAAATTTTTTTAAATTTTAATTTTTAATTTTTTTTTACATTTTCCTTAATTTTTAACTTTTTTTTCTAATAATTGTTTTTTGCTAATACTTTTTTTTTTTGAATTTATTTGTATACACTGACTGTTTAAATTTTTTTACACTGTCAACCAATCATAAATTGACAAACAGTAAAAATAGAGTTGTAATATTCTTGATGTTTTAATTTTCATACACTTAGATTTTAATATATATATATATATATATATAATTTAATAGTTAAAAATTATATATATATATATACATATATATACATATATACATTTTAGTATTTTCCTGTTCGAACCGAATCAAACCAAACCAATTTTAATTAGTTCGGATATTGTTATTGACTTTTTAAAATTTATAAATTTTTTTTGTTTTTAAATATTTTTAGCCAGGAAAGGTAGCAAAGCTACTGTGTTTTTCAAAAAGTTTAGGGTCGTAAGACTCGAACCAATAATTCGATGAATTTAAATTTTTTTATATACTTATATTTTAATATATATACATAATTTAATAGTTAAAATTTAATATTTAATATTATTTATTTATATATATTTTAATATTTTCCGATTCGAACAGAATCAAACCAAACCAATTTTAATTGGTTCGAATATTGTTATTGACTTTTTAAAATTTATATTTTTTTTTGTTTTTATAAGCCAGGAAAGGTAGCAAAGCTATCGTGTTCTTCGAAAAAGTTTAGGGTCGTAAAACTCGAACCAAATTGAAAATTAATGTCGCGTATAAGGGCCAAAAGATTACTTTAACCTTTTTTTTTAAATATATTTATTTTCAAATTAATTTTTCCTCATTTTTCTTATTTTTTTAAATAAATTTTGTCTAATTATTTTAAATTTTTTTTATAATTACTTTTTTTTCCTAATTTTTTTAAATAATTTTTTCCTAATTACTTTTTTTCCTAAATTTTTTTTGCAAATCTTTTTTATTTTTTTTTAAATTTTTTTCTGTTAATACTTTTTTTTTTAAAGCTATATCCTTGCCTTTGTTTTTTCTATTTTAAATAATAAATTTATATCTATACTAATTGTTAAGGTGAAATTCTGATTTTGTGTAGCACAATAGTGCAAGCCAAATGTTAAGTTATGGAATATTTATTATTATTATTTTATTAATTTTATAAAATTTATATATTTTTTGTTTTAAAATATTTACTAACCGGTAAAGGTACATTTTTGTTTTGGGAGTCAAACACGACAATCTCTGTATTGACATAAAGAAAGGCAGAGCTATTCATATTTTGTATTTTATTTTTGCTACATCCTTGCCTTTGTTTTTTCTATTTTAAATAATAAATCTATATCTATACTAATTAATAAGGGGAAATGCTTATTTTAGTGTAGCACAATGGTGCAAGCCACATGTCAAGTGATGAATTTTTTTTTTTTTTTTTCTAAAATTTATATATTTTTTTGTTTTAAATATTTACAAACCGGTAAAGGTACAATATTTTGGGAGTCAAACACGACAATATCAAAATTAAAATAAATAGAAGCAGAGTTATTTATATTTTCTAATATATTTTTTTTCTACATCCTTGCCTTTGTTTTTTTCTATTTTAAATAATAAATCTATATCTATACAGATTAATGAGGGGAATTGCTGATTTTCTAATAAAGGGACAAGTGTTGGCACCACATGATTTAAGAGGATTAGTTAATGATTAGTAATAATCAAAGATGAACACTTAACACATAGTGTACATTATATATTGTAATATCATTTTAAAATAAAAATAATATTCAATTCTTTGCACTCAATTATAGATAAAATTGTTTCAAGTTTTTTGTTGATCACTTCTGTTCATAAATAAAAAACCTTGGAGACCACCATTATGGGTGAGAATGAATACTGAAAGCAAAATGTGAAATAAGTAAAGAAAATGTTTGACATAGTGGACTTAATTTGAGATAAAGGAAGAAAAAAAAAGTTTGGTAAATATAGATGCACAATTCAAGTTATTAATGATAATAATGCTATCGATAATAATAGTAATTGATGACCCGTGCATTGCACGGATGCAAAAATACTAGTATAAAAAAAAGATCGAGGAGGGGTTCCAGTTTTTAATAAAATATAAACTCAGACCGACGAACCAACTAGCATTGACCCATGTTCTCACATGTTTAACCTACGTGTTATGGGGGCGGTGGGTTACTACATCCAATTCAACCTATAAAAAAATGACAGGTTAAACTGGCTGATTTGACGGGTTTGACCTACTTTGCCATCTTTTGATGCGAGTAATGTGAGTAGAGCCCACAAGCCTATTTTTATATATTATAAATTGTAAATAAATAATAGATTATGCAACTAATACAATAAGTTATTTTACATAACTTATAATTATGCTTAACTAGTATTTTAAATATATGTACATATGGAAGTATTAATTAATAAATTATCTTAACTGTAAATAAATTATCTTATCTTTTTTTGTTACAGTATGGCCTCATAAATTCCATTAACACGGTGCTACTTTCACCGTCAGTTCGTCGGAGACTCGCCAAAGACTCTTCAAAACCTTCATCCTCTTCTTTGTCTTCACTCCCACCCCCACCATCTTCCTCCTCGTATCTCTTCACCCTACCACCATATTCTTTCTTCACCTTACATATTTCTCAGAACCAAGGTGCATCTCAATGCTACCACGACCGTTCGATTCTCTATGTTGTTTCAGAGCCATGCCCATGCTTCTTCCCTCAACCCTCTTAACATAAATACAAACTGTTAATCTCACTCGAGATAGAAAACGAAATGAAACTCTCACACTTGGATTGACCACAAATACAAACTCTAAGCTTAATTACAAAAAACTCTTACTAATCTCTTCCCCCAAACCACCCTTAGAAGAAGTCCATTTTCAAAAATTTTGCACCAAATGTTCTAAATTTTATTTTGTGTTTTATAAATAATTTTGAAAAATTGAAACTCAAAATCTTAGAGCTTTCGTAGGCTATATTTGAATGGATTATATGAGATTTGTTTCGGGTTGTTTTGTTATTTGTACAAGGAGAATTTATTGTTGGGAGTAACCCTTGGGATTTTCCCTAATGTAATTATTTTAAAATTATATAGGAGGAGTTTTCCCTAATGTAATTTGCAAACATGATTTTGTCTTTGAAAAATCTAAAAAAATAATCACTAAATTAATCTTGTGACACCCTTCTACCCCGCATGTTATAAGCCATTTAATACAGAAACAATTAAAGGAAAACATGCAATTATTATTGAATAATTAAAACAATTGTCCATGGGTAGAAAAGTCCCACATGAACCGTTTACAACGCGGAAAAGAAATGAGTTTTAAACATAATAAACCAATATAAATATCTGAACCCCGATGTCACTTACAGAGCTGGTATAACCGTTCCGGGATAAACACCCACGGAATTACAACTGAAAACTAACATAACACAACTAGCCCTACTATGAGTGGCGGCTCCTCAGAGTCACTCATCTCCGGGCTGCTCGTCATCCTCTGCAAGGTGCCAATCAGGCCAAACACAAACAAACATGGGGAGTAAGTTCATGTAATCATATACAGCAAGAGGTAGGAAGTAAAGTAAACAGTAAACACATCAGCATTACACCAAACATCAACATCAACATCAACATTATGCTATGCAGTGCAATGCAGTCCTACTCCGCTGAACCAACAATGCATGTGGATCCACTAAACTCGGGATGAACGACTTCGGAGTTACATATCCACATTGAGAATCTACTCAACGCCGGAGAATCTACTCCTTGGATAGCCAACGCATCAAACCAACGAATGCCTCATCACGGAGGCGCTAGGAGAATCTACTCCAACCGTGGATGGCCGGATTGCCGTACTCTAGGACGATCTCCCCTATGTCGAACATCCCTAAACAACAACTCCGATGCAATGCGTATGCAACACAACAACAACGGCAACACCACCTCCATAACTCCAACGGAATCGACCGAAGGTAACAGCGGAATCAACCGCACCAACTTGCCTCGCAGAATCTACCTGAGGATTTAAGTGGGATCAACCGCAGTACCTGGGGCAAACTCTCGGCCACCAAGGTACATAATAACAACACCTTAGACCCAAACCGCGGGATCAAGGCTTCCTTGGCCAAAAACACCAAGGCACAACTCATCAGCTTGCGGCACCCACAAGGGTATCGACTTAACATCTCACCATCTCATCATCTTTAATTATCTTTAGTAACATTAGCCAAGTTGTCTAATCAGTTATCATCATAGGAAAGTGGGGTTAAAAACCCCTTAAGTCCTTTATTCTTGGTGGGTTGAGCACGGTCGTGCTCGTAACCCAGCACGGTCGTGCTTAAGCACGTGAAGGGCGTGCTCCCCTGTAAGTGAAGCACGGTTGTGCTTCATATTAAGCACGGTCGTGCTCTTTATCCTGCACGGCCGTGCTGAACAGCGTGGCCATTTACCCAGAATTCAACTGGGAGCACGGTCGTGCTCCCTATTCAGCACTGTCGCGCTCATCGCGCGACAGTGCTGTTCTGGGCAGGAACAGAGGCTGATACTCAACCAAATTCCAGGGTTTTTAACCAATTAATCCTAACATCAATTATCAGCATATTTTCAGACCTTAACTCATCATCATAACAGCAATTTATTTAACCATGGCATCAACCCAACAACATCATGGTCATAGAAAAGTAACCAACACAAACATTAACAACATATTATGAACATGAACAGTATACCAATAACATACCAATAACGTACCAAAACAGCCAAGAGCATACCATCATTAAACAACCAATTCAGCATGTTATTCATATATACATATATAAACACATCGGGGGTTAGGGAACCCCTTTACTTTACACTAACCCCAAGCCTATGAATACACTACCCTTCTCCCCATACCTGGATTGAAGGTAGCTCTAACGGCGTCCCAAACAACGAACCGATTCCTCCCTTTACAGCGACTCACACCGAAACGAACCTTGGATCAACAGAATACTTCCCTATTCACAATAATGGAAAAAGGAACTTAGACAGGGAAGAAACGTTACCTATGCAACAACACAACTATGCTAGCGGTCTCCCAAGGCCTCCAACTCTCACCAAAACTGATCAAAAGGAAGAAAAACGGAAGAAGGTTCGTTCTGGCCGCACACACAGAGGCTGCTGCTACCAAAAACTAGGGTTAAACGTAAACCCTCGAGTTCTGCTTCGTTAATATAAATCTCAGACTTGAGCACGGTCGTGCTTACTATTGAGCACGGTCGTGCTCGATTTAACGTTACGAGACGCGGTCCACGCATTGAGCACGGGCGTGCTCACTGTTGAGCACGGTCGTGCTCAACTTAAAATCAGAAACTCGCTTGTGACTTTAACCACGGGCTTGCTGGCTAATAAGCACGGGCGTGCTCATGTACCAGAAAGGGATTTTAACCAAAAATCCCACTAAGCCCTCGAACGATAAATCCAACTTAATGTAACTAGTTAAATAAAATTAATTCTGAAAAACAGGGTGTTACAAATCTCAAATGCTCAAAAAAGAAGTCCTAAGGTAATTTTTGAAAAGTTACGTGAGAAAAACTTTTGACCAACTTGATTTTGAACAGAAATTTGTTATTATATAACCTAAAACAATTAGAGCCTTAATGTGTGTTTAGTTCCATAATAGAGAGTATTAAAATTGATTTTGTTCAAGTCAAACTTAATTTTAGTAAAAATTGAAGTGTTTGATTATTGTTAGGCAAAATTGATTTTTTCTTCAAACATTAGTTTGACCAAAAACGATAGAAACTAACTTTTACGTTAGTTGAAAAATTTATACTAAGTTTTATATCAAACTTGTTTTAAAATAAAACATCTCAAAGTTAATCACCTCAATTTTAATTCAATTCTAACATAATCCATTTATTTAAAATCATGTTTATGACGACCCAGACACACAATTATAACATGTTTGGGTTATATATCTCCGCCGTTGCAAAGCGTCCATCATATAATGAATTGGTTCGGTTTCATGGGCATACTTTCCTATGAAAGTTTAATTAAAAGACAATAATTTTTTGTTTCTCTCAAGTTGTGTGCTAAGGCACAAACCACCGCGTTGTCTATCATCATCCATAAAAATCATGGAGGATGAAAACGCGTACAACAGGGACCATCGATATAATATTTAATTAAATCAATGGCTTAGATTAAAAAAATCAAAAGAGTAACAACACTGTTTACTTCTCACTTTGACACTGCTACTCCTACTTCTCTTCAACCCTCTCACTGCCAACAATGGCGGTCTCCCCTTTCTCTTCACTCCATTCTTTGCCGCCAACACCGTCACAAGATTCATAGATGGAATCAGACCCAAACATTCAGGCATGGACAAGTTCGGGTCTTGACCCGGACCTATTTCCAGAAGTCACTGTTGGTGCAGTTGTTCTGGTAGTAGCTGTTGTTCTCTGTCGTGCCTGGGTGTTAGGGATGGGGAACGAAATCCACCGGTGGCCCCACAACAACTGATGCCGATGAATCCTAGCCGTTCCTTGAAGGTACGCCTCCTGCGAGTGCTTCTATCTACTCCGTCCATTTGAACGGTCAAGAAAGTGAGAATCGTGGTTGGCTCGGTCTGCCTTTGTCTGCAGCTATTCCTGCAAGATAATGCTGAGTCAAGGGAATTCACAACTAGAAAGTGCGTGCGTGCGTGCTTGTGTGAACACAGCTCTTTAGAGAACCGATAACGAAGCTATGGTCGAGAAGGAAACCCAAACAACATTATCATTGAACTAGCTTATAAATGTAAAATGACATAAAATTACATATTTATGATAGACATGATAAAGTGAGAATTTCATTAAATGAACAAGGGTAAAAACGAGAGGAAAAGTCAATAAGCTATAAGTGTAACATCCCCCTTGGGTATTACTTCATAAAACGTGCGGAAATAAGTTAAAAATTCTATTTGCTGGTTGCTTTCGGAAAATTGATTTATTATAAGGCAGAAAACTCGGGTGTAAACATTTTTTTTTAAAGGAAAGCTCTAGAAACATGATATATAAATTAAAGTAGTAAAGTCATATTGAATATCTTTACACATTCATAACAAGGTTGCCACGACATACACTGTTTTCTCAGAGAGTCTCATTTTCAAAATAACAAAGACTAACTTACAATCTCATAGTTAAATACCTTTTTAATTATACAACTCAACCAAAATTCCTAAGATGGTCACTCTACAAGACAGTTATTTGAAATACCCTCGTGATATTCCTACTAACGAATACTTCTTCAAGCATCTAGAAGTTAAGTCCTCGAATGACTTAGTGAATTCCTTCGCTTTATCTGTACTAGTGTACCAAAGTACTACCATAGTTTAGAATAAACCTGATATATTTATAAGGGTGAGACGCCGATATATGAATTTAACACAATAGCTACATGTGAGACATAAAGAAAACATACACATTTACATTTTCATAAAAACATAAGCATTCATAACAAGGCAATAGTTAATCAATGGGTTTCACACCCTAAACACCATCATTTGAAAACTTATGCATGAACACTTCATATACATCATCTACAAATCGCACTTAATCTCATTAGATATCCCAACACATGATGAGTTGATCATGCTCGATTGCCATCCCATGGCATAAAGGCATACAGCCATAGGCACGTAGCCAAAACCCATTGCACACTGTCCAAACCCAGGGCACAGTGATAAAACCGTAAATGGGGTTTCATTGTCCAACCAGGGCACAATGAAGAAAAATCGTAGCATGAAATACCTGACACCGCAAAGTAATCACACATAAAACCGTGGGCACGTCTGCCAAATGCATGCAAAAACACTTTGTTCTTGACACTTTTCTTTTTGTTCAATCTTTCCTTGCCGAAGCTCAAAAGCTTACGACCAATAATAGTTTTAAACATCTTAAAACTTTCATTAATAACACAGGTCCTCAAAGTCCGAGTGCTCAATCACAACACCCCTAGACCTATGCACCAGCCATAGGTTCGTGGTAATAGAAAACATCTTAAATGTTTTAACACAGTAGACACCAAGTCTATAGGACCTCAAAGTCTAAATGACATCAAGTCCATAACACAATAAGAACCTTAGTACCCCCGACGTCTCGGTTACTAAGTTCAAAACCACTTTTAATACAGTTGAGTTAAACTTAATTTCGGAAAATCATTTCAAATGGGAAATTCTTTCATAAAATCATCGGTTAAAATTTAGTTTTCAGAAAAGATGGTGACTTGAGGCTCAAATTTGTTTAAAATACGTACTGCCGCTTTAGAATTACTTGCCGTCGATACTTTTCCAAATTGCCGTCAATTAGCATTTTTAAAGTCATTTGAGCCAAATATTAGCTTTTTCTACTTAAATAATTTTATAAAATCATAATTAAGTTATTTTTGAAAATTAATTTCATAAAATAACTTTTTATAATATTCCGGAATTTCTTAATTAAAAATTAGCAGTACAAAATAATTTCACGGTTACGTCCTTACTGTGACTCATAGTTCACTCTTACACCGATAAATCATTAAAATAATGATATTTTCCAATATTGCTTATTTTTCCCAAATAAAATTTTCCATCAATATTATATTCCAACATTTCTCTAAAAAACATTGAATATAATTTATAAAGCTTCTCAAAGCTTTCATCTTGTTAATTGATTGAGCACTGACCAATGTTAGGCTTCTCAAACAATAATCAACAACAGTATCATATCAACTATCCCAGGCAGACCATGCATCCAATCACTATAATATATAACTGCAAATAAACAATTAAATGCAGATAAACCCACATATAAGAATAATACAACTTGAACCAAATTAAACAAGCACGATAACCATAGATAAATAATACAGACCACACACTAATCACATACAGTTATTGGGAAAAATCCCTCGGGTAAGCTCCCCTTACCTCTTGAAGATTTTAAGTTCCTTTCTTAAAATGTTTTCCCCGATCCAAGTCCAGTTTCCTTTGTACCGCTTCGATCACTTAATCGCAGATTAATCCTTCATAATGAATTACAACCAAAATTAACACAATCAAACAAAACTCACTTAAATCATGAGGGTTAGGGTTCGGCCCTCACTAAAGCATTAGGCTAGACACGTTCACATTTTCTCAACTCATGGATTAATGATCCTTAAGCGAGATTAAGACATAAACCATGATTATTTGACAAGTATTTTGAATCAAACCCACCTAACCAACATAGTTAGGGTTTCGGCCATGATTATCAAAATTAGCTAAAGATTTCAAAATTTCACATACTCTTAGTCCATGACCTTAGAGTAGTATAGAGTTAAGAACAATGATCATAAGTTGAAAAAGAAAACAAAATCATCCAAGTTCTAAAGAACATGGATTCGGCCTTCACATAGAAAATAGGCTAGGGATTTTATAATTCATCAAGCTCTTGGATTTAACAAGTAGAAATACTAGAGAGATCAAATCAAGTGTTACTTTCCAAAAATTGAAACAAAGTTCATCCTAGCTTCCTAGAGCATAGGTTCGGCCAACACTAGAAAAATAGGGAGGAAATATTCTTTTGATTCATGCTCTTGGATACTAAACATAGAGATGATTACAAGATCATAGAAACTGGTTTCATATTTTTAGGATTTTTCTAAAATTTTCTAGAATTGTTTAAAGTTTTAGATCTAAGAAATGAAAACTCATGAAAATGAAGAACAAGAGCTTACCAAAGAGAGAAGATGATCATGGATGATCCTATTACCTTAAGAGTGTGAAGAAGATGAAGAGAAGATGATGATCTTGACAACTTCTTCAATGGAAACACTTAAAGCTTTTGAAGATGATAATGAAGTTTATGAAGGCAGTGAAGAAGAAATAGAATAGATGAAGTAAGAAAAGGGGGGAAGAGGCTCCGGCCTCATTGGGTTTTATAGGGGAGGGCTTATGCCTTGTTTGGCATATTAAGCTTAGATTAATAGCTTTTAGGAATAAAATAACATATAATAATTAACCATAGTTAATAATTAACTTAACCAAGGTTACTTTGATAACCATGATTAAAATCATGTGGTCAAGAATTCATGGGAGGTGTGGCTGATTTTAGACCACAGGAACTAACCTTGGTTCCTTAACCATGGTAAAAAATTTACTCGACGTCTGTTAAGTTGAGCGTAGGGGTATTTTGGTCATTTCGCTTGAAAATTCCCGATCAATAAAATTTGAGGCCAGACTCCTTATCCTCTTTGCTACATCAACCTCTCCTAATATCTCAGCTCCATAATCGACTCCGTCGTTTGCACTACTTATCCTCCGATTTAGGTTTTACACGTTTTCTTAACGATTACGTCCGAATAAAATAATAGTATTTCATTCCTAACGAATTTTTTCGAAATATGGAAAATCGTCCAGGGCAAAATATAAAACCTAATGGTTTCGTTCACAAGTTGAAATTAGGGTTTATGATCAGTAAAAGCTTACTGTTAGTGAAAATGCAGAAAACGCAGACCGGTTTCCGTCTGAATTTTCATTCCAAAACTTCCCCGTAACCTTATAAAAATAAGTATGACAGAGAAATGACCTTAGTTTATCCAAAGTCATTTTCTAACTCACGGATAATAATATAATCATTTATATAATTATTACCGATATTAGAAAGCCAAAAAATCGGGATGTTATAATAAGCTATAAGTCATATGCTCTGTTTGACAAAAATAGCTGATAAGCTAGCTTATAGCTAATTTTTAGCTGATAGCTAATAGCTGAAAAGCTAGCTGATTGAATTTGAAGTGTTTGGTAAAATTAGCGGTTTATTTAGCTTATAAATATAAAATGACATAAAAGGACATATTTGTGATAGACATGGTAAAGTGAGAATTTCATTAAATGAACATGGGTAAAAAGAGATAAAAGTCAATAAGTTATAAGCTAATGAGATAAGCATATTTACCAAACACCTCTATTTCAGTCAAACAAACTTATAAGCTAGTCAAATAAGCTTTAAGCTAGCTTATTGGACTTGTCAAACAAAACCATAAGCTAAATAAATTAGCTTTTGAAGAAAAGCTATAAGCTAATGAGATAAGCTTGTTTATCAAACACCTCTATTTTAGTCAAACAAGCTTATAAGCTAGTCAAATAAGCTATAAGCTAACTTGTTGGACTTGCCAAATAGAGCCTAAATAAACAAAGGGTCCGTTTGGTTTATTTTCAGTTTCCTGTTTTCATTTCCTGATTTTAAAGATAATTACAATAAAAATAATTATAAAGTTGTTACTTTGTTTTCATCCTGTTTTCCTGTTTCCAAATATTTGTGCAGGAACAGTGAAAACAAACAAAAAGTTGTTTTCGGTGTTTTCTATACAAATCTTTAGAAACAAAAAATTGAATGAAAACAATTTGATAATTTGATAATTATTTTTGTTATAATTATTGCTAAAATTAGGAAATGAAGAGGTTGTTTTGGAACGATTATTTCCCATACTTTCAGTGGTTTTCGTTCAAAAAAGCTGTTTCATTAAAAAAAAACTATTGTGTTTGGATGTTTTGATTAATGTGTATAAAAGCTAAAAGTTCTTTACAAACCATGTTTTGTAAGAAGCTGGAAGTGTGGACTGTTTCTGAAAAAAGCTTTTATTTCTTCCTTGCTTCAATTTGTTGTGTATCATATTGCTGCACGTGTCCCTGCTTCAATTTGTCTTCTTATACTTTTTTGTATTATAACATTATAAACAAAATATATTTATACCTTTTTTCGTAATTTACTATATAAAAAGTGATTATTTTTGTACTACCCAAACAAAATAGATTATCTTAAAATCACTTTTTAGCAAACATACCTAAACAAAAATAGATTTTGATTATAATCAATTATCACTATAATCGATTATTTGAAAACAGATTAACAGCATAATCTTTTTTTTCCAGCTTTCCCAAACACACTCGAAAACAAGAAATAAGAAACAAACTAAGGATCTGATTGTTTTGTTTCTGATTTCATGTTTTCACTTCTTGTTTTCAGAAATAATTACAAAACTATTACCATGTTTTCATTCTGTTTCCTGTTTTCAGAAATTTGTACAGGAAACACTGAAAACAACCTTTTTCTGTTTTCACTGTTTCCTGTACAAATTTCTATAAACATGAAACAAAATAAAAACAACGTGACAGTTTTGTAATTATTTCTGAAAACAGGAAATGAAAACATGAAAGTGAAAATAAAGCAAACAGGACCCAAACATGCCATACATTTTTTCACTCTTTTGAATATCAAATACACCAATTCTCAATAAATTTATACTATTTTGTAGGGTACCGGATAACATTTTCAATAAAAAAAATCATGAATACATAGAAAAAATTTGAAAATTGTTAAGAATAAAGGAAAGGAAAAAGGAAAGGAAAGAAAGGACAAGCGTGAAGTGGTTCTCAGATAAAACCCTTTCTTTGATTACTGCATTTGTCTCTCTCTTCCTGTCTCTCTCTTTATCACTCTCACCACTGTGAGGCTAGGGAGAGAACCGTATGCAGCAGAGATGAAAATGGCTCTGCTCACTTTCTCTTTGGTATAATGAAGAAACCTTCCATCCTCATCTTCTTTGAAGAAGATGGCTCTCACAGAACAACCTCAAGATACACAACAACAAGAAGAACAACAACAACATTCTCCTTCAATCCTTGATACCCTTCTCTGTGAAGAAGAAGACACCTTCGAGGAAGATGATTTTGTTCCAAAGGGTGTTGATTTTGAGGCCAAAAACGATGACCCATCATCAGCATCAGTGAGAAAGTTTCAATCTTTGCCTCATTTGGTTTTGTTGGACAATGACTTGTTTTGGGAACATGATGAGCTTGTGTCCTTAATCTCCAAGGAGGGAGAGACCCATTTGCGTTCGTGCAATCTCGTTGCTGCTGGTGGATCCTTAGAGGAACATCGTGTTGAAGCTGTGAGCTGGATTTCCAAAGTGTGTGCACATTATGGATTCTCTGCTTTGACCACTGTTCTTGCTGTGAACTACTTTGATAGATTCATCACAAGCCTAAAGTTTCAGAGGGATAAGCCATGGATGACTCAGCTCACTGCTGTTTCCTGTTTGTCCCTTGCTGCAAAAATGGAAGAGACCCATGTGCCACTTCTTTTGGACCTTCAAGTATGTTTTTTGAAGTCTAGATGTTTGTTAATATGACAATGTTGTTTTGTTTCATGTGTTTTTGTACTAGCATTAGTGTTTTAATGTAGGAGGGTTTTGTGTGTGTCTTGTTTTATTAGGTGGAGGAATCAAGGTTTGTGTTTGAAGCAAAGACTATACAGAGAATGGAGCTGATAGTGTTGTCAACTCTTAAATGGAGGATGAATCCAGTAACCCCAATTTCCTTCTTTGAACACATTGTTAGAAGGCTTGGTTTGAAGAGCCGCTTGCATTGGGAGTTCCTGTGGCGATGCGAGCGAGTTCTTCTTAATGTCATTTCTGGTAAGCAATAGAACTTTATAGTTTCTATTAATGCTAATAAATGAGAGACTAGATTGTAGATATCCATATTAAAACGGATCAGAATCATGCCACTGAGATTGCTGATATATGCGTACAATGTCACAATTGATTCTAGATTCAAGAGTTATGAGCTATCTTCCTTCTACATTGGCTGCTGCTACAATGATCCATGTTATTAAAGAGATTGAACCATTTAATGCAACTGAGTACATTGATCAACTTCTGGGTTTACTCAAGATTAGTGAGGTTTGTCTCTTAAACTTCATTGGTTCTGTCTATCTTCCTTAACCATATTTCTTGATTTTTCAAATCTGCTGTTGATCTGAAGAATAATTGGAAAACGTTGGTGGTGATCTTACAGGAACAAGTGAACCAGTGCTACAAACTCATACTGAAACTATTAGTTTACTCTGAAGGTGTTCACAATCTTCACCAGAAACGCAAGCGCCTATCTGAACCAAGTAGCCCAGGTGGTGTAATTGATGCATCTTTCAGTTGTGATAGCTCAAATGATTCATGGACCAATGCATCACCACTCTCACTTTCACTGGAGCCACTGTTCAAGAGGAGAAGAGCTCAGGACCAGCAGATGCGATTGCCTTCTGTTAATCGTGTGTCTATTGATGTTCTTAATAGCCCTCGTTAATAATGATCTTAGTATTTACTTCAAAAATGGTAGCTTTCTTTTGCATAAACCTGGCAGTTATGTTATTGAGTTGCTATTTATTATGTTCTTAGTTATATACATTTCTGGCCAAACATTTGCAAATGAATGAGGCGTAGACTGAGATTCTCTCCTCCACTTTGTGGTTTGAGGCGGAGCAGGGATCTGATACTGAGTAGAAAGATGAGTTGTAAACTTGTGATTCTACCGGTGAGTTATCTTTCCAGTGCAATTTCTATTATTTGATATTTGTCAATAAGCCAATCAGTAGATTTCCTTTGTATATCACTGCCAATCTCCCTGTTTCTGAAGAATAGGAATTGCACATGGAGATTGCTAATTGACAATCAAAGATGGGTGAAATGTCCTTATCGATCATTAGATAAGTTAATGTAGCTCTTGTACAAGATCAAACCAGACCCAATAAGAAATAAATATCTGTTACCCCTCTAGGTCTAGGACATAGTTGTGTTTTCTTGTAGTAGTGGATATCTGTGTTACTTTCCTTAAATCCTCGTCCTTATGGATTGGGGAGGGGGACGAGGCAGTCTCACATTGAGTTGGAGCCCTTTTTTTTACATATATTCTAGCATGCCAATCTGTTAGTATCTGATGTGCATCTGGGCTATTTCCTTTGTCATTGAAAAGGATATAAGATATTTCTTGCTATACACAGAATTATAAATAAAAACTTATTGTAATTCTAGGTCAATGAATTTCGTGGCTTGCTTGAGTTTCCATTATTATGTCATAACACTAAGCATTGAAATGTTGTATAATTGGTTCTATTTGAGTCACCCTAGTTTCGTGCTATTCTGGCCTCTAGTTCATTGTAAAAACTCAGTTTTCAGTTGTCTGGCGATCTCAGTTTTGCATTCCAAGTTGCACATATGTAGCCCTGCATTTGATAATTATAGTGGGAAAAGGGTTGCATTTTGAAGTGTATGGATGTTTCAGTAGTCCTATACATATTTGATATTTCACATTTTTCTAGTTTGACAATAAGTGTGAACATTGGAAGCATCACAAAAGGTATGAATGATAAGTATGAACATTCAGTGTGTGGTTACAAAGAATGAATTTAATGCAATGTTTGCTGTCGTGTCATATCTTAATTGAAGATGCATGTCCATGTGATCCCACCAAGATTGCTATCATAGCTAAAGAGAAGTAAGCCGGATATCTTCTTCTTTCAGTTAATCTTCCTAGATATGGGTTTTCAACACTGCTTGTTTTGAGCATTTGTCATTATTATTATAAAGTAAATTGGTCAAAACAGAAAATGCATTTAGCAAAGGATATATAAGGAAATAATGTTTTCAGACAAGTTTTCTTGCTGCTGTGGTAGTTGACCTTAACAAATATAGGTGATGAGTGTTTAAGAGAACTCTTCTCTTTTGGAGGATGAATTCTCTCTGAACCTCTAGGACTCTTGTCTGAATAATATGTTTGGAAAGTGATAATTGAGCAATGTTGACAATATAGTTTTCCATTGGGAACAAGAGAAAATGGTTTGTCTGGACTCACTAAAGACCATCCAGTACCCAAAAAGAAAGGGTATAGACTGGTCAGCAGTAGACAAATTTTCTGAAAATGACTGCCCAAAAATGGGTAAGCCTCTGATTTTGGGCAGGTTGCTTTGTTCCTATTGTGGTCCTGTTTCTTTGCTTTTTTACTGAGTTGGTTATGGTTCGCTATATGTTGCAGTTGCATAATGTCTTTGACTCCTTGTTATGATGGCTTTGCAAGAGTCCACAGCATGAGGTATTTTCAAAGCTGTGACATCTATATTCCTGCCCAACAATAATTCTAGGTGATATGATGAGTGGTGCTTGAGAGTCAAATTTGGTAGTTACTTTGCAGTGCTTTCTCAAATCTTTAGAAGTACTAGGTAAAGTTACGGTTGTCTCGATTTATTTATTCATTTGTTGACAAAAACTCGATTAGTTGGTTATGAGATTATTTAGTGAACAATTTTCCTGATTTTGGCAAAATTAGCCTCCTTCACATTTACTCACGAACCCAAAATCTTGCCAAAAACAAGACTAATATAATTTTACCCTCAATAGGGTAGGAGACAGTCGGCATAACTTAATACATAGACGGATAATGAGCACGATGGTAGAAAATGCCAAATTCATGTAAACCAATCTTGTTATTACATTCATGCAATCATGCACTATACAATTTGGAATACCTCTGATTCCTACCTAGTATACTTTTTTATTTGTACAAGCTATTCTATTGGTTTAATTATTAGTCTCCTAAATCTTTGAGGAACAGCAAGCATGTACCTTCTAGCGTAGCACCCCTATCCTTCATTTTTTTTTTGTTGGCTCAAATATGACCTTAGCATGAAGAGGGGCAAGGGCACGCTACAGAAAACTGTTTGTTTATGCAGTGACTTATCCAAACCTACATGTCTAAGATGGAACCGTGGCAACCTAAAGTATAAGTTATAAACAAAAATAATATTCCGAAGCAGAAAACGTGGTCTTATTAGTGACAGTATTCTATGATTACATGAATCCCTCAATTATATATAGGTGTCTTAGTCTCCTTAGATAGGTTCTGTGTGTTTTTGGGTGAATGTTTATTAAAAGTGATTATGAATCAACTTGTTTTTGTAAAATTGATTTGGTTAAATCAGGTTTGATATAAAATTTAATGTAAATGTTTTAACCTAACGTAAAGGCTAATTTCTCACTTCTAGTCTAATCGAGGTTCGGAGACAAAATCAATTTTGCTCTATTATAACCAAATATCTATATTTTTATTAAAATCACGTTTGATAAAAGGTAAAATTAATTATGATGCTTCCCACCGTGAAGCCAAACACATCTTCTGTCTTCTTTGTTTCTCACTATTCCTAATAGACCCATTGACATTTTTCATTATAGGGAAGGAAGGTTGGGTAATAAGAATGGTTAAGCATAAGGTTAAAATATGATGCACAAGTTAAAAATAGAGATTATTTAAGAGGAGCCAGAATAGTTCACATGTGAAATAACAGAGCTGAAAAGTGAGTAGTGGTTGAGCAACAGCTACACAAATTTGTTTTCTATACATTTAGAGACAAAATGTCAAAAAGACTAGTACTTCTGTTTCTGCAATGTTGTGAACAGAAACAGGGAAGTTCAGAAAGTAGGAACAGCAGGAAATTTCACAAAAAATTGTCTTGGTCATCTCAATGTACCAATACTACTGTAGGCTTAAAAAATACATATAGAAAAATGGTTGTCATTTTAAGACACCAAACCCCTTTGAAACAAACAATAGATGCTTCCTTTGGGAAGTTTCTGTCACAGAAATACAGAATTATGTAGCTCGTAATTTAGCATAGTGGGCCATGCATCCGAAAGTATCTCTTGCTTCTTGATCTATTCTCTTCTTGAGTGGTCAAAATCTCTGGTGAATCAAAATAATAGTTTTATGAATAATGTATGCTGCTTTACATAGGTTGACATGGCAGAATTAAAATGAGAGTGTTACACAAAAAGATGAGACTTTGGGTCTGTTTGGTTTAAATTTTGATAGAATTGATTCTGAAAGAATTGATTTTGAAAGATTTGATTTTAAAAAATGGAGTTTGAAAAAATTGATTTGTGTTTGGGAATGATTTTTAAAAGTCAGTTTAGAAAAATTGATTTTGTTTGGATGATAAAGTAAAATCACTTTTGAGGTGTAAATATGTAGAATTTTGTGGGTCCTACATCCAGAATCAATTATTCTCAACGAAAAAACTAGAAATTTTTACTTCCACAAAACTCAGTTTTGACCCACCAGAAATCAATTATTTTCAATGAAGTTTAGTAAACAAACGTTGGCTATAACTCCGTTTCAGCCACTACCCAAACAAACACTTTATGTAATGAGTTTATGAGAATTATATAAATAAATAATATAAAGTGACTTATTTATGAGTGTGTATCTAATATTATTCTAATTGAATCACAATTAGTCACAATTATAATGTATGTGTAAAAAAGATAAGAAAATCCATGGCATGTATTTGTGTGGTCTAATTATGATTAATATTAATTTTTAATTTTGTTCTGTAAGGTTGAGCACATGTTCCTAACGGTGGAAAGGTAATTGTACATGTTATATTTTTATACGAATAATAAATAAAAAAAACTTCTGAGCTTATACAAAAATAATTCTAACAGAATGTTAATTTTTTTTTTAAAAAGAAAATTATCTTTGCTACTCACAAATTTGTTGTTATCATCCTCAGGGTACCTAACCCTTCTTTTCACCTAATTAATGTGATGAACCAACTCAGGTAGTCATTTTGACACAACAAGTCAGTGTTGTTTAACAAAATGTATTCCATAGGATAAAGTGATTTAAAGTATAATAAAATAATAATTTAAATTATAATAAAATATAATATGGCTACCAAAAAGGTATAATAAAATTTAAAATATTTAAAATAAAAAAATATTAATAATTACTTTCTAAAATTATTTTATTTTGTCAAAAGGCTAATTTTGTTATTTTATATTATTTTAAAAAAATGAAAATATAAAAAATATTCTAATAATTTAACTATATGTCAATTAAAAATTAAAAATGAATATTTAAAATAATTTTATCATAAGAATAATTTTGTCTTTTTATATAATTTAAAATGAAAAATTATAAAAAACCAAAATCTAATAAAATATGAAAATATTTAGAATAAAAATAAAATTTTTAAAATTCATACTAAAATTATAATACTATCTAGTTGGTTATCTGGTGGATACCAAACGCCGGATATGGTAACAACTTATCATACTCATATCCTATTATATCCCTATCCTGCTCTCTTATCGTATCATCCCTTATCATATCCTGACCACCAAACGAGCCATTAACTCTTTGTGTGGGATTCTTTCATCATCCATAATTGTGGCATTAAATGCCTTGACGATTGAGTGTTCGATCCAGCTTATCCTGAGTGAAGATTCCTGGAAATTGCTACTTACTCCTCATGCAGGGAAAATGGGCTCCACCTTGGGTCGAACTTCCAACTTGGTCAACCTAGATGCATAAAGTCGTTGGCCTAACATGCAAGAATGGGGAGCCGAATCATGGGCTGAAGATTGTTCGGCCCATGTATGAACAAAATGCATTAAAAAGAGGTGTTTTCTAGCAGAACAGAAACTAACACTTAGAGCTTGTTTGGGAACACTCTTTTTCAGCCTTTTTTTCACTAAAAAAAGCTGTTTTGTACAAATTTTTTATGTTTGGGTATTTTGCTTAAATTTTGAAAAAGTTTTTTTTTGGGAAAAAAAAGCTGAAATTGATGATTTTCAACCATCTCCCACATTGGACTGTTTGATTATTTGATTTTGATTATTCCTGTTCATTTCCTTGGCTGCCACTCACTTTCCAATCTTATCCCTCTGTTTTACATTATGAAAAAGCATATAGTCCATACGCTACTCACATTTCCGTGAGTAGTAGATAACCTTGCCTGCTACTAATTTTCTTTATTATTCATTTAATTAATATTTATTATTTATTTATATTATTTTTTGTTAAATTTTTATTTAAATGTTGTGGGAACAAGGTTCAGTCCACTCATTTCAAGAAAAAAATGTTATAAATTTTATTCAAATTTTTCTATAATAGGAAAAAATTTAATGACAAAATATAATTTTTTTTTATAACAATTTTTAATGTTAAAAATAAATAAATATTATTAATATAAATAAATAACTGCATACCCTTTTTCGTAATTTACTATGTAAAAGTGATTTTTTTTGCACCATCCAAACAAAATAGATTATCTTAAAATCGCTTTTCAGCAAACATACCCAAACAAAAACAGATTCTGATTATAATCGATTATCACAATAATCGATTATTTAAAAACAGATTATCAGTATAATCTTTTTTTTTTCAGCTTTCCCAAACACACTCTTAAAAGTTTAATGGGGCTTGTTGATGCACAAATAAAATGAATTAATAATATGTGATATATAAATTAAAAATATAATTAATATATAAAAATTAAATATATAATATCAAAATAATTAATATTATATTAATATAAAATATGATATAGCATATATAGTATATAATAGTATACATATATATAAATTATTATATATTCTAAGTATTATAAATAATTTCCCCATATTAATATACTCATCCACTTAAAAGTTAAAAATAAAAATCTAACTTCTATACAAACCATTGAATTAATATACACCGTCAATGATGTAATTCAATTGGTCATATATAATGATGTGTATGTTTGTATAGCTAATAAGTATTATAGGATTAGAAATCTATGATATTAGTAAATAGCACGGAAATAAGAGAGAAAGCTATAAATTAAAATCAATAATTTCTATTCAAATAATAATAAATTTTACTATAATTGTTTTTTTCGTGTCTTTTATCTCTTACTTATAGCATAACCTTGTCATTTTTTTTTTAAATATAAGAGCATCCATATTCATTATAAGTGTGAGTAATACTACTCTAATAATTAAGTGTATTATATCTCTCCAGTAAAAAAAAAAAAAAAAGTGTATCATATCTCACAAACTAGAAGTCCACAATATCCATAATTTACAATGGGTATTGTAACCCCCAACCCTTTCACTCAAACCAATAGCATGATGCTACATATATAGTATGCAACAAGTGAAGAGATAGAAATTAGAAATCCCCTATCTCATTTACATGTTTCACTCTCTGTCTCATGATAATAGAAATTATAATGTAACCATTTTTTTAAAATAATTTAAAAGAAAAATGATGTGTACATGTCACATTTTGATTAGATTAGATGAGATAAGATTTGACACAAAGCTCTATCCTAAGTGAAGAGTTACAATTCTCCACAACTCTATACATTCTCCACAACTCTATACAGGTAAATGTACCAAAATTTATTAAGCTCAAATGAAACCATACATAATTGAGCAGTAGATACAATTCTGTATGCTCACCATGTTATTTGCAAAGTTAGATAGGGATGATTCCCTGCTTTCAAGGATGGTCCAAAGATATCTCAAATCTTCAGATCTGCTATGCTGAGATAAGCATTTGATTAACATTCAAAGAAGTCATTAGTTTTCATTTAATGTGATTTTAAGTTTAAAAAAGTAATCTTCTAAAGTTTTAACTTCTGATAACAGGGGAACAATGTAAAGCGTTTATACTATAGACTTGGAATTGGGCACTCAATGGCTAATTGAAATAAGTTGGAAGTTTTGGATGGTCTTTAATTTTGGTATGGATGGATGAGAAATATAGGGGTGTCCATGGGTCTGGGTAGACCCGTGAACCCGACAAACCCAACCCTGATTTTGTGGGTTGGTTTGGGTGATTGGGTTGGGTTAAGTAAAAACAAAGAGGACCCATATAGTATGGGTTGGGTAGTGGGTTTCAAAATTGCAAACCCACTCAACCCAACCCAGCCCACTCAACCTAACGTGAGCTTCTTTTTAGTTGTGGATAATTGATGGTTTAGACTTTTAGATCATATTATCATAATTTGTTGATGTAATTTAAAGTTTTAAACAGGTTTATTTGTGATTTTTGGCACTTTTTTGTCTTGACAAACACGCGGACCCGAACCAACACGACCCAAAAGTGAAAATATGCGTTTCCTGCCAAACCCAACGTCCCGCCCAACCCAACCCATGAGTGGTCAGGTTGGGTTGGGTTTCAAGATTTTTTTTACAAACCCAACCCAATCCACTCACAATTGACTGGGTTGGGTCCTAAAACCTACTGAACCCAACCCAAACCGACCCATGGACACCCCTAGGGCACACATACTAGACAAATCTGCAAATCAGCTGCTTTCTACGCAAATCATAAATTTTTTTTATTTAATACTACAGTGAAAATATACATAATACTCCTTCAAAGTGTAAAACTTACAAGTTACAAGAGTTATATGTTCAAATTATGATCGGTGGGGGACAGAGAATGAGACAGAAAAGTAAGACAGATGATCTTCATCCACATCAATAAGCAAATGAGAAATTGTAGGGATCATATAAAGCATGTAATGAATTCCAAATACTATATCAGTCATTCTCATATGAATTTCTGTTTTGTATAAACTATTTTGATATGTCAGTTTGTTACTAAGATCTATCCTATACTCCCTAACTGATTAGTTGTATTAGGATTTGTGTTATCTCTTAGTTTGTATTAGGATCCTATACTCCCAGAAGGTTAGGCAGTTAGGATCTTATCTTTCTGTTAGTTTGTTACTAAGACTGGTACAGCTTAGCTAGTTTGGCATACTGCTATATAAAGCAGTATCTGATGTAAATCAATTCAATTGCATGAAAGAATTAATTCAGTTCAGTTTACACAATAGAATCTCAATAGCATGTAACACTAGTTCTCTTTGGGACCTCTTATAGGATTCACATCTTGAACATAAATTCTAGATTATGATTATAATTCATGATTATGATTCTAATAAATCATTCCACTTAGAAAGAATGATTTATTGGGATTAAAATGTGACCTACCAGCGGCGCTGGCGGAGTGAATGTAAACCAAGTTTATCTGTAATTTCTGAAATACTCATAGAATTTGGAAGGTCTTGCTTATTGGAAAATACCAGCAATGCAGCATCACGAAGTTCAATCTGTAACGTAAATATTTATAAAGATGACTGCAATGTCTTTTTTTCTAAGTCAAAAGGCTAATCTCGCAACTTTGAAATTTGGGCTGCACAGCATAAGGATATTGCATTGCATACACATAGGAAAAACAAATGGAAATAAAATGTTGAAGCAACTATGAAGAAACTCCTGACCTCACTCAGCATCTTACGGAGCTCATCTCTAGCTTCGGAATTTCTTTCTCTATCATTACAAGATAATAACTTAGGTATTCTGAAAACAGTGTCTCCCAAATGGTCGAATCTACATAGAGTTTGTCAAGTAATCAGATCATTGTAGTCTACATGTAACTTATGCACAATATGACAATATTTTTTCGATCTACTTCAAGGAGTATCCCACCACCAACCTGAGATGGGGACTAATCTCCCGCGGGAGTTTGTTCGACACCTCGATGGGTGGCATCCCTCCCAGCTGAGATTTTTTCCATACCTAAGGCTCGAACCCGAGACCTTGGTTAAGGAGCGAGAGGCCTTTAACCACTCACGCCAACCTCAGTTGGTACACAATATGACAATATGTACTCATTATTTAATTTTACTTATATGATATATGCTTTGGGCCACAATCTAGCCTCAAAGGCCCAATAGGCCAACCGCTTGCATTTGGTCAGGAAGAAGACCAACACTAGATGAACAATATCGTAAGGGATTTTCCAAAATGTGGAATTCTAAGAATACCAAGGAAAAAGGGTCAGTGATCAATGCAGGAAGACGCACTGAGCGTAAGAAGACCATCGCTCAATACAAGGTCGGTGACGCATGGTTGTGACTTCCGAATCTTTCCTAATAGGTATGTTCTTTCATGAATATATGTATCATTCATCAAATGATGTATGCATGAAAGGTGACATCCCTTCTTTGAATCATTTGAAGGTTTGTTTCTCCTCACCAAAAGATATGTGTTGGTCTATAAATTGATGCAGCTACATGCAAATTTTAATCTGAAAATTGGCTAATCTTTGACTTTCCAAATCCCTTCCTTTCTTCTTTTGTGTGAAGACAGAATTGAGAAAACCATTGTTCTGTAAACTACCTTAGCCTTGATTGTGGGTGTGCAAACCAAGTCAATAGATCTCCATTGTATACTGAAGGGGATCCATTGTTATACCTCTTGCATCCGGTGTGACCGAAGCTAGTGGGGCAGATCGAACCTAAAACTTAGTATACAAACATGCCTTGGGGACTTGTGCTATTTTTGTTGTTTTCTCATGTTGAAGAACCATCACCACCAATAGGTAGCAGACCAAATAAGAGTCTAATGTTAGATAGCCCAATAACATTAGGGTGATAGTCAACCCGCCAGCAAGTTGTTTACATGGTCTAATAGGGTTGTCGCCTTACTTCTGGCAAAATTGTGTACCAAGTCACCTTGTGACTGTACATTGCGGCTGAAGTGATAGAAAAGGCAGTCCAGTCTCCCTGCGCATGCAAGTTGATGGGCATTGACTGATGTACAACCATAAGTTACTCTCCTAATAAATCCATCAAAGCCCACTCAGTAAGGCAACGTACAAATACAAAGAGTATCACCCCCACACATTCACTTCTTATTCGCCCTATACTCTTCATTTCTGATACTTGCGCCCTTGTTTGCTAACTCAAGTATCGGAGTGTATTTATAGGTACACCGTTGTCGTGCACCAAATCAGTCAACCAGCCAAACAAAGCATCATATGACTACCCAGAAATCAGCCGATCATAACATAAGGACCTCAGATCCATTAAGCTACAGGGATCAATTCATCTAGGAGATCAGAACTGAACAATATAGTATGTTCTGACAAATATATTTGTAAGTACTGGATTAATAGTAAAGCTTAAACACTTAACAAGATTCATCCCTAATATTGAGGCCATGGAATCACAAGTATACCTTGTTCTGTCCTCCAACATCCCAGACAGTGAAGTTGACATTTTTGTAATCAACAGTCTCAACATTGAAGCTTGTTTCATACAAGATAATAAGGTATGCAAATCTTAAATTACTTTCATTAAGAACTAAATTTTTTGAAGAAAAAATGAAGGCAAACCTGACAGGCTTCATTTGTGTTAAGTTCCAATTCAAATCCCTCCCTTTAGCAATGGAGAAAGTAATAAAAAAAATCATATTCTTCTTTTGGATGTAAGGCTTTTGATTTGATGAGTAAAAAGAATTTGTAATCTGATTTCATGAACTTGAGCGACCTTTGAAAATACACTTGGGATAGTATATTGCAATTAGTGCATATATGTATCAGAAATTGAACATTTATAATACAACTACAACTCTCAAATTACACGCTTAGAGATGTACTAACTAATAAGGTTGTAATTTGGTCTTGAAATTGAAACGCGTGCCAGACTCAGGCCTGTCAAGGCCTAACTCGGCCTAGCCTATTCCCACCCCTATTGGTATGGTTGAACCAAACCATTTGTAGTCACTACTCATCTAAGATTGGATTAAGAAAACATATGCACCTATTGTAGGTATAGTAGTGACGATTTCCCCAAGTTTCAGTTTGTAGAGTAGCCAGCTGCATCACGACCCACCATCAGAATCCTCATTTCTTTCTTTGAATAAAGCAATCTGAATAGCCTTGATATCGTCAATCTCATTGTTACCTTTGGTTCCAGCAGAGTTACGGTGAAATTATGCTCAACTAGGAAGTGAAACCGAGAACCAAAAAAATAAAATAAAAACAATAACAGATAAGTCTTGAGTTAAAATTAAACTTGTGATAACAAATGAGAGACAAAAAAGTACTTCTTCAAAAGCAAGAGAAAGTAAATATGAATTAGTTGTTTCACTTGGTTTACAGCACGGCTATATTATTTGATTAAACACCAGAAAAAGGCACCAAACCAAATGGCAGAGATAGAAAAGGAGAATAGGATTCGAATGTAGATTGCTTAAAGAATAAAGGCATCGTAATTTGGGCATCAAAAGGAAATGTGGATTGTCCAAGCTGTGAGATTATGATGGTGAATGATATAAAAACATTTGCATAAGGAAATTTTTTTTTTTGGTACAATTAAATACAACACTCTTGTGAAATATATAATATGCCTAGAAGAAAAACTCACCCTTGAAGGCTAGGGTTTTGCATAATTTGCTTGGTGGTGCAACATGACGGCCTCCCCTGACTGCCGTCTCCTCTTCCCCGAACTCTCTTCCTTTCCTCCACCCCTTGACCGCCCCTCTTCCTTTCTTCCTCCATCTTCTTCATCCCCTCCTCCAATTCAAAAGAAAACCTTTGCTCAAGCATTAAACAATGCTTGTGATAGTCCTTTAAGCCAATTGCTAGTCCCTTGTTTGAAAGGGGAAAAATTGTTGTGTCTATTCCAGAGGACAAATATCTGGCAGGGCTAGAAGCCTCAAAGAACAACTTTCATGGCAGAATCTTGCTTTTGAAAGGAGATCCTCCGATAAGGATTAATGACTTGAGACTCAAGTTATCGAAACTATGGCAACCTATTGCTCAATGGAAAGTGATCCCGATTGGGAAAGGTTTTTTTGAATTCTCCTTCTCTTCTATTGAGGATATGAGGAAAGTCTTATCAGGTGGTTCGTGGAATTTGGAACCTGGCATTTTGAGACTTTTTTCTTGGTCCCCGTATTTTAAACCAGATCTTGTTAGGCAGACAAAAGTTCAATGCTGGATTCGGGTCTTTAGTCTGCCTCTTGAATGTTGGAGGCCTAAGACCCTTTTTGCAATTGCTAGAGCTATTGGTACTCCCCTTTCTTTGGATGATTCCACGATCAATAGGACCTTGGGTCATTATGCAAGGATTTTGGTTGATCTCGATCTTGTTGGGGTGCTTCGTGAGCAGATCATGGTTGAGAGAAAGGATTTTGCTTTCGATGTGAGAATTAAGTATGAAAGACTCCTTGAATTCTGTATGAATTGCCGAGTGATTGGTCATTTAGCTGGGAATTGTAAGGTCTCTAACAAAGGAGTCAAGGAAACGGATCAACAGATTCGGGCTGGTCATAATAGAGCACATATGAGAAGAGTTTATGTCCCTAAGCATAAGCCTATGGCTGATAAGACGACTTTGGATGAAAATATTGGCTAGGAACACCCTATTGATCAGGAAGGGCAACCAATATCATCTTCAAAAATTGCAGTTCCGGAAGGTAATGATCAGGTCACTGAGACTGATGGACATGATATTCCTATCTAATGATGTGGTGATTGACCCTGTTGATAATGGTAGAGACAGGTCATCCTCTCTGGAGAGCCAGGACCATCAGGTTGATCCTAAACCTAATGATGTGGTGATTGAGTCTATATATGAACCAGTAGTTTGTCCTCATGCTGTGAAGATGCCTCAGGATGGTTCTATGCAGGTGATTAATCCTCTTTTTGGATTCATACATGACTTGAAGGACAAGCAACCTTCTTCTGATGTTGTTGTGGATAACCCTCTTAATAAGGAGGATTTGTTGAGAGACAATCTTGGGTTATAGCAATACCCCTTGCTTCTCCAAAAATTCTGTTTCTCCATCTCATGTTTCAGATTCATTGCATTCTGCTGCAGCTGGATTAGATAGACAGGGAGAGTCATCGGTTAATCTTGTTACTCCTCCTCCTTCTGGATTTAATGAAAACGTGGAGTATGATATGAGGCTGGTAAGTAAGAATACTGGTAGGTTCTGGAGTGATGATGCTGAGGCTGAGGATGCTGATAGTGCTAAATCAGCTCCTTCTGTTATAGATAAAAGTCAGAATGGTAATGGAGAGTACACTGTTGTTTTAACAAAGTCTCAAAAGAAAAGCTAAGGCAAAAGAAGAAGAATGCCCTTTCTAATATTCAATATAATACCCGTTCCGGGGCTTCCTCCCAGTCAATCTCTTTTTGATGAAGGTCCTTTATTGGAATGTGAGAGGGCTTGCAAATCAACCATCAAAGTCTTTGCTGAGACAGTTCTGTATGGATCACAAACCAGATTTTCTGTTCATTTCAGAACCATGGATTGCAATTAATCAAATTAGCAATCAATTTTGGTTAAGTATGAATTTGAAGTCTTTTGTGACTAATAATAGAGATCCATTTCTTCCTAATCTTTGGGGTTTTTGTGCTGCTCATTTAGACCCTATAGTGGTTTCTTCTTCTAAGCAGCAAGTCACTTCTTCTTTCCTTTGGAATGGCCAATCCTGTTATCTATCTGCCGTTTATGCCTCTACTAGCCATATTAACAGAAGATCTCTTTGGCATGAATTGACATTTCTCATTCAATCTAATCCTGGTCCCTGGCTTATAGTAGGAGATTTTAATTCTATTCTTGGTGCTCATGAGCAAAGAGGAGGTAGAGTTCCTTTGGAAGTGGCTTGTGATGAGTTTAGAGTTTGGTCTGAAACTTGTAATCTAACTCACATTCCTACTAGGGGAGCAGAATACACTTTGTCCAATGGTAGAAGAGCTAGTGCTTTAACAGAAAGGAGGCTTGATAGAGGGCTTTGTAACATGGAATGGTTCTCTACCTGGTCTTCTACCTCATGCTCTACTCTTTTGAGAAGCCAGTCAGACCATTACCCTTTGCTTCTGCATTTTCAGTCAGGTGCTGTATCTTATCCCCGCTCTTTTAAATTCCTTAGCATGTGGTCTCAACATAGTGATTGTAAAAGGCTTATTCAGGAGACTTGGAATATGAATATGGTGGGTTGTCCAATGTTTATTCTATTTCAAAAACTGAAGGCTCTTAAATTTGCCTTAAAATCATGGAACAAAAATGTTTTTGGTGATGTCCACAACAATGTAAGCACTGCTCAAGCTAATTTAAATGCAGTTCAACAATAGATTGTTGTATCAGGCTATTCAGAGTCTTTAGTGGAGCAAGAACTAGCTGCTCAGCAGGAATTGGGTTATGTCCTTGCCTATCAAGAAGAGTTTTAGAAGGAAAAGGCTAGGGTGAACTTTTTTACACATGGTGATAGAAATACCTCCTTCTTTCATAGGCTCACTAAAGTAAGGCATACTTCTAAACAACTTTCTGTTTTAAAGGTTGGAGATTCTTTTATTGAAAACCAGGCTGATATTGAGCATCATGTTCTAGACTACTTCACTACATTGTATGCATATGAGAATTCAAGCTTTGAATCAGATTTTGCAAGCAGATTCATTCCTAGCCTAGTGGCTCATGAGGATAATGCTATGTTAAGAAATCTCCCTTCTAAAGAGGAGGTTAAGCTGGCTGTTTTTCATATGAATGGCTCTGGTGCCCCATGTCCTGATGGTTTTGGTGGTCATTTTTTCCAGAGTTATTGGGAAATAGTCGGTGAGGATGTCTTTAACTCAGTTCTTCAATTCTTCTCTAGTGGTTGGCTTCTCCCAAACATCAACTCTAATGTCATCACTCTGATTCCAAAGTTTAATGGAGATATTAAGATTGAGGATTATAGGCCTATTGCCTTAGCAAACTTCCAATTTAAAATTATCACTAAGGTATTAGCTGATAGGCTTGCTGCCATTGCTCCTAAAGTAGTCTCTCAACAACAAAGAGGTTTCATAAAAGGTAGGCATATTACTGAATGCATATCTTTGACCTCTGAGGCTGTTAACATTCTAGATTACAAGGCTTTTGCTGGTAATGTGGCTTTAAAGCTGGATATTAAGAAGGCTTTTGATACAATGGATTGGAAATTTCTCATCCAAGTTCTTGAAGCATTCGGGTTTAATAGTACCTTCTGCAGATGGATTTAAGTGATATTGAACTCTGCAAAGCTATCTATTTCAGTTAATGGTCATGCCGCTGGATTCTTTAATTGTAAGAGAGGGGTGAGGCAAGGTGATCCTCTTTCCCCTCTCTTATTTTGTTTGGCTGAGGATGCTTTAAGTAGGGCTATTACTCAGTTGGTTTCTTTTGGTAAATTGCTGCCAATGCCCAGTCCCAGGACTTGCCCCCCTCCAACCCATGTTATGTATGTTGATGACATAATGGTGTTCTGCAAAGGATCTAAGAGGAATCTAGCATCTCTAATGAATTTATTCCATGAATATTCTACTGCCTCAGGCCAGCACCTTAGTTTGAGCAAATGTAAGTATTACACAGGTTCTATGGCAATTTCCAGGTAATTGCAGCTCAATGCTCTCCTTGGTTTTATTGCAGGAAAGCTGCCCTGCACCTATTTAGGTGTTCCAATATTTAAAGGAAAACCAAAAGCTATCCATCTTAAACATATTGTTGATAAAATCAAAATCAAGCTAGCTTCTTGGAAGGGTGCTATGTTGTCAGTCATGGGTAGATTTCAGCTGGTTCAATCCGTTATTCATGGAATGTTGCTGTATAGCTTTCAAGTTTATGCTTGGCCTGTTTTCCTTCTCAAGACCTTGGACAAATGGATCAGGAATTTCATTTGGTCAGGGGATATCTTCTCTAGGAAACTGGTCACTATTGCTTGGCACAAGTTATGCTCTTCTTTGTTTGCTGGAGGGTTAAATTTCAGGACTTTGAGGTCTATAATTGAGGCTGCCATGTTGAAATTGAGCTGGTCTGTGATGAATTCGAATGATCTTTGGGCTAGGCTTATCAAATCAAGGTTCATCAGGAATAAGAGGCCTATTGTTCATTATGCTAGTTCTGCAATTTGGCCTTTTGTCAGGCCTTTTCTGCAAACAGTTTCATGGTCTCTGGTGCATTGGTAATGGGAAAAGTGTGAATTTCTGGCTAGATACTTGGCTTTCACATCCTACAGCAGATCTGCTTGAGCTCCCAGAATCCATTCTCCCTTCTTTGAAAGCTTCTGTTTCTGACTTTATAGTCAATTGAGCTTGGCATCTCCCTGAGTCTTTTGCAGAAAATTTCCCTGATGTTGTTAAGCAAATCATGGAGATCCGAATTCCTTTTGCAGATTGTGATGATCATCTAGTTTGGAAGTTTGCTGATGATGGTTTTCTGAGTTTTAAAGAAACTTTTAGTTATCTAAATCCTGCAGGGCCCTCAGTAGGTTGGAACAAAAGGCTTTGGCATAAATCTATCCCTCCCTCGAGATCCTTCTTGTGTTGGAGACTGTTTCATGATAAGCTCCCAACAGATGACAAGCTGTAGCATAAAGGTTGTGTATTGGTCTCCATTTGTAGCCACTGTGGCTCATCATCTGAGACTTTATCTCATCTTTTTTTTGAATGCCCTTTAGCTGTCAGAATTTGGAATTGGCTTAGTCATATGCTTCAGGTTCATTTAGATCAGGATTCAAGTTCTTCTATCTTTTCCTTGCTGGATAAGCAATGGAGCCAACAAGCTAAAGACATTATTAAATATGCAATAATTCACTCTTTCTAGTTCCTTTGGTATAGCAGAATTCAATTGAGGTTCCATAACAAAGCTATTCCTTTTGGCAGGCTGCTGAATATGATCAAGTCAGCAGTATATCTTTCAGGAAAAGTTTCTTCCAGTCATTACTCGGGATCCTTATCTGAGTTCAACATGCTCAGCAGATTTGCTGTTACAGCTTCTCCTCCTAAGGCTCCTGTTATCATCCAGATTACTTGGTTAATGCCTCCTTTGGTTGGATAAAATGTAACTCTGATGGAGCCTCAAGAGGCAATCCTGGTCCTGCTGCTATTGGGGGTTTATACAGAAACTCCCTTGGTAATTTCATTGGTGGCTTCTCTGAGTTTATTGGTATCAATTCTTCTTTCTTTTCTGAATTGATTGCTGCTATGAGGTCAATTGAAATAGCTATCCAAAAGGGATGGTTTAAACTGTGGCTTGAATGTGACTCTTTGCTGGTTGTTAAGGCATTTAAAAGTCTCCAGATTGTTCCTTGGAAGCTTCTCACTCGTTGGCAGAATTGTATGTTGTTAATTAGCAAAATGCAGTTCATATTTCCCATATCTTTAGAGAGGGTAATACTTGTGCTGATGGCTTGACATCTTTTGGAACTTCTTCTTCTAGTTTTACTTGGTGGGATTCCCCTCCTCGTTTTATCTTTGATGACTATAACTATAATAGATTTAGTCTTCCTTGCTATAGGTTTAAGTAATTTTTCTTGCCTGGGTTTTGGTCAAGTCCCCCCAGTGCCCCCCTTTTTGTATTCTTTCTTCTTTATGAATTTATTTGAGAGTGCTGCAGATGATTGTTAAGTTTTGAGGTGCCAACCTAGTTGGGATGTCTTCTCTTATAGTGATGCTTCTGCACTCTCTTTTGCTTAAAAAATAATAATATAATGTGCCTAATATAAGTGTAGTTGAATGTATATATGCTATTTACAAAGATGGAACAAATATATTATTAGAACGTTTGGATCGACCTCCGGTTCTCCAAAAGCACAGCTCTAATAGCACAATTTTAAATTTTTTCTTAAGTAACGTGGAAGCTATAAGGTCAACATTTGCGTCAATTAGGATGCAGAAACAAACACCAGCTATATTTATATTTTAATGGATGCAGAGGTTAATACAAAATCAGCATATTATTGCTGTTTTTATTATCATTAGATGATTTTGATTTATTACAAATGATGCATTTGCTGGGGATGAAAGAAGTTTGTTTGCTTTTTTTTTTTGTCTTTTTCATAATATTCTTTTATCCGATAAATGAAAGACTAATCCCCGGATACTGTCAGACTTCTAAACCAGATCCCCTCCCAATAATGTTTTTTCATACCCATGAATCCAATGATTGAACCTAGGACCACATGTTTAAGGGACTCAAGCCTTCCCACTTAGACCAACACATATTGGTAGCACAGGATGAAAGAAGGTAATATGTTGACTCAGACCTTTTGATAAAAAAAGCTCAACTAAGCAATGATAAATGTTGATTAAGCACAGAGTAAATTTGAAGTAAATCATGAGAAGTCAGAACCACAAAAGCAAAAGCTGTGATCAAATCGTCAATGAATACACAATGGACACTATCTTTGTCCATATTTTGGTCATAATCATAGGGCAATTGGCCATAACGACACAATAGAAGAACAAACTCACACCCCCCCTAAACCAATTTTACTTGGCTACACAAATTGATCAAAGGTTACTTGATTTATTATCATGTCACGTTCCTGAATAACATTATTTTTTGGATACAGCATCCTTGGCGGATTGTAGAGTGGATGACACGGCAGCTGCAACACCAGCAAGAACACCACCACTGCTTTTCGAATGAGGTTGGTGAATCACTTGCACGTTCCTTTCTTCTTGTCCTTGCCCTGTTGATGATCGATGATCTATGGTTTCCACCTTTCTTTCCGTGGTATCTCCTGTATTCATAGTCTCATTCTGACAGAAAAATTAACACAAGTTCATTCATCAAAACCCAATAAACAAGGTAAAAAAAGAGAGGAAATGGTTTGTTATACTACCTCCTTAGCTTGTTCATTCATGTTAACCAAGTAAGTTAATCTTTATAAGGTGTTTTGAAATTGAATTTTGACGTTTTACTATTAAAAGAGGCTATGTCCTTCTTTTTTAAACTACCTCACAGGCACGAAAATTTCGAGTTTATAAGGTGAGTTGTAAGTTGGTTAGATTATGTAGGCAGACGAAGAGGGTGTACACACAAAGCAACCCCCACATGTCATGTCACCAAACCACAAACCCACCCTTTGGATCAATGTATTTAGTTCCAATAAAATCTTGTAATGTCTTATATGATAATAAAGAAATTTCTCTTTATTTGGTGTCTGAGTATCTTCTTATATGGCTAATTGTAATATAACCAAATGAGTAGCTTAAATCCACATGAAATTGATTTATTGGCCAACACAATCAATTATGCTTACAGTCTAAAATTAATTACATGCTAAAGCTAACAAAGAACTATAGTTCAGACTTGGTGAAAAACAAGTTTCACAGTGACATTTTCCGTTTCAGTAGGGACTTAAACACAATTCTTAATATTCCTCTTTGGATTCACAATTCACCGGAAAACAGGGTTAGGTCCAGACATTTTGCGGCCTAAGGAAAAACTATTAGAGAAATTTAATATAATTTAAATTATTAATCATTATATTATTCTTCTGGCCTATTGAGATGCAGAATCATTTATCAAAGTTTTATATTGAAGTAATTATAACATTTCACTCTCAATAGATAACATGATTAACCCATTCAATCTATCTTGTAACATTCTTATGGCCTTCTGGGACTTTGTCATGTTTGATGTATATATTACATATTAGATTTTTAGGCCTTTACAGTAGTAAAAGATGCTATGTCTTTTTTTTTTCCCCTCTTAAACTACCTCTCAGACACGAAATTTTCGAGTTTATAACGTGAGTTGGAAGTTGATTAGATTATGTAGGCAGAGGAAGAGGGTCTCCACACAATGCACCCCCCACATGTCATGTCACCCAACCACAACCCTTTGTATCAATGGATCCAGATCCAATAAAATCCTGTAATGTCTTATGATAATAAAGAAACTCTCTTTATTTGTTTTGTCCAGGTGATATCCTTTGGTGACTAAGTTTCTTCTTCTATGGCTACTGGTAATGTAACCAAAGAAATAACATAAATCCATGTGAAATTGGTTTATTGGCCAACACCATCAATTAAGCATACTATCTAATATTAATTACATGCTAAGGCTAGCAAAGAACTCTAGTTCAGACTCGGTGAAGAACTTCACAAGTTTCACAATAAATTTTTTTTTTCTGTTTTTGTAGGGACTTAAACACAATAATTAACCTTTCTCTTTGGATTCCCAATTCACCAGAGAGGCACAAGAACAAAACTTGGCATCGGTGGTACCTTGCAGATAACCTTGGAATCTATAGTTGTGATCTGTTACAATGCTCATTAGGTTACTGAAACAAGATGAGAAAACTCTGGATTTTTGCACAACTCTAAAAGTCCTATTTTAAACTTGTATTTCATGGGTTTCAACATGTCTTTGCAAATCATCCTAATGCCTTTTTAAGAAACTGTTATAAAAGCAAATAAAAGAGACTAAGAATACGATCAAACAGGACATCAATTCTTAATAAAAACATATCCTAATTCTTGCTACCTTTATCTAGGCAGACTAGATTTACCAGTATTCATAACAAAAATAATTCTAGAACAACCTAATTATTATACATCCTTGTACATATTCCCTTACACATGAAACAGGAACTAAAATAGTGTCAAAAAGAATTTTCTATAATTTTAACAAATTCATAATTGAAGAAACAACAAAAGATTTAGCCGGTCATAAGAGGTGACTCGCTACAGTGAACATCGGATATGTCAGACAGCCTTTGCCTGGGAGACAAAGTTGTGATACCAGCTGCATCAAAGTCCATATTCAAAATATTCTTCCTCTTCTGAGTTTTAGAACTGCTTTTCTCCTCTGAAACCTCAGCAATGGGGCTCAATTGTCCAACTTCCTCATGGTGAACGGAAATCATAGCCTGAGCTTTAGCCATAGTTGTTCCATCATCATTAACATAATACAACATCTTTTGTATTGCTGCAACAACCTGAAGCATGAATGGTTACCAATAATAATAATTAGTATTATCACTGAAATAATTATCGAATTATTGGATTAATTTTAAGTAGTCAAACTGGAAAAAGTTAAAGAGTGCAGTACCGGTAGGTGTTCTATCTCTGATGTTTGGCAGAGTATCTCAATATCTCTCAGTTTCGCAAAGTAGAAATTTTGTTCCTTCTCAAGGCTATCAATGGATAACTTCAACTCTGTGATCTGCAATGACATTAGTCTTAGCAAGACACGATATACATACTGTCATTTGATAATTTTTAGATAGAAAAGAACAAGAACCTGTTTATCATATGCAGGACCACCAACGGAAGAAGGTCCCGCAGCCTTTGCCACTTGATTTAGCGTTTGCTGATGATACATCATTTCTTTGAGCAATATAGGAAGAATGGGATTTTGGTGCAGAGGAACCCTTAGTTGAGGAATGGGATGGTGCGGATTTCTTGCTCCCTTCTCTTCCTCCCTTGCCTACCTATCTCCTTTTCAAAGGATTATAACTGTAACAGTCAAAATCGAAGACCATTAAACAAAGACTTACATCCAGGATCAAGCTCTACAAAGTAGATAACATCATATCAAAGTGAATAACATATTTAAAGCTCTCAATTTCCCAAATTTTTATCATTATGAGCAAACCATCTCAAGTAACACAAGATGATATTATAGTCAAAAACCAATAATGCTCACTAGGATTAGAAAATATACAATACGAACAGATAAGATGATAGGATACAAAATCTAGAGAAACCATTAGTAAATTTGTTAGGAATTAAGTCCCACACCGTTGTTTGGGAATATGAGTAAAATAACCATTTATAATGATTCAGGCAACCCTTCTCTTTTGAGCTAGTTTTTCAGGTGAAGTTAGAGTCACTTATTTTATTATGTTATGACAACCTATTCCAAAATAAATGTTCAGTTTTGCAAACATCACAAGAAAAAGAAATTTAAAGAATTGGATAGAGGAAATGGGATGTCAATATTGGAAAAAATATCATAATATTATTATTGTATTTTGGAATATTTAGAGTAACTTATCAATCAAACAGAATCATATTAATCACACATTACATTGCATAACATCCCAACAATATTATTTAGAAGAGTTTCACCTTTTCGCAGTGTATAATCCATGAAACTCATTAGAATTTTTACTCACGTCAAACAAAAATCCTATTTATACTATTAGTAGGATTCGACATTAAAAATATAAATTGAGATATTGAATTAAATGAAATGAAATTACTTGAGGGCACTAGAATTGACAGTATCACAGTATCTTTTCATCCATTGCATAAACTCCAAATTATCTAGTGGTCATCCTTTCACGAGCTTGCTCACCTCAATATGCTGAAACAAAACCACACACTACAACAAAACACATCAATTTAGAAGCAGAAACATGAGTGAAATGGGAGGTCAAGGAAGTAATTTAATGAAAGAGACATTATTAAGGCATGAGATACTAACAATGAGAAGGAAGTAACCAACAAAAACAACTAATTAAGCCTAACAGAGTGTAACAGAATTAAGTAACATGGTGTAACAACAACCTTGGTGATTTTGAGCTTGTCGAAGACATATTGAAGGACCTTGTAGTTTTGAATCATCTCGTACTCACTCTTGGCATCGAAACTGACCTTGTGCATAGGCACCATCCTTGGATGAGCAGCGTCCATAAGCTGACACCGCACCGCACCCGAACATGGCTGAAATTTCAATTCAATTCGATGAGATGATGAAGAAATTTTTTTTTTTTTTGTGATGTGATTGGGAAATGAAGAAGAAGACTAGTAGGTAAACTAAACCAAATACCTCTTCGACTTTGGAGAGATTGAGATAGAGAGTGGAATTGATCCAAGGGAGGATCTCAGATCTACCGACGAAGTATGCAGAATCCATTATCCCTATGTTGGTAGATATTTTCTAATATTTTCTTCTTTTTCTTTGTCTTTGTCACTTTTCCTTTTCATATGTAATTTCTCTGGTCTGGGCAGAAAATGGAGAGAGAAGAGAAGTGGTTGTTTTCTCAATTTCAAATTTTGTACTAGGGCTAGCCGTTTGGGACTGGCATCCTGGGTGGGCTTTTTTGAGTGACTGCAAAACAGAACTATTGGGCCTGTGTGTTTACTATTTTTGAAAACATTTTTTTGTTTTAGAAAAAAAAAAAACAAAAGAACCTGCTTGATAGGATTATTTTGTAAAAAAATTTGTCAAAAATATTCTAAAAACAATACTTTTTTGACTTGATTCTAAAATCAAATGCATGCACTTGGGTTTTTAAAACAGAAAATATGAGAACATCCTGAGATATTTTTTTCCTTCAGGTTTTTAGTTTTTGTTCGAAAACAATGTCTTTTTTTATTAATGGCATAGACGTTATTATCTTTGAAAAATAATTGTTCATTCCTTTGCTCTTCTTTTCTTTGGTCTCCAACTCTTTCCGCACAGAGAGGCCATTTTGTTTCCTTTATACATTGCAATTCTATTTTCTCCTTGTTTGATCTCATCAGTCAATCCTCACCTGCGACTTCCTCATTAGAATTGGCATACTCTCTATCTAGGTGTGTCACCATCTCTTATTTCGCATTTTTGCTTCTAAAATTGCTAGGTTTTAGGATTCTTTCACATTTTATGAGGGGCTTAAGATAGATGGTGCCTTCATATTCAAAAAATTCAACAAAGTTGAGGCTGTATTAAACGAAAGGCCTTGTTGCACAGCGCCAATCTATTAAACTATGGTGGGTGGCAGCATAAAATAAGTCTTTGCTGATTTGTTTTGGGTTTGCCTTTGTAAACAGTGGTGAACCTTCTTGAGGGCGGAGGGGAGCAACGACTCCCCCCAGAAAATTTTTACCAATTTTTTTTTAAAAAGAAAATGGTAGTATTAACGACACTCTCAAACTGATGTAGTTTAGGGTGTTTACTAATAATATTATAATAAGTACGAGTAAGTGAGCCTCGGAGTCGAGTACGTGTAAATATGTAATTGTATTTGTGGGAGGCGCAGTACTGCATACAAGAATGATACCGAGTCTGACACCTGTTGTCCTAGGCTATAGGTATATTGGTTTCAAATTTTTAATGTAAAATATTGTTTTTTACTTTTCAGTTTCATTTTTTTTTCTTTCATTAATTTTCATTGCAAATTTCCTATTTGCATATCATATACCTGGTAAATTTTCTTTCATTACTTTTCACTCATTGGAATTGCTAATACCTCCCATTGTTTTTTTATGATAAACTATGGGTTTGAATATTCCCACTTTTTGTTTATATTGAGATTTATAATTTAGACTAATTGCAGTTAAGTAGAGGTGTTAAAAGCCCTTTTTTTTTTTTGGTAGAGTTAAAAGCCCTATATATATATATATATATATAATTTTAGTTTTATGCAATTTTTATTTGATGGTGGTTGATTTATGGTGTTTTTATAATTTTTTATGTAATTAATTTCACATGTTTTAGGAATGATGTAATTTTCTTGAAAAGAAACAATGATAAAACATAAGAAAGTTACTGCATTTAGCTCCAACATTTTCACTACTTCAAAAACATCCTTTTAATGATCAAACAGGTCAATCGGATAAGCAACCTTTCAAGATTTTAATGATCAAACAGGCCACGGTTGATAGATTTGGCATGACCACGGAAAGCATTCCCAGGTTTTGAAATATTCATTGAATAAAGGAAATGAAGTTTGAAGAGTTTTATCTTAAATGGGGTCATATGATATCAATGCCATGTTGAAATTACATTAATTTAACTAGTAATTAGTGGCTCCCCCAAATATTTTAGTCAAAATCTGCCACTGTTTACAAAGCTTGTCTATTGGTGGCTTTGTTTATTGCGGAAGTTCCCAGCTCATTCAAGTAGGCACAAAACAAATGGTAGAATCATCGATTACTTTATGACATAGTAAGAACTAGCAAGCACAAGCACTTCATATTATCTCTCTCATATATATATATATATATATATATATATATATATATATAACTTAGTTCTTTCACATAATCAACAAAACCATAAAATGAGGTATGAAAAACTACAAGGATTTATACTTAGGCAAATGATAATAGTGTCTTATATTGGAAGATGGGATAACAATTCTTGCCCAAAAATGTGTAACAACTTTGTATCATAAACTCTAATTATTTAATATTTAAATCAATTACCCAATAGCGTATGATGATAATGAAAATGGATCTAAACAAACTTTATATGCAAAGTCTGTGGTTTAAATTCTGGAGTTGCTACTTTAAGGAGAGGCTTACTTGATCATCACCTTCAGCCCCTGAAAGTGCGTATCAATTAAATTAAAATTTTTTTTTTTTACAAAATCTATACAAAGTCTATATCAACAATCCCTAGCCTATATATTTGAGATTTTTTTTTTTGGCGTGACATAGCATTTGCTGCAAATTTATTTATAAGGAGAGATAAGGATAATTTATTTATGATTAGTTGACAATTTAAAAATATTACACCAGCAATTCATACAAATCAAATTCTTTTTTGTGCAAAATTTATATAAAGTCTATATCAACAATCCCCGCCTTATGTTTGGTAATTTTTTTTTAACGTGACATAGCATTTGAAGCAATTTTATTTATAAAGGGAGATAAGGTAATTTTCTCTATTAATTGGTTGGTTGAGTTAAAAATTAACATTGTTATTTTTAAATGAGAATTTTAAGTTTTAAGAACTAAATTCATAAAATTTATGTATAAAAGACTAAATTGAGAAAGAACATATCTTTCCGGAACTAAACTAATGTTTTATTCTTTAAAAAGAATAGAAACTCCATAAAGTGTTGCTGAAAGAAAACAAGCTTCCTTTATCAAACTTCCATTTGTGTTTCAACACAATCTCAACCAAACATGACAAGTTAATCTTATGTGGTGTTTGCTTCATGAAATGTTTTATGGGTAGGTAAATTATATTCCTAAGAATCTCATTTCCGGGAATATATCTTTCCCACCTTCACATGTAGGAATAAAGTTTTTGACTTTTATTCACTAATTTTGTTCTCGGATATCTTTTATGTCTGATAACATTTTTTTAAAAACTTGTACCAAACTTGCCAAACTTTAATTTCTATACCCACATTCTCAGGAATATTAAAATATAACTTGTATCAAATAGTATCTTGAATATTCCTTTTTTTAGCCCAATAATAATTTGTCTGTTTGTCGATTCTTAATTTATTCCTTTTAACTTACAACGATGTCAGAAGATTTTGCTTCCAAGGTCTATTTAAAACAGTTAATTAATTAATTGAAATGATTTAAGTAGGAAGAGAAAAGGGAAACAAGATAGGAGACGATGGCTTATTATACCCAATGGGTACCCACAAAATTTATCTATGATGGATAGAATAATTACCCACAAAGTTCTTATCATGTTTTTATGCATATGCAATATTCTTATATATGTTTTTACTTATATGTTGTCCTCCAATTATGTTATTATACATTCCTTTTATGGTTTGCCTTTTGGATTTCAGGGGTTACATTTTTTAGTTTTACTTACTTTTACTTACTTAATCATAGATGGAAAGTCCACATGGAGTAACTCATTGAAAGGAATCCGAAAATAGCTCTTATCCTACTTTCTCTATTACTCTCACACAACTTGAAAGTGAACATAGTGATTACGAGGGTATTTTTAATCAAAGTTCTTTTATTATTATTGATTTTCCATAGTTAATTAAAATGTGAGTAATGAATGCGAGTATGAGTACTTAGGTATTCAGCGGGTAAGGGTACATGTATTATGTTGGAGTTATCTCAACTGATCATCTTTCTGTTATAACCTCTAGTAGTTAGGATCTATCACTTAGTTTATTTGATCTTACCTTTGTTTTTAAATTTCAAATTTGTATTGTAACAACCTAGCTTATCAGCTTGTATATCTATTTATAGCCTTGAAACAATCTGATTCATTAATGCAAATATCATTCCTTATAATCTCTATATGGTATCACAGAAAATTTGTGCTTAACGGCTCATTTTTATCGATCCTATGGCTACTTCCACCACTTCCACAAAAATCACACCCAACTCTACTTCACCCTCCCCTGTCATACCTTTCATTAAGTTTAATTTTGCCTCAAATCTCCCTATTAAGCTTTGTTCGACCAACTACCCTACATGGCACAAACAAATTCTTCATCTCCCAAGGCTAACAATCTTGAAGGCTATGTTACTGGAACCACACCTTATCCCTCTACCCAAATTGGGACTGCTGATTCTGATGTCACCAATCCAGCTTATCTACACTGGTGTCGCCAAGATAACCATGTTTCCCTTGCTCTCCTTTGTTTTTGCAGCCCTGAAGCACAAATTATCATGTCCTCAGCTATTTCCTCTGCAGATGCTTCGACCAAACTGCAAAAGGCTTTCTCTAACTGATCTCGGGCCAGAATTATGTCCTTGAAAGAAAGGCTTGCTTCAATCACAAAGGGCACATCTAGTGTTGATGACTATCTTCGTTCTATAAGAACTATAGCTAATGAACTTGCTCTCATTGGTCATCCTATTTATGACATTGATCTTGTCATTGCTGCCCTCAATGGCTTGGATTCCTCATTTCATGAATTTACTGCTTCCATTAGAACTCGTGACAACCCACTTCCATTTGATGAATTGTTTGACAAACTTGTTGATTTTGAAATTTTTCTTTAGAGAGATGTGAAACATCATGCTACAGCAGCTCCTGTCACTATAAATTATACTTAAAGAGCCTCTCCTCAGTTCTCTAACTAGTCCAATAACCATTTCAACATAAGAATGTTCAATCCCAACCGCAAGCCAGCTGAACCATCCCATTCCAATTCTGTTCCTAATTGTCAATATTGCGACAAGGATGGTCACACTGCCAAAACTTGCTACAAAATCCATGGCTATCCTCCCAAGCATTCCAAAAGGCCTCAAGCACACAATGTGCAATTGTTTTTCTAATTTAGATTCTGAATGGCTATTGGATTCGGGTGCCTCTCATCATGTTACTCATGATCTAGCCATTCTTCACATCTCCAAGGATGTTGCTGCCTCTGATCAACTTTTTGTTGCTGATGGTAAGCCACTAACAATTAAAGCAACTGGTTCTGCTATTTTAAATACATCTGCTAAGCAATTCCATTTATCTGATATTCAATATGTGCTTAATGTCTCTCAAAATTTGGTTTCAGTTTCTCAATTATGTAAGACTAATAATGTCTCTCTTGAATTCTTTCTAGGCATTTTGAGGTCAAGAACTTGGCAATGAGGAAGATATTGCCGCGAGGAAGAAAACATAGACATCTTGTTGAAACTGCCAGATGCTTGCTTAATCATGCTTCCCTACCTTCCAAATTCTGGTGCTACTCTTTTCAAACTGCAGCCTACCTCATTAACAGATTACCAACTCCAAGTTTGAAAATGAAATCTCCCATCCAACAACTATTCAAAACTGATCCTAATTATTCTAAACTCCGAACCTTTGGCCGCTTATGCTATCCTTGTCTCTCTCCATATGTCTCCAATAACCTTCAGCCTAAGTCTCAACCGTGTGTCATCTTTGGTTACAATTCATCTCAAAATGCTTAACTATGCTTCAATCCAATCACCAACAAACTTTACACCTCAAGACATGTTAAGTTTGTACAAGATATATTCCCTTTTTCGACCTTATCCTCTACCCCATCACTTCAAACACTTTGAAATTCAAATCTACTAGATGAACAACAACCTGTAACAAACTTTGACCTTTTCAAATCTGCCACCTCAATTGAATCCTCTCCCTCTCTTTCAACTTTAAATGCTCCATATCATCCTCAACTAACTGATCCTTCTTCAGATTTCCTTCCTTATCTCCACCATCATCAGATCCTGTTACTCCATCACATTCTTCTCCCTCTTTATCTCAAAATTCCAGTCCTGTCTCTTCATGTCCTTCTCCAACTTCCATTGAGTCTCCTTCAACTTTACCGGAAGGTGATGATCTTCCTATTTCTTCCTTAGTAGCAGTACCTCCCTCGGACACTACCTTCTCTCACCATCCCATGGTTACAAGATCCAAGAATGGCATTTACAAACCAAAGAAATTGAACACTGTTAGCAAATTTCCTCTTCCCTATTCTGTTAAGCCTTCTTGTGCTTCTCAAGCTATTGAAGTCTATGAATGGAAGAAGGCTATGAGTGAGGAGTTCAATGCTCTTCTAGCTAATGGCACTTGGACTCTTATTCCTCCAAAGGATCATCACAATGCTCACTAGGAATGATTCCAAGTTTCTAAAGGATTTTCAATTGGATCTGTTTATGAAATTCTCTCTCAAAACTCTTGGTAGTCTAAGTCACTTTTTGGTTATAGAGTTTCTACCCACTGATCATGGTCTATTTCTCACTCAGCATCGCTACATCAAGGACCTTCTTTGCAGTTTTAAAATGCAAGACTCCAAGCCAATCTCCACGCCAATGGCCACGAACTCCTCTCTCATTTCGGCTATTGGTAGTCCAGGGTGTAATGTCATTGAATATCGCAAATTAGTTGGTTCATTTCAGTATTTGTCTTTGACAAGGCCTGATATTGCCTTTGTGGTAAATCGCCTTTCACAACATACGCACAGGCCAACTGATCTTCATATACAGGCTGCCAAGCGAGTACTTAGATATTTAAAAGGAACAATAGATCATGGCTTGCATCTCACATGTGATGCCTCATTCTCCCTTCAAGCCTTTTGTGATTCTGACTAGGCGAGAGACACATCTGATTGCAAGTCCATTGGCGCATACATTATTTACTTTGGTTCCAACCCCATTTCTTGGTCTTGCAAGAAGCAAAAGACTATGGTCAAGTCTTCAACAGAGGTTGAGTACCGAACCATTGCTACCACTACCACTGAAATTCTTTGGCTTCAACAATTGTTAAAGGAGCTCCATCTTCCTCTTTCCACTAAACCTCTAGTTCATTCAGATAATCTTGGTGCTACCTACCTTTATGCCAACCCTTTTTTTCACTCTAGAATGAAACATCTTGCAATTGACTACCATTTTGTAACATATTTGGTCTCCAACAAGAACCTACAAGTCCTGCACATTCCTTCCAGTCATCAACTTGCAGATCTTTTGACTAAACCTTTGTCATCTACACGGTTTCACTTACTTAAGTCCAAGATTGGTGTAGTCAATCCCTCCACCATCTTGAGGGGGCGTGTTGGAGTTATCTCAGCTGATCATCTTTCTGTTATAACCTCTAGTAGTTAGGATCTATCACTTAGTTTATTTGATCTTATCTTTGTGTTTAAATTTCTAATTTCTATTGTAACAACTTAGCTTATCAGCTTGTATATCTATTTACAGCTTTGTAACAATCTCATTCATTAATGCAAAAATCGTTCCTTTATAATCTCTATATATTAAAGGTTCTACCCATGCGGGTACAGATCTAGGTACGAGTATTACTTTTTTTTAAACGCGGATAGGGGACAAGTACTATACTACCCTACGCATACCATATCCATTATCAACCCTACTAACCAGTGCTAAGTGTATAAGGAGTTGAAGGACCGGGGTTCAAATCCTGGCAAAAGAGAAAAAACTAACATAACAAGTAACATACTAACATTTGCTTATAAGAAAAAATAGTGCTAAAGGTCACTGATTAAAGAATCAAAACTGAAGAATTTGTATGAAAAAATGGTCTATTCAATATGTTGAAAAATGTTACACTTAAGTTTCTTATACAAATTTTTCTTTGGGTCTTGCTAGGCACTGGTTAAGAAATTCAAAGATAGAAATTTCTTATTAGAAGGTGCAACTTTTAAGAGTTCAACGATTTGAATACACCATTTTCCTATGTAAATTTTCTATGTCTGGTTTCTTAACCGATGCCTTAGGGCACTGGGAACTGGTTAGCATTTTTCTTTTTCTTTTATTACTCCCTCCGTTCCTTTTCTATGGTAATTTTAGTTTTTTGTTTTTGTTCCAAAACAATGGATATTTTATAAACCCAAGGTATATTTGACAATTTTTTTCCATATATACCCTTATCATAAAATTAAATTGAAATACATGCATTGAAAACACACTAAACCTTCCCTACTTAAATTCAGTCATAAATACATTACACATATCAATGATACTATAAATAAGGGTAATTTGGTACAAATGTAAATAAATTAATATTTTCTTAATCTGTGTGTAAAAACCTTAAATTACCATAGAAAAGGAACGGAGGGAGTAATTCCTAAGGCACTCACTGACTAGCAAGACCAGTAACATATACTCCCTCCGGTCTCTATTGTAAGCAAAAATTAAATGGGACACACATATTAAGATAGTTAATTGATCTCATTTAAAAAAGTCATTGGGAATAAAAAATTAAGTTTGTTACCTAAATTACCCTTCCTCTTATTTATTAAGCTTGTGTTATTGAGAATAAAAGGAGTCATTGGAAAACAAAATTTGTATTAAATGAAGGGTATTTTGAGAATAACTTCATTAAATGAGAAGAAAGTAGTTGAAATTTGCTTATATTTTGGACCAAAAAATTTGGAAATTTTTGCTTACATTGTGGACCGGAGGGAGTAATCCTTTGCCTTGAAAATCAGCAAATGAATTAGTGCTAGCAGCATAGATATGCTCAACGAACCTGACACAATTCCAACATACAACATTGAATTCCAACACAAAATCCTATTAGTCAATCATAACTATACCTTTTTCTACAAGACCAGTGTGGCAAATCATGTTTTAGTGGTTATAATAATATGACAAAGAAGAAGATGAACATGGGATCTTGTCAAGAACTTGTAGCACCTCTTTCATTGGTGGCCTTTTCTGTGGAACGCTAGACACACAACTGTACCCTAACTTGAAGCAAGCCAACAAGGCCTCCTCCTTATCCTCCATCTCAGCACGGATAGCCACGTCAGCCATCCGCAAGGCCCGGGTCTTATCCTCGACCAAAAGCCCAGGCCCTTGGCCCATATCATCCAAAACCACTACCTTACCCGTTAGCAGTTCAAGAAACATGACCCCAAAAGAATACACATCCCACTTTGGGTGAGGTTTCAGGTTCCTGAGTGACTCAGGTGCATGGTAAGGAGACACGCCACCTATCGAGCTCGGGCTCGGGCTTGGGCTAGGCCCAAAAGTGATGTCTTGGAAGCTATCACGTGAGGCCGTGGACCTCTTGCTCCCAAAAATACGGGCTGATCCTCCAGCTTTATAACTAGAGTCGCCGGTGACAATCTTCTCAAGCCCAAAGTCTCCAATCTTGGGTTCCATGTCGGTGCCCAATAGAATATTGCTAGGCTTCAAATTTCCATGCACGTGCTTCTTCTCGTGGAGGTACGCTAGACCACGTGCCACCCCTTTCGCTATCTTGAGCCGGGCTTCCCATGGTAAATGACTAGGCGAGGAGCCCACCTTCCCTGACATTCCAAGCACACAAAACTACTTTACTCTATAATCAACCACATTGACCAAATTCTATTATTTACACACATTTATATAATTTTATTATTTAACAATAATCGACTAGCGACACAATAATCTTTCAAAAACTAAATTAAGGGCTTGCTCTTTAATTTTACCCCATAAGTAAACATTTAAAAAATTTGTGTAAGAGTGACATGTTATTCCTATAGAAAATGATTTTTGAACATCCAAATAGGAAAATAATATGGCGTCCCTTTTTTTCTGATGTATTTTTGGAATGCGTCTATATATAAAAAAATTAGTAAAAGATAGAGATAAATATATATGATATCACATACGCTATCCAAAATATAATATTTAAATAACACAACTCTATTACTATTTATCATGGAGGTGCCCCAAATACGTAAATTTTGGTTTTTTTTTAACATTAGATTCCATAACTAACAACTATTGTGTGTAAAATAGTTAGACTATCAGCAATGATTGAGCAGAGTGGTGGAAGCATAAAATGGTCCTAGTTTCAGTTTCACTTAAATTGAGTTTTCACAAAAGAGAATGGGCATGATAGGTGTTTCCAATTATGGGCACGCACATCGCTATCTGAAAGCCATTGATTCGACCAGGTTGACTATCGATTGCATTAAAGTAAAGGGGTTCAGTTGCACCTACTCCACCATCAACTTCACTCTCCATATCACCCTATTCTAAGCCCAAGTGCATTTTAGTAAAACACAACACATCATGCTAACGTACACAACATAAAAACAAAAAAAGTGTGTGCTGGTGTTTGTGTTGTGAAAACAGAGAGAAGAAGAGAATTAGAGACTTACTGTAACGAACATTAGCAAGGCACCCATTTGGAACGAAGTCATAGATAATAAGCTTCTCATCATGTCCCCAATAGAACCCACGAATCCGAACCAAATTCGGGTGAACCAACTTAGCCACGACCTTGACTTGGTTCTCGAAATCCTTGAACCGTTCCACACCACTCTCACCAATTCTCCGAACCGCCAAAGAGGTTCCATCTTCAAGCACAGCCTTATACATTATGCTCGAACCGGTGGCACCTAATATATACGCTGAGGCCTTTAAAAGTGTTTCCAACTCAAGCTCTTTTTCCCCATCCACAGTTACCAAAGTACCCTTTTTGGAAGCAGCTTCTTGCACTTGTTTCGGATTTTCATGACCCTTTTGGTAATTCTTCCCCCCATCTTGCTGTTCTACTTCACGTTCAGAAGAAACCGTTGACTCTGATGACGACCCTTCTTCTTCTGTTCTCTTCCTCAAACACGACCACCTCGTAAACCCTCTCGATTCCGAGGTCGATGATGAACTGTTATCATCACTCCTCGCTGTTTCTGCTTCGTTCTTCATTGCATTTTCCGCGTCTCTCTCTTTCTCTTATACGCGTAGATGAAAATCATGGCTAAGATTCCAATCCCTACAACGTCTCCAACAACGATTCCAATAACAGTTCCTCTTCTAAGCCCAGTTCTGTGAGAATGAGAACCCGTTGGTGACATAGGAGAATCATCGAGCGTCTTCGGCATTGCAGCGATTGCGGGAGGAGAAGTAGGAGAAGAAGGAATAGAACAAGGTTTCATAATTGGTGCTACTTCGCCACACAAATTAGGGTTCCCATCGAAACACTTAGGTTCCTGATCCAAGAAAACGACAGCGGAATCAGGAACCTCACCGGTGAGATTGTTAAACGACAAATCAACACTCGCGTTTCGTGGAATCCTCGCCGCGAAACCAGGCGATATTTTACCGTGAAAACGGTTATACGAAATGTTCAAGTAGATGATATCATCGCCGCCGAAATTCTCGGGCAAAGTTCCGTTCAACAAGTTGAAAGACAGATCCAAAACTTGCAACGTTCGTAGCTCGGTAGGAAGAAAACCGAACAAGTAATTGTTCTTCAAAGTGAAAACTGTTAGGTTCTGCATGTTGGATAAATTGTCGGGAACTTTTCCCGCCAAGGCATTATCGGAGAGGTTAAGGATTCGGAGAAACCTAAGCTGTGTCAAAGTTTCTGGAACCTCTCCGGTTATTAAGTTGCTGGATAGGTTCAGTGATCGAAGCTCTGAAGAAGGTTGGAAGAACGAAGAAGGGAGAGAACCGTTGAGGGAGTTGTTGGAAAGGTCTAGAACTTGGAGGTGTTCGATGGAACCTAAATCAGAGGGAATTGAACCTACGAGGTGAGAATTTGGTAGAGAGAGTGAAGTTACACGATATTGGGTGGTTTTGTTTGAAGGTAAAAATATGGGGGAGCATACGACGCCGTTCCAGGAACAAGGTGTGTCGTCGCTGTAGTTCCAAGTTGAGAGAACGTAGTGTGGGTCGCTTAAAACGGCGTACTTGAAAGAAAGTAATAGAACACCGTCTCTAGTTAGGCCATAACATTGGTTAATGATGATCACAAGAAGAAGAAGGAGAAGAAGGGTGTTTGGGTGGCTCATGATTTTACAGAGTGATACCACATTTCTTGAAATAAAAATGGAGATAGAAAGAAGAGAGAGGAGGGTGAAGAGGTTTTAATGTGAGGAGACAGAAAACCATGTGGGTGGAAATTGGAATATAAGAGAGAGAGAAAAAAAGGTTGCAGGATAAACAGCTCACCAAAACATACCCTCTTCTTCTTTCTGATCTTTTTCGATCATTATTTTGGTTATTTACTGTGATAAGTTGCTCCCTTGAATTAAAAAAGAAAGAAAAAAAGAAAAAAATGCTAACGAGTATTATCAGGATACTTATTAAAAAATAAAAAATAAAAAATAACAAGTTTTCATTGAGAATTTGTGTATTTAATATTTTAAGAAGTAAAATATTTACTTTTTTAATGTAAACTTGCTTTTTATGAGTTTCTTAAAGAATATTCTAAAGACACTCGTTAATATGATTCTAAATAGAAAGTAAAAACATTCTTGAAATTAAAAAAATTTCGTTACTTCTCAAATTGAAAAACATCCCTAAATTGAACTAATTTGATTGATGTTTTTCAATTTGAGAATTTTTTTTGCAAATTTCTTAATTTGAGAGACTAAGTTATCACGGTCTTGCAATTTCAAGGATCGAAATAATAATTTACTCCCCTCTCTTTTCTCTTTTTACTTTTTAATGAAAAACCAAAGCCCGGTTTACAAATATGCTCTCTGAGATGTGCAGTATGGTGTTATTAATTTATAGGTGAGCTTGAAATAGTTAATTGGTCTAACAGTTTGTTATGTCTCTCACTCTATTCCTAGTACTCGTAAAGTGATGCGAGAATAGCATCTTTTCTACTAGTAGACATGCAGGTGGAGTTGGAAGATTTGTAAACTCTTTGATGCTTGGCTGATTGAATTTGAGGAAACTCTTAATTGATCAAATCCCTATGTGAATTGAATATAATTAATTTTTTTAAGGTACTAATATTATAACGGATTCCAAGCTGGTTAGATATAGTCTCGCTGTTAATTAAAGAAGGTTGAATATTCAAACTATTGGGGAAAGTAAATCATAATACTCCATCCGGTCCTTATTATAAGAGATAAATGACTACTTTTATTTGATCCAAAATATAAGAGACATACATGTATTTTGACAAATATTAAATGCTCATTTCCAATATTATCCTTATTTATAATAGGGTTTATATTTACGAGACAGTATCAACTTTCCATACATGTAGGTTTGTTCATTAATTATTGAAGGGTTAAATTTGTAAATTTATATGAATATTAATTACGGATAGCTTATTTCAATGCATTTCCTTGGTCTGTATATTTTAGGGTTTTGCCTTTTATATATAGGACCAGAGGGAGTAGTATATTAAGAGTTAGTTTAATAACAACAATACTTGCATAAATACCATGATAAAAAATTAGATACTTTATTGTAGGCAAATGAAAAATGGTACGAGTTTGTTGTAATCATGGTTGTCATTTGTTTTCTTCTCCTTTCCTCTCAATGGATCAGAAATTGAGAAAATTCTACAGCAAATATTAGAGCTTCCCCATCAGCGATTGGATACCATTATTCTCACCTTCGTTGGCCTTTGACAGAACAGGGGAATGAAGAGATTAAACCAAAAAAAGGGAAATATTTTAAAAAGGGTCATGCTTGGTCAAGGATACCCAAAAAAGCAAAAAACCATTGGAAAATTAAGTTTATCATATTTCAAAATATAAAATACATCAAGTCTCAATGTAAACTTTCATTTTTAAGATCCTTAACCAATACTGTTAGGGCACTGGTTAATATTATCCCCTTTTTTTAAAAAAAAAACATTATTAAGCATAGTATTTTACTTAATAATTTCTAAAAAAATTACCAACCGAGCAAAGCAAGATTTAAGTTTGTGAGGTCATATTAGTCGTTGATTTTGAAAACGAATATTTTAATTATTGAAGTAGCAAGCACTCATCATATTAATTGTTCTTTATAATTGTCAAAGTTTATATACTTTAATTTGAATCTATTTAATCGACCGATTACAATTTCAAAAAATAATATAATTAATGTTTACAATTTAAAGAATTTAAATAATAATTTTAGAAATTGAAGACTAATATAATGATCATTTATAATTTTAAAAACTAAAATGATACATCATATTTTCTCAACTAGTAAAACATGTAGCAGTACCATTATTGAAGAGGGGCCCAAAACGTAATAATGCTATCCCGTCAAAACGTCATTATTGAATTAATGCTAAAAGAAATAAAAATCTGATCTCGATTAAATGTTTACCATTTCTTTTTTTACTATCAAAAGTTTAGGGTGAGTTCTTCTGATTTCTAAGAAAAAACTATTAATTTTAACCAAGAATTATAATAAAATTATAAATTATTTATCAATGGAAAATATTAAATGGTAAGAACCCTTTTTTATGAAACGATGTACGAATAGAAAGAAAAAAAAAGTAAGAAAAGCAAGCACTTTAAGTAATATCAGATTTAACAGTGCGTGTATTTTGTAACACACAATTATATGCTACCACGACATTAGTTTTTTGATCAGGTCCACGACATTAGTTTGGCACCGCATGTCATTTCTCTCTATCAATAAAGAATATCATCATTCAATTCCAAATCATGCTATTATTGTGATTGAAAATTAGACTACTGAGCCAAACCTGTTAACCCTACCATTTCCAATTTGACCGACGGTCACTAATGATCAATGTATTCTATGTCATGCCATTGCCATGTATAAAGACATACATTAAAGACCAACCCATATTGAATTTCATTACCGCGAGAAGTTATGGCCCCATTGATAAGCAATGTGGTGACAATAAATACGGAGTATAATATCAATAATATTGCTGACCTACCCATTTTGTTTTTTTATATGAAATACCATCCTTAACAGTGATGAACATTGCTCAAAAACAATTCTACACTATTGTACTACGATTCTGTGCAAAAAGGTGTCCAATTATTTTGACGGTGGACAAAAAAAACAACTAGACCACGATATCATCTTGTTCACATTCACATTTTATGAAACATAAACAGATGCTGTAGATTTGATATTAGATTATTGGCAAGATGGCACCAATCCAAATTTTGGGTAACAGTTTTTGGTCCTCCACAGTACAGAGCAGCTATGTTTCAGACTTTAGGAACTAAGCATTAGATTTCAGATCACACATGGGAATGCATTATCACTCCCACATTGTCATATTATTCTTTATTAGCTTGGTTCTTGCATTTTTAATATTTGGTGGCAGCTTTACTGACCTCATATTTAAATAAACAATTTGGTACCAAAGTAAACAATTCCCCTTTTAAAATTTGATTAAACCCAAGATTCAAAAAGGTCCGATACCTGCTTTATATGGTGGAAAATTAAATTGGTAAGCATGATCCAGACTAAAGTTCATCAAACTTTTACTTTCTAGCTCTATTAATAGTAAAAGTTGCTTTTATTTTTTTCTATTTTTTTTCTATTTTGAATCTAGATCAACCCTTTTCTTCTTTGCTGGGAATAAAAGGTTAAAAAGGCTCTTAAAGGCTTAAAGGACATATATTTTGCTTTTCTTTAATATACATATATTCTCTTCCCATATAAAAAGATGCCCAGAGCAACTACAAAGGAAAAGGTTGGGGCCATGCTGTTTTAGGAAGATGACCAAAACAAGTAGTTTCGAGAAAGGTTAGAGACTATGGACGTTGGATAGATGATCTAAGATGTACCAAACCAATGGTTAGGATTGTGACTGCATGTTAACTGACCATAATGATGAAGGATGTTAATTAAGTGATTACTAATATTGATTATTGAATAACATTCTTAAGCACTGCATAATACGCATGTACACATTGATTAATTTATACTTAATTATCAATATAAAATAATGTGTAAAAATTGTATATGAATCACATAACTATTTTGATAATGTTATGAATATGATTATTTTTTTCTCACATACCTCACAAAAAAAAAAAAATCATCATTCATTTTTTTCCTCTCTCTTGTCCTTTTTGTTCTCCCCATCAATGAACCCACAAACTTTTTCGTGTGCTTTGTATGCTTACCTTTTTCCTTTGTGTATGACAATAATTTCTCATATATTTTTAGTGTGTTGAATTTTGTGATGTCTATATCATTTCTAATTCCTTCATTTAAGACCTTTTGTAGTTGAGGTAATCTGAAACTTTGTGAAAAGATTCTAGCCCCTATGCCTTTAAGTTGGTGTACAATGATTAAGGGCCAAAAAGAAATTTGACTATTCACTGAGCCAAATAAAACTTATAGTGAGTGACGCCTAGCTACAGATAACGTTTGTTTTTGCCTTTTTCCTTTCATCAACATTGAACAGAACATAATAGAGAATGGCTTTTCCTTTGAACTCTGAAGCCTATGTACAACTTTGCTTCCCCCTATGAACGGATCGTGTTTCTCATATATCGTTTACTTCTTGAATAAGTTAACCCATGGAATCTGTAAAAATATTGACATTTTGCTCAGTTGATAAGCAACCATGCATTTTTTAACTTGTGAAATGAACAGAGAGACAGAGAGAGACAGAAGATTAATTAGTCAATTTGACTTAATTAACCAAATAGCTAGAACGAAAATCAATGAAGAAAAGTAGAGTGAAAAACTGGTTAACAATGGTAAGATCATTTTTGAAGCAATGAAGTGGTGGTTTCAGCGGTTGAACTTCGGTAAGTGGAGTCGACCCCGTGAAAGGGAAGGCATGGCATGACTAAGTCCAAAGTATGATAAATTAATATTAAATTAAATAATGTGTGTCATAGGACACTTGGGTTCAAGTCCTTTGTGGCTGCTCCTAAACACCAGGCTGACTAAGGTTTGTTTCTCACTGGCATTTTGTCTTGTGCTCTGTCTATTCTTAAATGAGATTTGTAGAACTTGATTCACACATGCTAGCATAATCTTAGTTGAGAATATAGGCATATTTTACTTTAGATCAAGTTTTTTTTTTTGTTTTTTTGTTTTTAGGAATTTAGATCAAGTTAAATAAAAGAGATAGGACAATAGATTTTTGAAAATAACTAGCAAGATACCCGTGCAATCGCACGGGTCATTTAGTATTTATGCATGTTTAAAATGGACATACACATAAAATTATACAGCTACTTGAGAATCAAACATAATTTGATAGGAAAAATAAAATTTTGTTAATATCAAATCAATTCATTATAATATTAACATCATGAGCAATGTCACACAATAAGAAATTTCAAAGTTTTGCAAGGTTAGCAGAATAATGAATAAGGATTTTTTTTATGAACATAATGAATGTGGAATTCACAACATAATAATATTAACATAACCAACTTCGATTCAATCATATCATCACAATTTGTCAAATTAACCATCTAAGCTTTCTTTTCTTGTAAACGTAAACTTGTCCATAACCAACTTTCTACTCTTATAAAGTTGTATCGTATTTTTACTCATTAAAATAAGTTTAGTAACTTTTATTAAGAAAAAAATAATCTGATTTATGAACTCTTGATGAAGTTTATAATAAAAAATGATGACCACAGTTGTTTTAGAAGCTTTTCAAACAACTATTCGTAAAGAAGAATATCAAGATGAACATTGCTGATCTTCAAGTTCATAATAACATAACGAACTATCTATGCATATTTCACATTCATGTTTAGCACAATAGAACCTCCTCGCATATGTGTCACCTTCATGTAAATTATGTTGTCAAATATGTCTTTTTGATAGGCACCACCCATTATATTGCAACTGCAACACACACAGAAGCAGAAATAAATAAATTATCATTGAAATGCTATACAATTATTTGAAGAAAATAGAATAAAATCCATTGTAGTCGAAATTCATGTTAAATCCGTAAAACTAGAGAAGGCTAGGCTCGCAACCTTCAAGGGGTCTTTTAAAATGTCATCTAGTTTACCAAACTAAAAATATAAGTATTTTACTTAAACCATGAAGTCAGGTTTTCAAGGGCTCTTATGCAAAGGTTTACTTAAACCTTTGGCACCCTTATACAATGAAAGTAATAGAAATTCATATAAAATGAGGTTGTCAATTGAGAGCGTAGTAACCAAAATATTTACTCAGGTATATATTCTTGCTTCTGATGAGCTACATTCCTCACACATGCATTGTAAGTGTTCGTTGCAACAACAACATTTCTCAGCAAATTCTAATATGTTGTGAACTGGGAGAACATCTCAGTTCACCAAATACCAATTACAAACACGAACATATATCTTAATCAATTGAAAGAGTAATTGAGATACAGCCAACAAAAATGGTAATGACATTTAATCAAGCCCATTATTATCTTCCAAGCAAGATCTGGTTGAAATAAGCCAGATTAGGAATCGAAGCTAAAAGAATTTGTATTTAAAATTTAATCCAAATTTGGCTCTTCCCTCGTTATCTCTTATGATTTGAAACAATTGTTAGGACTTAAAACCTTGGCTAAATCAATTGAGCCAACTTGTTGTCTCTATGTTACATTGGTAGTGCACTATTGGCTATGGTCCCTTGAATTGACTCACACCTTTATATCATATTTTTATTTTCTTTGATAGAATATTTTAATTATCATCCTTTCGAAAGCTTATGTTTTATATATTTATTTTTATCACTGAAAGAAAAAATACCTTATTTAAAAATACATTTCGACTATATTATTACCAAAATAAAGAAATTCAATTCGATTATGACCTCAGTTGTATTTAACTTTTGAAGGGTTTGAAGGAGTGTAATGTAAACAAAGCAATAATGTAGTATTATAGTAAGCACTATTGCATGCTATTAATAACCATATCCCCACGTAGCACTATAGTCATCACAATCTTGTATGTTTTCTTGCTTAGGGAGAGATTATTTCCTTAAGTCATTTTGCAGTTTTTTTTTTTTTAATCAACATCAAGTCAATCTCTAGCTCACTTCACCCGCTTGTTCAACAATTAAAACATGATCAAAAAATTTCCCCACTTGTAATATACTAAAATACGCATGAATGATTGCCAAATCTTGCCAATTCAATTTCTTTTTTCCTAATGAAGACATTATCTGAGCAATTTTCTTTCTTTATTATTAGGAAAATTGAAATAGCTTTAAACTATATTCAAATTTTCAATTTTTTTTTATAAAATAACTGAACTGAAATATCTACTTGTGACGTCATTAGTGATCACTTTAAAGTTCATAATTATCATGAAAATAATTATCATTAGTGATCACTTGTCAAATTTACCGACCTTTTTTAGGTTTGTTTTTATAATTCAATAAACCTTAGGCTCATTTTCATACTCTTACTCAAAAAACTATTTGCATTAAAAAACTTCACACAAAAAAAAAAATTTGAATCTAGAGAACCTAGAAATGAACAGATAAATTAAGTACAACCTTGAAACTAAGACAGATTAAGTGAATACTGAGGGAGGTAGAAAAAAGCATATCAGCCTTACATTGCTTTTATTGGAGAACAATTTAAAGTTTTGGAAGTACCAACCATTTGAAGGAAGTTACATATCTTGATGGTGAGAGGTTTACAACGTGGGTTGTGGCATATATTTTTCCAAAACACGAACCAAGCATCGATCTTGAGCTTCCTCTGTCCGTTCTCGTCGTGGATATAAGATGAAAATGGAGGTTCAATGCTTAGGAAAGAAAAAAAGGAAACATGAAAAAAGAAGAGGATTGAGTTTTGTGAACTGGGCAGGAAACAACGCATCCCATCCAACAACTTTTGGAAGAGGAGCAACAAATTTTATGGAATGGGAGAAGAAATCTCGAGAAGCAGCAAAAGTATCATCAGATGTACTCCATCTGGACTCAATTATAAGCAAAATTAACTAACTTCACGCTTATTAAGGAAATTAGTTAATTTAGTTTAATTGTCATCTATCCTTTAATTGTTTTGGGAGTGTACACTGCTCTCGAAAAAATAAAAAGAGAATTGGTTGGATTGGTTAATTTTTTTATTCTTGAAACAATGACATTAAGAGCCCATTTGTTATTGCTTATTTTGTTTAAAAAAAAATCATTTTAAATTTTTTTTTAGTGTTTTGCTTTTGTTTCTAAAAATAATATTAAGCTGAAAAAAATCATTTTGGAGGTTAAAATGAAAAATAACTTTCATTAGCTTTTGGAAAAAATCAGTTTTTATAGCTAACTACTTTTAAAAAAATTGATTTTTATAATTGTAAACAAACACAAATTTGCGTATGTTTTATTTTAAATCTCTAAAACTAATCACTAAATTATTTTTAACAAAATTATTTATTTTTAATCTTAAACAAACGGATGCTAAATAGAGTTGAATTTGTTGACTTTTGCTTATATTTGAATCCAAAAAAGTTAGGTAATTTTTTTTGCTGATAATTGAGTCTAGAGGGAGTATTATAAAAGTGTTCTTCTCAATAGTGTAAAAAATAGATAAATGAAAAGAATAAAAAATTGATATAAATGAAAGCTTAGAGTTGAGATGAGATGAGAAGGAAAAGGAAACAATGCAAAATGGAGGGAAATTTTTAATAAGAAGCTGACACGTGTATAAAGGAGGGTTGAGTTTTCTTAAATAGGATAGATTAATCCCATATGATGTAAAGTGATGGGTGATTACAATTCCAAGTAACATTATTGTTAATTCAACAATTCTAGCAATACACTCTTTATTACACTTCCTCCAACACTAAGGATGACAATGGGTAGGGTATGGGTATGATACTATAGTACCCATCCCCATATCAGCTTTTGAAAAAAATTACCGGACCCGTACCTGCATGGGTAGCAACTTTAGTACTCTTACCCTTACTCTCCGAGTATCTAAGTACTTGTATCCACACCCGTTACCCGCACTTTAATTCAAAAACAATAAATAACAAAAGAAACAATATAACAATTAAAAAACGATTCAAGCTCTCTTAAATCTATTCATAAAACATTACAAATCAAAATATTAAATGAATAAAAATATCCAAAAAGGAATTATTGATGCAGCTAGGTTTAGAAAGTTAAGAATATTTAGATTAATTTTGATTTTAAATTTTGTATTATAGTTAAAATTATATATATTAGTAATATAAATAAATAATTAATTAATTATATATACATATACATATGTGCGGGTGCAATGTTGGGCGGGGTGTGTACCATAGTACTCGTACCAGCACTTATACCCGTTCAAATTTGCGGTTAATTACTTGTACCTAGATCCTTACCCATTGTATAGGTAATTATCCTACCAATCGTTGGTAAGTTTTGCGGGTACCCAATGAGTAGGGTACAAATTACCATCCCTGTCTAACACTTATATAAACTTCACATGCGACATACTAAATATGTTTAAATAAGCTTTTAGTCCCTGCAAAGTTCACTAGTTTTAGATTTAGTCACTGTAAAAAAATTTCTTAGGAATTCGTCGTTATAATTTCAATTTTTTTGTAAATAGTCCCTACCATTACCCTTGAGTACTAGAAATCATACCGGATGAAAATGTTTGTCAATTCTAACCATATGGCCCTGATGTATGATTTTTTCTATTATCTAGCAAAATTTTTGAGCAAATTGGACATAAACAAAAAATTACCTTTGTACCCCTGAGTACTAGATATCATACAAAATGAAGGAATTTAACAATTTTAACCATGAGGTCTCTAATGTATGAATTTGTTTTTATTTTCTGGCAAATTTTATAGCTAGTCGAAAAATAAAATGAAATTACTTTGGTATCCCTAAGTACTAGATAACGGAAAAAGATGACAGTAGGGACTATTTATAGAATTTTTGAAATTACAGGGACGAAATCCTAAGTAAATTTTTTACATGAACTAAAACCAAAATTGGTGAACTTTGCCGGGACCAAAAAATTATTTAAACCTACTAAATAAAAAGTGAGCTTAAATAGTTGACCCCATATAAAATTCATAATCCATTCAATAATAAAGTGAATGTTGAAATAAGTATAATAATAATAATAATAATAAATAATAATAATAATTAAAAAAAAGAAGAAGAAGAGCATGTTGCTGTTTAGTGCCAGTGGCCTACTAAATAAAATGGTTAATTCCCGAACTCCGACACATATGCTTACACATGAAGCCAGCACGTGGCTGACTGACGGAGCGTCAGAATAAAATTACCGACAGACTTATTCTTTTTTTTTTTTTGACATGGACTTATTCCTACCCTTATCTTGGAGTAGCATAATTTTTTCAAAAGGTTTTTGCATAGAAATATTTTATCTATAAACTTGGATTGCATGTGATCTCTAGGACCAACATCCCGTCCATCATCAGCAACTAGGCCCAAATAAGCTCAAGGTCCATTTACACGAGGGCAACAGTGCTACTCCTGCATGCATGGGAACACCAAGCTAGATCCTAAGGGATCTTGTCGGACACGTGGGAGCTTCTCTATCGACACGTTTAGCTCCTTCATTTTCATCTCTTCTTGACTTAAACTTCTAGCAGAGAACAAGAATCCACATTATCGATGAAGCATTTTTAAATTAAGAATAGATTCTCTCCATTTTTATTGAGAAATTGATATATTTGTGTCTTTATTTTTTAAAAGTATATATAATGATAGATATATTCATTTCTCATCAGAAATTGAGAAGATCTTTTCTCCATAATGAGAAATAGTAAATTACGACCTTTTGTGAATCTATAGGTCTGCGGGTGTTTCTTTGATATTTATTTTTAATGGATATTAAATAAATATTTTTTTCAACAAGTATTTACTTTAAATGGCACTCCTCCTACTTTGTGTTCTATGATTAGTATTGAAGACGAAGACAATAAGAAGTAGACAAAAAACATAAAAAATACAATAATGTACTATAGTTAAGTATGACCCACATTAATAATTTACATCTAAGTTCGGACATGCCTTCACTGAGAATCATGCTTAAAACATCTAAGTTCGGACATGTGGTGCTACCATATCCATGTGAGTCGTTGCTCATATTCGTTCTTCCTTCCTTTCATGAGTTTCATATCCAAGATTCATCTCCATGATTCAATTCAAATTTGGGCTTTGCTATCGGTTAAGGAATTTAATAAAAATAAGTTTTTATTCAAAAATAAAAAATAGCACTTACTAAAATATTAAATACATCACTTTTTAAGAAAAGCTTTTTTTAGTGATTCTTTAACCAATGTTCTTAGTGGATTTGAGTGATTCCAAATATTAATTCAATTGAGTGATTCTAATGTTTAATAAATTGTTATGCTAGTAGAACTTAATGCTTGACTTTTGAAAAATTTATATTCATTCTTGAAAGAAGGAATGACAATTTTCAACAGCTTTAAAAATGTGAGAAATAATAAATATTCACAATCTCTTCTTGGAAAAAGCCACTTTCCTTCCACCATATAAAAGGGTCTTTTGAAGAGTTAAATCATCCCAAGTCTAAGAGAAGTAAGCAAGTGTGGTCGATCACTTGTAGCGAGAGTATCTCTTATAAGTGAGTGTTTATAATTATTTATAACTTATGGGTTATAATGTTTGTTTGGTGGTTGGGGTGTGGGAGTTAAGGAGTGGAGTAACAAGGAGGTTGATGGTTCAAACCCCATCACTAAAAAAATAATAACATCAACACTAACATTTACCTACAAAAAATAATTATTATTTCTAACTATTGAGTGTGATACACATCTTGAGATGAGTTTTTAAGTTGCTACAAAACTTGTAATCTTATTTGAGAGAGCAAACATTTTGTTAGAATGTTTCCATTGATGAATGTAAGAGCTGTGAAACCACATAAATTTGTGTGTTTTATTACTTTCTTTGTTGTGTGTTTTGTATGTGTCCCAATCTTCAATCAATGGCGTGTGGAATCTTTCCCAAGCTTACAGGCCCAACTATATTGGGTGAACAACCCAATAAGGATGAAGACCAATCAGGATAAGAGGAAAACAACTCAGTCAACCTTAGAAGAAAATATCTCAGTCGGGACAACAACACATCTAGGTCGAGACAACAAGACAGTTCGGGGCACGAGAAAGACAGCTCCGTCAGTTGGGCCAAAGCCCAATTCCTTAAAGATAACTAGGTTAGGCCCACTAAAAGGGCTATAAAAGGAGGACCTTCATCATCATTAAGACATCATCCTCTAAACACCCAAAAACCCTAAAACTACGTTAGCCTTAATTCCCAACCAGGATACGTAAGAGCGGAGTCCCACATTCCTCTAGGCTCAATCCACAAAACCTCCACAGCTCTGCTTTTGCCGAAGCTACTGTTTCTACTCGGACAAAATCGGACGGAACAATTACTTTGGACTCTTCTATTGAACTTTAGTGACTTGATTAAGTGGTAAGACACATCAGGCTACATGCAACAGCATTCCCATGCACATGTGCTCTAATAAATTTGAAATAATCGCATAAAAATTTCGTAGGATAGAGCTATTAACATTTCAACTTTTTTTCTTTATAATCAAGTACAATTTCAGCATTTGAAAAAAACTAATTTTTTTTTTTAAATATTAACTTTATTACTCATTCTCTTATAGTCTATCACTAAAAAATGGTTGATTACAATAGAAGTGGACTGTGCCTCAAAGCGAACTTTACTTCTAAGATTAGTGATTTGAATCTTGAAATTTTCATTTTGGGGAGGACTTTACCTAACCACCACCACCGATCGGAGGATTATTCTTACAATTTTCCCTATAAGGATACTCAGCCAAAGAAAAAAAAAAATCCTCTTGTAGTCTATCAATACTACTCATATTTGATATCATTCTCTTCAAACTCTTAATTAATCTCAATTTCTTAATATAATTTAATTGTTTTAATTTTTATTTTTCAAATAACAATTTAATTATTCCTATCAACAAACATAAGTGCAACACACTTAGGGATGACAATTCGAACCCTACCCACTGGGTATCCACAAAAAATACCCATGATGGGTAGGGTAAAAACACGTTTTATGGGTATGGGTACGGGTACGGGTATTTACCTGCAAATCTGTAAGGGTATGGGGGCGGGTACGGGTACGGGTACCTTAGTACCCACCCCGCCCCCCCCCCCCCCCACACACACACACACACACACACACACACACACACACATATATATATAATCAAAATACTTTGGAGGCGTTTATGTGTGCACAAAGCTGGATAAAGCATGATAAGAAATGTAATAAATGTTGCATGAATATATTTGTTTAATGAAATTTGTATTCAGTCTAACAATTAATTTTATTTTTTGTTCTAATTTCTATTGGTATAACTGGACCAAAGCAATATTTACACATGAAAGACAAACGTTTGCAGTCTTTTCAAGACTCTGATTCAGAAGATGAGGTAAGATAATCTAACAATTTGTTACTAATTATTGCTTTACAAGTTTACAATGTATAACTAATATAATGTATGTTTTTTATTTTACAGGTTTTGGAGAATATCGGCAACATCGGCTCAGGAATTACAACTTGATAAATTTATTGTTTTGGATGCTTATTGTTATTTACTTGTTTAGGATATTTTACATGCATGTTTTTATTTAGTATAATACGCTGGTTTGTAATGTTTCATGAATACATTCGAAACATTATTAGATGGTTTTTCAATTAAGTTATGATCTTTTTGTTATTTATTTTTTTTTCTTTGTTAAAGTGCGGGTAATGGGTGCGGGTGTGGGTACTTAGGTACCCATAGGGTACGGGTAAGGGTACTGAGGTTGCTACCCACGAGGGTACGGATCCGGGTACGAGTAATTTTTTCAAACACGGGTATGGGGACGAGTACTATAGTACCCTACCCAAACCCTACCCATTGCCATCCCTAAACATACTCTCTATTATTGGGTGTATTTCATGTGAGACCCACCAAAACATATGGTTCCACATGAAATCTACCCAATAATAGAGGGTGTGTTAAGAGGAGTGTATTTAAGAGTGTGATACTAGCATTGCTCTCTCTCTATCTATCTATATATATATATATAGACACACTATAAAAAGATATATTTTTAAGAAGAGTATGATGGAATTTGAAAGATAAAATAAGAGTATAAAAATTATCTTTTATATATATATATATATATATATATATATTGGGTGGAGTGAAAACAATGAATCTTGACTATTTTCCCTCTGCCCCCACACTTAAAAAAAAAAAAAAATGATACTTGAAATGTGGGCCGATGTAATGCGTGTCCAAGCAATTCCAGTGGAAATAATACTCTAAACATAAAACCTATAATAATGAAATAGTAGTACATGATCAACCAACATTTGTCAAATTTGAAAAAAAAGGTCAGAAGAAATGGTTTAATCCTCTCTCTCGAACCAAGAGATCCATGAATAAGACCCTGATACATAAAAATACAAAATTGTCCAATGAAAACAAGAATTTTTAAGAACATTTGGAACATTTTATTTTTGAGCGAAATAGTCATTTTCAAGTATTGATCATAGATTACATATTAATCAATAATTGATTGTTTTTTGTCTAAACAACATTATTTCGTTGTCCCATTTTTTATTTTATTTTTGTCCAATTTTTATTCTCTGTTTGTCTGTGATTCAATTTATGTTTTCAACTACAAACAGGCAGCCATGATTTCCATCTTGCAATTTGATCCACAAATTCTGAAAATTCTCCATAAGTGTTCAACAAAGTCCCAAGACTCCAAGCCCCCTCTAGTGCCAGACTCCTCAGTCCTCATCACTAACATTGGCTAATTTCTAACAATCTTACTGTGTATTTGGGCCAAGTTTGTAATATCCATATGTAAAAATTAGTTCCTGATCCCCCACGCCCTTTTTGTCCTTTCCTAATGTAGTAAAACTAAGACTATGTTTGCAGCAGAATTAGATACTGGTTTATTGACTTGAAGAGTAGTTAAATACAAATACAAGTAACTGAAAAACTAGAAAATAGAGCAACCATTAATCCCATGACTAACAACTCCTAATAATATGGGATTCTCCTAAAGAAAAAGTAAAAGCAATAGACTTCCTAACAAATAGGAATTTATTCAGAAAACAAACTACTAAAAATCTTAACACCCTCCCTTAAACTGAATGTCATCTATCAATCAGTTTAAAACTGAACTTGAACAAACTCCAAGTAATCCACGCAATTTTTCAAATGCTTCCAGCTTTAGAGGCTTGATCATGATATCTGCCACTTGGTCTTCACTTCGACAATAAACCAAATCTATGGATTCTATTAGTTACAAGATCACGAAGAAAATGATATCTCACATCTATATGTTTGCTTCTCCCATGTAAAACTGGATTCTTGGAGAGTTTGATAGTTGAACTATTATCACAATGAATCACAGTAGGCCCATCTTGATAAAAATGTAACTCTTCAAGAATTCTTCTTAACCAAATTGCTTGACATGCAGAAGTTGCTACAGCTATGAACTCTGCTTCGGTTGTGGACAAAGTAACAACTTGTTGCTTCTTTGATGCCCATGATACAGCAACTGATCCCATCATAAACACATGGCCTGATGTACTTCGCTTATCATCCAAATCACCAGCATAATCGCTGTTAGTGAAACCAGTCAAAACAAATCCTCCATTTTTCTTGTAAAAGTACCGAAATTTGTTGTTCCCTTCAAGTACGAAACAGTCTTTTAGCAACTCTGAGATGCAGCTCTGTTGGTCTTTCCATATACCTACTAATTAGACACACATCATACATAATATCAGGCCTAATGGCTGTCAAGTACATTAAACTTCCAACAATTTGTTTGAAGTAAGTACTGTCAACCCTCTCTCCATCAAGATCACTTGAGAGCTTCAATCCTGATTCAGTTGGAGTCCCAACTGGATTACAATTCTCCATGTGAAGCCTCTCCAAAACCTCCTGAACATATTTCTTTTGCCCAATAAAAAAACCAGCAGGTGTTTGCACTACTTCTTTACCAAGAAAATATTTCATCTTTCCTAAATCAGTCATGTCAAAATCAGCCATCATAGAATTCTTAAAATCAGAAAACATAGCTTCATCATTGCCAGTGAAAATAAGATCATCAACATATAAGCAAACTATCAAGATTTTACCTCCTTCTCCAGACTTGATGAATGGAGTGTGCTCATATGGACATTTGTTGAAACCTGCCTTCTCAAAGTGATCTTTTATACAACTATACCAGGCTCGAGGTGCCTGCTTCAGACCATATAAAGCCTTCTTCAATTTGTAAACCTTATGTTCGTTACCTTTTATCACATAACCAGGAGGCTGCTCAATGTAGACTTCCTCAAGTAGTTCACCATTAAGGAAAGCTAATTTTACATCAAGTTGGAAGATAGGCCATGAGTTTTGGGCTGCTAATGAAACCACCAACCGAATTGTATCCTGTCTTGCTACAGGAGCAAAAACCTCTTGATAATCAACTCCATGCTCTTGTTTGTAGCCTTTCACAACCAGCCTTGCTTTGAACTTGTCAGTTTCTCCCTTTTCATTCAGCTTTGTCTTATAAACCCACTTCACACCAATGGTTTTTTTCCCTTTAGGAAGATCAGTTAACTCCCAAGTCTCATTCTTTTCTATTGCTTGAATTTCTGCATCCATGGCCTTTTTCCATTTTTCTTCTTTCACTGCTTCTGTGAACAATATAGGATTAGAACCTGCAAATAGGGCAAAGTGTGCAGTAGTATCCTCATCAGATAATTCATCTCCACTCACATAATCTATCATCCAAGATGGCCTTCTCCTTTGTCGTTGTGGTTCTAAAATAGATGATTGATCTTCATCTGGAATTGAAACACTTGCTGAAGGACTTGGCAAGACTTCTCCAAGGGACTGTGCAGGAAGCTGCAATTATGATTCAGACTCCTGACTTTCCCTGCCGACTTCCTCAAGATCAATTAATGTTTGTTGTTGCTCGGTGCTGCTCTAATCCCATGTATTTCTTCATCAAAGAGAACATCTCGACTGATGATTATTTTCTTGGTAATGGGATTATATAACTTGTACGCCTTGGATTCCTCACTAACCCCAATAAAGACACACTTCACACTTTTATCATCAAGCTTTGTTCTCTTTTCATTTGGAACATGTGCATACGCTATACACTCAAAGATTCTGAAGTGATCAACTGATGGCCTGACTTCACTCCAAGCTTCTTGTGGTGTTATGTTTTTTACAGCAAGAGTAGGACTTTGATTGAGTACATGAACACTCCAGTTGATTGCTTCTGCCCAGAAAGTCTTTGGAATACCCTTTTTCACCAACATGCTTCGCACCATGTTCATAATCATCCGATTCTTTCTTTCAGCCACACCGTTTTACTGCGGTGTGTATGCAGCAGTAAGCTGCCTCCGTATTCCATGCAATTCACAAAAACTTGAAAAGTTATGTGAGTTAAATTCACCACCATGATCCTGTACGAAGGATCTGAATGTACTTGCCAGATTCTTTTTCAACTCGAGCCTTAAAGCTTTTAAAAACAATAAAAGCTTCAGATTTCTCTTGCAAGAAATAAACCCATGTTTTTCGACTATAATCATCTATAAAGGTAATGAAGTACCTTTTGTTTCCATTCGATGTTGGATTGATTGGTCCACAAATGTCTGAATGCACCAATTGTAGGATTTGCTCAGCTCTCCATGCTTTTCCATGTGGGAAAGAATCACGATGTTGTTTACCAACAATACAATCTTCACACATTTCTATGGGATTGTTGATATTGGGCAGTCCTTCCACCATGTTCTTCTCATGTAGGGTTTTCAAGCCTTTGAAGCTCAAATGACCATAACGCAGATGCCACAACCATGTTGGATCTTGCACTCTTGTGGAGAAACACTTATGGACACCATACTGAATGTGCAGAGGGAACATACAATTGGTTGTCATTACTGCTTCTGCTATTAGGCCCTTCTCTGGATGATGAATTTGATACCTACTTTGTTGGATGATGATGATGTAACCCTTCTCTTGCAGTTGGCCCATACTGATGAGATTGCTTTTCAAATCTGGGATATAAAACACACTAGAAATTGTATGCACAATATTGTTTTTCATATGGAATTTAATATCCCCTTTCCCCATGACAGAAATGCAAGAGTTGTTACCAAGCTTCACAGTTTGTCTAAATGTTTCATCCAAATCATAAAACAAAGATTTGTTTCCACACATGTGATTGTTGCAACCCGAATCTAAATACCAAGTATTACCTGATGAATTATTCTTGTCGATGTAAGCCATCAAGAGCAATTCTCCTTCAGTTTCAGAAAAGTTTACCTTAGTTTCTTTCTCTTTGTCAAGGCATTCATACTGATAGTGGCCATGCTTGTGGCAATGATAACATTCCACCCTTGCCTTGTCAAATTGTGTTCCTTGATTGTAATATTGGCGTCCTCTACCTCTGCCTCTTCCTCGAAATCCACCACGTCCTCTTCCTGGAGAAATAGTTCCTTCAAAAGCAGTGACTTTCAAGGCTTGCTCCTCCACAACATAGCTAGTCATCCTTTGCTCATGAACTAACAGTGAGCTTTGCAACACATCAATCGAAAGACTATCAATGTCATTCGATTCTTCAATGGAACATACCAGATAGTCAAATTTGCGTGTCATTGAGCGAAGGATTTTCTCAATGACTGCAACATCTTCCAGCTTTTCTCTATTAATATGCATCTTGTTTGCAATTGACAGTGTTCTTGCAAAATAATCATTGACTGACTCTCCTTCCTTCATGTGAAGGATTTCAAACTCTTTGCAAAGAGCTTGGAGTTGTGCACGTTTCACCCGTGCAGTGCCTTGGTACTTCGTCTTCATCGAATCCCAGATGTCTTTAGCAATGTCCTTCTTTAGGATGGTCTCCAGTATTGCACGATCTATTGCTTGAAACAAATAATTCTTTGCCTTCAAATCCTTCAATCTCTTATCCTCCAACGTCTTTCTTTGTGCTTCTGTCAAAACAGTTTCACTATCAGGTTCAGTGATGCCGATTTCCACGAGAATCCAATACTCCTTAGATCGCAGGAAATTTTCTATCACATACTCCAATGATCATAGTGACCGTCGAAGCGTGGAATAACAGGTTGCACAAAGCTGTTTTCAGAAGCCATTAAAAAATCTTGCTGCGACAAGAATGAAAGCTGCTGCTTTTTCAAATCAGGCCCCAGTGAGGAGCTCTGGTATCAACTGTTGTAAATTTAATACTATGTTTGCAACAGAATTAGATACTAGTCTATTGACTTGAAGAGTAGTTAAATACAAAATACAAGTAACTGGAAAATTAGAAAATAGAGCAATCACTGATCCCACGACTAACAACTCCTAATAATATGAGATTCTCCTAAAGAAAAAGTAAAAGCAACACACTTCCTAACAAATAGGAATTTATTCAGAAAACAAACTACTAAAAATCTTAACACCTAAAGCATACTATAACAATATTTTGATTTACCACAGTAATTGAAGGAAACTAATTTATGAGGGAAGCCTAACGAAAAAGCAACCATCAATTGATATAATTTCGGATATATGATTAAAAGCGATTACCTTGGAGGAATTAAGATCCCCCAAAAAAGCACAGATCATAAGCAAGCACCGATGTTTGAAACAGGAATAACGTTTACCCACTGTTTCGGAACTTAATATCATTGCGTGAATCTAAAGAACTTGCACAAGTTATTGTAACGTACACAAGAACTTGCATAAAGTTGTGATAAAGTGCTAAACAACATCAAGGTAAAATGAAATTTACCCTGATTTTAAAGTAAACAAGGTCCAATTCTTTATGAGCATATGGCAAGTAGCCAAAGCACAAGTAAACTTCCGTGAGAATATCTCCACAGCAGAAATACATCGATTCTGCAGTCACCTGCACTTGATGGTAGATATGATTCCGGAAGACTTAGCTTATTCAAGCTTGTAAGTGAAATTATAGGTTGCTTTGCTCCAAATAACAAATTTGAACACAAAATTGATGGCATGCAAATGTAGAAGCTCTCAGAGATTTCACCTTCACAACATGAATGATCCTGTCTGCAAATACAGCCTTGAAGAAATATTGACATAATCTCACAGTTTGTCACTCTAATTATTATTCATTCACAAATTTCATTTGTACATGGAAATATAAAGACCATCTAAGGATACATTTGGTTTGTTTCCTGTTTCCTACTCGAAATGAAAACAGAAAATAGAAAACAAACCAAATGGACCTTAAACCTTCCTTTTCCCAACAAATCTGGCAGGACTAAACTGTTCAAGATCAACAATGCTGGAACGTCCATCAATGACAAGCTCAGCCATGGCAGCTCCGGTGGCTGGTCCATTTAGAATACCCCAACAACTATGACCTGTTGCCACATAACACCCTTTCACCCCCGGAACCTCTCCTATCACAGGCACTCCATCATCAGTATATGGCAAGAAGCATGCTTGCTCTGCCTTCACTCGTGCCTCTCCTTCCCCAAGATGGCTTGACAATGTCTTTGCCACCCTCTTCAGCATCCCAATCGATTCTGGGTTACCCCTAATTTCCTCAGGATCATCAGGCACTTCTTCCTCCGCTGACATCCCGCACACATACACCTCCCCTGAACAATTCAACCAACAAAGCCTCAGTCTTTGCAAATTAAACAGTACTCAATACACCAAAAAATACAAAAGTTAGAATGTGTTAGTTTCCTAGTTTGCAATTGAAGGCAAATGAACATCTTTCTTCTGAACTGTGATCCAACATACATACCATAATTTATATATTCTTTGTTAATGAGTAAATTTGTAGTTTAGACTGTTTAGTCCTTGATTTCTCCACAAATAGTTAGCTCCAGAATTCAATTACGTGTATGATTTAGTCCTGAGATTATAAAATCTGTGCCAACCTTTTTTTTTTTTTTTCTTTCTTAAATCAAACTTTAATTCTTAAGGACTGACTTGATACAAATACTGTAAATTCAGAAACTAATAGATACAGATAATTTAATTCACTAAGGACAAAATTTACTTGGGTCGTGATATTATTTTCCAGTAGAAATATAATGTGTATTATTTTTTACAATCCATCCATAAAAATGTTTTTTTTTTTTTTAAAAAAAGGTGACTGAAAAATTAATACACTATATTATTATTAGTGAACACTGAACAATAATTCCAGATAACTTATAAAATACAAAGTAAACATACTTTCTCAAAGATGGGTTGGGGTCTCTCTCTCTCTTTCAATCAGCTGAAGGAAGGAAAAAAGTGCAACTAAGGTGTTTGTGAAAATTGCACAGTGGCATACCTGTTGGGCGAGGATACACTTCAGGGTCAAGAGGTTTTCCTCTTTCAGAAGAAGGATAGTAACTCAGAAACAGTGCATGAGGGGTTATCGCATCAGCTTCTCTAGGCTCCAAAACAATGCTATGCGCCTTAACCCCATAAACCCTGAACACCGATGACAACAACTCCAACTTACCACACCAAGGACCCATCGCCAACACAACCGCATCCGATTCCATGACTCGCCCATCTTCAAGCACAACCGATTCAACTCGCTCCCCAACCACCTCCAACCGCTCCAACTTCCCAACCACCACCTCCACCCCGTGCCTCTCAACCGCTTCGTTAATTAGCGCACGTGTGAACAGTTGCGGGTGCACCTGCGCTGTCGTTTCGAGTGTTCCGATCGTTTTGGGCTTACGGGCCGGCCCATCGACCCAACAGGGCAACGTGGAATCACCGGAGGGAGGGGTTCTGTTATTGCTTCTGTCTGATTCGGTTATGGTTAGGCTGAGAGTAGTTAGGGGTCTGTAACCGTAGGATTGGGGACCGTTGAGTTCTTGGGAGAGTGAACGGTGGAGATTGAAGCTCGCGCGAGCTAGGGATTCCATAGGGCCTCCGTCGCACCAATCGAGGGCGAGGAATCCACCGGCTTTTCCGGACGCCGCGCATGCCACGTCGGATTTCTCGATGAGGGTGACGGCGGCGCCGTTTTTTGCGAGAAAGTAAGCGGTGCAGACGCCGATGACTCCGCCGCCGCAGACGAGTACACGCTTTGGATGCTCCGCCATGGGTCGCGACGGTGACGGTGACGGCGATGAATGAATCAACTTCGCTGAAATTGAGGGTAAATTGGTAATTCTGCTTCGCGGGAATGGAATGAGCGGCGAGCGTGGAATCCCCACTGCTATATTCATAACTGCTTAGCCTCTCCGTATAAATTTATTATTATATTGTTTTTTTAAGGAAATGGCACGTGGCTGTGACTCAAACTGATATACTTCATTCTGATCTGATCAAAAAAGCTGATATACTCCCTCCCATCCACAATGTAAACAAAATTTTTTAAATTTTTTGGTCTAAAATATAAGCAAATTTCAATTACTTTCTTCTCATTTAATGAAGTTATTCTCAAAATACCCTTCATTTAATACAAATTTTATTTTCCAATGACTCCTTTTATTCTCAATAACAGAAGCTTAATAAATAAGAGGAAGGGTAATTTAGGTAACAAACTTAATTTTTTATTCCCAATGACTCTTTTAAATGAGATCAACTAACTATCTTAATATGTGTGTCCTATTTAATTTTTGCTTATAATAGAGACCGGAGGGAGTACTTGGTTAAAGTGATTAGGAGAATGCTAACAAGTATCTTTAGGAAAAATGATTTATTTAATATTTAAAAAATTGAAATATTTATTTTTTTAATAAAAATTTACTTGTCTTGTTTTTGAAAGAGTGCCCATAACTCAAGTGATGAAAGTAATAACGTTCCAGTTCCAGAACTAATAACTTGAGTCAGTGGAGTAGACAGATTCTTATTTTCCTTCTGCTATTCTATTTGATTTCATGGCCAGCCCGATAAACGAAGTTTGTTTCAAGGGTCCGTTCCGGCCTTCAAAAGAAATTGCCTCTAATACTAGCTGGGCCTATCTGGGCTTATAATTGTCTCACTGTTTCAATCCGGTTCTTGGGGCTTCAAATAGTATTTTTTTTGCTACCTAGGAACATAATTACACCTCTATTGACTATTTTTCTTCTTAATTGGTTATTTTATCGACTTTGCAGAGTTGAAGAACACGGCGCAAGGAGAATAGGAAATGACACATAACATTTGGGTCCATTGAGTTTATCAACGTAACTAGCAAATGGTTTTTTAGGAATTTGTTATGGTTTTGGTACTTCCTCTTGTAAATTTCTTTGGTCAGATATTTTCTTTCGTAAGAGCATCTCCAATGGGGGTTGCTTAAGGATTGCTTAATAATAAAATATTATTTTGATATGCCACATATGATTTTGGGTTGCTTAAAATTGGAGAGAGTTACTTATATAAGCAACTATTCTTTATGGGTTGCTTAAAATTTTTGTGTATAAATGTAGGAGAGAGAATATAGAATGTTAAAGAGAGAGGGTGAGTTAAGCAACTTGTTGTAGAAACTTCCATTGAAGTGGAAATTGTTTGAGTTACTTAAAATTGAGATGACCCACTTAAAGAGATAAAGTGAGTTACTTATATTTTGAGCATTGGAGATGCTCTAAGATCAAAATAATAACTGAAAAACATGGATCCCGAAATGGTACGTTAAAAAAATAACTAGTCAGTCCCCCAAAATTTTAATTGCACCACGCATTGGTACTTTTGCTAACCAGGGTTTGTTTTGAGTTAATAAATGTGCCTACGGTTGGAAGTAATTGAAATAAAGTTAGTTGATATAGCTAGGTGTTTGTTAAATGTAGTGAGTTAGTGAGAGTAGTGATCCTTGTAAGTATATAAATAGACTTAGTGCAAGTGTATTTGTAGTGTGTGTTGAATAAAATTTCAGTTTTCATATTCTTCTCTAATTCTCCCTTTCTCTCATCTTTCTCAATCTCTCAATTCCATTAGAGTGTGTGTGCACTATGAGTGAAAGTGAGTGTTTGTGTTCCACATTGGTATCCCTTTACCGGTTCTTGATGACAAGGACTTCCATCAATGAGTGGTGAAGATGGAAAACATTTTCAATTTCTATGAAGTGCTTGAGATTGTGCTTGAAGGAATTCAAGATGTGGAAGAGACTGCTTCCAAAAAGAGAGATTACAAAGCTCTCTTGATTCTTCATCAATGTGTGGATGAAGGAAATCTTGAAAAAATTGTTGTTGCCAACACAACCAAAGGAGCATGGGATATCTTGCACAAAGCTTATGGAGGTGATAAGAAAGATGAGTACTAGAATGAAGCAAAGAAGGTAGCAACTGGTAGTGCAGACGAAATGGCGAAAATTCTGAAAAAGGAGAAGAAATGGGTTCAAGAAATCAACAAAGAACATTGCAACGTGAATGCATTGGATGCTCTGGTCCTAGAACACAAGATCAGATCACTTGAAGAAAGACAATTGGTTATTAAGGGAGCTGCCGGTTGACTCATTGACACTGTTAAAGAAGGTTCCATAGTTATGGGTACCAAGCATAAAATTCTCGGATGTGCGAAAAAACGTGAAACAAATCGTTTCAGTGTAGGTGCGAATTGGGATCTGTGTTTCATCTTCGAAGAGGGAGAAGGAGGTGTACCGAAGCATAAGGACATAGTTTTAGGTGCCAAAAGTGTCATTTTTCTTGGTAAACCCTGTTGAAAATATGATTATAATCTTGTAATTAATATATAGGTTTAAGCATATCATATCATGTCTTGTAAATAGGAATAGAATCTCCTATATTCATTGTGTAATTATTTCATTAAACCTATATAAAATGGACTCCGTTGTGTAGTTGGGACACACGGTTTCACCATCTCTATGCCTCTGTTATGTCTATTTCAACATGGTATCTAGAGCCAGACAGAGGTAACCCTAAAATCGTGCTTACCCAATGGACCCACTGTCCTCTGGTGAGAAATTTTCTTGGCAAAATGTGTACCTCCTCCGTTTTGCCCCTTCTCCACTGTCGTGACCTCATTCCGGCATTTTGTCGGTCGTTTTTCGCCCTCTGCAGCCTCAAACAGCCACTGTCGCCGTCAGCCACCTCTTTTTCTGGTGACATCTCCGGCAGCCAACCCCACCATGAGGTGCGCCTTCTCCAGATCGGCCCATCCCCGAAAGAATACTTTGAGTTCTGGCCACCGGCGCGTTGCGACGCGTGGCGGCTCTGTTCAGGCCTATCTTTCCGGCGAGGTGGTCGCCTCTCTCAGGCGGTTCCAACGCCACCACTCCCAGGCCAATCCGAGCACTTTTGCTACTGACGCACTGTGTACTCGCGTCGTTTCGGGTTTTTCAGGTATTGCTTTGTCGTCGTTTTGGACACTTGTTACTGATCTATGGCTTCCTCTACTTCCACAGACCCTCCTAAGACCATGGATCCTCCTAAGGCCTCTCCGGCTAATTATGAAGATTTTCTCTGGTGGTTTGAGCGTCGGTAGTCCGGATCCACTGCTTTGGTTGCACATACTGGTAATTCATGTGCTTGTATATCTCAGTCACCATCCCTTGCCTTGGTCCTTGTGTTCTTGACTTTGGTGCGTCTGATCATATCTCTGGTAATAAGGCTCTTTTCTCCTCTTTCTCTCTTTACGTCAGGTTATTTACCTATTGTCACTTTAGATATTGGTTCTCAAACCCAATCCCAAGGTATTGGAACTGCTCATCCACTTCCTTCCTGTCAGTTAATTTTGTCCTTTATGTCCCTGGGTGTCCCTTTAATTTACTTTTTGTTAGTCATTTAACCCGTTCTCATGATTCTCATGATTGTTTGATTACCTTTACTAAAGACATTGTTATCCTGCAGGACCGGAGTTCGGGACGGACGATTGGCACCGGATATGACTCACGTGGCCTTTACCAGCTCTCCACCCCATCTCAGGTTTTCTCTGCCATAGATTCCCCTTTTAACATACATGCTCAATTGGGTCATCCTGGTCTCCCCAAACTCCAGAAATTGGTGCCGAGCCTTTCCAAGTTATCTAGTTTGCATTGTGAGTCGTGTCAACTAGGCAAACACACTCGTAGCCAGTTTCCCGCTCGTGTCAATAAACGAGCTTCATGCCCTTTTGCTTTAGTTCACTCAGATGTATGGGGCCCTTCTCGTACTATTTCCATTTATGGGTTCAAATACTTTGTTACCTTTATTGATGATTTTTCAAGGTGTGCGTGGTTATTTTTAGTGAAAAACAGGTCTAAATTATTTTCAATTTTCAGCAGTTTTATCAGGAGATTAAAACTCAGTTTGGTGTCTCATTCGCTCTTTACGTAGTGATAATGCCCGAGAATATTTGTCCCAACAATTTCAATCTTTTATGGATCCAATAGCATTCTTCACCAAACGTCCTATGCTCATACAACTCAACAAAATGGGGTTGCCGAACGCAAAAATCAGCATCTTATTGAAACCACTCGGACCCTTCTTCTTCATGGCAATGTTCCATTTCGATTCTGGAGGGATGCTGTTTTGACAGCTTGCTATCTTATAAACAACATGCCCTCCTCTGTCCTTGATGACCAAGTACCTCACTCGGCCCTTTTTCTCTGTATTCCTCTCCATTCACTTCCGCCACGTGTCTTCGGGTCCACATGTTGTCCACAATCTAGCTCCTGGTCTTGTCAAAATTTTGGCTCGATCACTCAAGTGTGTCTTCCTTGGTTATCATCGAACTCAAAAAGGCTATCGTTACTTTTCTCCTACTCTTCGTCGCTACCTTATATCGGCTGATGTTACCTTTTTCCAGTCTATCCCTTATTTTGAGTCAACTCCCTCACCCGTCCCTTACTTTGAGTTGACTCCTTCACCTCCCGAGCAGCTCTCTATCGTCGTTCCTCTTCCTTTGGCTATCATACCTCTCAAGTCTGTCCCACCGGCAACTCCGCTTGTGGAACCCCCAGCCACTCGGCCGCTGCAGACTTATCACCGTCGCCCACCACCCACTTTGGTGCACGTCCCTGCCGCTTATCCTGCTCCTGAGGCCATGATTGATTCTTCCCCGGCACCAACTCCTTCATCGGACCCTGGCCCCGCCGCCTAAACCAGACCTTCCCATTACTCTTCGTAAAGGTATATGATCTACTCGCAACCTATCTCCCCATTATATTGCTTTGAGTTAACATCACCTTTCTCCTTTGCATTATGCTTGTCTTTCTTCTTTGTCGTTTGTCTCTATTCCTAACTCTCTATGTGAAGCTTTATCTCACCCTGAATGGCGGCACGCAATGATTGATGAGATGTGTGCTCTTCAAAGCAGTGGTACCTGGGAATTGGTCCCTCTACCTTCAGGGAATCTTTAGTTGGTTGTCGCTGGCTTTATATTGTGAAGGTGGGTCCTGATGGTAAGATTGATCGGCTTAAGGCCCGTTTGGTGGCCAAAGGCTACACTCAGATATTTGGCCTTGATTATGGTGATACTTTCTCTCCTGTGGCCAAAATGGCCTCTGTTCAGCTTCTCTTCTCCATTACTGTAATTCTTCACTGGCCTCTTCATCAACTTGACATTAAGAATGCCTTCTTATATGGTGATATTGAAGAGGAAGTCTATATGGAGCAACCACCTAGGTTTGTTGCTCAAGGGGAGTCATCTACCATGGTCTGTCGGCTTCGCAGGTCACTTTATGGTCTTAAACAGTCTCCATCGGGCTTGGTTCAGTAGATTCAGTACTGTAGTACAACAGTTTGGTATGGTTCGTAGCGAAGCTGACCACTCTGTATTCTATCGTCACTCGGCCCAAGGATGCATTTATTTTATTGTTTATGTGTACGATATTGTCATAACTGGTAGTGATCAGCGTGGCATACTACAAGTGAAACAACATCTCTCTCATCAGTTTCAGACTAAAGACCTTAGTAAGCTCCGTTATTTTTTGGGTATTGAGCTAGCTCAATCTAAGGATGGTATAGCGATTTCACAAAGGAAATATGCTATGGATATTCTTGAAGAGACTAGGCTATTGAATGCCAAGCCGGTTGACACTCCTATGGATCCAAACGTCAAACTTCTACATAATCAGGGGGAGCCACTGTCAGATCCTGGAAGATACAGGAGATTGGTTGGGAAATTAAACTACCTCACAGTCACCAGTCCAGACATTTCATTTGCAGTCAGTGTGGTAAGCCAATTCTTGAACTCTCCTTGTCAGCACCATTGGGATGCCGTGATACGGATCCTGAAATACATTAAAGGTACTCCAGGAAAAGGTCTCATTTATGAAGACTGAGGACATACTCAGATAGTTGGTTACTCAGATGCCGATTGTGCAGGCTCACCCATTGATAGGCGATCTACTTCTGGGTATTGTGTACATATTGGAGGAAATCTGATATCCTGGAAAAGTAAGAAACAAAATGTAGTTGCAAGGTCCAGTGCAGAAGCTGAATACAGGGCCATGACATTAGTGACTTGTGGACTCATTTGGTTGAAACAGTTACTCAAAGAACTTCAATTTGAAGAAACTATGCAAATGACACTAATCTGTGACAATCAAGTAGTATTGCATATTGCCTCTAATCCTGTGTTCCATGAGAGGACCAAACATATTGAGGTAGATTGTCATTTTGTCAGGGAGAATATCCAATCAGGGGACATCACCACTAGATTTGTCAACTCCAATTATCAGCTGGCAGATGCCTTCACAAAATCTCTGAGAGCTCCTCGTATTAGTTATCTATGTAACAAGCTGGGTGCATATGATTTATATGACCCACCTTGAGGAGGAGTGTTGAAAATATGATTATAATCTTGTAATTAATGTATAGGTTTAAGCATATCATATCATATCTTGTAATTAATGTATAGGTTTAAGCATATCATATCATATCTTGTAAATAAGAATAGAATCTCCTATATTCATTGTGTAATTATTTCATTAAGCCTATATAAAGCGGACTCCGTTGTGTAGTTGGGACACACGGTTTCACCATCTCTATGCCTCTTTTTTTTCCCCAACAAACCCCTTTTTTTTTCTTTCCCTATTCAGTTTATGGTGGTGCTGCGAGGTGACCGGAACACGACTGAGACGAAGGCGATGATTCTGGATCTACAACTCGCGATAGAGGTTTGGACTGAGAGGATTGGTGATATGATTTTGGCAAGTATACATAGTCGCAAACAAGTAATACGATGGTGAGACCGAATATCATTCTCAGAGATCGCGGACAAGTATCACTTCTCAAATTGAACCACTATCTAGACAATCGTTTGGAAGGAAGGGAGCTTAATTAACATGTAATGAAACAAACAAAAGTATAGCATTTTTGTTATTTTCTTAATTAATGATCAACAACAACTAGAGAAAGAGAGATAAGTAGGATTAAAGGCGCTAGGGATCCGATTTCGTCCAAATATGCATTCGGGTTCCTCATAGATAAGGAATCCTTTGAATTGCTGAAACCCTAATTATCCTAATTCCTATTGTTTGGTTGAAGGTCCAATTCCCTAAGCTAACTAACCCCTAATTCCGTAGGTGATTAATTCTATCAAACTCCACTAATTACCCTAAAATTCCTTAGGTTTAATTAGTTAAGCTGATGATTAAGCTTCATGAAATTGTTTGTCAAACCACACTAATCAAATAACCTACTCCTAGATCACTTAACTAATGGTACTAATTACAAGAGGCAAACATCATCAATCACTATTCCTAGCACATCAATGAACCTCAAAACAGAAGAATGATGACCAAGCATTCAAATGTCATTAAAAATAGTAACTAATACATCAACAACCAATAGTTCATATTATAAAGTAGAGAGTTAACAAAAATCAACATAAATGAACTACATCATCTCCCTAGCTAAGAGGAATTTAGCCGCTAAACCCTATAAAACAAGAAAAGAAAGGAGAAAAGGGATAGAATCCATGAAGTAGAAGGTAGATGATGAAGGATTCCTCCTCCTTCTCCTCTTCGGCTCCATGAAATTTCCAAATTAGGGTTAGAATGAGAAAAAAATCGTGTGTAGCAACTGATGGATCCTTCTAAAATGAGAAATGAGGGTTTAAATACCCGGTCATAAAATGAGCCAGCACTGAGGGCACGCTTCCTAGCACTGAGAGCCAGCAGCACAGAACCCAGTTGTAACAGAACCTGCTAGAGTTTAGCGCTGGTCTTCCTACGTCCAGCGCCATCTTGGTTGAGAGAAGTCTTCAAAATGTTATCTTTTCATGCTCAATCTTCCTCACTTGAGCTCCAATCTTCTTGATAAAATCCACTTTTCTCTTCAAGCCTTTCCACCTTTATTGAATCCTAAAATGATGAGAAAACAACTCTAAGTTAGATTGCAATAAAAGGAGACAAAATAACAAAAAATTAACCTTAACTACAAGAATTAGTAAAAACACTCACAACAACTAACAAATGCACAACTAACTAAAAATGGGGACAAAGCAAGGATAAAAACATGCTATTGAGAGTAAAATCCACTCAAGAAAGACACAATTACTTGATAATTTAACAGATTATCAATTGGACCTGAGTCGGTCACAGTATCACCGGAGCTGTCAGACCTTAATACTTATACGGTGGTCTTCGAGGAGTGTGCGACTATGGGAGTAGATAGCAGTGCTAATGATGGATGAAGAACAAGGGCAGTGATGGAACCCAAGTCCAGTCGCACCGCCGTGAACAGTGATCCTATCAGGCTGCCACCGCCATCTTCAGAACCGTCGTGGTGTAGTGCTGTCGGAAAGGTGAAGCTGCAGAGTATAGATGTGAGGGAGAAGATGTACACAAGGGAAGATTTGGAATTTCGACAATTAGATCAACTTTGTGACCTAATAGGCCATGCCCAAATCAATAGAAGGCAGAAGCATAAAGATATATTTGAGAAATGTGTGAAGGTTTGCTTAATGGGCCAAGCCCAAATTTGTAAAGGAAGGGAATTGGATTTTCATCATAGAGACAGGGGCCACCTTGGGTAAATTTTATGTTTTCTTGTTGACCTAATGTGCTAAGCCCAATTCTTGTTGAATTTTCCATGGGATCCAGGTGGATATATGTGTGTTAGTAATAACAAGTGTGCATTGTAAAAAAATGCAAATTGAGTATAAAAAAAGAGTTATCGGGGAATTTGAATTATGGTGGAGTGTTGGAAGTAATTCAAATAAAGTTAGTTGTTAAAGTTAGGATTTTGTTAAATGTAGTTAGTTAGTTGATGTGTAACTAAGAGTGAGTTAGTCAGTGAGAATAGTGATCCATGTAAGTCTATAAATAGACTTAATGCAAGTGTAATTGTACTGAGTGTGTTGAATAAAATTTTAGTTTTCATATTCCTCTTTAATTCTCTTTTTCTCTCATCTTTCTCAATCTCTCTATCCCATTAGAGTATGTGTGTGAACTATGAGTGAATGTAAGTGCTTGTGTTCCAACAACATGATATATTAACTGGCTAAGGTGGTATGTCATTTTGCGATAGGTGTAAGGAGACACATCCTACTAAATCCAAAACAACGTGTTTGAGTCTAATTGTATCCAATTTAGTCCTTATGAAAGAAAATTTATCCAAATATTTTTTTAAATAATTTATGATCTTTATATAAGCTTATTTTATCTTATTGTAATAAATTTCTCAGAGATGCTAATAAAAATAAGCTATTTTTAGCTTATTTGAAAAAAGCTTATCAAATAAGTGCTTAATTAATTTGTTTATCCAAAATCTAGTCTCTCGTCACTGTTTGTTTGCTTTTTTTTTTTTTTTTTTTACACACAACCTCATCACTGCTTTATTATATACTAAATGTATCAATAGCTTTTTTCAAAGATCAGGATATTAACATTCAAATTTTCATACTATATTTTTAAAATCTGTATGAAATAAAATCAACATATTTCTGCATATATTTATGTAAACTTTAATAAATTGGTATGTTACATACGTCTTTTTTTTTTTTTTTTTGATATACTACATACGTCTTTTCATTTCATAAGAATATCTCTGTTTAATTTTCTCAAAAAATATAAAATACATATGCCTAAAAGTATATATATAAATATATATAATTATAAATAGGAAAAAATATGAGCGTACTATAAATTTTCAAAAATAAAAAATAACAGAAGAATTCTGTCTAAACTCTAAACCTAATCACTAATCAGTTTTCTGTGAAAGCAACTGCATCATTATTTAGTTTTTCTTCTCCCTAATTCTAGGGGCCGACCATTGATGGTTGCTGCAATTTTAAAATAATATTATAGTATAAAAGCATTCTCAGGTTCCAGAGAGAAAGTGTTATATCTATCTAATGCTTCCGCCAAGCTTTGATGTTGAAAGCCTTGGAAGCTCTCAGTATTTTAATATTTTTTTAAGCAAGAAAAGAAACTGCATATTCTCCACTTTCAAGTTTCAATCAACTTGCAAATTCCTGTTATTGATTTTCTCCTACCCTTTTGGTTGGTTTTTGGATGTTGACTCCCATACAGCCACATATATAAACCGGATGGAATTGAAACAGCCCATGGTTTTTCTTTCCGTCCAAGATTGTTGTATAGAGCTTAATTAATTGATGATGTTAGCTGAGAATTTTTATTTTATGATTCATGCCAATTTCATATTGAATCGAAAAAACCAATAATATGTATATATAATTGCATGACAATACAGTTAAATTGTGCGAAACAAATATTCATGGCCGAATATAAGCAACTTTATTAGTCCCTATTTGGCCTATAATTAAGAGCAACTCTAATCAAAGTTACTTGTTGAATTCTTAATTATATGTGGTAAATAAAGAATTGTTGTTTAATTTTTTCTCATTGAAATTGATCTAGATGGCAATGTGGGTTACTTAAAATAAGGTACCATTGCTTATATAAGGAATTCTAAGGATGAGTTGCTTATGAATATAAAAACAAATATTTTGCTCAAAATGTGAGTGAGTTGCTTAAATGTTATGTGACATAGTGAGACCCTCTTAACAAGAGATAAGCATTGCCATTGAAGATGCTCTAAGTATAATTGAAATTTAGGATTGAAAGTAGTTTCAGAATTAGAATCACAATTTTCAAAACAACTAACACAATTTCTTTACAATTCTTATTCAATACCTTAGAAATTATTTATTTCATAACTAGGATTTTAAAAACTAAAATACAGAAAAACAATTATTAAAAAAATAATGAGTTTAATTCTATACACTAGTGTAAAATATTTTATATTGTCAACCATCATCAATCATGGTATGAAAAACTTTTAAGGTAGTTAGAATGTGATTCAAAAAAATTTACTAATATAACAATTTATAATTGGATATCAGTGTAAAAGGGTTTTACATCGTCAATGAATAATAATTAATAAACTCTTTTTAAAATATACGATAGTTAGATAAAATGAAGATCTAAAGGATGTTAACGTATTTTTCCATATTATTTATACAAACAAAATATATAATGAAACTTTATTTTAGTCACTAAGATATATTCTCTATCAATGTAGTCTCTCATATATAGACATTAGCAATTTAAACACTAAAACTTCAATTCTTCATTTTATACTGTGTATGTATATAATATTATTTGTATGTTTTCTTTAATATGTATTTTTGTTGGCCAAACAACAACGTAAAAATAAAATGCCCAAGTTGTTAAACTTAAATGGATGAAAGGATGAAAAATATTTAAGGATTTGAAGTTTTAAACACTGAATTAATTTTAAGGATGAAAAAAAATGATATGGATGACTTTTTAGATAGTTAGAATAAGAATAAAAAAATTTACTAATTAACAATTTATGTGTAAAATGACTTTACACCGGTAGTATATCACAATTAAACCCATATTCAACACTTTCTGGTAGGTAAAATTTCAATCACCAACTTCACAATGATTACATAAATTTCGACAAGATTGATATAATTTCTAATACAATGAAGATTTCAAGTATAATTAAGCCAAAATTTAAGAGATATAATTTTCCCTAAATAATATTCATATTTTACAGCCACATATAGGAAAAGGATGACCACATATTGGTAAATGGTAATTACAGGGTCCAAGGAGCCACAAAGGAACAAGGAAAAAAAAAAATACCAGCCTAAGTGCCTAACCAAGGCATTTGAATTAGATTAGATTAGACCCTACATTCCAAACAGAACAAAGCAAGAAGACAAGGAAATGCCTAAAGCTTATGTTGGCATTCACACTACCGTGCATTGCAAGTCCATTAAATGAACGTTGAAAAATAGAAATTATTATTCAGTTGGGCGGTTTCATTGGGTTTGTTGGCATATCCCTATACGCTCGGTTGATTTGACTTTGGAGAGGGATCTGCAGTTGCAACGAAAATGAAAAGCCAATATGGCACGGCATATATATGTATTGAAAGTTTCAGCAGCTTCATATTAGTCTCAAAATTCTGAATTGATTAGATCTTGTGGCTATTAAAGCCCAATTGCACAATCATTATCAGTGCAAATAGGCTTTAAAAGTCAAAGGCAATTCAATTAAATAAAGGAAACGTGATCGTGCTAGTGAAGTTTATGAAATTAAGTTGGTTCATTGGTTTGAACTTATTTGGAACATCTCAATGGTTGCAACTTGGAACGAATTATATAGATAGATATGGATATAAACTTATTAACGCGTAATCATTACCTTTGAAATGGTCAATCGTTTAGGTCAAAACCATTTTTGCCAATGTGGATTTCTTCACATCAAGAGTTTGGATAGGACATGTTACCAAAAGAGTACCGATGGTAATCATATTATTCAAACTTAATCTTATCTAAAATTTAGGCCTACTTTAGGGAGTGTTTGACGGTTGTGTTAACAGCTTAAGATAAAACTCTACATTAATAACCGACTAAGCTCCCAGAAAGAACCGATGATGACCTTCCACAAAACAATAGCTATAAGATTGGGAGTGTTGGGCTCCACTCTTTGACGAAAAAAACGCATATTATTGGAGGAGATTAATATCTTTAAGATGAGCTTTCTTAAAGGCAAATGCTAATGAATATCATGAGGGCATTGTCAGGGCCGGTTCAACACCTATCGAGGCCTAAAGCAAATCTGAGACGAGGCATTTTCAAAACTAATAAAGCAAAACTCACGTCTTTTAATTGAGAACTCAACTCAAGCAGAGATGGTGTTGGCACATCGACATACGACACGGAGAGGCCATCCCGGGATCGTGGCTCATGGGGATGTTGACGGTCACACAGTCACTGAGCCACATAAAGGTTGTATATAGAGAGAGACAAATAGAGATTACGAGGGAGACAAAAGAACAACAGAGAGAAATCAAATGAGAGAGAAGATAACGGAGACAAAGATGACTTTTTGAGGAAAAAAAATTGAGTTAGTAATATTAACTATTTTTATAGTTAATAGGCGTGTACCAAAAAAAAAAATTTTTTTTGAGGCCTAAAGCCCTAGCCTTAGCCATTGTTTAAGCTATTTAAAAAAGTAAGTTTTTATGGGAAGTTGTGTAATCAATAAATCAAGAAATGATATACTTAGTTTTTCAACGAATAATTATCATTTTTCAATTTCTTAAACAATACTCTTATGACACTCGTTAGCAAGACCCTTTCTTAAAAAGGTTTTTGTTGTAGTGTATCATCACAATGAATTCATTATTCATCAATATTGCTAAGCATAGCAAAACAAGATCCAGTACAGTTGATAGATAGTTGGGTTCCTTAAACATATTGTCAGGTGTTCGATTCTTATCATGTGTATGAAAAATGCTTTATTGGGAGATATAAAACTCACTTCGATAATCTCTACGTCTCGAAAGGGATAAATTTTAGGCATTATACAAAGGACACCATTGGTGCACCAAAAAATATTTCTAATTATTGCCAGCAATAATTAAGGAATAAAAAATAAATATTAAGTTTTTGTTGAGAATTAATGTATCCGTTGACATCAGAGGTAAGGCTAAAGACTTACACCAAATCTGGACCATTGAAATTAATTAATCCAACGGATTAGAATATTTTAATTAAAAAATAAAAAAATTACAAAATAATCATGTGACCCTTATCTTTTACTTTTTTCCTCCATGATATTTCTTTCTTCCTTTCTTTTGAACCGCCAAATCTTCTTCTCTATTTAGCGGTCTCGAAGCACCCCTTCTCCCTTTCGCCGCCAAATCTTCTTCTCTGTTTAGCAGTTTCGAAGCAACCCACGACACGCCGTCGTCAAAGCACACCACGCCACATCGCCGTCGAAGCACACCACGATTCGCCGAAGCACGCCACACCGTCACCGACTCACGGCCACCTTTCTTCTCTATTATGAACTTTCGAGGAGCACGCCTCGCTGTCGTCGGAGGATGTGACTACCAGGGAGAACCACCCAACGGCCACCACGCCCAATCGCGTTCCGCCATGCACCGTCGCGGCTACCACCCAGCACGTGTCGAGGATAAGTTGTTCCAGAGCACCACCATGCAACCACGTTCCACCGTCGCACACCACCGCCACCCGCACTGTGCAGCCGTTGTACATTTTGAACCCAAGTTTCAGACCACCAAAATGCACCGCTGATGGACGTTGACTCCTTCCTCCTGGGTAACATCTATCTCCTTCTCGTTCACTCCTTTTCCCTCTTACCCTGCAACTTCACTGTTTCACATATTGTCTAACTCAAACATTGGGTTCCATCTAAAGCTCCCATAAGTCATCATCATTAACATGGTGTTGTTGCAGAGCAATGATCAGACTTATTGAATTGATCATGTCTGCTAATTTTGTACATGTTTTTGTATGTATATATGTTCAATTCTAGCTGTTTTGCATAAATGTTTTTGCTGTCTTTGTGTACGTGTGTATGTTGCTAGAATTCTTAAACTTGTTCCCTAAAACGAATTTATTTTCTTATCCTGACCACTATTTTTTAGAGTAGTTTTTTATATAAATATTTGAGTTAATGAATGTATCAATATTGTAACAGATGTTTACAATCATTGGTTAAATCTCAGTAGAGGAATTTCACAAACATGGAGCTCTGCATTCTCTAGAACAAACTGAATTTCATGACTCTTGTACTGGAAAATTTGAATATTATATGTAGGATTTGGAATTGAAATTTTATTGAAGTCTCTTCCTATGTAGCTGATTTTTTTCTGCTTATTGTTCATTCATTGCACAATGTTGACACAACTTATTGAAATTTGAATTCTTGCAAGGAGAGAATGGAATAATGTCTACCAATGATCCCAATTCTGTGATATATGTGACTGATTCTACAAAACATATATAAAATAAGGTTTGTTTTTTAAATTACTCATTTTTAAAACTTTGTGTTGTTATTGTGTTTGGGTTGATTATATTTGATTCTGTACAATTACTCTCTCTATGAGAGTGTCATTTGTCAAATTAATTTGTGATTGCTTGTGTCAGTGTTTGTTTAAAGTCTGTTTGGTTAAGATTTGGTTCACCGCAAAATTGAAAATTGTCCGTCCCAATGCATTTCAAACGACACTTTTTGCCTTTTGACTAAAGCTTCAAAATGCAAGCTTTGGTCAAACGGAACTTTAGTGCAGGATAATCTAAAACAAACATACAGTTAGAAGTGGTTCATAATGTTTTCATCAAGTGCTAGAGTTCATTTTGGATTCTAAAGTATAAGTTCATGGGACTTGCAGTGTGCTTTTTTAACATTCTTTCTTTCTTCTTTAGATATACATTTTGATGTAATTTATCTACCAATTAGATACCTACAACCCGCCCGAGATCCCCAAAGCTTGGAAGGAACAAATGATATGCTATGAACAACAATACAGAAGAAGATAAAACTTGCTCTAGCCCACATGGGAAACAACAAAAGAATGATTCAACAAAGGCAAAAGTAAAGGGTCATAAAGATGTGATTTCAAACAAACCAAAAAAAAAAAAAAAAAAACTCAAGCCAAGTTGAAATCTCAGGAAACTGCAACTAATATAACTGGAATCATCCAAGATGCAGAAGTATACATAGGAAGCAATGAAGAATGCCAACTAAAGACTTGCATATGTGATATGCCCGAATTCAAGGAAAAGCTTCACTTATATATTTTTTATTTGAAAAGAGTATTTCTACAATTTGATTGACTGAAACTAATTCTTAGTATATTTATTAATCATTTTTGCTGGAAACAGCTTCTTGTAGGAATAGTTTTGAGATGATTATGTCTTGTACTTAAAAACTAAAGCATAATGGTTATGACTTGAGATGATTTTCATGCCAGTTACTGAGACACCCCGATCTCCCATTAAGAAAACCCTAATTAATTAAACCTTAATCCGTATTAACGTTAACGCGATTAATACATTCGAAAATATATGTAAAATAAAAATTGTAGTTATTTTAAAACAGTTTAAACATACGCAAGCGACATCATCCACACATATATAAAATATATACAGCACATCTATCAGAGTACGCCAAGTCCCCTCCATGGGACCATTACAACTTACAACCATCTATACAGACTCAAAGCATAAACATATACATACTAACCAAAGAGACACAGAAGAAGTCCTAGAGATACCCGGCCCGCCTCTCAAAATACATCAAAATACAAAACAATCTCGCAGAGTCTCACTGCCTACAGACGCATCCGACATATCCACATCATCAGTGATGTGGGCGTCTAGAACTAGCCTTGCCTTCGCCTTAACGGCACACTTATACCCGTGGTGGAATCTTCTGTAGATACCGTTGTGGCCGGTAATCTTTCCAAGTTGTCGTTCCCATCTTGCCATTGTTGTTTATCTACCATACCGATAACATACAAGAAAGATAGAGGAAGAAGGGAGATAAGCAACAGAACATAGTCATAAAAATGGGGATGGGGACACATAGATCAACAGTCACATATACATCATACAACAAACAAACAATCATTCATCCAGTCACACCAACACAATCATCCTGAAGAGTCACATTCTCAGATCATTCCTCTAAGAAGTCTCACTCCTATGCATGTCGGCCGATATATCTCATCCGGGTCTCAACCCCAAGACATTCCTTTATCAAGCCTCTCTGCTTAAGGAATGTCAGTTAGTTTGTCTAGGTAACTTTTCCGCTCCCCGTGACCCATAAGAGTGCATCTCTCTGTGAGCTCAGCTCCATCAGAGGTATCTGGGTCGCCTCGGATAGTCAACCTTAGACATGGATACTCAGGGCAAAGTCGGGACAACTAGGCTCTACCGGGGTACACGATGCACTAGGAGCTACCTAATAGTCACTGTGAGCCTCCCGAGTCCAGTTCGTACATCCCCAAGGTCTCTCCCTAGACCGACCCTTCCGTAATCCGTACTCGAACTCGAGTACAACTAACCTTGTATGACTCCCTGTCATACGGCTCGCCACCTTAGCAATATGCAATGCAACAACCATCCTTAAGTTAACACCGGAACCTTCTCTCACAATCCAAATCTCAAAATCATAGTCTCAGAATGGATGGCAATACATCCCCGGCCTTAAAGCCACAGTCTCAAGGCATTACCACGGTGTCAACTCTTAATATAACCAGATCACACTATCAGTCATTCCCATTCATCCAATAATCATCAACAATATATTATAGTAATAAAATATCATGCCATCACATCAATCATCACAACCAAGCATGTTATAGCAGTCATCACAGTAACAGACATAGCAAACAACCCCAATCATTATCAGTTCTCTAACCTAGAGTTTCAAACCGAACATTGATAAATCTACAATAACTAAACCCAAGACATTATTAAAATATTATTTTAGTAGGGTTTAGCCATTGTTGATTACTCAATATCCTAGTAGGGTCTGGGGCACCCTACATACATGCATATATATATATATATATATATATATATAACTGTGACTCTATGCTTGCCTCCTCGACGATGTCGATTACTTTCTCCCCACCTTGGCTTATCCGGTACAATTTTCCAAGCTCTCTACATGCCTCCTCTAAGCTATACAGCTGCTGTCTTGCTTTCCAGGGGACCCTCAATGCTCCCAAAATTTGCCCTAACACATGGACAGAGTCCCGGCAATGTCATAAACTCTAACCTTACTATAGATTCTCAAAAAGAGCTCAGATTCAAACTAGAACCCAAGAAAGAAAATGATTGACAAATGCTAGGTTAAGGATTTGAGCATTACCTCAATTGTAACAAAGAAACACTAGCCTATATATGTAGTACTCGTTGCCCTGATCACAGATTTGAAGTCGGAATCGTGATCTGACGGACGGATTTCCCCCGGGCTTAACTTTCTCTCTCTCATTTTCGAGCTCCCCTTCATCTCTCTCGTTTTCTCTCAAAAATTTGAAAGTTTCTCCAACTTTCTAGCATTTTAAAAGCTAAAGGGGGTAAGTCAGCACTGATTACGCCCTGCCTAAGTTTTCTGCGCCCGGCTCAGCCAATTATGCCCGGCTCAAGTTTTCTGCGCCCGGCCAAAATGTATAGATCACCGCCTTTGAATTGCGCCCGGCCTAACAAATCTGCGCCCGGCCTAATTTTCTGAGCCCGGCTCAACATACCTGAGCCCGGCCTAATCCCGCATTGACCAGTTTGACCAGAATCTCTGATTCACACGTTTCTTCGCATTCTGAACTCGTTTGAAGTCCGGTTGACTCCAAATTTGAAACACATACTAATTAACACCTAACGAACAAGATTAAGCACTTTCGCCAACTTAATTGTTGTCTGATTCCTTAATCAAGAAAACGGGTGTTACATTACTACCCTCCTTAAAATAAATTTCGTCCTCGAAATTTAAATTAAATTACCTCTTGTAAACAGATGCGGATATTGTTGTTGCATATCAGTTTGTCTCTCCCACATTGCATCTCCAGTAACTGCATCCCAGATGACCTTGACTAAAGGAATTTTCTTCACGCGAAGTCATTTTATCCTCTGGTCCTCAATTCGTACAGGTAATGCCTCATATTCTAAGTTTTCTCATAACTGTATTGATTCAGGTTCTATGATGTGCGATGGATCAGGATAATATTTTCAGAGTTGGGATACATGAAAAACATCATGACGATTTGAAAGATTAGGTGGTAAGGCTATCTGATAGACAACTGGACCAATTCGGTGAAGAATTTGAAATGGTCCGATAAAACGAGGTGTAAGCTCTCTGGATTTTCTTGCCCTGCCAATTCCAGTCCTCGGTGTGACCCTCATAAACACATGACCGCCTTCATGGAATTCCAAAGATCTTCTCCTTTTGTCACTGTAGCTCTTCTGCCTATCCATTGTTGCTTTCATTTTCTCCTGAATCTTCCGAACTTGTTCCGTTGTTTGCTGTACCACCCTCCTGAATCTTCCGAACTTGTTCCGTTGTTTGCTGTACCACCTTGGGTCCAATCAATTGATTTTCTCCTGTTTCATACCAACAGAGAGGTGTTCTACATTTTCTTCCATACAACGCTTCATATGGTGCCATTCCAATACTTGAGTGGAAACTGTTATTATATGTAAACTCAATCAATGGAAGAAATTCGTCCCAACTACCCGTATGTGCCAACACACATGCTCTTAATAAATCTTCAGTTGACTGAATTGTCCTTTCCGACTGACCATCCGTCTGAGGATGATAAGCTGAACTCATTCGTAACTTCGTTCCCAACGCACCATGTAAGCTTTGCCAAAATCTTGATGTAAATCTCGGATCCCTGTCCGAAACTATACTTGTTGGCACCCCATGTAGTCTAACTACCTCTTTAACATATAACTGGGTTAATCTTTCCATTGAGAATTTTTGATTGATAGCCAAGAAATGAGCACATTTCGTTAATCTATCAATAATCACCCAGATTGCATCATGCTTCTGTTGTGTCTTAGGAAAACTAGACACAAAATCCATTGCAATACTGTCCCATTTCCATTCCGGGACATCCTAAGATTGCAATAATCCTGCTGGCTTTTGGTGTTCAATCTTTGCCTTCTGACACACCAAACAGGATTGGACATACTTTGCAACTTCCTTTTTCATTCCAGGCCACCAAAACATTTTCTTCAAATCTTGATACATCTTTGTAGCACCTGGATGAAAACTTAATTTGCTTTTGTGTGCTTCTTCTAGAATCAAATTCTTAATTTCTTTATCATTTGGCACACAGATTCTATCTCCAAACTTTATGATACCATTAGTACCTCTCTTAAACTCCAATTGTGCACCTGCTTCTATTTTCTGATTAACCTGTTGGAGATATTGATCTTCTGCTTGCTTTTTCCAGATTAAGTCTAGGAACTCACTATTAATAGTGATCATGCCCAAACTTATCTTGTTCTGAGATAATTCCATTATCCCAAGATTCATGTCTCTGAATTGTTCGATCAATTCCAATTCTTTAACCATCATCATAGCAGAAACTTGTAAAGATTTCCGACTTACAGTATCTGCTACAACATTAGTTTTCCCAGGATGATATGGAAGATGAAATTCATAATCCTTTATGAATTCTATCCATCTTTGTTGTCTCATATTAAGCTTTTTCTAATCGAACAAATACTTTAACTTTTATGTTCACTTTTAATTATTCCCTTCCATCCCTCTTTTTCAATTTCAACTTCCTCAATCTTTTTCACTATTAACTCCTCTTTCAAAGGAATCTACCTTTGATTTCCATGTCCTCGTTTGTCGGCTACCATGTCCCTAGTACAGTTCAATAACACACTGAGGTGGCCAAGCTCAGTATCCTATTACAAAGCACTAGTTCACATGGCATATAACAAACACATTCTTATCCTCTCCTGAGACATAGCCTCGCACTTATTTGTCCACTCAACTTTTCCTTTTCTCATTAATTGCGTTAGAGGTAACACGATCTTTGACAATCCATCTACAAACCTTCTGTAGTATCATGCCAGTCCAAGGAAACTTCTAACTTAGCCTATTATCATAGGGCATTCTCAATTCACCACTATTGAAACTTTGGCAGGATCTACAGTTATTCCATCATTATTTATAACATGCCCAAGAAATTGTACTTCGTCCAACCAAAATTCACACGTAGACAACTTTGCATAAAGTTGTCTATCCTTAAGTATTTGAAGTATTTGAAGTACAGTCCGAATATGCTCTGCATGTTCTTCTCTACTCAGAGAGTTGATCAGAATGTCGTCAATAAACACCACGACAAATTTGTCAAGATATGGTCTGAAGATACGATTCATGTAATCCATGAACACAACAGGTGCATTAGTTATGCCAAAATGCATAACCAGATACTCATAATGACCATACCGACTCCTGAATGCAGTCTTCGGTATATCTTCTTCCTTTACTCTGATCTGAGGGTATCCTGATCTCAGATCTATCTTAGAAAACACAGTTGCTCCCCGCAACTGATCCATCAGATCATCTATTCTTGGCAACGGATACTTATTCTTGATTGTTACCTTATTCAGTTGCCGATAATCTACACACAATCTTGAGCTACCATCTTTCTTTTTCACAGACAAAACTGGTGCTCCCCATGGTGAAACACTGGGTCAGATGAACTCCTTCTTTAACATGTCATCCAACTGCTTCTTCAATTCTTCTAACTTTGCTGGGGACATTCGATACAGTGCTATCGATATTGGTCCGGTCTCTGGTACAAGATCAATTGTGAACTCTATCTCTCTCTTAGGTGGCAGCCCTGGAACATCATTCGGAAAAACTTCTGGAAATTCACAAACTGGCAGTGCATCCGTGCATCCAGCTTAAGAGACTAGTTGGCTTCCAAGGAAAATAATACCATGCAATCTCTAAGTCGTCCATCTTCCGAGTTACTGTAACTGGCAGGCAATAATCCAGATTGCTCCGAAAAACAAAGGGTTTTATTTGAACAGTCTAATATAACATGATGGGCCGAAAGCCAGTCCATGCCTAGGATAATATCAAACTGCTGCATAGGCTAACAGACGAGGTCGACAATAAATTGCCTATTCTCTAAAATAATAGGACAATTTCTACAAACAAATATAGTGGTTAAAGTTTCACCCGTAGGAGTAGAAACAGTAAGGTCATAGGGTAATGAAGAAACAGGTAAATGCAAATGATCCATGCACTCCATCGATATAAAAGAATGACTAGCTCCCGAATCAAATAAAACAGATAAGAGCTTTCCAAACATTAAGCACTTACCTTGTATCAAATCAGGACACTGAGAAGATTCAGATCCTCTCACGGCGAAGACTCTCCCCACAGTCTGAGGTCTCCCACCTTGCTGACCTTTGGTTTGAGTCTGTCTTCTTGTTCCTTGATTCTTCCCAACGTTGTGTATTCTGAATTCTCCCAACATTGCTTTGAGGACAATTCCAAGACATGTGGCCCACATTACCACACTTGTAGCATGTAACATTCAACAACAAAGGGCAGTCTCCCTTGAAATGAGGTCCTCCGTACTTAAAACATGTCAAATCTTTCTGTTGTGCTTGACCAGAACTCTCCCCTCTAACATTTGCTGACTTCTAAACGGGGCGACTGTACGGCTTTGCCCTTGTCTGAAATCTGCCTCCTCTTCCTCTCTGAATGTTACTCCTCAGCGGTCCACCGCTTCGTTGTTGGAGTTGAACTTTCTGTGTGCAATCTCGAGATATGTGGCCCATCTTGCCACATTGGAAAGACCAACGGTCGTCCTTTGCTGAGCAATCCTTAACTTGATGCGGCCCTCGGCATCGGGAGCATTCTTGAGGTCGTTGTTGCTGCCTCTCGTCTTTCTCTTCTTGCTTTTTGATGAACTGGGTATTCTCCTGAGTTTGTTGCAGTATAACAATGACCAACTCTCTCATCACCCTCATCATCTCGTTGGTTTCACCGCCATTGTTCGTTCTCGACGAACTTCCTAGATTGTTGGTATTTGGGTTATTGGTGACTCCGCCAATTCTGGCCCTTCCACGGCGTCCATTTCCACACACCATTTTAACTTCCAAAAGAAAGTATTGTAAGACATATAATTCAATACATAAGCAGTTACATCCAATATATATCTTACAAATACGGTAGGGAATCATTCTCATACTTTAAGAATAATTCGCATATCGGACACTCTACCCAATCTAAGCATAGTTGGCATCCAATGAGGATCCAACTAATAGTGTCGGTACTCATCCTACCCCACAGTCCTCACTCCTAATCAGACCTAATCCCACAGTCCGGTTTAGAATCGAACTGCTCTGATACCACCAAATGAGACACCCCGATGTCCCATTAAGAAAACCCTAATTAATTAAACCTTAATCCGTATTAACGTTAACGCGATTAATACATTTGAAAATATATGTAAAATAAAAATTGTAGTTATTTTAAAACAGTTTAAACATACGCAAGCGACGTCATCCACACATATATAAAATATATACAGCACATCTATCAGAGTACGCCAAGTCCCCTCCATGGGACCATTACAACTTACAACCATCTATACAGACTCAAAGTATAAACATATACATACTAACCAAAGAGACACAGAAGAAGTCCTAGAGATACCCGGCCCGCCTCTCAAAATACATCAAAATACAAAACAATCTCGCAGAGTCTCACTGCCTACAGACGCATCCGACATATCCACATCATCAGTGATGTGGGCGTCTAGAACTACCCTTGCCTTCGCCTTAACGGCACACTTATACCCGTGGTGGAATCTTCTGTAGATACCGTTGTGGCCGGTAATCTTTCCAAGTTGTCGTTCCCATCTTGCCATTGTTGTTTATCTACCATACCGATAACATACAAGAAAGATAGAGGAAGAAGGGAGATAAGCAACAGAACATAGTCATAAAAATGGGGATGGGGACACATAGATCAACAGTCACATATACATCATACAACAAACAAACAATCATTCATCCAGTCACACCAACACAATCATCCTCAACAGTCACATTCTCAGATCATTCCTCTAAGGAGTCTCACTCCTATGCATGTCGGTCGATATATCTCATCCGGGTCTCAACCCCAAGACATTCCTTTATCAAGCCTCTCTGCTTAAGGAATGTCAGTTAGTTTGTCTAGGTAACTTTTCCGCTTGCCGTGACCCATAAGAGTGCATCTCTCTGTGAGCTCAGCTCCATCAGAGGTATCTGGGTCGCCTCGGATAGTCAACCTTAGACATGGATACTCAGGGCAAAGTCGGGACAACTAGGCTCTACCGGGGTACACGACGCACTAGGAGCTACCTAATGGTCACTGTGAGCCTCCCGAGTCCAGTTCGTACATCCCCAAGGTCTCTCCCTAGACCGACCCTTCCGTAATCCGTACTCGCACTCGAGTACAACTAACCTCGTATGACTCCCTGTCATACGGCTTGCCACCTTGGCAATATGCAATGCAACAACCATCCTTAAGTTAACACCGGAACCTTCTCTCACAATCCAAATCTCAAAATCATAGTCTCAGAATGGATGGCAATACATCCCCGGCCTTAAAGCCACAGTCTCAAGGCATTACCACGGTGTCAACTCTTAATATAACCAGATCACACTATCAGTCATTCCCATTCATCCAATAATCATCAACAATATATTATAGTAATAAAATATCATGCCATCACATCAATCATCACAACCAAGCATGTTATAGCAGTCATCATAGTAACAGACATAGCAAACAACCCCAATCATTATCAGTTCTCTAACCTAGAGTTTCAAACCGAACATTGATAAATCTACAATAACTAAACCCAAGACATTATTAAAATATTATTTTAGTGGGGTTTAGCCATTGTTGATTACTCAATATCCTAGTAGGGTCTGGGGCACCCTACATACATGCATATATATATATATATAACTGTGACTCTATGCTTGCCTCCCCGACGATGTCGGTTACTTTCTCCCCACCTTGGCTTATCCGGTACAATTTTCCAAGCTCTCTACACGCCTCCTCTAAGCTATACAGCTGCTGTCTTGCTTTCCAGGGGACCCTCAATGCTCCCAAAATTTGCCCTAACACATGGACAGAGTCCCGGCAATGTCATAAACGCTAACCATACTATAGATTCTCAAAAAGAGCTCAGATTCAAGCTAGAACCCAAGAAAGAAAATGATTGACAAATGCTAAGTTAAGGATTTGAGCATTACCTCAATTGTAACAAAGAAACACTAGCCTATATGTGTAGTACTCGTTACCCTGATCACAGATTTGAAGTCGGAATCGTGATCTGACGGACGGATTTCCCCCGGGCTTAACTTTCTCTCTCTCATTTTCGAGCTCCCCTTCATCTCTCTCGTTTTCTCTCGAAAATTTGAGAGTTTCTCCAACTTTCTAGCATTTTAAAAGCTAAAGGGGGTGAGTCAGCACTGATTACGCCCGGCCTAAGTTTTCTGCGCCGGCTCAGCCAATTACGCCCGGCTTAAGTTTTCTGCGCCCGGCCAAAATGCGTAGATCACCGCCTTTGAATTGCGCCCGGCCTAAAAAATCTGCGCCCGGCCTAATTTTCTGAGCCCGGCTCAACAAACCTGAGCCTGGCCTAATCCTACGTTAACCACTTTGACCAGAATCTCTGATTCACACGTTTCTTCGCGTTCTGAACTCGTTTGAAGTCCGATTGACCCCAAATTTGAAACACATACTAATTAACACCTAACGAACAAGATTAAGCACTTTTGCCAACTTAATTGTTGTCTGATTCCTTAATCAAGAAAACGGGTGTTACAGTTACATGGTCTCCATTTTGTCAGTTTAATGAGCCAGCAAAGAAGGAACCTTGGTTTTCATCTTCAAAATTGGTTGTGAAACCTGACATGCTATTTGGCACAATTTTGCTTCTTATTGATGCCACGGGTTCATTGCAAAGTTCATCCCACTTTCAAGTTGTATTTACTATAAAGAAGGAATCTTGATGCCCATGTTGTTCAACAAAAGCAAGAAAAAGGAAGGAGATAGGTTAATGTTGCAGAATGATGTTCTGCCAAATTACAAGCACTTTTACTTATACCAGTACTATCTCTAAGGACATTACACTGTAGTGGAGGCTACTAAAAAAAATAAAAAATTAGAGAATGATGATTTGTAATTTAGATTGGGAACTTTTGTAATGTTGTAATTTTTAGTTTTAGTTAGTTCTGTACTACCATCAAATCAAATGATTGTACTACTCAATGATATTTACAATGAGAATGGAAAATTTGTTTTAATCAATACATCTTTATTCTTTGTTGCATAATCTAGTTGCATTATTAACCCCAATAGTTATCAATTGATAATCATTTACATGAGAACTCTAAACTGCAAATGTAATAAATTATCCCAATTGAATTGAAACAAAACAGAATAAACTATATGGCAATCTTGTATCAATTTGGTGTTTCTAGTCATCAATTGAAACAAAAGGCAACAAAACATAGTCTAAAAAACATAAAAGTAAACAAAAAATAATAGAAAAATGGTGCTGAATCAAGTTTGAAAGATTGTCTTGTCCCCTTTTCCACACACAAATTTGTATCCTAAAGTTGAATCAGGATCCAATGTAAAGTTGAGTAGGTCCACATAATCAGTTTCACCTATAACCCAAAGTGATGAAAATTAAAGGCTGATATTAATGGCCTAATGGCTATATAACATGAAATTAGATATGCAGCACAACATTGTCTACTTCTATTAGAATTTCTAGATATTTATCAAAAATGAAAATCTTATCATATTGATAACCATATATTTTAAACTAATAATAGTATACATGCATTTTTGTGAAAGCAACTATCTGAATAATCTTACTGAAAAGCATAGTGTAAGGGGAACAAATTAGTTTGGTAGTTATATTTTGTTTGAGTTAGTTAAGCTGTGCATCAGCTACCATAGCTTGTATATATACTGAAAGTGTAACTTGAACTCATTGAGACAATTCATTACAACACTTCTATCATCCATTACACTCTCCTACTCTTTCAGCCTTTCTCTCTTTCTCTTTTGATGCACTGATACCTTTATGGTATCAGAGCACAAGATCCTGAAATGGCCACCACACCTGCAACTCAACTGTCTCAGTCAATGGTTCCAATTTCGGTAAAGCTAGATGATGACAACTTCTTGACATGGAAGATGCAAGCCATGGGCACAATCAAAGCTGACAAATTGCAGAAATATATCTCTGAATCTGATTCTGGTGGAAAACGTAGAAAGTTCTTGAATGATGAGGATCGAATATTGAGAAAGGTTAGTGATGCGTATGAAAGTTGGGAGCAGCAAGATCAACATGTGTTCACCTGGCTTCTAGCCTCAATGTCTCAGAATTTTCATGCAAGAATGGTTGGGGTGTGAGCATGCGTTTCAGATCTGGCAGAAATTGATGATGTATTTTGTTTCCCAAACAAGGGCCAAAGTGAGCCAGCTAAAAACTCAGTTGAAAAGCATCAAGAAAACATGTACAATGAATGAGTATCTTCTTTCTATCAAAAAGATCGTTGATACTTTAGCCTCAGCAGGATCTCCAATCAGTGATTCAGATCTTGTAGAAATCATATTAGATGGCTTGTCAGATGAGTATGATTCTATTGTTACATCCATAATCTCAAGAACTGGTCCTTACTCGATTCTTGAAATGGAAACTTTGCTTATAACAATGGAAGAAAGAATTGAAAAACACAAAAGTAGTACAACAGATTCTATCTCTATGAAGCCCTTACAAACCAATTTGGCTCAAAGTCAGCAGCAAGGTTCTTATCAGAACATTTATGACAGAGGAAATCAAAACAATTATAATAGAGGTTGTAGAAACAATGGTAGCAATTCTTATAACAATGGTGGCAATTCTTATAGAGGTGGTTCTTATAGAGGCAGAGGTAGATCCTCTAGAGGAGGTGGCAAAGGTTTTAACAAGCCTCAATGCCAGATTTGTGAAAGGTATGGCCATCTTGCACTTGACTGTTGGTACTTTGTCCGAGAGAAAATACAGCAACATGAGTTAATAGTGCATCACATCCCCTCTACTAAACATAATGCTGACGTCCTTACAAAGCCAGTGACACACTCTATATTTGAGAAATGTAAGGCCAAACTCAAGGTGTTAGATGTAACACCCTACTTTTCCGATAAGTGCTTTTATAAAATTGTTTGGCTGTTTAAGCTTGTTGTATTAAGTTAAATTGTTGGTTAAGGGCTAAATGGGATTTTTGGCTTAAAAGTCCCTTTCTGGTACATGAGCACGCCCATGCTCACTGTTCATTAGCCAGCACGCCCGTGCTTAAGGTCAGAAGCGTGTTTCTGATTTTAAGTTGAGCACGACCGTGCTCAACAGTGAGCACGCCCTTGCTCAAGGTGTCGACCGCGTCTCGGTGACTCTAAGTTAAGCACGACCGTGCTCAGGTCTGAGCTTTATATGCTTGGCACAGAACCTGAGGGTTAATGTGAAACCCTAATTTTTCTAGTTGTGGCAGCCACTGTTATGGCTCAGAGTGCCTCCTTCCCTATTTCCTCTCCATCCATTGCTATAGTGGGGTTTTGGAAGCCGTTTAGGAAGCTTAGTACGTCTGTGTTGGTTAGAGGTAATGGTCCTTTTCTCTTTTCAGTTTCTTTATTGTTTTTTTTAGAGAAACTGACCAAGGATGTTTTTGGTCATCTAAGGCTTAACTTCGGAGTGAGCTGTTTGAGGATTCGGGACCGGTTTACCGTTGGGAACTGTTGTTAGAGGAACCTTCAATCCAGGTATGGGGAGAAGGGTATTGTATTCATTAGGCAGTGGGGGTAGTGTTGGGTAAAGGGGTTCCCTATAACCCCGGAGTCACTGTATGATTTAATATGCTAATTGATTGGTTGTTATGATAATATGAACATGATGATTTTTGGCATAATAATGTTGGATGATTGGTTGAGATGATGGTTTGTTGTTTTGAGTTTATAAGTTAAGATTTTAACCGGTGAAATTAGGTTCTAAAACGTGATGAGTTTAATGGATTAAAAGATTCTAAAATTGGCTAAGAATCTGACTTGAACTCTGCCCAGAACAACACTGTCGCGCGATTAGCACGACCATGCTCCCAGTTGAATTCTGGAAAATGGCCGCGCAATAAGCATGGCCGTGCAGGACAAAGAACATGACCGTGCAGCTGAGCACGACCGTGCTGAATAGGAAGTATAACCGTGCTTCACTTAAGTGGCAGCACGCCCGTAATAAGTTGAGCATGCCCGTGCTGGGGTTTAAGCATGACCGTGCTCACCCCTGCTGGACAGAAACAAAATTAAAGGACTTAAGGGGTTTCAAACCCCATTTCCCCAGTGATGATAAGTTGAGATAGCTAATCAAAGATGAAGATTAGAGAACCTGGTTAATAAATATCTAAGATAATTAATATAATAAGATGTTAAGTCGGTATCTGTTGGGTTACCGCATAATGATAAATTGTACCTTGGTACTTATTGGCCAAGGGGACCTTGACCCCACGGTTTGGGTCTAAGGTGTTGTTGACGTTGAAGTCTTGGGTGCTTATTGACCCAAGCATGTTGAGTTGAACCTTGGTGCTTATTGGCCAAGGGAGCCTTGACCCCGCGGTTTGGGTCTAAGGTTACGTTGAATGTTGATGTTGAAGTCTTGGGAGTTTCATGGCCCAAGCGAGGAGGTGGTTGAGATTGTTTGTTGTTGTGTCATTTGCATATAGCATTGGAGTTGTTGATGGGGGAGGTTCTACATAGGGGAGATCGCCCGAGAGTACGGTGATCTGGCCATCCACGGTAGGTCACCCGATGGTTTGGTGACCGCGGCCTCCCGTGATGAGGCATCCATGGTTTGATGCGTTGGCTATCCATGGGGTTCACCCAAGATTTGGTGAACTGCCGGTGTTGGTGCTTCTATAGTCAATACGGATATGTAACTCCAAAGTCGTTCATCCTGAGTTAGTTGGATCCACATGCATAGATGGAGTAGTGGAGTAGTTGATGCATTATACAGCATAGCATACTTGGTTGATATGATATTGTTTGATGTTGATGTATGCTTATGATGGTATGCTTACCTTAATTCCTATCTCCTTGCTGTATATGTTTACATGAATCTTACTCCCCGTTATTTGTTTGTGTTTGGCCTGATCAGCATTTTGCAGAGGATGACGAGCAGCCGGAGAGGAGTGACTCTAAGGAGCCACCACTCATAGTAGGGTTGTCCTTGAGTTTAGTTAGTTTGTTTTCAGTTGTATCCGAGAATATATTTTCCGGAACGGTTATACCAGTTCTGAGTTGTGACATCGGGGTTGGATAGTTATTTATTGTGTTTTCATTGATTTAAACTTGTTTATTTCCGCGTTGTAAACTGGTTCATGTGGGACTTTTCTACCCATGGACAATTGTTTTATTTTATTCAGTAAAATAGATGTTTTTCTTTTTAATTGTCCTTATATTAAATGCCTTATAATATGCGGGGTAGAAAGGTGTCACATTAGACTCCACACCCTTGAGTTTGCAAGGGGTGTAAGGGGAACAAACTAACTGAAGTTATATTCTGTTAGAGTTAGTTAAGCTGTTGCATCAGCTACCATAGCTTGTATATATACTGAAAATGTAACTTGAAATCATTGGGACAATTCATTACAACACTTCTATCATCCATTACACTCTCCTACTCTTTTGGCCTTTCTTTCTCTCTCTCTCTCTCTCTCTCTCTCTCTCTCATGATGCACTGATACCTTTATATAGGAATGAAGCTGCACTTGTTCAAAAATGATTCTGGCTAAGATTTATTCAATTATTACTATGTGATCTAGATTTAAGAATTTTAATCTTCTATATCAAACATAACATAAAATTGAAAGGAGACCTTAGTCTACTTCAAGCATCTAAAAAGTAATTCAGAGCAAAGGAGACATATATCATAGGAAGGAAGTTAAGTTGAAACAACGTGTTAACTCAGTAGTTATATTAATAACTTGCATTGACTAGGCAAAGGGATGTTTTTATTTGAGGGCACCTATGGAAGCAACAATATCATGATGACCACCACAATGGCTTGAATCAACAAATGTAACAACTACTTTCATGCCAAGTCAGAAGGAGCACAACTCACCAGATCTTATGTATCCGCCAAAGCATATACTTCTAATATTGGGAATTGACAGTATAGTACTCTTACTGAGACTCCATAGCATCAAAATAGTGACGATGTACCTGAAATATTTGGACAGAGTTTAATAATTTCCATATCTATGTTGAAAAGATGTAATAGAAAGAAGAGTCATGGAGTGAGCTCTTACTGAAATATGACAGTGGATAGATAGGAAATGTACAACACATGTAAATTTAAAACAACAATGTAATTTAAAACTCCTTGTAATTTAAATTCACTTAACTTAAATACATGTAGGTTGATCATTAGAATAATTCAAAACATCAAAATATTTCAAATTCATAACTTTCATTTAAGTATGTTGATCATTTGAATCGTCATTTATATTTTGCTTACAACTTTGCCAATTGTGACCATGTTGTCCACATACTTGACATGATCTCTTTTTTACTAGTGATCGATTTATAGACAACTCTAGACTGCTTTTGATTCTTCCACGTGGAGTCTCTTTCATTGCATCTTTTTTTCTTCCTTTAGTTTGTGATATAAGTGGATCTCCAATATTTAATTCAGGGGATATACTTACTTGCTCACATAGTGAATTTTGACAACTTGCCTCTAGAGAAATTATGTCATCTTCAGTGTGCATTTCATTATCCATCATTAAAGCTCTTGTGTATGTTTTCTCCATTTCAGATGATATTAGCATGTATAACTTATCCGATTTTGCTGCAACATTAGATAATAAACTAGCTTGATTGCGAACATGTATACTTCACAAAAAAATTGTTCTATCTTCATCAAATCCAATGCCCTTGTTAGCATCTATTGTCCATCGCTGTAAAATATAATTACTTGGAATTTCGACAATGTTTTTTGCTTGAAAAATCACCAAGATATGTCTACATAATATTCCCAAAAATTCAAAAAGCTGGCAACCACAATTAGCAACCTTTGTTCCAAGATCCACACAAACAGTAAATGTATCTCAAGAGTCAAAACAATTGAATACCTTATATGTGTATCGAGACCCATTTTTTTCAATTTTCTCCTTTGCGAATTCACCAATCTTTGCAAGTTCATCCTGAAACTTTCCAAAAATGGTTCTTGTATAAATAGATGCTGCATGCTCCACAATTTTGACTTAATATCCAAGAGACGTGATCGGTGCCTCGATTCAAAATCTTCTCTTCTTTCTTTTTTCATAGCGACTATCCATTGCCTTGTCGAATTTCACTACAAAATCCCTTAATGTTGATGAAGAATTAACAAAAGAATCAAAAAAAGCATTAATACTCTCCCTCCTCTGTGTAGTGCTCACCTAGCAAAGAAAGTGCTTCTATTATAAACAGGTACCCATGAGTCTCTTATATTATACAAACCATGAAGCCATTCGTTCTCCTTCAAATCATAATCAACCATTATACGTTCCCAATATTTTTCAAAAACTTCTATGGATGGTGAATCACGAATGCATGATTTCAATTCATGCTTGAAAACTGGATTTTCATGATATATATATATATATATATGTGAAAGCTTCTTAGGAATTTTTTTCTGATGTGCCACAAGCATAATCGATGACGAGTATGTGGAAATACCTTGTCTATGGCAGCTTTCATCACCAAATCTTGATATGTTATTATTGACACTGGGCTTTTTCCACTCATTACCTGAAGCCAATTTTGAAATAACCATTCAAAAGACTTCTCTGTCTCATCTTGCAACAAAGCACAACCAAACAAGATAGACTGATAATGATAATTAGCCCCAGTAAAAGGTGCAAATGACATATTGTACTTGTTGGCCTTATATGTTGTATCAAATGTAACAAAATCTCCAAAAAATTTATAAGCTAATCTTGATCTTGCATTTACCCAAAAAAAGTTTATCATTCTAGCTTCATCATCACATTGTATTGCATAAAAAAAAAATTGGATTCTCGGCTTGCTTTGACTTACAGAAGTTGAAAACAGCTTGAGCGTCTCCAATATCGAGATTTCTTTCTTCTAAAATTTCTAAGATGATTCCAATAATCCCTACTAGAAAAAAGATATATCTTCACCATTAAACATTGTGGCAACCTTTCCTGTAGGTATCCCCTCTTCATTAAACTTCACAACAAGGTTTTTAGCAGTTGTTGTAACACTCCGTTTTTTGTATGAAGCTCTTAAGTGTTTGTATGTATGTTCTATATTTGTTAAGTTTGCCTTAGAAATGTTTATGGGGCTATGTGGGGCTTTCAAAGTGAAAATCCTTTTTCTGGTGCATGAGAACGGGCGTGCTGTGGCTAAGTGAGCCATGAGCACAGTCGTGTCGGAAATGAGCGCTCGTGACGCTTTTTCTGTGAGCCCGTGCTGACTTAAGCACTACCCCGTGCTCAAGTCTAAGTCTAGATAAACAAGTCAGTGTGCGAGGGTTACGAGTGTAAACCCTATTTTGGCACTTTAGGCAATCCTAGTGTGGCAGAAACCTCTCTCCTTTTCCTTCATTTGAATTCAAACATTTGCTTGGTGTTATTGCTCTAGTTTGGGAAAGAAAGTCACGTGCTAGTGCCATTAGAAAGGTAACGGTTTATCCCTCTCTTTAATTCCTTTTTCCTTTTGTGATTTGGAATTAATTGGTTACCCTTTTGTGTTGGCTAAGGCTTGGGAAGCTCATCGAGTCGCTCGAGGGAAGGAGGATAGTTTGCTTACGCTTGTCAAATGGGTTAGATCTTCATGCCAGGTATGGGGAGAAGGATAGTATGAACATGTAGGCAAGTGGGTAGTGTAAGATGAAGGGTTCCCATGACCCTGTTAATTGTTAATTGTTAACTTGTCTGATATGAGCTTATGTATGATTTGGAATATTTGGTATGTTAGCCCATGAATGTGGGTAACTGTTTATGCCATGATTAATTGCTTAATTGTTAATATGTATGCCATGAGTAAACTACTTGGTTGATGATGTTATGTCATGAATATTGTTGATTGTATGAGTGGTTTATGCCATGGACGAACACATGAGGAGTTTAACGCTGTTAACTTAATAAGACTCTAATTGGATAAATCAGGACTTATTAATAAACCTTGAAATTAATGGCTTAATTCCCTAAAATGTTTCATAAGACATGAATTTAGTGTTGAGAGGTGAGATATAAGCCAAATGGTTTAGTCAAGGACCTTAGGATTGATTATGAGTCTTTTTGGGAGTTTTTGGCTAAGATCCATAACCCAATCTATCCAGACACTACGGCCACGCTCCAGTAAGCATGGCCGTGCTTAACAGGGAGCACACCCGTGCTCCCAGTTCAAAGTTTGAATTGGCCGCACTACATTAGCACGACCGTGCACAACAGGAAGTACGACCGTGCTTCACTTAAGTGGCAGCACACCCGTGCTGGGGTAAGCATGCTCGTGCTCCCCCAAACAGAACAGACATGAAATAAAGGAATAAATGGGTGGTTCACCCCAATTGTCCTCAATGACGAAATAAGACACCAAACAAATAAAGACAAGATAGATATGTTAATTAAAGACTTAACAAGATAATTATGAATAACAAGTTGGTTACAGTGCCCAATGGGTTACCACACGTTATGCTTTGGTGCTTATTGGCCAAAGTAGCCTCGATGCTTATTGGTCGAGGTGTTGTTAAAGTTAAACCTTGGTACTTATTGGCTAACGGGGCCTTGACGCTTAAGGGTCAAGGTGTTGACCGCGATGAAACTTAGGTGCTTATTGGCCCAAGCGAAGGTGGTGGATACCCGTTGTGTGTTGTTGTGCTAATGCATTCATGCATTGGGGTTGTTAGTGGGGGAAGCTCAACATAGGGGAGGTCGTCCTAGACGACGATCTGGCCGTCCGCGGCGATTCAGATGAATCATGTACACTCGTGGTAGCGCATCCTAGAGTACGGTGTGTCGGCTATCCAAGGGGTTCACCTATGGTTTAGTGAACTTCCGGGGTTGGTGCTTATTGACCAATGTGGATATGTACCTTCGAAGTTGCCTTTCTGAGATAGATTGGATCCACATGCATAATGTAGTAGTGTAGTAGCGTTGCACCGCATAGCATAACTTGGTTGAATTGTCATGATGATATGAATATGTTATAAATGTATGTTATACATTATTATATGATATGTTTATATGATGCATACTCATCTCGCTTCCTATCTCCATGCCGTTATGTTTCATATATATGTTCTTACTCCCCATTTCTCTATTGTTGTTTTGGCATGTATCTTTTTATGCAGAGGACAGTGAGCAGCCAGTTGAGGAGTGACTCTGAGGAACCGCAACTCTTAGTTAGGATTTCCTAGTTTCTGTTTTTAGTTGTAGTTTGTTTATCTATGATTTTCTTCCGAATTGGTTATACCAGCTCTGTATGTGACATATGGGTTGGGTTTCTTTTATTGTTATGTTTCTTTTAAAACTTATTTCTTTTTATTTCCACATTGTTTAGACCTTGCTCATGTGGTACCTTTTCTACACATATTTATTATTTTAATAAATGAATGCATGTGTTTTTATTTATTTAATTTCTTTTATGTATGCTCTTTATTATAAATACATGCGGGGTAGAGGGTGTCACATTTAGTGGTATCAGAGCCGGTCTGTCCTATCAGGCAGTGGTTTGAGTCTGTTATGAGTCTTTTGTGTGCTCTTGTTTTGATTGTCTATACTTGTTATAGGCAATGATGCTTAACGTTAAGAGTCCATAGCTTTTCCTGCTTAAGTTCTCTGTATGTAATAATTGTCTTGGACATTTATAGGAACCTATGGCAGGAAGAGGCAGAAACGATCTGGCTATCGTCAACGCTTTGGCACTCCTTGCCAATGCGATAGGGCAGAATCAGAACAACAACAACGGGGACCAGCGGAGTTTCAGGGTCTAGATAAGTTCCAGGGGAACAATCCGCTGTCTTTCAAGGGAGCTTATGATCCCAAAGGTGCTCTGTTGTGGATGAGGGAGATTGAGAAGATATTCCGAGCTATGGGATGCAACGACATTTAGAAGGTCATCTTTGGGACCTTCATGCTGACAGAGGAGGCTGAGTATTGGTGGGAGAACTGTCACCAGTGTATAGAGGATGAGGGTACAAATTATTGGAAAAGTATTTTCCAGCAGATATCCCCGACAAGAAGGAGATGGAGTTCTTGGCTCTGAAGCAGGGAAACATGTCCATAGGGGAGTATGCTACAAAGTTCGAGGAGCTTTCTAGGTATTACACACTATATCAATTTGTGATTGATGATCGTTCCAAGTATGTCAAGTTTGAGGATGGTCTTCGCCCGTAGATCAAACAGGCGATCATCTATCAGGAGATCTGCGTCTTCCCGGTTCTGGTGAACAAGTGTAGGATCTTTGAAGATGCCTACAAATCCAGAGTGGCGAGTTACAAAAGTTCAGATACCCAGGGCAGCAGGAGGACAAGTCAGAAGGATAACGGAAAGCAACGCTTCGCTCCAGCCGGCGAGGACTTCAAGCAGAGTGGCTAGAAGCCACAGTTCTCTTCAGATAGGTCCAGGGGTTGGAATTCTTCTGCTCCTAGGCCCATCAGATGCGGAAAGTGCGGCACACAGGATCATTTCACTACACAGTGCAAGGAGACCGACGTCATCTGTTTCAAGTGTGGCAAGTCTGGCTACATCAGTCGAGAGTGTGAAGGAGAAAAGTCAGAACCTCTAAGTGCTAGCAAGAATCAACAATCTCAGGCCAATCGACTGAAGACTACTGGGAGAGTCTTTACTCTTAGTGGAGCTGAGGCCTCCCAGTCCGAGGACTTGATCCAAGGTATGTGCTTAATTGATGGAACTCCTTTAACTGTTTTGTATGATTCGGGTGTGACTCACTATTTTATATCACTATTTTAATTGTTGCCACACCCACAAATAAGTCTGTTCTCATTTCACATGCATGCATGAACTGTCTCATTACCATTGATGGTAGGAACTTTATTGTTAATCTTGTATGCTTACCTTTAAAACAACTTGATATTATTCTTGGCATGGATTGGTTATCTTCCAACCACGTCCTTTTGAATTGTTTTAATAAAACCTTAGTTTTTGGAACTCCAGTGGAGTCTAAGGATCCTAGATTTCTCTCTGCTAACCAAGTTAAGGCTTCTATGAAAGAATAGGCCCAAGTTTACCTGATGATATCTTCCCTGGGAAGTAGAGAGCCCTCTTGATGTTGGAAGTGTGCCTGTTGTGCGAGAATTTTCCGGAAGTGTTTCCGGGGATGTTTATAACTTGCCCTTGAAAGAGATGTGGAGTTTACCATAGACCTAGTGCCTGGAACTGGGCCTATATCCATAGCAAATTATAGGATGTCCCCTCTAGAGCTAGCTGAGTTGAAGAAACAGAGAGAGGACCTGATCCAAAAACAGTTCATTAGGCCTAGCATATCCCCATGGGGAGCGCCAGTGTTGTTGGTGAAGAAGAAAGATGGCAGTATGAGGTTGTGTGTCGACTATCGGCAGCTTAACAAGGTGACCGATAAGAATAGGTATCCCCTCCCTAGGATTGATGACCTTATGGATCAGTTGATAGGAGCTTGTGTCCTCTCGAAGATAGACTTGAGGTCAGGGTACCATCAGATCCGAGTTAAGTCCGAGGACATCCCAAAGACAGAGTTTAGAACGCGTTATGGTCACTATGAGTATTTAGTTATGCCCTTTGGTGTGACTAATGCTCCTGCTGTGTTCATGGATTATATGAACAAGACCTTTCACCCTTACTTGGATAAGTTTGTGGTGGTTTTCATAGATGACATCTTAGTGTACTCCAAGACCAACGAGGAATATGAGGAACACTTGAGGGTTGTCTTACACACCCTTAAGGAGAAGCAGTTGCATGCTAAGTTGTCCAAGTGTGAGTTTTGGCTAGAAGAGGTGAGTTTCTTAGCACATGTCATCTCAAAAGGTGGGATAGTCGTGGACCCGGCTAAGGAAGAGACGATGCTCTAGTGGGAAGCGCCAAAGTCAGTGACCGAGATTGGGAACTTCTTGGGTTTCAGCAGGGTACTATAGGATTAGGGGTGGCAAAATGGGTTGAGCCCGACGGGCCAACCCGCCAACCCGCCATTTTTTGGCGGGGCGGGGTAGGGATTTTGACCCACCAACCCGCCACACAACTCGCCCCGCCACAACCCACCATGAAAATGGGACGGGGCGGGGCGGGGGCGGGTTGGCCCGTCGGGTTGGGTCTTCTTTTTTTTTAAAAAAAAAATGCTGTTTAAAATTATTTTTTTAAAGTTGTAATTTTTATTTTTTAAAATTTTTACAGACTTACTTACTACTAGGGTTTGTAAACTTGGAAGATGATGAAGATTGATTTCATGTTTTGTGTAATACTTTTTTTGTGGATGTGGTTTAAAATATTCAAACTAATTTGTGTTTGTGTGGTTGTGGACTTATGGATTATTGGACTTTTGGTTAGTAGTTAGTAGTAGTACTTTTGGATTATTGAAACTAATTTGTGTTTGTGATGGTTATGGACTTTTGATTATTGGACTTATTGGACTAATGCACGCTTTATTTTTTGCCTTTTAAGTTTTAATGTTAGTACTACATGAGTACATGGTGATTGTTAGGGAAATGGTGCCATGTATAATTTAGGATTTTAATTTTTAGGTTCTCATAAATCATAATTTAACAAGTCTTTGTGATTTGTATTGATAATTTTTCATTAATTTAAATCATTTTCAAGTGGAAACATAGTTATTTTTAAGATAGTTGAAGTAATTAATAAATTAACTATTTAATTTGATTTTTTTTATTTTTTTTGGCGAGCCAACCCGCCACGGGGCGGGGCGGGGGGTCATTTTCAACCCATTTCCGAAATTCAACCCGCCCCGCCCCGTTTTAAGGCGGGTTGGCGGCGGGGCGGGTTGGCCCGCTTTGCCACCCCTATATAGGATGTTCATAAAAGGTTTCTCTAAGATAGCTTTACCCTTAACCCGTCTCACCAAGAAAGGACAGCTCTTTGTGTGGGACTCTAAGTGTGAGGAAAGTTTCCAGACCTTAAAGGATAGGTTGACATCAGCACCAGTGTTATTTTTTCCCGATCCTAGTGAACCTTTCGTAGTTTGCTGCTATGCTTCTAAGCAAGGTTTAGATGGTGTGTTGATGCAAAATGGTAAGGTAGTGGTCTATGCCTCTAGGCAGTTGAAAACCTATGAGAGGAACTACCCTACCCACGATTTGGAATTGGAAGTTGTAATGTTTGCCTTGAAGATCTGGAGGCATTACCTTTATGGAGCGAGGTTTGAGGTCTTTAGTAATCATAAGAGTTTGAGGTCAATATGAGGCAACGTAGATGGATGAAATTCCTTAAGGATTATGATTTTGAGTTGACCTACCACCCAGGAAAGGCCAATATGGTGGCAGATGCTTTGAGTAGGAAAACTTTGCACGTCTCCGCTTTGATGGTTAGGGAGATGGATTTGATTGAGGAGTTTAGAGACCTGAGTTTAGCCTGGGAAGTTACCCCTATGGGTATTATGCTTGGAACCTTCAAGATCACCAATAGTTTGATGGATTGGATTAGAGAAGGTCAGAAGATAGATAAGTATCTCTTAGACCAGAGGGAGTTGCCGATGCACCTTACTCTCGGATCGCCACCAGGTTGTACATGATTCACTTGAATCACCGCGGACGGCCAGATCGCTTTACTATTGGACGACCTCCACTGTGTTGAACATCCCCCATCAACTCCGATGCATGTATGCATGAGGAACATCAACACACAAATAACAAAACACCACCTCCGCTTGGGCCACTTAGCTACCCAAGTTTTATCACCATCAACACCTCGACCACTTGGCTATCGAGGTCCCCTTGGCCATTAGGCTACCAAGGTTCAATGTTATCTTTTAATTAACACTCTGGCCAATAAACACCAAAGCTCAACACCTTGACCAATAAGCATCAAGGCTACCTTGGCCACTCGGCTACCAAGGTGCAACATTATCTTTACGCTTGCATTTAGTTATACTTGTTAAGTCTTCATTGAGTTTTCTAACTTGTCATTACTGTGTTTGGTGTCTTATTATCATCGTTGGAACATTTGGGGTGGAACACCTGTGACACCCTCTACCCCGCATGTATTCATAAAACATAAAAGATATAAAAGAAAGAGAACACATGCATATTATATCATAATAATAAAAACCGGGCAGAGGTTGCCGCATTGTAACATAACTTCAACACGGAAAAATTAAAACATTGTTTAAAAGAAACATAACAGGAAACATATAACAAATCCAACCCCGATGTCACATTATAGAGCAGGTATAACCAAACCGATAAAACAACTCGGATAAACAAAATAAAACGGAACATACACTAAACTATGAGTAGCGGCTCCTCAAAGTCACTCCTCAGCAAGCTTTTCACCGTCCTCTGTATATCCAAAAAGATACATGCAAACAAACAACAAAAGACGGGGAGTAAGAAACTTATGTATCAACATAATGGCATGGAAGCAGTTAGCAAGATGAACATGCATCATATAAACATAGCATATCAAACATAATCATCTCATCTCATTAATATCACATATATAAATCATTCTAAACAATGTATGTTATGCGATGCAACGCTACTCCACCACTCCAATGAATGAATGAGCAACACAGCGCACAACCAACAATCACCACCTCCGCTTGGGCCACTCGGCTACCCAAGTTCATCATCATCATCATCAACGTTATCTTTCATATTTAGTCTTTAATCTTTTATCACATAATCTTTTCACTTACACTCTGGCCAAAGAGCACCAGAGCTCAACACATTGACCATTAAGCATTAAGGCCCCCTTGGCCACTCGGCTACCAAGGTCCAATATCTTTTAACAACACCTTGACATTATGCATCAAGGCTCCCTTGGCCACTCGGCTACCAAGGTATAGAACAACAACACTCTGGCCAATAAGCAACAGAACTCAACACCTCGACCACTCGGCTATCGAGGCCCCCTTGGCCACTCGGCTACCAAGGTACAGAATAACATCTTTTCACTTTAGTTATTAACACTCTGGCCCATAGGCACCAGAGCTCAACACCTTGACCATTAAGTATCAAGGCCCCTTGGCCACTCGGCTACCAAGATACATTATTATCTTTAAGTTATCTAGCTTGTCTTTACTTGGTTTTGTGTCTTCTTCATTATTAGATACGTTTGGGGTGAAATACCCCTTGTTACCGTTTCTGTGTTCTGATCTGTGCTTCCCCCTCAGTACGGGCGTGCTGACTGTTAAATCAAGCACGGTCGTGTTGACTGTTGAGCACGGTCGTGCTCAATGGAGCGTGGCCGTACTGTTTCTGGGTAGAAGGGTTGAACAACCCTTACTAAGTATCCTAGGGCATTCAAAGATCAAACCTATTAGTTTAAGCTACACCATCAATCATCAGTTTCATTACCTTTAATTGTTCCCATGTCTTTTACTTCCAACTTCAATACTAACGTCCCTAAAACACTCACTAATCAATCCTAGGGTCTTTGACTAAGCCCTATGAACATAACCTTGCCTCTCATACTATTTTTATGTCTTATGAACAAACTGGGGAAACATCCCTTAAATGCATTCATCTTTATTAACATCTCTTCTAAGGTCTTAACATCATTAATAAGCCCTATTAATTGGTTAAAGTCTTATTAACGTCATTGTTGGCATTAACATCCCCAACAATCAACACTCATTCAGAGCGCCATATCATCATCGTTATCATAACAACATCATCATCATCATAATAGCATCATCATCATCATCATGAACATTCATGGTATCATAAAACATCATTCTCAATTGGGCATACCAATAATATCCAATCATACATCATCAACAATTAACATCAAACAGTACAATAATTAAATCATGCCATTAACATTAGAATCATATTATACATATATCAATTAACATCAAATAGACAAATAACATTGGACAGGGTCATGGGTTAACCCTTCATCTTACGCTACCCCCAATGCCTACATGTCAATACTATTCCTTCTTCCCATACCTGGTATGAAGATTCCCAAAACGATAACGTTGGCAAACTAGACACGTTCCCTCGAGCGGCTCGACGAGTTCCTCAAGCCTTGGTCAAACAAGAAGGGAAGAGAACAACCAAGTAATCCCCAATTCAAAAGAAAGGGAAAAAGAGATTAAGGAGGGATAACTACGTTACCTTAAACGATGCTAACACGCGTAACTTCTCTCACAAACGGACTCACAAACTCCAAGAACTTCAAGGGAAATCTAAGAAAGATGAAGAGAGGCAGCTTTTCTAAGGTTAAAAATGTGAGAAATAGGGTTTAGGTCGAGTCTTATGGTATAAATACAAGTTAGGGCATAACGGGTTCTTATTTTAGCCCAAACTGTATACATATCGTATTTTGACCATAACTTGAGATACAAGTTTCTGATTAAGCGTTCTTGATGTTGTTAGAAAGCTCAGAGAAATATCTACAGATTAATGTCTAACGATCAAATCCTAAATCAGACTCTACGATAGTCAAAAGTTCAATGAAAGTTTAGCGACAGATTTGGTAGTTATTTCTATATAGGATCCTTAGGAGATTATGATAAGATCTTAAGAGATAATCAAAAAGAGGATTATCCTATATTAATAAGGACTCAAATCTGATTGATTGAGGGACTAAAACCTAGGAGATCCACTATCTTGATTTAAATACTAAATCACACGATATCTTATAATATCTTTCTTAATCACTTATTATTAATAAAAACACATATTATATATTAACATATAAAATCACATACAAAATCATATATCCATATAAGGTCACACATTAAGGGACACAATCTCATATTAATGCAAATAATCATATATTAAAATACATATTATCATATTTAATAATATATACATACACACACACACACACACACACACATACATATGTGTGTGTGTGTGTGTGTGTGTATGTATATGTATAAAAAAATACTACAACACTAATAACAATTACATTATCAATTATATAAATAACAATACTAACTTCATTAATAATAATAATAATAATAATAATAATAATAATAATAATAATAATAATAATAATAATAATGACAACAACAACAACTAGGCATCCATAGTAACATAATCCCTTATACGAAAATCAGGGTGTTGCAACACCCCTGTTCTGCTTCTGCGTTTCTGTTCTGGACAGGTGAGCACAGGTGTACTCACCCTCAGCACGGTCGTGCTGAACTTTAAGTTGAGCTCGGGCGTGCTGCCTATTGAGCACGGCCGTGTTCGTAAGAGCATGACTGTACTCATATGGCAGAAAGGGTTTGGGAACCCTCACTTTGTTTCCTAGGCATTCAAGATCAAACCTATTGGCTTAAACCACACCATCGAGTTTCAGTTTCATAATTCTTATTCAATTCCATGTCTTACACTTATGGGGAATTATTCCTTTAATCACAGCTTCGTTATAAAGTCCCTAAAACACTCAAGAATTAATCCTAGGGTCATTAACTAAGCCTTTGAGCATTTACCTCACTCTTTACTATAATTCGAGTCTTATGAACAAATGGGAAACCATCTTTTAGTCATTATTAACGTTTTCAATGTCTTATTAACATCTTCAACACCCACTTCACAACATCAACCAAACAGTCCAGTCATGCATTTATGATAACATCATCAACACATTCTTTCAAGACACAATCACCAATAAACAGTTCACAATTCAATTAACAATTATTCATGGCATAGACAATATCAATCATAAAATACGAACATCATGCCGGTAACAATCAATTACATGTAAACATATACGAGATAACAATTAACAAACCATAGGGTCATGGGATAACCCTTCATCTTACGCTACCCCTAATGCCTACATGTTCATACTATCCCTTCTCCCCATACCTGGTATGAAGATCAAACCCCTTAGCTAAGCATAAACGAAACTGATGTCGTTCCCTCGAGTTAACTTAAAGAGAAAATGAGATTAATGAAGGAAGACTACGTTACCTTTTGATGCACTAGCGCGTGACTTCTCTCCTCAAACTAGAGCAAGAACACCAAGAACTTGGTTGGGTTCAAAGGAATGGAAAGGGGAAAGGTTTCAGTCACACTAGGATTGCCCAAAGTGTCAAAATAGGGTTTTGTTCGCAACCCTCACGGACTGCTTCTATTTATAGACTCTATGACTTGAGCGCGCGGCCGTGCGCCATTAAGCACGGTCGTGCTCAACTTAAGCATGGGGTAGTGCTCAAGTCAGCACGATTAGACAAAAAGAATGTCACATTGAGCGTGTTTCCGGCACTGCCGTGCTCCCCTTGAGCACCACCGTGCTCGTGGCTCACTTAGCCACTGAGCACATCTATGAGCACGGGCGTGCTGGTACAAGAGCATGGCCATGATCATGCACCAGAAAGGGATTTTGAGCCTAAAAATCCCACTTAGTCTTGAAACATTTCTAAGGCAAACAAAGCATACATACAACACATACAAACATACTTAAGGGTTGTTATACGAAAAAAGGATATTACATCTTTCATGTATCCCAGCTTCGAAAGTACATTCACGATCCTAGCTATGTGATAGTACCCGATACAATTCAGTTGAAAGAGAACTTGTCGTTTGAGGTATTACCCCTTCGAGTTGAGGATTGGAGGGTGGAGCAGCTAAGAGGCAAGGAGATTCCTCTGGTTAAAGTCGTTTGTAGAGGGGCTACTGAGGAAAGTGCTACATGGGAATTGGAGAGCAGGATGATGGAAGCGTATCCGTACCTTTTTGTTTGAGGTAAGTAGAATTTTCGAGGACGAAATTTTTATAAGGGGTGGAATTGTAACACCCTGTTTTTCGTATGAAGCTCTTAAGTGTTTGTATGTATGTTCTATGTTTGTTAGGTTTGCCTTAGAAATGTTTATGGAGCTAAGTGGGGCTTTCAAAGTGAAAATCCCCTTTCTGGTGCATGAGCACGACTTTGCTCATGTACCAATACGACTATGCTCATGTACCAACACGCCCGTGCTCATAGGGGTGCTCAGTGGCTAAGTGAGCCACGAGCACGGCCGTGCTCCCCTGAAGCAGAGCATGGTCGTGTCGGAAATGAGTGCTAGTGACGCTCTTTCTGCAAACCCGTGCTCACTTAAGCATTACCCCGTGTTTAAGTTAAGCACGACCGTGCTCAATAGGGAGCACGGTCTTTCTCAAGTCTAAGTCTATATAAACGAGTCAGTGTACGAGGGTTATGAGTGTAAACCCTATTTTGACACTTTAGGCAATCCTATTGTGGCAGAAACCTCTCCCCTTTTCCTTCCTTTGAACCCAACCAAGTTCTTGGTGCTCTTGCTCTATTTTGAGAGAGAAAGTCACGCGCTAGTGCCATTAGAAAGGTAACGGTTTATCCCTCTCTTTAATTCCTTTTCCTTTTGTGATTTGGAATTAATTGGTTACCCTTTTGTGTTGTCCAAGGCTTAGGAAACTCATCGAGCCACTCGAGGGAACGAGGATAGTTTGCTTATGCTTGTCAAAAGGGTTACATCCTCATACCAGGTATGGGGAGAAGAATAGTATGAACATGTAGGCAAGGGGGTAGCGTAAGATGAAAGATTCCCATGACCCTGTTAATTGTTAACTATTGTCTAATATGAGTTTATGTATGATTAGGAATATTTGGTATGTTTGCTCGTGAATGTGGATAAATGCCATGATTAATTGCTTAATTGTTAATATGTATGCCATGAGTAAACTGCTTGGTTGATATGTTATGTCATGAATGTTGTTGATTGTATGAGTGATTTATGCCATGGAAGAACACATGAGGAGTTTAACTTTGTAACTTAATAAGACTCTAATTGGTTAAATTAGGACTTATTAATAAACCTTGAAGTTAATGGCTTAATTCCCCAAACTGTTTCATAAGACATGAATTTGGTGTTGAGAGGTGAGATATATGGCAAATGATTTAGTCAAGGACCTTAGGATTGATTTTGAGTGCTTTTGGGAGTTTTTGGCTAAGATCTATAACCCAATCTACCCAGACAGTACGGCCAAGCTCCAGTAAGCATGGCCGTGCTTAACAGGGAGCACGCCCGTGCTCCCGGTTCAAAGTTTGAATTGGTCGCGCTACATCAGCACGACCGTTCACAACAGGAAGCACGCCCGTGCTTCATTTAAGTGACAGCACACCCGTGCTAGGGGTAAGCACGCCCGTGCTCCCCCAAACAGAACAGACGTGAATTAAAGGAATAAAGGGGTGGTTCACCCCAATTGTCCCCAATGACGAAATAAGACACCAAACAAATAAAGACAAGATAGATAAGGTAATTAAAGACTTAACAAGATAATTATGAATAACAAGTTGGTTAAGCCGGTGCCTAATGGGTTACCGCATGTTATGCTTTGGTGCTTATTGACCAAAGTAGCCTCGATGCTTATTGGTCGAGGTGTTGTTAAAGTTGAACCTTGGTGCTTATTGGCCAAGGGGACCTTGACTCATAAGGGTCAAGGTGTTGACGGTGATGAAACTTGGGTGCTTATTAGCCCAAGCGGAGGTGGTGGATACCCGTTGTGTGTTGTTGTGCTCATGCATTCACACATTGGAGTTATTAGTAGAGGAAGCTCAACATACCAGCTCTGTATGTGACATCGGGGTTGGGTTTCTTTTATTGTTATGTTTCTTTTAAAACTTATTTCTTTTAATTTCTGCGTTGTTGAGACATTGTTCATGAGGTACCTTTTCTACCCATGGATATTTATTATTTTAATAAATGAATACATGTGTTTTTATTTATTTAATTTCTTTTATGTATTCTCTTTATGCGTTATAAATACATGCGGGGTAGAGGGTGTCACAGTTGTGCTCATTTTCTTATGACAACGAAGATACTTGACACTCTTAGGGCCAACCATGGCTTGATTATGAACGTTACTAAAGTTTTTGACAACCCATTTACTTCTTTTCCACGCTTTTGAAACCACAAGTGATGCCTTGCAATCGGTTCTTGAAGTCGAGCATTTTTTCTTAATTGTTCCCATGAAAACATTGCATTGTTCCTCATTGTCACTCTTAACTGTATGTCTACCTTCATTAGAACATACGAGTATACAAAAATTTTCCTTAGCTGAACGAGTACGAATTCCAAAACCCTCTTTCATAACAATTGATATGTAGAATTCTTTAACAACCTGAAGGGAGTCGAATTCCATTCCAACACAAGGAATAACATTAGGACGCCTATCAATATTGGCCTCGTCTAACTTGGAATTTTCTGAAGTGATTTCTAAGTTATTAGACACAAGATCAACTATCTCATGATCTTCAACACTCTTCATGGTAGAGTTTTCCATGCAATTCACCATCCAATATATTATATACACTTGAAGGATATAACAAAGAATTAAAAAAAAAGGTGAGAATATCATAGTAATACCATCATTGCAGAAAATGTAGACATGATAATGATCTTTGGAATTGGAAAAGTAACTAAGTTGGAAAGGTAAATTTTCAGAAAAGTTTCTAAAGCAGGGAAGTTTCTTCAATGTAACAAACTTTATTGTTAGAACATCCATTCATCGACAACTTATAAGTGAGCATAACAAAAACAAAGAGATAAAAATTGCAAGGATATAGAAAATGTATAATAGGCTCATTCCTAGAAGACAAAGAATTGATAATTTGTTCAAGCAACATCATAGTTCAGCAGAACAATACACATACCGCAAGTAGTTTATAAAGTATTGATTGGACATCTTCTCCAACATAACCGGCCTACAGAGAAGTCACATCCTCCGACGTCGGCGAGGCGTGCTCCTCGAAAGTTCGTAACAGAAAAGAAGGGTGACCATGAGTCGGGGACGGTGTGGCGTGCTCCGGCGAGTCGTGGTGTGCTTCGATAGCGGCGTGGCGTGGTGTGCTTTGACCGCGGCATGACGTGGGGTGCTTCGAAACTGCTAAGCAGAGAAGAAGATTTGGCGGCGAAAGAAAGGAAGAAGTGGTGCTTCAAAACCGTTAAACAGAGAATAAGATTTGGCGATTCAAAAGAAAGGAAGAATGAAATATCATGGAGGAAAAAAGTAAAGGATAAGGGTCACATGATTATTTTGTAATTTTTTTTATTTTTTTAATTAAAATATTCTAATCTGTTTGATTAATTAATTTCAATGGTCCAGATTTGGTGCAAGTCTTTAGACTTACACCTAAAGTCAACGGATAATATATATATATATATATATATAAAATACATTAATTCTCAACAAAAACTTAATATTTTTTAACACAGGAGATGCCCTTATTTCTTCCGACTCTGCAGTGCAGTTGCCCCATTTGAGACTACACAGACCTAGAGGCACAGTGGAATAGGGATAGTTTGCTCTCATCACTCACACACAAAAACGTTGTCGTCGTTTGGATCAATTTCAGGTTTGGAAAAGCACTCGCCATTGACTCATCTTCATCGGAGTATCCAGGTAATCCTGAATTCTAATATCTATGAATAATAGGATTGTTTGTACATGTCATAACATGTGGTTATTGTTTATTGGGAAAATCTTGTATTGTGTTACAATTTATTCTATCACCTCGAACACGCAAAGAAATTGCAAAAGATGAAAAAAGGGAGGAAAAAAATAATTTGAACGAGAAGGAAGATTACTTGTTACAGAAAGGCACAATAAAGTGCAAGTTGGGAAAATTTCATGTAGATCGAAGGCGACAATAGAAAACCCTAATAGAGCCACTTTCTATTAGATAAATATGTGAGTAAATCTCCAATTTAGTCCTTGAAATTGTAAACCATATCAACTTCATCACTGACATTAACAAAATTTCAAAAATGTCCCTGAAGTTGTCAAATGTTAATCGCATGGACTAAGTTGATTTTAAGTTAGCAGTGTCAGAGACTTAGTTTATTTTAAGTGAGTAAAATGAGGGACTAAATTGATAGTAATTTATCATTCAGGGACGTTTTTGGAATTTCATTAATTTCAGGGACGAAATTGATACAATTTTACTATTTTAGGGACCGAACTGAGGAGTTACTCATAAATATGTATTCCCATCTGGGACTATTACTTTGAATAATTAGGATTATTATTTAAAAAAAGCATAAAAATTTTATTTTGATCATTTGAAGATATATATTTGCTATCGTTATTCCATTAGCAATAAATTGGATCAATTTTGCAACTTCTTTATATTCCTAGGGCTTGTATGTATAAATAATATTTTATTTTAAAGTATTTATACTTCTTTGAGATGCATTTTGATCAGATGACACTATTTTAGTTGAATTAGCTGAAGTAAACATGTTGCACCACATTTTAAAGTTACAAATAAGTTTTTAAAATTATATAAATTTAATTTGTTAAATTCGACTAATCTACAAGCAATGACGTATCCAATATGATATCCTCATTTTTAATAGCCAAATTATAGAAAATTATAAAAACGCTCTGAATGGTGTGTCCAGAGGAGAAGGAGGTTGTGGGGATTTGCGTGGAGGAGTCAAATCAGTGTCCTAAGGGTATTAGTTAAAGAACTCAAAAATAAAAATCTTTGTATCCTTATAATATTTCAATAAAAAAAATTTATAAATTTGGATTTCTTAACCAATATCTTTAATATACTGGTTAATAAGATCCTTTTTAATATACCCAGTACTGGACTTCGAGTTTGATGTTGCCCATGATTATCCCCTTCCTGGAGCAATGATTAAAAATTTTAGGTTTTCCTACTTAATAATGGACTTGGTAAACGGTGGAACTCAAATCAGAGTAGTTGAAAAGTAGATAGATTAAAGTATTACAAAAGACGTTATTTTTTTTTAATAATATATATATATATATATATATATATATATATAAATAAGTGATGATAAAAAAAAGTGATGATCAAGTTTATAGATGGCAAAACGGGCCAACCCATCCAGTTTTGATTCGCCCGTCATTGACCCGCTGAAAACGGGGCGGGGCGGGTTGACCCACTTCATTTAAGTGGGTTGAACCTCCCAACCCACCCGGTTTAACAGTGGGTTGGCGGGTCGACGGGTTGGCCCACAAAAAAATATCAACATTTAAAAAATTATATACAAAATGAAAAAAATAAGTTATTAACATACAAATATCATCTAAAATATCATAAAATATAAATAATTACTTTTTGATAGTAGAATAACTAATATATAAATATATTAGTGAATGAAATGGACTACGTACAAATATATATAATTATAATGAGTAATTGTAAACTAAAAGTATATAAATATATATACAAAAAATAATTGAATGTGATGGACTGACTAATGATTTTATGGGTGGGCAAACAAAAAAATATTTATAGCATAAAAAATACTTTTTTTTCAAAAAAAGAAAAGAAAACGGGTTGGCGGGCCAACCCACCCCGCCCCGCCCCGCCACTAACCCATTTTCTTGGTAGGTTAGACGGGGCGGGTCAAAACGGGTTGGTGGGTTCAGAACCTCAACCCAACCCGCCAAAAAAGGCGGGTTAAACGGGTTGGCCCATTGAGTCAAACCCATTTTGCCATCTCTAATCAAGTTACTCCGAGAATAACTTTAAAAGAGTCACTCCAAAACACCACCCTTTATTTTATTGATATCTAATTAATGACCTACTTTAATATATATGAAATATCAAGTTACATCAATGTAAGACTTATCATTCTTACATCTTCTAATAAATAATTATGCAATATAAATTTTATAAATCCACCAAGGGTAAGGATAGGGAGGAGAAGAAATAAAGTCACTAGAATCGTTCCCATGGCCAGGTATGTCTCAGACCATCAACGTAAAGCCCTTCTGCTCAATCGGGCAAGGTATGGTCCCTATGCCTCTTTGGCCTATAGAAACAAAACTAGTTTCTTCAATCTCCCCACCCATTTCTTACTCCGAATCGTTTACTAAGAGCTTTCTGATGCACAGGATCCTCATTCGAGGCAAGTGCAAAGCATACTTGCACCTTAGAATTGAGCCATGAAGTAGTAGTATAGAAAGAGTTCAAGAAGGAGGAGGAGAGGTGTTTAGAAGCAAGACATTTCAGAGAACACACTAAAATTTATTTCTTCACTTCAACTTGGTTCTTACAACACAAAAGACCTCTATTGTCTTTAAAAAAAAGTTAACATCAATAAAAATGTAACGAAACAACTCTTATTTTCATGTATATTAAAACCACATACTACAATTTACCACAAAAAAAAAAAAAAAGAACCATATATTACAATAATTTTGATATCTCAATGGAATAATAAACAATTTCGGATTAATTTGAAATTTTATATATATGATAACAATTGATTTTATAAAAAACTTATCCAATAAAAAATTATTTGCAAGTATAAGGTATAAGAACCCTGTTTTTTGGTAATCGGAGGGTGAGAAGGATACAGATCAAAGGCTAGAGCCAAATAGCATGAGAGAATATATTCATAGGAGAAGACAAGATTTTGATTAAAAGGTGTGCAATGAAGTACATGATGCTCCTATTTATAGAGTTTTACGTGTCGCTTTTAAGATAATTATAATAAAAAAAAAGTTTTTTATTCTATCATCTAATCACAAATTATCTTATATATGACTTTTAAGGTAGTTATGATAAGAATCAAATATTTTTATTGATATAATAATTTATAATATTGATTGACAGTGTAAAAATTCTTTACACTTATGATACATACTAGTTAAATCTATTTTTATAACTTTCATTTATTTGACCCATCATGTCTCCTATCTTTTTCCATGATGTTGGAATCGGTTTGAAGGCTTTTTGACCAAACTGGGGTCCTTTTAGAAACTTATTACCAGTTTAGGGTCATTTTGAAACTATTTACCAATGGGGGGTCCTTTTTGACACAGTGGCATTTTTTATTTTTTTTGCACTGACAGAGGGAAGGCACAATTTACTCGACAATCCTACCATACGTACACTTAACCAAAACTGTGATTGGCAAATTTCTAGCACCCTTTAAAATTTTATTCACACATTCAGACAAGCTGGTTGTCATGTGTCCAAATCGACGACCACGATCATCATAAGCCAGTGACCATTTCTCCTTCCTAATGCCATCAATCTACCTTTGTATTTCAGGACTGGTTTCACGGAACTTCTCAAGCTTCTGATCAAAGTTTATCTTGCATGCCATGTACCCTATACGAAAACGTTAAATTATTTAGGTCACCATATTATTAAAGAATAAATAAATGATGTAGTTTGAAAACTACCTAGAGTCATCAGTTCCTCCTTCAACTTTGCATTCTTGAATCTATGGTTGAAATTACTGGCAATATGTCGAAGACAGTATACATGATAAGCATTTGGAGGCTGCCAACATAGGTGAGGATTCGAAACGGTCGATTTAATGATTTAGAGCCGATCGGAATCAGACATATACCCGACTTATTCGTAACATGTTCCCGGATCAATCCCAAAAACCATGACCAAGCATCTAACGTTTCTCCTTCCACAATAGCAAAAGCAAGTGGCAGCACATGACTTTTTCCATCCTGTGTTATGGCAATCAACAGTGTGCCACGATACTTACCATACAGAAATGTACCATCAACCTGTATTATTGGCTTTTAGTGATTAAAGGCATCACAATATTGTCTAAACGTTCACAAAACACGATGAAACGTGTGATATTGGTTGTTCACACGGTTGCCCACCACATATATAGATTAGTCTCGGTCTTGTAAAATGAATCTGGTGAAAACAATTGCATATGTTGTAACCATCTAGGTAGCATGGCATAGGATTCATCCCAATCTCCAAATACCTTCACTATGGCCTTTTGCTTGGCTTTCCATGCTTTTCTGTAATATATATTGTACTCGTAAGTACTTAGAATTCTTTCGCATATCAACGCGATTGTGACCGATGGCTCTTCTCGGACCATACCTAGTAAGTCGATTTAAATTTAAAGTTAGATTACAATTTGAATTAAAAATAAACAAAAATAATTGGCTAATGATCGTACCTAGTATGCACGAGCATAGGAAGTTAGAATCCAACTTTGTGTGGTCTTGCGACAACATCCGATTCACACAATTATGTTGACCACCCCACTTTGTAACCTCCCACTTTAGTGGCTTTTTCGACAAGATAGCTCTCAGCCTCCATGGGAATCCTGTCACATGATTTGTGCACTTGACATAATAAATGGTTGATTTAGATTCAACAACTTTGAAATCCTGATGAACATTCATGGAATAATGTTTAACAGCCATTTGAACAGTCTGTTTACTATCGAATCACAAGCCAATATACAATTCCTGACCCACTTTCCAAGATCCTGGAACATCCACGCCTTCAAATTCTATCTCCTATCAGGATGGTCCCAGTTTATATAATTATAATGGGGGGATGAGTTGAATAATGCACCATGTGATTGACCTATAGGTAAGTAAAAATGACTAAAATTCGAATTATCATCATGACATTAATATTGATAACAATAATAAGAATGTAAAATGATTACATTGATGATGATGATGATGATGATGATGATGATGATGATGATAATAATAATAATAATAATAAATAATAATAATAATAATAATAATTCAAATTATTAATTGTTGGAGGAAACCAACCACTTAATGCGGAACAAAACCACCAGAAACTATCGATGAAACCGGAGCTGCGGCAATTCCAGGTGACGCCAATGTGGACAGAACTATGTTGGAACCCTGTTCAACCTCCTCCTCGGTGTCTGATGAACCACTAGTTGGTATATCATCTTCCTCATCATCTTCATCTTACTCATCCTCCATCTCTCACTCGCCCAATCTTCATCTTCGTCATCTTCGTTATCTACATATGACCCAAGGTTTACCGGCACATTTTGTAGCTTGAAATTACGGCCCAATGACGGTACAGAAAATGTGGAACTGCCTGCAACATTAACCTGAACGTACAACTCAAGTGTTGACATCCGCAGATTTTGGTTTAAACCATTCAACATGCATTCCACGTCTCGATCATCAGCAATTTCAAAAAGAATATATTTCGCCGGGTTGTCCCATATCATATATCTAGTCACAATTTTTGAAACTGATTGATTTGGATAAAGCTTCAACTTCGAGTGAATCTTTGCCATCAAATGCTCGTACCCGATTCCATGTTTTATTTGCACTGTTACTTGGTCCCCTTCAAATATAATCCTTCTGGTCCATCGAAGACTCTCCCATTCGAATACACAAATACTGCAAGTTGGCTCATGACGTATGCCCTACAATAATATCAAATAAATAACAATAACCCATAAATTTATAATTTCTAATGATAACAATTGTAAAAATGATTAACACTTACTAATACCAATAATGATACTTACTAAATAAAATAAAAATAACAACAGTAAATACAAATAATGATATTAATAATATTAGCATGATATTTTATAATAAAAATATAGACTTAATAAAAAAATGATATAACAACATTATTACCCCAAAATTAAAATAATAACAATAACCCATAATGCAACAATTTCTAATAATAACAATATTAAAAATTAACAATTATTAACAATTACTAATACTAATAATAATGATACTTACAAAATAAATAAAAAATAACAACATAGGTACAAATAATGATATTACTAATATTAGCATGATATTATAATAAATAAATAAACTTAAAAAAGAAAAATAATATAACAACATTATTACCGCAAAATTAAAATAAAATTATAAAAACATGCGCGGGCCACGTGGCACAACGCAAGGAAGGCGCAAACTGCAATGGCGCCTTCCCTGCGTTGCATCACGTGGCGCTGCAAGAGCATAGCAGATTTGACCATTTTAATTTAATTTTTTTTAGGGTAGGCGGTAGTCAGAATGCCGCCTTTGAAGGCGCCAGTCCAAGTGGCGCCTTCCCCCTGTCAGTGCAAAACAAATAAAAAATGCCACTGTGTCAAAAAGGACCCCCATTGGTATATAGTTTCAAAATGACCCTAAACTAGTAATAAGTTTCTAAAAGGACCCCAGTTTAGTAAAAAAGCCTCGGTTTGAAAGTTGAGACCTGAAACTAAATTGAGAGGTTTTGTAGCATTGATTCTACTTAATGTGCTTTCATTTTAAATAGCAATAGCCACTCATTCAGTTTGAAAGTAAAGTAAAACAGTTAATGTTAAGTTGTATACAATGAGGGTAGGGGTGTGCAAAAACCGACCCGATCCTAGAACCCGTCCCAACCCGATGTGTTCGGGTCGGGTCTGACCCTAACTTGCAGAAGAGAAGGGACGGACCCGCGTCCCACTTTGTAACCCGGTGCCGGGTTAGGGACGGGTCTGGGTTGACATTCGGGTTACCCAACCCGTCCCGTATAATAAAAATCTACTTTTATCCCTGCGCGGTCACTAAGAAAGAAGTATGAAGTAAATTATTAAACTTCTACTCTCACATCTAACGTCTCACACTGGCCCAATTAATGGCTTTTAGGAAGTATTTTGTGGCTTTTATGACATTGAAAGAATCTTATTTGATGAGAGTATTTTGTTTTTAACAATGTGGTTTTGATAACATGAGCATCAAGGAAGCATCTATTATTTGTTGATATTTTGTAACATCTAATTTTGGATCAATTGGTAGCTTTTAGGTAGCATCTTTTGCTGATATTTTGCCTTGTAAAAAAAATTAACATTTTCCCACTCATAGAAATTTTTTTAAAAAGAATCTATTTAAATTCGGATCAACCTGGTCCCATCCTATTTAAACCAGGTCTTAAACCAAACCGCAAATAACCGGGTTCCTTCGGGTCTAGGGATGGGTTCGAGTTTAAAGATTTGGTCTTATCAATGTTTAGGGTCGGGTAAGGAACAAGCATAACCCGTTCAAACCCGTCTCACACTCACCCCTAAATGAGGGTACGCACTAAGTAGTATTTTCTTCGCAAAGTGCATCAGCCATATTTAGCTAATCGCGATCTCAGTAAAGTAACTTAATTGGTTTAAAGAAACGGTTGTGTTATTTAAACACCAAAATCTGGACATCATATATGATATGGTATATATTTATCTCTATCTCTTACTTATTTTTTATCTTTCTATATACACATATTCCAAGAATATATAAAAAAAATAATAAAGGGACACCGTATGGTATCCCTAATTAGTTGTTCAAAAAACATTTTTGTTAAAGAAAACATGGTGGATGAATGAGAAGCTACATTGGTCCGCTATATTATATAGTAAAATTTAAAAGTTGTTTTATAAAGGAAATCATTATTTCTGAATGTCATATTCCCCCAAGTAACAATCCGCATATTAGATGACAATATCTATTAAAGTGCTACCATACAGTAATCATCATAAATACATGGTGCTACCATACGTAGTATTTTTTTTTTTTTTTGCAAAGTGCATCAGCCAGATTTAGCTAATCGTGATCTCAGTAAAGTAACTTAATTGGTTTAAAGAAACGGTTGTGTTATTTAAACACCAAAATCTGGATACCATACATGTCACCATATATATTTATCTCTATCTCATACTTACTTTTTATCTTTCTGTATACACATATTCCAATGATACATCAAAAACAACAAAGGGACAATGTATGGTATCCCTAATTAGTTGTTGAAAAAACATTTCTCTTAAAGAAAACATGGTGGATGAATGAGAAGCTACATTGGTCCGTTATATTATATAGTAAAATTTAGGCAAAATTACACTTTTGGTCCTTTAAGTTATTTGTTTTGTTCAAATTAATCCCTTAAGGTTTTTTTTTTAACAAACTAGACCCTTAAGTTAGGTGCAGGTTTCAAATTGGTCCCTTAAGTTTTTTTATGACAAACTAGACCCTTAAGTTATTGTTCGAGTGACAAATTGGTCTCTTAAGTTATTAAAAATAATAAATTAAGGGTCTAATTTATTGGTCCCTTTAACAAATTAAGGGACCAATTTGTCACCCGAACATAACTTAAGGATCTAGTTTGTCATTAAAAACTTAAGGGATCAGTTTGAAATCTGAACCTAACTTAAGGGTCTAGTTTGTCAAAAAAAAAACTTAATGAATCAATTTCAACAAAACAAATAACTTTAAGAGACCAAAAGTGCAATTTTGCATAAAATTTAAAAGTTGTTTTATAAAGGAAATCATTATTTCTCAATGTCATATTCCCCCAAAGTAACAATCCGCATATTAGATGACAATCTATTAAAGTGCTACCATACAGTAATCATCATAAATAACAGCTGCATTTATTGTCAATCAATCATATGGGGCCTTCACTTTCAGGACAAATTTCACTTAATGCAGCCAACTCCATTAATATTTAATATAAGGGAAAACAATTTATAAGTATCTATGTATGTATATTTAATATTGTTCACACTTCCTTTGGATGGAAGGAGAAAATAAGATGAAAGAAAATAAAAAAAATAAAATATTTTTCTCCTCTATTGTTTGGATAAAAAAAAAAAACAAGTTGAAAACGTTGTCTTTCCAATTTGTATTCGACGCGAGTCCTTGAAGTCTTCGACTATGCATACAACATAAAGCTTGTGCTAATTATGAGCCACAGGCTGAACAGTTAGGATATATTTTCCCATTTTTCTGGGCCAGATTCTCCACACAAAAGAGAGGCAGTAAATGTCAAAGAAAGGAATGTGACATGTATATATATATATATATATATATATATATATGCATAGTTTCGGGAAATAAACAAACAAGGAGGAGTAGGGCACACCAAAAACCAAAGAAAAAAATTGGAAACATGAGTGATAAAGATGGAAATAGGAGAGGAGAGAGAAGATTGGGTGAGTGGACAAAATCAGAGACCTCTTTCTCTTGTGTAAATTAATGCGAGAGATTCTAATTTCTTTACCAGTCTGTCGGGAGATTGCAGTTTCAAATTAGAACACGGCTTCATTGAATATATAGTACCTTAACTCGTAGGTCCTTTAGATTAATTGTGAAAATAGATCTTGTTTTTATAATTAACTATATATTATTGATGATAACAAAAATAGTTTTATGACAGATATGTTAATTGAAAAATGATTTTAAAAATAGTATTGAATTTTTTTAAAAAAAAATAGTAAAGTCGTGACAAACATGCAAAATCCGTACAGGGGCTTTGGGTATTCGATGGTTTCTTTTTTAGGTGGCCTCATTAGGTTCTTTTGGGTTGGATTTGTTATCATCTTCATCCTTTTTATAGTATTGAGTCTCTTGTGAAGATCATAAACATGCAAAATGTTTTTCATTTTAATCATTTTTACTCAAGCATATTAATTTCATCTCAAAACGCTTTTTCTATCCAAAATAAAGTTTTTAAAATAATTAATCAGTTCTAAACATACACTTAATAATTTGAGTTTGAATTAAATAAAGCAATCAACTTTTGTTCAGTTTGTCCGTTGCAATGTTGCATTGACACATATTAAGCACCGTTGGTGTTAAACTAAACCACCGTCACATCTCACCTAACGTATTCAGGAACACCAATTATTACAATAACCAAAGGGAATAAAGTCAATACATGCTTTAAAGTTTAACAAATATCGCATGCACTTATATCCCCGCTCCTCGTGGGGTTTGGGGCTTGGAGAAGGGTTATTTTTCTCATGAAATTTGAACTTGGGTAAGTCGTGTTAGATATTTCAACTTGTTATTTTAAAAAGTGCACAAATGAAAAAAAGAAAAAAAGAAAAAGAAGTTCTTCTGCCTAAAGCACGATCTAATGCAAGCCCTTTTCAGTAAGAAAGTTGGCCAAGTAACTTCCACTTGAGGAATTTGTTATCCAAATAAAAACTATAAAATAATGAACAAGGAGCATCAATCAATCTGTAGTACAGAGAGAAAGGACATAGAAAAAGGAAGAGCCATAGTCTTAGTCCTTAAGCACGAGCAAAAAAAGTAGAAAAGCGACGTCGTAAATATCATCAGAGTGGAGACCACAACAAAACGGTGCCGCTGGGATGGCTTTACAAGTAGCGGGAATCATGGGAATGGATATGAATGAGTTTTATGTCACTGAACAATGAACATCAGCAACTTTGCGAATCCCGAAGCAAAAAATGTAATTAACGGAAAAAGAGAAAATATAATGCGCTATAGCTGGCAAGGGTGGCCCATGATGCAGCCACCCCGTGACTTTTCGTGAGCTTACCATTGACGATTGGAAAGGAAACACCGTACCAACAGTTTTCACCACAGAAAACCAAGCCTCTGCACAAAGCAAAACAAAAATAATAAAAAATGGTTTATGTCTTCAAGAGGGGTCGATTTAGGGAGCTTATTATTAGAGTCAACTGAACAGTGAACACCATTCTTATTAATTTCAATTCAATATAACAAATTGCTGAAAATATGAGTCTTTTTTATAACATGAAAATAATGCATGGTTGCAAAGAAAGAGATAATAACTTGTTATGGTATGTTTAATCTAGAGTGAGAAACAATTCAAGAAGACAGAAAGGGTGGAATGACCAAAATTAAGGAAAATATTTAGGGTCTTGCTAACGAGTGCCCTAAGAATACCTCCATTGGTTGTTTTTTAAAGAATCCATTTTGAGTTCCTTATTCCTTATTAAATACTATAAAGTGGTCCCCACAATGTCACATCATACTTAAGCAACACACCCATATTTTGCTCCAATGGTTAAATTTTTAAGAAACCCATGTTTTTATAATTTTTTATTTGCACTCAATTTTGTTTCAAAAAATATTTATTCATTTATTTTAATTAATACGTAAAAAAATATTTTATAATTAAAAAATATTAAATATTTTTAAATAAAATTAATAATAAAATTCCATATTATTTCTTTTCTTCATCCCATCTGCCCTAACTCTCCAGCTGAATCCAGCCACAGCAATCACCCCCTTCCCTTCCAAAACCACAATCATCCACCCACAACAATCCTTCCAAAACCACAACAATCGCCCCTTCGCTTCCCTTCACTGATTCGCCCCTTTCACTTAGAGTCGTGCCTTTCCCTTCATGCAACCACAACAAACGCAACTTTCCCTTCACTGATTCGCTCATTTCCCTTCACCGATTCGGTCCCTTTCCTCCCTTCACTGGTTCGGCCAAGATCGTCCCTTTCCTCCCATCACACCCAAAAATCCATAAAGCCATCACCTTTTCCCCTCAATTTCGGCCAGTTACTCCCAAAAAGTCACCACCTTTCTCTAATTCCTTCGCCCCTTCGGCTCCCTAAACCCCAAAAAAGCCACCACCTTTCTCTCATTCCGTCCACCAAAAAGAATTGAGACCAAGGTGTCGGTTCTGAAAGAAAATGGTTGTCAAGGTTTGGTTGATTCTGAGAGGAAGTGGCTGATTCATGCATCAACTTCACTGATCTCCACCAACCGGTCATTTCCCTTGCCGGCGGAGCGACGACGGACATCCGGCGCCAAGAAAACCACTCATATAACTTAGGGTTTGTAGAGAGTACGTGAATGTCTCTGTTATTTTTTATGACAATGTTTCTGATTTTTTTTTTTTTTTAATATGTAATCAGTTATTTTGTTGTTCTTCCCCTTTCAATTTTCTTCTTCCCTTCCCTCCATATTCGTTGAGTTAGTTGCCAAAAAAATTTACATGTTTCTGTGCTTGGGATTTTTTGGTGTAATATTTCTGCTTTCTTTATTCCTATAGAACTGTTCAACGGTTCCTAATTTTTAAGGAACTTGACAAGCCATGTCAAACAACTCCAAAGGGCTAAAAAAATATGACACGGTTCCTTAGCTTAAGGAACCAGCTAAGGAACTGTGGATAGAGATGCTCTAAGAGCATTGGTTAAGGAAACCATAAAAGAAAAATTTGTATTGAAAAAATAAGTTACTCTTTTCGAAATATTAAACACACAATTTTCCATACAAAATTCCCTTTTCGGTTCCTTAAACAATGCCCCAAGGGCACTAGTTAGCATTCTTCAAATGTGCTTATGAATTGGAGTTTAAAATTACCAATGTTAATTTGATTGCCCACCGAACATTTAAAATGTTTATGAGTTTAATTGCTATGTACTGTAAGTGTAAAAAAAATTATACTGTCAATCAATCACAAATCATGATATGAATGATTTTTAAGTGGTTAGGTAAGAGTCAAAGATTTTCAATGATGCGACAATTTATGATTGATTGACAATGTAAAAAATCTTTACACTGACAGTGTATAGCAATTAAACTCAATGTTTATTATCATAGTTAATAATTAATGAAAATATCTAATCGATCTTAAATACTAGTGTCGAAAAATAAAAGAATTGGAGTATCATATCTTTAATTGAAAGATAAATGCAACATACAAAAACTTTATGAATCTTTGTAACAAAATTTAGACTTAAATCATTCACAATTAGTTAAAGTAGTGAGACAGATTTGTATCATTTAATTTGAATATATAAGAGTTGCATATTTTTTTAGAATTTAATTTTAATATACTATTAATATAAAAAATTTACATTATCAATCAATTATAAATTATTTTATGTGAGTTTTTAATATAGTTATGATATAAGAGTTTAATATTTTTTTTATGATGTGACGTCTTATGATTGATTTGACAGTATAAAAAATCTATTGCTGAAATTACAGATTTTACATAGAGAAAGAAAATGAAAAGAATGAAGAATCTACTTGAAACTGAAACTTAATATGTCTCTTGTATTTTTATTCCAATAGGACTACAATATATATATATATATATATATATATATATATATACTCTTGACTAATAGATAGTAGAACCTGATTCCTAGAACTTTAATTATCTATGCTAAGTCCTAGAAGAATACATACAATGAAAATAAGAATACAATGGATAAGATTCCACCGTCCACACAGTCCATATATATAGGGAAACTAATTATGATAATAACTACGTGATAAGAACCTAATCCTATGAGATAATTCAAGATACTCTTGACATAAGATAAGATTATATATTATAACACTCCCCCTCAAGCTAAAGCTTACTAAGCTTTAAGCTTGTTACAAATACACCTTTGAAAGAGAAAATTTAACAACCAGACCCTAAAAATATATTTTGGATAAAACAACAAGAAACACCATAACAACCATCTAATAAGGTTCGTGCACAAGAACAAATCACCGAGCAACCAACCGAAGAAACCACAACTGATTTCACGAACAACGGGCAAACCAAACATAAACGATAATAAGTCAGTGCTTATAGCAGCTGAAGCTTGAATTAGAAGTTGTCGCAACTTCAAACCAAAACATAATGATATTAGGTCGGCGCTTACAGCACCTGAAGCCCCAACTTGAAGCTGTCACAACTTCAAACCAAACTGAAAAAATAATGGACCAGTGCTTAAAGCAACTAAAGTCCTAGCTGAAACTGATGGTGGTTACGGTGGCGTCATGACTTTGAACAAAATCGGAATGATAAATTGTAGTTGAGGTCTGGAAATGGTTATGTGTAGCCAAACAGTGCTAAACAGCACCAAAGAGACAACTAAAAAAAATACTGCAACAGAAAACAGCTCAAAACGAGAACAACAAAAAACAGAGACTCTTTAAAACAGAGTCAGTAAACCAAAACTCCAAAGAGGGAAGCAGAAACTTGAGACCCATAAGCCAAACATGGTCAAAACAGAAGGAGGATGGTTTAACAAATAGAATTCTGAATACAATTATTGAAATAGTCCCAAACTTTTGGGGACTCAGCGGAATAGTGACGGGGTAGGTCACGGAGGATGGCACCGCTCTAATACCAACTTAAATATGAAAACTGAATAGTTTACTTGTATTGATAATGAATAGGACTACAAGATATATATATATACACACACTTGACTATGCTCTTGATTCCTAGAATAATAAAAGTCTATGCTAAATCCTAGGAGAAATATACAATGAACATAAGAATACAATGGATGGGACTCCACCGTCCACACAAATCCACCATCCACATATATTAATTATAATTAACATCTATTCAATAACAGTATATCTCAATTAAATCCTGCCTTTATTTGAAATATAAATATAGCATACAAATCAACTAGTTTTAGATTAATTTTATAACTCCCTGCGGTCCTTAATATAAGAAACAAAATCCTAAAACATACAGACCAATGAAATGCATTGAAATGAGCTAATTATAATTAATATTCATATAAATTTCCAAAAATACCCCTTTTAATTAATGAACAAACTCACTTGTATGGAAAGTTGATATATCTCGTAAATATAAATCCTATTATAAATGAGGGTAATATTGGAAATTAACATTTAATATGTGTGAAAATTGATGCATGTTTCTTATATTTTGGACCAAAAAAAATATTTATTTGTTTCTTATATTAAGGACCGGAGGAAGTACTTCGTAACCAAATTTAGACTCTTAATTTTATAATAATTTTATAATACATTATCTATCAACCGGTGAGATAGATGATTTTGAATTTGATTTCTACGGATAGTATTCTAGTTTTCAATAAGTCATTGATTGATAATTCTTTATTAAGATTTGTGACATGATATAATAGTTTATTAAAAATGATATAAATTAATTTAATTTTGATACATTATTATTTAGTAATGTACTGATGTATTTAATTAGTTTTTTTTTTTTTTGAAACAAGACGTATTTAATTAGTTAAAGCTTACATCATATATCAAACTCATTAACATTATACAATAAATATGGATTAAAGTAGTATGTATTGTCAGTGTAAAAAGTTTTATAGTAACATATCCACTTACATTTTAACATGTGTGCTTTAATAACTAAGATAGAGAAATAACATTGATACTAATTTGACAAGATATTATTGAATGTCTATGTAAAAATCTTTCACACTGACAGTACATAGAAATTAAACTCATAAACTGTAGATAATAAAGTAAATACATGTATGAAAATTAAAATAAAAAAATTAGATCTTTAAATATACAAATAATGTAATTTATGAATGATTAACAGTTTAGAAAATCTCTACACTGAAAGTGCATATAAATTAAATTGTAACTTTGAATATGAATATATAAGAGTACATATCTTTTGCGGGTTAATTTTGATATACTATCAATGAAAAAATTTTACATTATCAACTAATCACAAATCATCATCTAATGTGAGATTTTTTTTAAGATAGTTATGATTAAAGTTAAAAACATTTTTTATGATATAACAACTTGCGAGTTATATGATTGACTGACAATATAAAAAATAGTTATACTAATAGTGCATACCATGATACCAATTAAATCATATCTTACATTAATATATAAATATTACATACAAATGAACTATTGTTAGATTAATTTTATAATACTACAGAAGTCAATGACAATTGGTTCCGCCGGTGACAGATAGGGATGTCAATTTTACCCGTACCCGCGGGTAAAATCCGCCACGGGTACGGGACGGGGGTCTAAACGGATATCCGCAGATTAAGTTTGGCGGATTTTTTCCATTACCCGTTAATAAACGGGCGGGTGCGGGTATGACGCTACCCATGCCCGCGGATACCCGCACCCGTAGGGATATTACCTAAATACCCTAAAATAAACCCTAGGTTCACATCACACACATATCACTCAATATCATCAGACTCTCACTCACTTCTCACTCTCACTTGCGCCGCAACTCACAACTCTTCCGCCCCTGTTTGCGCAGATCGCTGGACTCCGCCAGGCCAAAAGCGCCGCTGTCGCGCCTTCCTCCCTCACGGTAAGTTCCCTCTTCCCTCTTCCCTCTTCCTTGCCACCGCGTGCCTCTTGCGTTTTCCCTTCTCAGCCACCGCGTGGCTTCGTTCCACAGCCACTGCGTAACTTGCGTCGCACCTCGCCGGCCACAGCCACCGCGTGGGCGGCATGGCTTCGTTCCACAGCCACCGCATGGCTTGCGCCGCACCTCGTCGGCCACAGCCATTGCGTGGCTTCCTTCCACAGCCACCACGTGGCTTGCGCCGCACCTCACCGGCCACAGCCACCGCGTGGCACCTCGCCGGCCACGCCCATAACACCTCATAAGGGGAAAGAAAGATATTTCTAGGTTTGGAATAATCATTTTGAGTTACTTTAGTGGATGCTCTGTAATAGGGTTTTCTTTGATAGTCTATGGTTTGGGTTTTCTTTGATTGTCAATGGTAGAAAATAGGTGTATCAAATATTTAGTTCTGTTTAAATTTACAGATTCAGTTCTGTTTTTGTTTGTAGAATGTTTACTGAACAAACCTCAACTCCTATGGAAGATGTGCAAGAGCAACTGCAAGTTCCAGCTAATGTGGAGGAATCAAATGTGGGTAATGCTAGTTCTATGAATGTAGAGACTAACTCAACTCCACATCAAGCTGAAAGCTCAATTCCAAGTCAAGCTGACTCACTTCAAAGGAAGAAAACCTAAGAGGTTTGGAATCATTTTTCACAGCAACAGATTAATGGACAGTTGAAAGCCGTTTGCAAATATTATAGCTCAAAACTTTTGGGTGACCCAAAGAAAGGAACATCACACTTGCGTAATCATTTCAAAACTTGCAAACTTTGAACAACTAGAGATATAAGGCAAGCGTTTATCAAAACTGAGAAAATTGGAGGTGAAACAGTAGTGGTTGGTAATTATGCGTTTAATCAAGAAACAGCAAGGCGAGCACTTGCAAAGATTATAGTTCTTCATGAGTGCTCTATGAAGATGGTTGATCACACAGGTTTCAAAGAATTTCGTGATGCTATGCAACCCTTATTTAAGGGGATTTCTCGCAACACTGTTAAGAGGGACATCATGAAATTGTATAAGGATGAGAAAGAGAGTATGATGAAGTCGTTGTCAAAGAATCAAAGTCGTATTGCAATAACTACTGATATGTGGACTGCTAGTCATCAAAACAGAGGTTATATGACTGTCACGGCTCACTTTATTGATGATTCATGGACCCTACAAAGTCGACTTGTTAGGTAACAACACTAAACTATTTTGACATTGTGACAATTCTTATTATTTTTGTTATGTTGTTGGTGATATTATTATTGAAATATTTGTTTGATTGTTAGGTTAATTTATGTGCTTGCGCCTCATACTGCTAAAATTCTTGCTGATGTCTTGCTTGAATGCTTGATGGATTGGAATCTAGATAGGAAGTTGTCCACTTTGATTGTTGATAATTGCTCTATGAATGATGCTATGATTGAACGCATTTTAGATAAGATTTCACGTAGGTCTCTTGTTTTGGGTGGTCAATTGTTTCACATGCGATGTTGTGCTCATATCCTAAACTTAATTGTGAAAGATGGTTTGTCCATAATCTCTTATGCTATTGATAGTATTAGAGATAGTGTTAATTTTTGGACAGCAACACCCAAAAGAGAGGAGAAATTCATAGAGACATGTGCTCAAGTGAACATTTCTTATGGTAAGAAGCTCATTCTTGATTGCAAAACTAGGTGAAATTCTATATTTTTAATGCTTCAAGTAGCCATACAATATAAAGATGTGTTTGATCGATTGGCACAGCGTGAGCATCAATATAAAACATTGCCTAGTGAAAATGATTGGAGGATGGCAAAAGAAATTTGCCAAAAGTTGGAAATATTTTATGATGTTACCCAATTGTTTTCTGGTTCTCTGTATCCAACTGCTAATGTTTATTTTCCAAAAATATGTGAAATTAAATTGGCATTGATTGAGTGGCTTGGCTGACCTAATTTGGTTATTCATCAAATGGCTGCAACCATGATTGGTAAATTTGACAAGTATTAGAGTGCGATCAATGGGGTGATGGCTGTAGGCATTGTGTTAGATCCAAGGTACAAAGTTGATTTGTTGGATTATTTTTTTCCTTAAATTTATGGAGAGAATTCTGATGATGAAATTGATAAGGTAAAATCTATTTGCCAAGATATGGTAAAAGAGTATGAAATGAAAGTCAAGGGTAAGGAGAGTGTTACTTTATCTATAGCTCCAAACCAAAATGACGTAGATGTGGATGTTGGAAGAAAAGAAGGTTGGAGGTCAGATTTTGCCAAGCATAAGAGGTCAAAAACTAATTCCATAACGAGTACTAAGTCAGAACTAGACCATTATTTGGAGGAGCCATCGTTGCCTGATTTAAATGAAGAGTTTGACATCTTAGGTTGGTGGAAGGCTAATGGGTTAAAATATTCAATATTACAAATGATTGCAAGAGATTTCTTAGCAGTCCCTATCTCAACCGTTGCTTCTGAGTCTTCATTTAGCACTGGTTGTCGGTTTCTTACTCCTCATTGTAGTAGATTGCTTCCAGATACTTTAGAGGCAATGATGTGTGTCCAAGAATGGCTATGGACGGATGTGAAAGGTAATAAAGTTTATTAGTTTTAACTAAAAATCTATATTGATTCATTGTTACATGTCTTTTAATTAACTTATTTTTCATTTTCAGTTCTTCAAAATCGAAAATTGACAACATTGAATTGAATACAATATTGGAAGATACAGATACCGAGATTGTTAGTAAATATTTTTTAAGATTTCATTTCAAACTTCATAATTATGTTGGTTGCTTGAATTTTTATTCAGTTGCTCTTTTTTCTTCTTTCAGGAACCAAGTGGTCAAGGTGGTGTTGGTAAAATGGTCAATATCAATACATAATTAGGAATTGATTAAATCTGTTTGTCTAGTGGAGCACAATCCATTGTATTGGAAGACTCTCAAAGTCCTTATATCATTTCCTAGATTATTTTCATCTATTAGGTTGTTTCATGGATATTTTAAGTGTGATGTATTAATTTGTAGGTGTTATTTCATTCAAATACTGGAAGATATTAATGTGGTGGTTTGTTTAAGTTTTATATTTTTTTTTAATTAAAAAACAGATTTGTTTGTTGTTCACAACTATCCATGGATATCCGCGGATACCCGTGAAAATCTGCGAATCCGTTAAGAACCCGTTAAACGGGTACCCATGCGGGTACGGGGCGGGCACGGGTAGATTTTTTATCCAACGGGGCGGGTAGCGGGTGACCAATATCCGTGCCCGCCCCGCCCCGTTGACATCCCTAGTGACAGATGATTTTGAATTTGATTTGTCCTGATAGTATTTTAGTTTTCATTTTTCAATAACTCATTTATAAATCTTTATTAAGATTTGTGATATGATATAATATTTTATTAAAATAATACAAATTTAATTTTGATACATTATTATTTAGTAAGATACTGTACTTCTTTATCTACTCTATTTTTAATGTTATTCTCACTTGTAGTGCCGCTTCTATTGTTAGTAAAATGATATGAGTTTATTTTTATAAAAAAAATCTTTTTACATATATGAAAATTAAAATGCTTCAAAAAAAATTTAAAATAAAATATTAGATCTTTAAATATATATTAATCTCATGATACTTTAATACTTTTCACAAAGAAGAGGATGTGAATCATGTGATCCAGTGAAACAGCCCAATGATGTGGACAGAAACAGGGCATGGGCCATCATCCATAAGGGACCCACGTTGCTCCTGTTGTGGTGGCTTGAGGTCGAAGTTGAACTATATACGCATGGTCGTGGAACGTGTGTGGATGAGGATGGAACACATCATCGTAACAACTGTCGTCCTTGTCCGTTTGGGATACACGGCACTGTTACATTAACATTTAACACAATCGTTTATCACGTGCCCCTAGGGCCAAAATAATCCTACGGAAATATTGGGAGTAAACACCTAATTTGATCTCTGAAATTATGAAGTAGTATAAATTTGATATCTAAAATTATCGAAATTCTAATTTAATCCCTGAAATTATAAAACAGTGATCAACTTAATTCCTCCCTTAAAAATCATATGGACTAAGTTGATATTAAGTTTGTAGTGTCAGGAACTTAATTGATTATTAAGTGAGTAAAATAAGGGACTAAATTGATACTAACTTATCATTCAAGGACGATTTTGAATTTTAATAATTTCAAGAACTAAATTGATACTATTTCATAATTTTAGAAATCAAATTGGGTATTTACTAGAAATGCGGCGAGTACAAAAACTGATTTCCTATAAATAGAAGAATGACGTAGCATTAATACCACTATATTATTTTTCTATTATTTTTCTATTATTTTAATTTTATATCTATATGTAACTAATTGTGCTGTGGTACTCATTTTGCAATAGAGAACTGATACCGAATTTTGTGTCAGGATAGCATTTCTCTTTGCATTAATGCATCATACTTTGTCTTAACATTGCATATAGCAATCCTCAATCACGGGTAGGGGTCGTTGGGATTTATGCGAACTTATTTAAGGTCTATTTTGATCTACTCTATTTAATAAAAATATTAGGTTAAAGTTTTTTTTTTAAAAAGAGTTATATTTTATATAATTAAAGAAGTCAGACTAATGCTTTAAAAAAAGTTTATTAAGCCTATTAGGCTGGTCTATTTAACACACATATATAATAAATAATAATAATAATTTAATGTTATAATATTATAATATATTATTTATAATATTTGAAAGTAAAAGTTTATTGGCCTGTTTAAATATAAAAGGTCTTCTTGTATATTAACTCGTGAAAGCCTAACGACTTATTTATCATTATAGGTCTACCGGCCTATTGGTCATTAGTGGTTTACAAGCCTCTTAACAAGTGAAGACCCATGACCTATTTATAGGTAAAGGCATATTTCAAAGACCTTTTTGAAAATTAGGCCTTTAAATAGGCTTTCAGGCCAGGTCAGGTTAGACTTTGAAGTAGGTCAACTCAGGGCCCAACTATATGCACCGTAATTTTTCTTCATACACACTGGAACCTTTTTTTATATTTGTTATCCTTAAATTACCCTTCACACCTAAAATCTCCTCCTCCCTCACCGCTTATCAGGAAATTGGAAAAGAAAAGTAAAAAATCAAGTGTGTAGAGCAAAAAATCAGGTGCCAAAAATAAGTCTCTTAGACTCATGCCTTAAGAATTGGTCTATATCAAGCTTATTTGTCAGGCTCAAGCTTTGAGATTGGGAGGCAGGTTAGGCTTGTTCATGTCAAGGCCTAGCCCAGCCTAACCTATTCTCACCCTAATCGCAGGTTTATACATTTGGATCCATAACTTTGTTGATTAATTCAAAAACCCATATATTAAAAATTAATAAAACTAAGAAAAATGTTAATATATGTCCTAATGGTACCAACTAAAAGGGCAAGCTCACATAGGAAAAATGATATAGTCAATGTATTGAGAAATGTAATTGTTAGTTCTCATAGGAAAATGAAATAGTCAAATAAACCCAGAATTTATTGGACTAGTCATCTTGGGTTTGCACCCAACAAGCCTCATTTTCTGGATTGAGTGTTGAAGAGAAGGTTGATACGCCTACTGTAAGAGGTTGGTTCAGAATGAGAGAAGTCCTCTACATGATCTTGAATGATGTCTTTGAGATTCCCATTAAGTGCCCTTTGTACTATGATAATTTTGATCCTTAATGGGAAGAACCCAAAGAACCCGTCGAAGAGGAGACTGCGCATATTCAAGAACAAGTTGCTGATTCTAAACATGACCAACAACACTATGGACAACCTGCATCTCAGCCCATTCCCATCTAAGTTATTTATCCTAATCAACCTCAACCTTCTTTGGCTCTTAATATAGTATCTGGAAAGAGTCCAATGGACGCCACAGCTGAAAGCTCACAAACTACTCCTCCTTCAAAATTTCAAGAGTTTGTCCAGAAAGCCATTCAGGACAACAATTCTGTGATTTTATCGAAGATATATAAGGTGGTTCAGACTCTCTGCTTCCCAATCTAAAAAAAATCCTCCTCCATCTTAATCTTAATCTTTCTCTCTTTTGGTTTGATAAAACTCTATCTTTTCCCCTTTCTTTTTCTTTAAAACTGACAATGATGGTCTTCACCTTTTGTTTGGTGACAAAGAGGGGAGGGGAGGGGAGGGGAGGGGAGGGGAGGGGGGGGGGGGGGGGGGGGGGGGGGGGTGGGGAAGTATTGGGAATTTTGAATATTGATTGAACAAGGACTGAATGTTTATATGTCATCTATATATTTGAATGCTTGGACTTTACTTATGCTTGCATACTTGATAATGTTTATTGCTCTATATTTTCATTATGCATGACTAGACTATATGTTTCTATCCAGCTTGGACGACTGTTCACTGTTTTAGTATTGCTTTATTGCATCTTATATGTTCATCCAATATATGTTATGTCTTTTTATATTGAAAGCTTTTTCTTAGGGGGAGCCCTCTGGCTCTCTGAAAGGCTTTGTTCAATCAAATTTAATAGTTTTTGTCATCATTAAAAAGTGGGAGATTATTGGAACCAAAAGGGATATGCTTCATGACCCCTCAAATTTAATGCATATATATATATATATTAAACTAGAAGAACAAAGATATTTTATGTGCTAACATATCTTCTTTGAGTGTGCAGAAAAAATAAAGTCCAAAGACTTATTAGAAAAGTCCAATGTTTTACTGCATATCTAAACATTGGACGAATACCTTATCAATCGTCCAACATGTTCTGAATGCCTACCTCACGTATTTAATAATCATTAAAAACTAACTTCACTCGTCCAACATGTTACAATCAATTTTATTGTTTAACAATCTTTACTTTTATGTTTCGTGTAATTTACAATATTTCAAATATTGTCCTATGTAAAGGTAAGTCTGGAAAAAATAGTATCCTCATTTATATAAAAGTCTATCTTCTCCTGACACATAGCTGATTCAACTAAGTTGACACTAATCAAGAAGGAAAGACAAAAGGCAACTTTCAGGTACAACAGAGAAGTGATAGTTCCACTTTGTGTTATCTGATAACCAGAAGCACTTTTCAGAAGAACTAAAGAAAAGTTATAAGACTCAACAGACCTTAGCATTAAATACTATCTCTAAAGGGATACATCTTTAAGACCGTTGAAAGAAGAAAGAGTTGAAGCTGCACGTTGTCTATAAATAGTGGACATCTCAATTGAAGACACTAGAATTGAATCTCTCATATTCAAGGTGCAAAAACTATTCTCAAATCTTTCTACAAGTGTTATATTTCTATGAACTTAAACAAATACTCTCACACATCATGAGTTATCTTTAGCTCAAATCTTTACAACTCTTAATTACAGTGAGCCTGAAGAGGCTTGAGTAGAAAGAATAGTTGGGTGCTTGGAGAGATGTTGAATACTTGATTGATTGTAAGCCTGAAGAGGACAGAGGAAAGAAGGCTTGTAAGCTATTGGTTTATAGTGGATAAAACCTTTAAGAAGGGACTGAACGTAGCTCTCTATTGAAAGAGAGTGAAACAGGATAACATCCTTGTGTGACCTTCTCTATCCCTTGTCTTTTACTTTCATTTTTGCCTAACTCTTGGTGATTTGCATTTGAGTTTCTTAAACTCTTTTTAAGAAACTGTTTTCTCGTGTGTGCTCTTATTTTGTTTGCTTGCTAAACGATTTTTGGAAAGAATTTTAAAAAAAGTTAAGAAACACAATTTTACTCCCTTCTTGTGTTTCCCTAGGTCAATTTCAACAATCAGTTAACAAATCCAATAATTGTTGAACAATTCAAAGATGATAAAAGAGATTGTAACCAATTTTAGATAAGATTAACAATTAAGATAAAATTATCCTAGCTAACTAGTAAGCAACAACAAGTCAATTCAAGAGAGAAAATTAACACGAAAGTGATTAATGAGATAAAGCTCTAAAGTCATGCCTTCACCTAAACTAATCTAACTTGGCTCAATTGTGTAATTATTCCCTATTCCTTAATCCAATTATTGTCAACCAGGAACCCTAACCTATTATTATGTCTTCCTCAAGTGCACAAGAAAATACCTTTAAATCCATAACCAACTATACCTCTTTGATGATTAGAAACAAAAGATTCATTAAGTTCTTGGTTCCCTATATAGGTTGCATTGACCTCTTATGATATCTCAATCAATATTTACCCTATAATTCTATTCCAAAGCCCTAAAACATGAATCTTCTATTGGAATCATCATATTTGGCATGTAGTTATAGGCCTTTTAATTGAACACATTAAGAAAACCAATAAGGAAGAGAGAGGGAACAAAGAAACTGCCCAAAATCACCAACTCGAGATAGTGCGGCTATGTCGTTTCCTTAGAATAGAGCATTTAGTTCATGATCAAAGTGAAAATCCTCATAATATCCATAAAAATAAATCAATACAAGGTCTAAAAAAACAAGGGGAGACACAGCTCAAGAAACTAAAGGAGGTGAACCCTAATTTTGAATTAAAAAGTTGCTTAAATAGTAATCAGAAAAAACTCATTCCACGGAGCGAATTTTGAATTTTGGCCCAAGCCCAAAAACTAGGCCAATCGTAGGGCGGATATCCTTGACCATCAATTCCAGCTGCTTTTCTCCTAGCTTCCAAGCTTCACTTTTCCACTTGGCTCCAGCATAACACCTGGAATCAAGTAATAGCAATTAGTGCTTTATTTGACTCAATTTCCTAATTTAAATCTAAAAAATTAACTAAGAGACTCAATTTAAGCTAAATTTGGGCTAAAATGATATTAAACTCAACAATTAAGCTCCAAAATCAAAGCTAAGCTAGCATAAAAACTAGATAAGCCAGATAGTTATTGAAATTCTACAACAATCAAAGGTCATGACTTGCAAATATTTTTTTCCATAATTTAATTCCTTATTTGGTCATTAAAGGGATTCAAGTTCAGAGAAAGCATAAAGCACAGAGAGTGTGGTTAACCCTAAACTTGATGATTAATTATGTTCATTAACTAATTATGGTACAACCGTCGGTTAATTAATCAACTTAAACACTAACCCTAAACTCAGTTGTTCTTAAACCACTACAAAAAAAAAAACATGTTTAGCGACCGCAGAATTTAGTCGTTTAAACATGATAATTCGGTCACTATCCCTGTTAGCAACCGAATTATGAGGGTAGCAGAAACCCTGATCTCTAAGGTTTTAGTGACCAAGTTTGTATTTTGGTCGCCAAATAGAGACCGAATATTCGGTCGCTAAATTATAAAATTCGGTCGCAGCTAAATTGGTCGCATGATCACGGTAACCGAATTTGGTGACTGACATTCGATCGCTAATGTTGGTTACCTCAACCAAAATAGCGACCGCGATTTCGGTCGCTAACCATGAAATAACTTATATTTTCTTTTATTTTTTCCCGTGACTTAAGTGTAGTGACCGAAATATTGGATGCTATTTCGGTCGCTAATACTAATTATGTATTTTTTTTAAAATTTATTTAAAATAATAATATTAATTTTTTTGTTTTTATTTAAAACATTAATATTACTTTTTTTTTGTTTTTATCTTAAAATTTATTTTTTTGGTAGGAATTGAAAATTTTATTTAAAACATTATTTACTAATTCAACTCACAAATATAAAAATAATGAATGTATATAAATAAATAAAAATGTCACACAGTAATAGTCTAGAAATCCATAAAATGAAAAAAAAAAATCAATCATCATGCGGAAGCGAAGGTGGAGGAACCCAAGGAGCCTCATCGTCCTTGCCGTCGACGTCCACCATCTCATCGTCCTCTAGAGCAGCATCATCAGCAGCAGGAGATGGCAGAACTGGAGGAGCAACACCAGGCGCCACAACTGCTGGAGCACCATCCGCAGCAACTGGTGGCTGGATCCTCATCTGCTGCAACACCATCTGCAGTGCCTGGCCCTGCTCGATGGACGTCTACATCAGCTGCTGGTGTGACTGAGTCAACTGTGCAATCTGATCCACCATCTGCTGCTCTCTCTCCCTCTTCTCCCGAAGCTCTGCATTCAGCTGCGTGATGGTGTCCTGCATCTGGTTGAACTGCTCCGGAAGGACAGTATCCGTGTAGGAATGAGCAACAGTGCCGGACGATGAAGCGATAAACTCGCTGCCCAGGTGTCCGAGGCCATACACGTGCCCCTTCTTGTTCCTGCCCTCGACGACCTCCAAATAAATGGCATTATCGTCGATAGAGACAGGAGAGCGGGGGCCCTCACCAATCAATGCCTCATCCCGTGACTGTGAGGCATGTGATATGGCATCGTCCTTCTTCTAGTTGAAGCCCACCTGCAAAGTATAGATGAAGAGATTTAGTTACAATTATAATCAATATATATTAACAAATCAATAATAATAAATGAAAAGTATATACTAAATTGTTTTTTACTTACAGCATAGTTACGAGCCTTGTCGTTGACCCATTCCCCCGACTTCAGCTTCTTCATCCTCTCCACCAACTCCATACCAGTGGGGGGGTCGATCATTCTGTGCTTTCTGCACAGAAAAAATTAATATTAAAATCATAAGAATATTAATAAATGAAAACTAATTAAATAGTATGCTAAGTTATTCAAGTTTTAAGTATTACCAGCTCGTCGAAGTGGGCGGCGGCTGATTTAGAGCCGCCGGTGTAAGCACATGCGCCACCATCAGAAGCTCGATTACGTCGAGCTGTGGCCTGGATCTCCTAGAGCTTCTCAGTAGCCCAGTATTGTTCCAGTCTCCTCCTAATCTCAGGCTCCAACCACTTTCCCTTATTCTTACCCTTCCTCAGCTTGTTCATTAGATTCTTCATGATCAATGTTCCTTTATGCTCAAATATGGCCCTGATGATCTTCTCCAAAGCAGCGTTCCACCTATACTCTTTCTGCAGCATACACTTGTTAGGAAATTCTTATATATATATAAATGAAGTTTGAATTAACATGTAATGTAAATTTATTTTAAATAACATAATAAATTGTTACCTTAAACTCTTTAAGCAACTGATCCCTAAGGCCTTCTGGGATCCCCTTCCATGTAGGCCATGGACCATCAAACTTCTGCTGTAGGATCTTCGAGATCGAATCAGAAGGGCCCTTCGTGGCAGAAAGCTGCAGGATAATTAGAACATTAATAAATATTATGAATAAATAAATTACAAGTAAAATGGAAATTAACGATACTTATATATACAAAAAATAAATTAGCTTACTTGTTATCCCCCCTGGGGAAAAGAATAGTCCTCCTGTCCGATGAACCACGGCTCTCCTGCGCCGCTGATGATGATGGTCCTGACACAGGTGTGGATGATGACGGTGCAGCCTGTGTCCCAACATCATGAGGCTGTGTAGTGGGTGCACCTCCATCACCCTGTGGCTCGTCCACAGAGGTACTGGCAGGGTGGTCTCGATCTGAAGTATGTGGGTCGGCCGGGGGAGGATCTCTCGCAGCACGACCTCTGCCACGGCCTCCCCAACGATAAAGTTATTAAATCACAATATAAATAATAACTAATTAATCAACAAGTTTAGACATGAATAAACATTACACAATGAATAATGCATATATAAATTACCTAAGTAGAACCTCCGTCACTAAATTCACCCTCACTCTCATCAATCTCACTTGATTGGAATGTGCCTTCGCTAGATTCTTCCAACTCAGATTGTTCCATTAACTCTCTTTGAACATCTTCCCCATCGCCGAAAATGTCTGCCAGAGAATTAACAATAATGTCTGACGTAATTTGCAACGGTACACGGGCACAGAGCATCTTTTTCAGGCTGGTTGATTACATTATCAGTAATTGTACTGTGAGCCTTTATCTTAATGACACCTAACCAGCCTTGATGTCCTTCGGGATATGGCGTGCCTGCCTGTTGTGAAAAAAATGAATGGGTCGTACGCCTTATTATACCGACGAGATAGCCTAACTTCAACAATGTCATACTTTTTATCGATTTTTGTCCCTACGTCAAGAGTAGGATCAAACCAATCACACTTGAATAGAACTAACTTCATCACAGGGAAACCGGTATACTCAAGTTCAAGGATGTCAGTTAGAACCCCATAAAAATCATCCTCTACATTTCCATCAGTGGCTCGTACACAAACACCATAGTTACACGACTGCATTCCTTCATTCCATTTTATTGTGTTAAATTTATATCCATTTACAAAGTAAGTATTCCATGATGTAACCCATCTTTTAGAACCCCATGCCAAATTAGTCATAGAATCTTTGAGCTTCGGGATTCGGATTCTCCTCTATGTATTGGGAACCCATCCCACCATCTTCTCCCCTATCTTCTTCTAGTGCAACTCCAATTGAGGGTCTAGCATGATCCATTATCATCTGCTCATATGGATTCAATTCTTCCCTCCGCTCACCACTGCCATAATACGAACCTTCAAACACCGTCGAGTTAAAATCGGGCAACGTCTCACCATGGTTACTCCACCAATAGTAATCAACCATGAACCCCTTCTCATAAAGATCGGCCACAACTCCATCCACGCTTTTGAAAGATTTACACTTGCATCTTTTGCAAGGACACCTCAAATGATCATCGCCCAATCATATAAATCTCTCCTGGCTAACAATACCCACTCCAACTCTAAACTCTTCCCTAAGATGTTTATTCCGATCCAACCTACGATACATCCATTTCCGATTCTCCAGAATATCCATTGCTGCCAATTAAATAGCCTGAGCAACCCTACAAGGACACTTTAATATTACGGTGCATTCCAATAACTCCATCAATCTTCTTCTTATGACAAGGTATGAACCTATCCCATTCGAGAAGAAACCTTTACCACACTCGGTTAATAATAGTTATTCCCTTATTCAAATGCCTTATACTTAACGAAATTTCGGCAGCATTTCCCATCGGTCTCCAATTACACGACTCGAGCATGGTGGGATCCAATCCACCACGATCAAGTATGCACCCGGAGAACAAAAGGAAATGCATCAGACCGAGATTTCGTCAAGTATATAAGGCATTTGAACATGGAAATGACTATTGTACGAGTGTGTAAAAGGGTTTTTCCCAAACTGTCCCACTTGGACAATTCAAGATTCAATATAATGAGCATGCGTACCTTGATAAGGTACGCATGCTCATTAATATTGAATCTCAAACAGGAAACTAAGGCTTTTGTAATTTAATAATTAACTTTAACAGAAAATAAAACCATTGACCTATAAATATTGCAACATAGTTGAGCTTATATATTGCAACGTAAATCAATACAAACTTAGATAAAATATTGCAGCAAACATCCTATTGAGCTCCGCTCTCCACTAACAAGTAACACATAATTGTCAAACACATGCATAACTTGTAAATTATCAGCACACAACCAGCATCCAACCTTTCGGATAGGATCACATCCTATTGAGCTATGCTCTCCACTAACAAACAACACATACTGGAAAACACATTCATAGTTTATAAACTATCATTGCACAACCCTTATCCTGCCTATCGGACAAGATCACACCCTATTAAGCTATGGTCTCCACTAACAAGCAAATAATGAAAAGTAAGGATGACAGAGAGCGCTGCGTGCTGGAATAAAAGTAAAACAACAACGTCAAAATGCAACGTCCCTACAAAATGCAAGTAATTAACAATTTATCAATATTAACAAAAAAAAACACAGAAGAAGGAGCATTGCTCAATTCAAATAAAGCTGCACATATCAGTGGCAACATACACCACACTGTCTCATGATCTCATCAGCCATCACAAGCATCAAAATACACATATATAAAAACTGATAATCATGTAGTCCTACATGTTGGTCACCTTATATGTTAACCAAGGAAACATACAAAGCTACATTAATGTTCTAAACAAAAATGAAATCCCTAAGAAAACAAATATTTCAATTGAAAAATATAGCACAACTAAACTAAACCCAACACATGCTGTCAGACTTGCAATCATCCTTAGTTCTCAACCACAAAATCATACTTGTCCATTTACCCCTTATTGTTCTGTCTAGTACACAAACCACACAAACAGCCAAAAATAGAAAATAAAAAACCTAAAACAATCCCAAACAATTTACCAAACAGAGAGAGCTGAGAGATGGAGAGTTGTGACCCTTTATCAAGGAGACCAGAGAGTGAGACCAGAGCTACAAGACCATAGAGTGAGATAGGGAAGAAGAAAACAATAAAGAAAAGAGGAGGAGGGGAAACTTACGGTGGTGGTGGTTATTGTGGCGTCGCGTGGTGGTGGTGGCGTCGCACAGAGAATGGTGGTGACCGAAGTTGGGAGCAGGGACTGGGAAACAAAGAAAAAAATTGATATTAGATGCGAGAAACAAAGAATGAGAGAAGAGGAGAGAAGACAAGGTAGCTTACCCTTAGTGGTGGCTCAAGGGAGGCGGCTCAGGTGCGCTACAGGGACAGAGACACAGAAATCAGAGAGAGAGAGAGATAGAGAAAGAGACACAGAGGGAAGGTGGAATCACTCACCGGAGGAGGCCTGCACTAGTGGTGGCCGGAGCACAGACGTTGTAGGGAGGATCAGAGCAGGCGAGAGAGAGAGAAGAAAAGAGAAGAAATGGGGAAGAAAGGGGAAGGGCTCTCGATTTAGGTTTTTTAAGTTTAGCGACCGAATATTTCAGTCGCTACTTCGGTCGCTAGATCATTTATTTAAATTCGGTCGCCAAGGAGCTCCATTATCATTTCATTAAGCGTGGCTTAACGACCGAATTCTTAATCAGTCGCTATAGATCTCAAATATTACCGTTGTGATTAACCTGGTCGCCATTTCGGTCGCAATCTTAGTCAACAAATTTGACTTTCATTTTAAATGGATTTGCGACTGATTTAGCTCCCAATGCGTTTGCTACCACTGATTTCGGTCTCTAGGTTTGATAATTTAACCCAATTAGGAATTTGATGTTTCAGTCGCTATTTCGGTTGCCAATGGCAACAGATCTATCTGGTCGCTATTTTTCGGTCGCTATTTTGCCTTTTTTTTTTTTGGAGTGAACACTTAATAAACCAGTACAACAGTTTATATGAAAGGAAAATCATAAAATCACATCAATCTTTTTGTTTCAAAATGTTCAAATTCAAGAGGGGCTAAATTGATTATGTAGGATTTTAAAAATAAAAAACTATTCTTGACGATGTAAGAATATGTTTAAAAAGATTTTTCTGAAGTCTAACTTATAAGGACAAAGATAGAACAAGAAAACTTATGCAATATGAGATTCTTGATACAAATAAGCACACCCTATGAAATCGAGTCAATTAGAGCAATATGTAACATAAGAATATTATTTGACAAACAATATAGAAATATGTCAATATTCAATATCAATTGCAAAAATTAAAGAAAGTAGGAAAAGGAGGAATCACACATGTGATTTATCCTAGATCGATCACTACCACTGTGACTGGGATGATTTGTTTCACTTGTAAGGAAGGAAAAAAGAGGGCATTTTTTTAAAAAGCTTCTCATACGAAGCTTCTTCAAAAAGTCCCCCTACCCTTTTCTTCCTCCAAACCCCTCACCCCCACCGACGTCCTTGCCCCCTCCCTCTTGTCCATTTTTTCTACTGCTTACTTTTTACGCCATTTTCTTCCAATCTCAAGCATCAATGTGAGATTATTATAGAGATCTTGAAGTTCAACCTCTTTCTTTTTGTGAAGCTAAGTTGTAGTGATTTTTGTCCATTATTATCTGAAGTTGTAGAGTTGGGCTATTTGAGATTTGTCGATTAGCACCTCTCTGCTTCCCTTGGAGTCGTTGGGAGCAGATTTGTTTGTTCTCCATATTTGAGAGGACTATTAACGATATTGATGTGACTTAAATGGGGAGAAGGCTATCCGTTAGATGAAGCCACCCTTAGGAGATAGGTCACCCTTAGGAGGAGGGGGACTATCAATGAGATGGAACAGCCTCAGATTTTTTATTCTCTCATGTGTGACCCCATTGTGATTTAGCGGATCTGTTACCGATTTCCATGTGCAAGGAGGGCTTCATGAACCTAACTTGGAGTCCCACATCGGGAGTGATGAACCTAGGTGTGGGACTTACATAGGATTGGGCAACCCTCCCCTTATGACCATGGTTTTGAGGTGGAGTTAGGCTCAATCCGTATCAATTGGTATCAGAGCAGTTTCGATCTTTGGGCACCGGCTCCGCCTCGGGAAGAATGAACCCAAAAAGAAAGGGGAAGAATGAACCGTCGTGGACGCCAGTTGTTCAAGGGGCGGATCTGTTACCGATTTCCATGTGCAAGGAGGGCTTCATGAACCTAACTTGGAGTCCCACATCGGGAGTAATGAACCTAGGTGTGGGACTTATATAGGATTGGGCAACCCTCCCCTTATGAACATGGTTTTGAGGTGGAGTTAGGCTCAATCCGTATCAATTTTACCTTTTTTTTAACTAGATTGTGTAAAATCCCAGGCTGCTTTACGGATTGACGACTGTCCTCACAAACCAACATTGGTCTTTTCAGCGTGCTTTGTCCTCACTTACACGCTTCCTAGGAAAAATTCCCAGGAGGTCACCCATCCCAGAATTTTTCCAAGTTAAGCACGCTTAACTGTGAAGTTCTTAAGTGTTGGGCTCCCGAAAAGAAGATGCATCTTATTAGTATAAGTAGTATCAATCAATTCTTATAAGTCATCGTCAATTATATAGTCTCATACCTACACAGTCTTAAGATCCCTCTCATTCTTGTGTGTAATTGGATAATTCATGTGTCCCTCCGCCTAGTGGCCTGCCAGGAGCCGCTCCTTGACCTTGCCTCCTATAGCACCGACAACCACTCCCCGCCCTCGTCAGCACCGGGTGTCACATTCACACTAGCTTCCGCATGGTTTGTCACCGAACCACACCTTATCGGGAGAGGTGCCATTCTAATGTCATTTGTAACATCTCAGGCTGCTTTACGGATTGACAGATGTCCCCACAAACCAACTTGGGTCTTTTCAGCGTGCTTTGTTTTCACTCACACGCTTCCTGAGAAAACTTCCCAAGAGGTCACTCATCCCAGAATTGCTCCAAGTTAAGCACGCTTAGCCATGGAGTTCTTAAGTGATGGGCTCCCGAAAAGAAGAAGTATCTTATATTGGTATAGGTTGTACCAATCAATTCTTAAAAGTCATCCTCAACCGTATAGTCTCATACCTACACAATCTCAGGATCCTTTTCGTTCCAGTGTGTATCGATTCATTCATATGTCCCTTCGGCTACAAGCCTGCCAGGAGCAGCTCATTGGCCATGCCTCCTATAGCATTGGCGATCACTCCCCGTCCTCGTCGGCCTCAGGTGTCACAGATTGAATGTTGAAAATGTTATTACTTATAACATGTTAGATTTGCAAGTTATAATAATTTTTATGCATATCTTTTATTAAATTACTTGGTTTTATTGTATCTATCCTGGAGCATGTTTGCTATTAAGTTTGAAAGAATAACTATTCGTGTGTTAGTATGTTTTTCTTATAGTTCATGGTGATTGTTATGTCATTACTGAGTTTGTATGACTCACCCTTGGCTTATTTTTCCATACAGGTTCTCAAGCAGCTGTGGTTGCTAACATCTTTTGATCATCAGGAAGTTCACTTCTCTAGGGGTTGGCCCCTTTAATATGAATATAATAATAGGTGGATCCTGTTTTGGGATGTTGAAGTAATATGGGAGGCTTTGTTGAAATTTTGTAAAAATTCTATTTTTGTCAAGTATGTAGTGAAATTAATGAGCTTGCCAGGCTATGAATATATGCATGTGAATCGGCCAGGGCTTGGATTTTTGGGCCTTGATAGTGGTTTATATCCAATCATCAAGTAAAATGTGAGATTTACCACTATACTTGAAAAATTACAATAGATTTTACAAGCATACAAAGAAACATAAAGGACTCCCCATCTTTATTTCCTAACTTGAGATTCCTCACTCAAGAAACTTACCCTTAAGAATTTCCTACCTTATGATAAAAATTTTCATGCAGTCAAGGGAGTCACACATTCATGCAGTCAACCACTCTACCACAATTGGATATCCTTCTCTCACACTCCCAACCCTTGCTTTGGTTTGTCCAAAAATATAGTATAAAAAAAAACAATTAGAGAGATAATGAACGGTGTCTGTAGGGAATCTGCATCCCAAACATGGACTGGTATTTCATAGTCTCGTTTAAGTTTTGGACCAACAAATACTTGCATGTCTTGTTGTGGACCACTATGCAAAAGGTTGGGTCCACTTATGTACATACTCTAATTAAACGAACCAATTTTCATTTATTTCTTATTTTTTGTAAGATTTAATGGTGATATATTATCAGTATAAATATATTTATATTAATATTTAATCATGTACTATTATATTATTAAAAAAAATTACTCTCATAAATATTAACTTTAAAAGTTGAATATGGAATAAAGTTTAAATTCTGTGTATTGTCGGTGTAAAAGGTTTTTACACATGCATCTAACAATATCTTGACGAATTAGCATCAATGTTATTTCTCTCTTAGTTATTAAAATAAAAGCATGCATGTCAAAATAATAGCAGATGTCAGTGTAAAATTTTTCACCCTAACAGTATATACTACTTTAATCATATGGGACAATAGTTTTTGGCATATATAAAATGTAATACTTACCACATATAAAAAACCTTATTCTTGAAGTTGAATATTTTTTTTTAAAATTTATTTCCCCAAAAATTTTACAAATCTATAATTTTGGGATAATGATTTTTTTAATGAACCACCGTGATTAGGCCTTTGGCTCCCCAATAGCATCTCGAGGTATCACACAAGGTTCGACCCTTTGGACAGGTTATGAGAGTAATCCTCATTTGGTTGGTTAAAGCAGGGATTATAGGGGCGTGCGTGGGACAGGTTTGGACGAGTTAGACTTGTCCCTTACCAGACCCTAAGTGTTGATTAAGCCAATTCTTTGAACCCGAACCCGTCCCTAGACCCGAAGAAACCCGATCATGTGCGGGCTCGATTATGACCAGGTTTATATGGGACGGGATCAGGTTGAGCCGGAGTGTAGACATATGATATGTGAAACTATGGAAAAAGTGTAGACATCTTGGATACTACTTTAGTTCGACTTGCTAAGAAAAGGTTTCTTATTCATACCCCCAGAAAATATCAGGTACATAAAACTAGTATGTAGTATAACGAGCAATATTTTGATACTAACTGTACTCGTCCTATAACACCCCGTTTTCTTGATTAAGGAATCGGACAAGGTTTAAGTGTGCATGATGGATTAATCTTGTGCATTAAGCACTAATAAGTCAGTATATCAAGTTTGAGGTTAATCAGACGTAAACCGGACTCAGAGTGCACCGAAATGCACGAAATCGGGCAAATGGCATAAGTGAGAATGCTCAAGCATGGCATGTCTCACCCTCAAGCGTTCTGGGCTTCAACATGTGGTTCCACGTGTCAGTTGCATGGACATATGGCAGAAGCAGGGTTCCACGCTCAAGCATAGGGGAATCCACGCTCAAGCGTGCCCACGCTCAAGCGTGGGGTGACTTGAGCTCAAGCGCCAGCTAACCCCACTACATCATCTTCTTCCACTCATTGAATGGATCACTTCATCATTTTCTCAAGCTCGAACCAGAATTTTAGAGAGAAGGCAGAGCTGTTCTAGAGTGAGAAAGTCCTGTTTCTGTTAGTTTTGATCGTCCGTTTCCGATTCCGACTATATATCTGTGTTCAGGGCGACAAGCTGGTCAAGTACATACCTTTGATTCGTAAAACAGTAGAGGTAACACTCCAGTCCCTAACTCGTCGCACGTCGACATTGTCATTTATATCGTTTTGGAAATCTTGGTTCGATTCTGGCTTTGTCTATGAAACTGTTACAAGATTGGGGTGTATGACATTGTCGGGACTCTATCCATGTGTTCAGGATGAAATTCGGAGCACTGAGGTGTTCGTAGTGAACAAGGCAGCAGCTATGTTGGTGTGAGACACACAGATTTCGAGGAGTTGACGTCACGTTACGACTATCTAAGGTGGGAGAAAGTATCTGACATGCCGAGGAGACAAGCGTAGTATCGTATATTATGTTGTATGCATAGGGTGCTCCAGACCCTACTAGTTGTCGAGTAGCTTGCGATAATGAAATCCCTAGTGAAACTGATTTTTTAAACTGTATACAGGATTTAGGACTGTTTACCGTTTTAATTGCATATGCTGAGGTTGTCTGTTTTACTGTTTATTGTTGTTGATGGATTCTACTGCTGGTTGATGTGTGTTGTTTGCTTTATATGCATGATGATGCCTGATGTTATGATGATAGAAATAATGTTAAGTTGTTATTGATTCTGATATGATGATATTATGTTGTTGGCGTTGATACAGTTGAGGTTGTCTGGATTGTCTGTTTGTGTTGTTGGAAACCTAGTTGGCACTTGAGTGTCAAGTTAATGATGAGAATGGATTCTAAAAGCGGTATATGGGTACCGAGTTGGCAATAGGATCGGAGTAGTGTCAGATGCATTACCTGCAGGTGGTTCCGCCAAGGGTCTGCCCTGGGGGACATTGAGATCGTATATCATGATGACTGTGGGTGGCAGGTCGACCACTCACGGTTCTTCATGAGTTACGTCGGGCCGGTCAATATCCACGTCCATCTCGGAGGGGGACCTGAATTCACTATGCTCGGTTCGTATAGGATCTCTCAGCGACTGCCCTATAACAGAGATGTGGTATCTGCCACGTCAGCGCGAGTTCTCGGACGACAGGTGGAACATGAGGGAGCAGTCTGTGGTGCAGGACAGAGTTGGCAGAGTCTACAGAGGCAGGAGGAAGAGGATGAGTACGCAGTCGTTGCTTCGCTATCAGCACCGTAGGGTTGTTATCAGCAGTGACGAGTCTGTGTGGGTGCCCCGGGTTCATACCAGGGATGCCCGAGATTATCTTCGTGCTTTTGCCAAGGGTGAGGGTAGTTCCAGACGCACATATCGTCTGTGATATGGTTCATTGGTAGCTTCTGCTAGGGAGACCCTCAGTGAGCATAGTCTTCTTTGGCGGGCGGGTAGATGTTGTCTGTATTAGGTTTTATGAAGCTTTTCTGTGACCAGTTTCTGTTATCTGTTTCTTTTCTCAGTTTGTATAGATGGTAGGTTTCCCGATCCCTCTATTGGGATCGATGGTATTCGATGGACATGATGTATATATTATGTATATATCTACTGTTTTATCTTTCTTCCGTTGTGTATGTTTTAAGTTTTGTTTTTCATGTTTCCGCAAACTTATAATATTTTCGAATGTATATCCGCGCTAATGCTAATCAAACGGATTTAGGGCTTAGTTAATTAGGATTGTTCTTTAATGGGGCGTCGGGGCGTCTCACTTTGGTGGTATCACAGTAGTATGCTTAATTCCATGTGACACTTGCAAGGATGTTACATTAGTAGTATCAAAGCAGTTCGGTTCTAAACCGGACTGTGAGGAACTGAATCCAATTAGGATCGAGGACCTTGGGGTAGAATGAGTACCGACGCTGTTAGTTGAATCCACATTTGGATATCAGCTATGCTTAGAGTGGGTAGAGTGTCCGATACACGAGTTATTCTTAAAGTTTATGGTGGATGTATCTGTTTATGTATTGAAATTTATGTCTTACAGATGAGTACCGATGTGTTCTTTTTTAGAAGTTAAAATGGTACGCCGTGGAAGGGCCAGAATTGGCAGAGTTGCCGATAAACCGGCTATAGATAACCTAGGAAGTTCTTCGGGAACAAAAAATGGTGGTGAAGCTGGAGAGACTATGAGGGTGATGAGGGAGTTAGCAACTTCCATTCTGCAACAAACTCGGCAGAATACTCAGTTTATGGGAAGGCAAGAGGAGAGAGATGAGAGGCAGCAACAAACCGTTGCAGCGGAGGAAACTATGGAAGGTGGACTGACTGCTTTCATGAAGGGTAATCCACCTCAGTTTGGTGGAGAGTACGACCAGAAGCAGTGGAGAAGTGGCTGCAGGAAGTAGAGAAAGTCTTTGTAGCAATGCGCTGCCGTGAAGAACGAAAGGTCACATATGCTGCTTTTATGTTAGTAGGATTAGCTGAAGCTTGGTGGCGGAATAAGCAGAGACTGCTTGAAGCTAAGGAATAAGTTATTACCTGGGAGTTGTTTTGGGAGTGCTTTCTGGCGAAGTATTTCCCAAAAAGTGTCAGAAATGAAAAGGAAAAGGAATTCATGTGCCTGAAGCAAGGCAACATGTCTGTTGGAGAGTACGCCATCAGATTTGAAGAACTGTTAAAGTTTTCTCAGTATTACCAGATTTACCCAGATGAAGAGTGGCTATGTAGAAGATTCGAGGATGGGTTAATACCTGAACTAAAAAGGGCTATGCTGCCGCTAGAGCTGAATCAATTTCCAGCTTTGGTGGAGAAATGCACTGCTCTAGAAAGTCATGGCAGGGCTAAGTCAGTTCAGCCCTAGCAACGAAGCGGTGGACCTGTTAGAGGAGGTTTCAACCAGAGAGGCAGAGGTGGAAGGTTCCAACAACGGGCGAAGCCTTATAGTCGCCCCAATTAGTAACCAATTGGTACGAGTGGTGGAAGTTCTAGCCATAGTGTGTCGGGTTTCCTGACATGCTTCAAGTTTGGAGGACCACATCTGATGAAGAATTGTCCTCAGTTCCAGAATGCGATCTGTTTCCAGTGTGGACATACCGGTCATATTGCCCGTTTCTGTACTCAGGGTAATGTGGACAGGACTCAAGCTCCGCAGCAAGGTGGAAGAGCTCAGGGAGTCAGAATGAGACACCTTGTTCTACCCCTTTGTGCCCTTAAATTAAAACCTTATTTATTAATTACTTAATCGCGTGCTTAACGTTAAAAGTATATTCCGAAATACGTAAAAATTAAAAACTTAAATATAAACATACAGCATATTAAATTTAAAACATCATACTATATATATAACATACAAACACACCATATGTTTATTCATCAGAGTATTTAAACAGAGTCTAGGGTATCCCATCAGTAGGATCCCTTGCAGGTGCATACTTATACAAAATATTATTAGCGGAAATATAAACGTCTAAAGACACACTGACCATAACACTTTAACTCTACCACTAGAATCCACGGCTCGTCCTCCCGCATAAGGTTCATACGGAGTTCCGTCCAACTCCTCAGCAACTGGTTCATCCATAGGGCCTTCTCGTACGATCACATAATAATAAAATACAACACACAGAAAATATAGGGGATAAGAAACAGTTCTATCATCAAAAGAGGAAAGGAATACATAGCATATAATATAATAACAGTCAAAGACACACATCATACATAACTAACAATCATCGTCAAAGTACGATATCATCCTCTACCCTTACTCTCATGCAACTAAACCTTTATGCTGACTTTGCCATCTCTATTCCTATTACATTAGTCAGTAGTCCAGAATGGTACAGTGCAAAGAACTTAGTGCCAGAAACTCGGTATGCCACTATTCCCCCATTGGAAATAGCACAATATGCAGTAGTGCCAAAATACATATGACGTAGTGCTGCAGTAGTGCCAAAATACATATGTCGTAGTGATGACATCCATATGTCGTAGTGCTATAATACCTAGTATCTCTATCCTCTATAGGATACTCAGAGCAATGTGTCAATGACTAAAGAGTGTATGCATCAATGCCACTATATGAATCTCACTGCCTCATATCCATAACAACCTAGTGCCTCAAGCTCCCATCATAGCCTCAACTTGCATTCTATGTCATATCTCATCTATAAAACAACTTAATTAAGCTAGGCACCTCTAAGTCACATTCATTCTCTCACCCACATGAACATTTCCCGAACAACATATATCTTTACTTAAAGTCAACTAAGCACATTATCAAACCAGGCAGATCATGTATAATACAATCATCATAAAATATTCAAACATCAAAATAAAACGTCACAAGCAGTAGAATACCTCAACCAGCGTATCACAAACAGTCAATAATCATAAAGTCAGACATCCTCAAATATTCTAAAATTATCCTAATGGCGATAAACCTAAAATCCCCAAATCATCATTGGTATTACAGAAAAGGTTTCCAATGCGATTTTGGTATTGTCAATTACTCGACCACTAGTAGGGTTTAGGTCGCCCTACACAATTATTATAATATATACTACTTATCCATTCCAATGATAGGTTGATTCTTTCCCCCACCTAAGTTAATACCGGAAACACGAAGTCGAAGCTCCTCGTTATTACGCCACAAGTTACCAAATCCACCTTCAACCAAATCAATGATAAAGCAAGTTAATCAAACAAAACTCATCTATGTCTAATTATGCTAGGTTCGGCCATTTATTCAAAATAAGGCTAGGGTTATTTTCTTAATCCAATTTTTTAGATACTAGTTCCTAGAGTATTAACTAAGATGAATCAAGTGTTACTAGTTAAAAATATGAAACAAAATCCTCTAACCAACTAGGTTAGGGTTTCGGCCATAAGGGTTAAAATAGGCTAGAAATTCCTTTTGAGTTCAAACTTTTGGATCTAGAAACTACACACCTTAGATAGTTCATAGAAATCATGATCTAGTTTAAGATTGAAGAAAATTTATTTTGTTCAAATAAACCCAAATTCGGCCAAGACTAGAAAATAGGGTTATGAGTTTCTTTTGATTTCAAGCTTCTAGATCTAACTACTATAGGTATTAGAGAGTTCAATTTAAGTGTCATATTTTAAAAATTGAACAAAACTTCATTTGCCTAAAACCATATAGGTTCGGCCTCAAAAATAAAAATAGGAAGTAAAATGATTTTGCAAACATGCTCTTAGATTTTGATAGTATAAGTCATATGAAGATCATAGAAATTAGTTTCACATTAAAAAGATTTTTCTACAATTTTCTAGAATTATTTGAAGTTCTAGATCTAAGAATGAAAATTCATGAAATAGTTGATGAAAATGGAGTTTGATGGATGATTAATGAAGCTAAGATGATGAGGAACATGATCCTCACCTTGGAATGAAGAAGTTTGATGAAGGAAATGAAGGGATTTGATGAACTTAGCAAGAACACAAAGGTAGTTATTAGGATTTTTGTGAAGAACAAGTTGAATGTGTATTAGGAAGGAAATGAAAATTCTTAAGTGTGGGGAGTGGAGTATGGCTGCGAAATTGAGTGTGTGAGGAGAGTTAAATGTGTTGTTTAATTGCTTAAAGGTGAACCATGGTTGAACTTAACCTGGCATAGGTTAGGTTAAGCTTAAACAATAATATAATAACTCAACTATAGTTAATTGTAATCATGGTTAGGTTAAGAATGTGTGGTGAAGGATGAAGGAGTGGTGTGGCTAATTTTGGACCACACATGAGGAGGAAGAAGCCAATTTGTTCACAACTTGCCTTAACTATGGTTAAAATCTAACTAGAATAGGTTAGGTTAAGGTTAAGGGCATTTTGGTCATTTCACACCTTAACATCAGTTATGACATGGTGAGTCACACCATGACTCACTAGATGACTCACCCCTCATGATTCATCCATGACTCGTCGTCTCCATCCATTAGCGGGTCCCAGAAATCCCGTATTCAGCTCCGTCATTTACCCTATTTCGGTTTTTGAGAGGAAAATGATGAAATAAAAGCAAAATGAAATAGGTATGGTTTATTGGCTGTGGCTGCACGAAATTGAAGAGATGTGGGAGGTTTAAAACCATGTAAAATAAGTGGTTAAAAGTGAGGAGATGTGGCTTGTTTTTAACCATGAAAGCTTGGGGTATTTTGGTCTTTTTCACCTTAAAATATCTAGATATTTATAACTAAATATCTAGATATTTATGAAGTTGTCATAAATGCTTGGTGACTCATCCTCCACGAGTCATCATGTATGACTCGTTGTCCCGAACTCTTGACGGGTCTCTGTAGTTCCGTTTTAGACTCCGTCAGTTTCCCGATTAGGGTTTCTGTCCGTTTTTCGATCGAAAATTTTCAAAATAACCAAACTCGTTGGAAATATGTTTTAAACATAAACATTTCGTTCACGAGTCAAAATTAGGTTTTCTGATCATTAAAATCTTACTGTCAGTGAAAACACCGACCGTTTTCCGTCTGAACTTTTACCAAAATTCGTCCGAATAAAACTAATATTTTATTTTTGATTATAAATTTGGAAAGTAAAATTCCTCATGAACATAATATAAAAAAATCTATAAATTTTCAGTTTCAGGTCAAATTAGGATTTTCTGCCTATATAAAATTATACTGTCAATAAAAACACAGACCGGTTTCCGTCTGAGTTTTAAACCCAAATTTTAACCAAAGCTTCCTACCATTGTGTGGGTTCTAGATATGATTTTGTTTTATCCAAAATAATTTCCTAGGTCTCAGATAAAAATATAAATAAATATATCTTTACCGTTAATACAGCGTATACGAAAATCAGGTTGTTACACGGAACAAGAGCTCGGACTGGAAACCAGCAAGGAGGCAGACCTTAAGCCAGTGGAAGAGTGTTTGTTTGGTAAGCTCTTATCTGTGTTGTTTGATTCGGGGGCTACGCATTCGTTTATTTACTTAGAGTGCATGGATCATTTGCAATTACCTGTTTCATCTTTACCGTATAATCTGATTGTGTCTACCCCTATGGGAGATACATTGACAACTCTTTTTGTTTGCCGTAATTGCCCTATTGTTCTAGAGAATAGAACTTTTGTTGTAGACGTAATTTGTCTGCCTATGCAGCAGATTGATGTGATTTTTGGCATGGATTGGCTTTCGGCTAACCATGTAGTGCTTAACTGTTCAAACAAAACCCTTTGTTTTTCCGAGCAATCTTGATTATTGCCAGTCATGACAGTAGATTGGATGAAGGACGACCGAAGGATTGCGTGGTGTTGTTTTCCTTGGAAGCCAAGGAGTCTCCGAAAGCAGAAGCGCTTCCTATCGTATGCGGATTTCCTAAACTTTTCCCGGATGATGTGCCAGGATTACCACCAAAGAGGGAGATAGAGTTCACGATAGATTCATACCAGGGACAGGACCGATATCGATTGCACCTTATCGAATGTCCTCAATGGAGTTAGCAGAGCTTAAGAAGTAGCTTGATGATATGCTTAAGAAGGAGTTCATCCGACCAAGTGTTTCGCCGTGGGGAGCACCGGTGTTGTTCCTAAGGAAGAATGATGGAAGTTCAAGGTTGTGTGGGGACTACCAGCAACTGAACAAGGTAACGATCAAGAACAAGTACCCACTGCCGATGATTGATGATCTTATGGATCAGATGCGGAGAGCAACTGTGTTTTCAAAGATAGATCCGAGGTCCAGATACCATCATATCAGAGTGAAGGAAGATGATATAACGAAGACTGCTTTTAGAAGTCGGTACGGTCACTACGAGCATCTGGTTATGCCGTTTGGAGTGACTAATGCTCCAGCCGTGTTCATGGACTACATGAATCAGATTTTTCAGACCTACTTGGATAATTTTGTCGTTGTGTTTATCAACTATATTCTAATCTACTCTTCAAGTAGAGAAGAACATGTAGAGCATCTTCGGGTTGTACTTCAAGTATTAAGGGACAGACAACTCTATGCCAAGTTGTCGAAGTGTAAGTTCTGGTTAGACGAAGTACAATTTCTTAGCCATGTGATCAACAAAGATGGAATAGTTGTGGATCCTGCTAAAGTTGAAGCAGTGGTGAATTGGGAAAGCCCTAAGACGGTGGGCGAAGTCTGGAGTTTTCTTGGTTTGGCAGGTTACTACAGACAGTTTATTGAGGGATTCTCGAAGATCGCGTTGCCGAAGATGCAGTTGACGAGAAAAGGAAAAGTGTTTGAAAGGAATAATGAGTGTGAGGCTAGTTTTCAGGAGTTAAAAAGGAGGCTGACAACATCTCCAGTGCTAGCCTAGCCAGATCCAATAGCACCGTTTGATATGTACTGCGATGCATCACATCAAGGCTTGGGTTGCGTTCTCATGCAGAATGGGCAGTTAAGAATACATGAGAGGAATTACCCAACCCAATACTTATAGTTGGCCGCAATAGTGTTTGCATTGAAGATATGGAGACATTATCTGTATGGTGCTCAGTTCATAGTGTTCAGTGATCTTAAGAGCTTGAAGTATTTGTTCGATCAAAAGGAGCTGAACATGAGACAAAAGAGATGGATGGAGTTTATAAAGGATTATGAGTTTGATCTCTGGTGCCATCCTAGAAAAGCAAACATCGTAGTAGATGTGTTAAGTCGGAAATCTTTGCAAGTGTGTGCTATGATGATCAAGGAGTTAGAACTTATCGAGCAGTTCAGAGACATGAATCTTGGGATAACGGAATTATCCCAGAACAAGATAAGTTTGGGAATGGTCACTATTACTAGTGGATTCCTAAACTTAGTTTGGAAGAAGCAAGCAGAAGACCAGTATCTCCAAAAGGTCAATCAGAAGATAGAAGCAGGAGAGTCTATGGAGTTTAAGCAAGGTACTGATGGAATCTTGAGGTTTGGTGATAGGGTCTGTATGCCAAAGGATAGAGAAGTTAAGGATCTAATCTTGGAAGAAGCACACAAGAGTAAGCTAAGTTTTCATCCAGATGCCACAAAGATGTATCAAGATCAGAAAAAGATATTCTGGTGGCCTGGAATGAAGAAAGAAGGGGCAGAATATGTCCAGTCCTGCTTGGTGTGTCAAAGAGCAAAGATCGAACACCAGAAGCCAACGGGAATATTGCAATCTTTAGGCCTTCCAGAATGGAAGTGGGACAATATTGCGATGGACTTTGTGTCGGGTTTGCCTAGGACACCAAAGAAATATGATGCAATTTGGGTGATCATTGATAGGTTGACGAAATGTGCTCATTTCTTACATATCTTTCTTTGGAAAAGTTAACCCAGTTGTATATTAAGGAAGTGGTGAGGTTGATTGGTGTGCCAGCGAGTATAATTTCGGACAGGGATCCGAGTTTTACTTCAAGGTTTTGGCAAAGTTTAAACAGTGCATTGGGAACTAAGCTAAGTATGAGTTCAGCTTATCTTCCTCAGACAGATGGCCAATCGGAAAGGACAATTCAATCTTTGGAAGATTTGTTAAGAGCGTGTGTGCTGGAACACACAGGAAGTTGGGACGAATTTATTCCCATGATTGAGTTTACGTATAATAACAGTTTCCATTCAAGTATTGGCATGGCGTCGTACGAAGCACTATATGGAAGGAAGTGCTGCTCTGTTGGTATGAAACTAGTGAGAGTCAGTTAATTGGACCGGAAGTGGTACAGCAGACGGTTGAACAAATTCAGAAGTTTCGGGAAAAGATGAAAGCAACGACAGATAGGCAGAAAAGTTACAGCGATAGGAGAAGAAGGTCGTTGGAGTTCCAGGAGGGCGACCATGCTTTCATGAGGGTCACTCCTAGAACTGGAATAGGCAAGGCAATCAAATCCAGAAAGCTTACACCTCGTTTCATAGGACCTTTACAGATTCTTCGCTGAATCAGTCCAGTACCCTATCAAATAGCCTTACCGCCTAATCTTTCAAATATCCATGATATTTTTCAAGTATCTCAGTTTTATAAATACCATCCTGATCCATCGCACGTAATAGAGCCCGAATCAATCCAGATAAGAGAGAATCTTGAGTATGAAGCTTACCTGTACGGATTGAGGACCGGAAGATAAAGGAACTTTGCGGAAAATAGATTCCATTGATGAAGGTTATTTGGGATGCAGTTGCAGGAGATGCTACCTGGGAAAGGGAAGCAGACGTGCAACAGTGATATCCACATCTATTTGTCTCGGGTAACTTAATTTAAATTTCGGGGACGAAATTTATTTTAAGGGGGTAATAATGTAACACCCTGTTTTCTCGATTAAGGAATCTGACAAGGTTTAAGTCTGCGTGATGGATTAATCTTGTGCGTTATGCGATAATAAGTCATCATATCAAGTTTGAGGTTAATCGGATGTAAACCGAACTCAGTGCACAGAAAAGCGCGAAATCGGGTAAACGACATTAGTAAAAAAGCTCAATCGTGGCATGTCTCATGCTCAAGTGTTCTGGGCTTCAACACGTGGCTCCACGTGTCAGTTGCATGGACATGTGGCAGAAGCAGGGTTCCACGCTCAAACATGGGGGAATCCATGGTCAAGCGTGCCCACGCTCAAGAATGGGGTGGCTTGCACTCAAGCGCCAGCGCTACCTAACCCCACTACATCATCTTCTTCCACTCATTGGATGGATCACTTCATCATTTTCTCAAGCTCGAACCAGAATTCTAGAGAGAAGGTAGAGCTGTTCTAGAGTGAGAAAGTCCAGTTTCTGAGAGTTTCGATCGTCTGTTTCCGATTCTGACTACATATCTGCGTTCAGGGCGACAAGCTGGTCAATTACATACCTTTGATTCGCGAAACAGTAGAGGTAATGCTCGAGTCCCATGTTGACATTGTCATTTATCTCGTTTTGTAAATCTTGCTTCGATTCTGGCTTTGTCTGTGAAACTGTTGCAAGATTATGATTTATGACATTATCGGGACTCTGTCCATGTGTTCAGGATGAAATTCGGAGCACCGAGGAGTTCGTTGTGAACGAGGCAGCAACTGTGTTGGTGTGAGATGCACTGATTTTGAGGTGTTGACGTCATGTTATGAATAGGGAGAAAGTATCTGACACGCCGGAGGGGGGAGCATAGTCTGTATGCGTAGGGTGCCCCAGACCCTACTAGTTGTCGAGTAGCTTACGATAATTAAATCCTTAGTGAAACTGATTTTTTAAACTATATACGGGATTTAGTTACTGCATGCTTATCGATGTTAGGACTGTTTGCCGTTTTAATTGCATATGCTGAGGTTGTCTGTTTTACTGTTTATTGCTGTTGATGGATTCTACTGCTGGTTGATGTGTGCTATTTGCTTTATATGCATGATGATGCCTGATGTTATAATGATAGAAATAATGTTAAGTTATTATTGATTCTGAGATGATGATATTATGTTGTTGGCTTTGATGTCGTTGAGGTTGTCGGGATTGTCTGTTTGTGCTGTTGGAAACCTAGTTGTCACTTGAGGGTACGCTGTCGAGTTAATGATGAGAATGGATTCTGAAAGCGGTATATGAGTATCGAGTGGAGACTGTGGAATCGATTTAATGATGAGAATGGATTCTGAAAGCGGTATATGGGCACCGAGTTGAGATTGTGGATGCTGAGTGCATCATAATGCGTGTAAGCTAGTAACGGTACCAGTGTCAACTTAGGTTATGTTGCATTGCATATTGCCAAAGTGGCGAGCCGCATGATTGGGAGTCAAGCGAGGTTGGGGGTACCTGGCTGCGGGTACGGAATGTTGTGCGGGATAGTTGAGGGAACCTTGGGAATGTAGCCTGTAACACCCATTTTCTCGATTAAGGAATCAGACAGTAATTAAGTTGGTGTGAGAGCTTAATTTTGTTAGTTAGGTGTTAATTAGTATGTGTCTCAAATTTGGGGTCAATCGGACTTCAAACGAGTTCAGAACGCGAAGAAACGTGTGAATCAGAGATTCTGGTCAAACTGGTCAACACGGGATTAGGCCGGGCTCAGGTATGTTGAGCCGGGCTCAGGTATGTTGAGCCGGGCTCAGAAAATTAGGCCAGGCGCAGATTTGTTAGGCCAGGCGCAATTCAAAGGCGGTGATCTACGCATTTTGGCCGGGCGCAGAAAACTTGAGCCGGGCGTAATTGGCTGAGCCGGGCGCAGAAAACTTAGGCCTGGCGTAATCAGTGCTGACTCACCCCCTTTAGCTTTTAAAATGCTCGAAAGTTGGAGAAACTCTCAAATTTTCGAGAGAAAACGAGAGAGATGAAGGGGAGCTCGAAAATGAGAGAGAGAAAGAGGGTTAGAGAGAGAAAGTTAAGCCCGGGGGAAATCCGTCCGTCAGATCACGATTCCGACTTCAAATCTGTGATCAGGGCAACGAGTACTACACATATAGGCTAGTGTTTCTTTGTTACAATTGAGGTAATGCTCAAATCCTTAACTTAGCATTTGTCAATCATTTTCTTTCTTGGGTTCTAGCTTGAATCTGAGCTCTTTTTGAGAATCTATAGTAAGATTAGAGTTTATGACATTGCCGGGACTCTGTCCATGTGTTAGGGCAAATTTTGGGAGCATTGAGGGTCCCCTGGAAAGCAAGACAACAGCTGTATAGCTTAGAGGAGGCGTGTAGAGAGCTCGAAAAATTGTACCGGATAAGCTAAGGTGGGGAGAAAGTAACCGACATCGTCGGGGAGGCAAGCATAGAGTCACAGTTATATATATATATATATATATATATATATATATATATGCATGTATGTAGGGTGCCCCAGACCCTACTAGGATATTGAGTAATCAACAATGGCTAAACCCCACTAAAATAATATTTTAATAATGTCTTGGGTTTAGTTATTGTAGATTTGTCAATATTCGGTTTGAAACTCTAGGTTAGAGAACTGATAATGATTGGGGTTGTTTGCCATGTCTGCTACTGTGATGACTGCTATAACATGCTTGGTTGTGATGATTGATGTGATGGCATGATATTTATTATTGTTGATGATTATTGGATGAATGGAAATGACTGATAGCGTGATCTAGTTATATTGAGAGTTGACACGGTGGTAATGCCTTGAGACTGTGGCTTTAAGGCCGGGGATGTATTGCCATCCAATCTGAGACTGTGATTTTGAGATTTGAATTGTGAGAGAAGGTTCCGGTGTTAACTTAAGGATGGTTGTTGCATTGCATATTGCCAAGGTGGAGAGCCGTATGACAGGGGGTCATACGAGGTTAGTTGTACTCGAGTGCAAGTACGGATTACGGAAGGGTCGGTTTAGGGAGAGACCTTGGGGATGTACAAACTAGACTCGGGAGGCTCACGGTGACCATTAGGTAGCTCCTAGTGCGTCGTGTACCCCGGTAGAGCCTAGTTGTCCCGACTTTGCCCTGAGTATCCACGTCTAAGGTTGACTATCCGAGGCGACCCAGATACCTCTGATGGAGCTGAGCTCACAGAGAGATGCACTCTTATGGGTCACGGCGGGCGGAAAAGTTACCTAGACAAACTAACTGACATTCCTTAAGCAGAGAGGCTTGATAAGGGAATGTCTTGGGGTTGAGACCCGGATGAGATATATCGGCCGACATGCATAGGAGTGAGACTCCTTAGAGGAATGATCTGAGAATGTGACTCTTGAAGATGATTGTGTTGGTGTGACTGGATGAATGATTGTTTGTTTGTTGCATGATGTATATGTAACTGTTGATCTATGTGTCCCCATCCCCATTTTTATGACTATGTTCTGTTGCTTATCTCCCTTCTTCCTCTATCTTTCTTGTATGTTATCGGTATGGTAGATTAACAACAATGGCAAGATGGAAACGACAACTTGGAAAGATTACCAGCCACAACGGTATCTACAAAAGATTCCACCATGGGTATAAGTGTGCCGTTAAGGCGAAGGCAAGGGTAGTTATAGACGCCCACATCACTGATGATGTGGATATGTAGGTTGCGTCTGTAGGTAGTGAGCCTTTACGAGATTGTTTTGTATTTTGATGTATTTTGAGAGGCGGGCCGAGTATCTCTAGGACTTCTTCTGTGTCTCTTTGGTTAGTATGTATATGTTTATACTTTGAGTCTGTATAGATGGTTGTAAGTTGTAATGGTCCCATGGGGGGGACTTGGCGTACTCTGATAGATGTGCTGTATATATTTTATATATGTGTGGATGACATCGCTTGCGTATGTTTAAACTATTTTAAAACAACTACAATTTTTATTTTACATATATTTTCGAATGTAATAAACGCGTTAACGTTATTAAGGTTTAATTAATTAGGGTTTTCTTAATGGGACATCGGGGTGTCTCATAGCCGGGTTCGGATTGATCATTAGTGGCCAATGGTTTGCACCCATTGTGTCGTGGTCTTGACTCTCAATGTCTGGCCCGAAGTATTCCAGTCTATGGTGGACGTTCTAAGGAGACCAAGATACCTCTATCGGAGTTTAGCTCATAGGGAGAAACACCCTTATTGGTCACGGCGAGTTACCAGGACAATCCAACTGACATTCTTTGGGCGACGGATAGGCCCTAGAGAGAAAGAGAATGTCCGAGGGATCAGTATCCCTAGAGTGAGAGAACGGTCGACATGCATAGGAGTGTGACTCCTTAGAGGATTGATTTTAGTTGGATAATCGAGATTGACTGTGACAGTATGATTTGGGAGATGTTTGATGCATGTGTTGGTTTGATAGTATGATGTAATATGTTTTCCCCTATCCCTATTTTTATGGTGATGTCGAGATTCTTATCTCTCATCTTCTTTTTCTTCTTTTTCTTTCTCTTTCTGTGTATGCATTGGTTCGGCAGATGGGCAGCAACCGTACGCCGACGACAATAGTACCGGAGCAGCGTCAGATACATTACCTGCAGATGGTTCCGCCGAGGATCCAGACCCTAGGGGACATTGAGATCGCATATCATGATGACCGTGGGTGGCAGGTCGACCACTCACAATTCTTCATGAGTGTCGTCGGCCAGGTCAGTATTTACGTTCGTCTCGGAGGAGGACATGAATTCACTATGCTCAGTTCGTATAGGATCTCTCAGCAACTGCCCTTCACAGAGATGTGGTATCCGTAACGTCAGCGGGAGTTCCTGGACAACAGGTGGAACAGGAGGGTGCAGTCAGTGGTGCAAGACAGAGTTGGCAGAGTCTACAGAGGCAGGAGGAGGAGGAGGAGTACGCAAACGTTGCTTCACTATCAGCGCCGCAGGGTTGTTATCAACAATGACGAGTCTGTGTGGGTGCCCCGGATTCATACCAGGGATGACTGAGATTATCGTCGTGCTTTTGCCGAGAGTGAAGGTAGTTCCAGACGCCCATATCGTCTGTGATATGGTTCGTCGGTAGCGTCTTCTAGGGAGAGCCTCAGTGAGCATAGTCTTCTTTTGGTCTTTTGATGTATTTTGTGATATGCGGGTGGGTATATGCTGTCTGTATTAGGTTTTATGAAGCTTTTCTCTGTCACCAGATTATGTTATCTGTTTCTTTTCTCCGTTTGTATAGACGGTAGCTTTTCCGATCTCTCTATTGGGATCGATGGTACTCGATGGACATGATGTATATATTATGTATATATCTGTTGTTTTATCTTTTTTCCGCTATGTATGTTTTAAGTTTTGTTTTTCACGTTTCCGCAAACTTATAATATTTTTTAATGTATATTCGTGCTAACGCTAATTAAACGGATTTAGGGCTTAGTTAATTAGGATTGTTCTTTAATGGGACGTCGGGGCATCTCACTTTGGTGGTATCAGAGCAGTATGCTTAATTCCATGTGACACTCGCAAGGGTGTTACACGTGTACTTGATCTTATTCCTCTTCCTGAGAAACATAGGTAAAACTGGTAATAATTCCAAACACAATTGACTTTGTCAAATTAACTTTGTTCACCAAGCAATTTTGATGTGGACCAATATTCAATACACACAGAATACCTAAATCAAAAGACAATAAGATTTTCAATACCCCAGCTGGTTCAAAAGACAGAAGACAATAATGGTCTTACAAGGTCAATCTCACAGTTCCATCTTCACCCACTCTCACAGTCTCATTCACCCACTCTCACAGTCTCACTCACACACTCTAACATTATCCCTATTTTATGCAACTTGTTGTCATGTGGATGCAAGACACAAAGGGAAATTGAGTGCCACTCGCACAGAACAAACCACTAGAAATAGTGAAACCCCAAAACCCATGTTTTTAAGATGATGAAACCAAAAACAAAAGAGAGAAACAAAAAATAAAATAGGGGGATGGAAAGGAAAATAAAAGAGGGAAAGGGGAAGAGAAATAATGAAGCTTACGAATGATGAAGCATACATGTCAAAATAGTAGCAGATGTCAGTGTAAAGTTTTTTACCCTAACAGTATATACTACTTTAATCCTATGGGATAATAGTTTTTGGCATGTATAAAATGTAATACTTACCGCATATAAAAACTTTATTCTCGAACTTGAATACTTTTTTTTAAAAATTCTCATTGAGGCATTTCTTTTCAAATTTATTTTCCCAAAATTTCTACAAATCTATAATTTTGGGATAATGATTTTTTTAATGAACCGCCGTGATTAGGCCTTTGGCTCCCCAATAGCATCTCGAGATATCACACAAGGTTCAACCCTTTGGACAGGTTTTGAGCGTAATCCTCAGTTGGTTGGTTAAAACAGATATTATAGGGGCGTGCGTGGGACGGGTTGGGACGGGTTAGACTTGTCCCTTACCTGGCCCTAAGTGTTGATTAAGTCAATTCTTTGTACCCGAAGGAACCCGATCATGTGCAGGTTCGATTAAGACCAGGTTTATATGGGACGAATTGGGTCGACCCGAAGTGTAGACATATGATATGTGAAACTATGGACAAAAGTGTAGACACCTTGGATACTACCTCAGTTTGACTTGGTAAGAAAGGGTTACATATACATACCCCCAGAAAATATCAGGTACACAAAACTAGTATGTAGTATAACAAGCAATATTTTGATACTTACTATACCATGCAGTTGATCTTGTTCCACTTCTTGAGAAACATAGGTAAAACTGGTAATAATTCCAAACACAATTGACTTTGTCAAATTAACTTTGTTCACCAAGCAATTTTGATGTGGACCAATTTCAATACATGCAGAATACCTAAATCAAAAGACAATAAGATTTTCAATACTCAAGCCGATTCAAAAAACAGAAGACAATAATGGTCTTGCAAGGTCAATCTCACAGTTTCATCTTCACCCACTCTCACAGTCTCACTCACCCACTCTCACACTCTCGCAGTCTCACTTACCCACTTTAACACTATCCCTATTTTCTGCAGCTCGTTGTCATGTGGATGCAAGAAACGAAGAGAAATTGAGTACCACCCACACAGAACAAACCACAAGAAATAGTGTGAAATAACCAAAGTGAACACAAGAAGGGGGGTTGAATTGTGTTTACCAACTTTTTCGGTTACTTAAAAGGATTTTCGCAGGCACAGCAAGCAAGGTTTGAGTGAGAGAGGTTTAGACGAGTGAAACGTCTAATATTAAAACAGAATAGCACACACAAACAAAGAAGGTTAAAAAGAGTTTGATAACCACAGTATTAACTCCCCAAGTTAAAAAGGTAAGACTGAAACAATACTTAAACAAATTAAAAGATAAGGGAGTAGAAATATCACTCAAGAGATTTATACTGGTTCACCCCAAAATCCACAGGGCTACATCCAGTTTCTTGGCAGCACCAAGTTTCCACTATAACTGAGTAAATTACAGTACAAGTATTCTTTGCACACCTAGCCTCTTCAGGCTCAACACTCAAACAAGTATTCTTTTCTCACCTAGCCTCTTCAGGCTCAAAAACAGTAAGAGATAAAAAGTTTTGTGTAGTTAATACAACTTGCAAGTCTTTCAGATCACACTTAGAGAGTGGAATAAATATGAAGTATGAAAGACTGCGAATTTATATCAAATGATTGAATGTGTATTCAATGAAGGAATGAAGAAGTTAATGAGGAGAGTAAATGCTTCTGTGCAGAGTTCTTTTTATATTTTTCTTCTTAGCTTCATATTCATTGTTTGATCTATTTAAAGGCTTCAATCAAGAGATCCGTTTTGACACAGCTTCAGAAAGTGTTTGCTTCTGACTTTGAGCTTTCTGAGACACCATTTAATGCCAAAGAGTCGTTCTGAATATTCAATAAATGCTTGAAAATGTTGGGCATTGTCAAGAGTGTCCAAGAGTACACTTTAAACTGAGCAGCTGTTCTTTCAGAGTATATGGCAGCAGGCTTCTTGTACTTGTTGCAGAGAGCTTTCCTCTTTCAGTGCAACATCAGTTTACTTTTCCATAAAGTACTTTTTACTTTGTACTAGAATAGGCAAAAGGTTACTGCAGTGGTGCAGAGATAGCGTGTTTATTCCTTAAAACCTTGAAACAACGTTCTTTATTCTTTGTCCTTCGAGCTATTGTCCAGAGGTCTTCGAGATCCTTAAGAATGGCATATAATTTGAATACGGTGACTTGGACTTGATTTCTGACATACTGACTTGGTGTCAGTAATGAGAATTTTTAGACGGGTGAAAGTCATCCAAAACTTAGACGGGTGAAAGCTTGTTCTAAAGCTTAGACGGGTCCTGGCTTGTTCCAAAGTTAGATGGGTGAATGCGTATTCCAAAGTTAGACGGGTGGTCAGCTGAGCTAAATTTAGACGCATGCTTCTTGCCACGTCATCAAGTGAACTTGGTCTTTCTTGAGCGTTGACTTTCTTTGACTAACTTTTTAGACGAGTGGAAACTTAGACGACTCACTGCTGAGCTTCTCAAAAGTAGACGGGTCAAAATTAGACGAGTGACCTCAAGTCTATTTTCCTGCACACTTATCAAATATATCAGTAATTTCATTTGGTTCAATATTACCATACTTGAACTATTTGGAATCATCAAAATATAGAGGATTTACACTTTGAATGTGTTTGAGACTTATGAGGTCTCAACACAGTGAAACCCCAAAACCCTTGTTTTTAAGATGATGAAACCAAAAACAAAAGAGAGAAACAGAAAATTGAATAGGGGGATGGAAAGGAAAATAAAAGAGGAAAAGGGAAGGAGAAATAGAGAAGCATATGAATGATGAAGGTGCAGCAACGGTCAACACTCGGCGGCGTGACAGTGCAGCAACTGTCGACGACATGATGGTCCAGACATGCAACAATGGTTGAAGGCGGAGAGTTGAGAGTGAATTTGAAAGTTGAGGAAAGTGAAATCTGAAATGAAAAGTGTGAATATAATTCCTAATCGTGTGAGTGAGTCAGAGTATCTGAGTATGTACTACTGTGACAGTAAAAAAAATAAAAGAGAAAAATACTCTACGGGTCCGGCCGGGTAACCCGAAGGTTAACCCTAACCCATCCCTAACTCGGTACCGGGCCAGAAAATGGGACAGGTTCATCCATCTGGTGTTTCGGGTTTGGGTCTGACCCGACCCGAGGTGTTCGGGTAAGGACGGGTTTTCGGGCCTAGTCGTGTTCTGCACAACTCTAACAGAGAATTAACATTTAGTTTTCACAACTTCCTAACTAGAGTGTTTGCCAGCAGGATTCGAATATGCTTTCTCTTGGTTATTGATTAATGATTTCTTTAATACATACCTACTCCCTCCGGTCTCTATTATAAGCAAAAATTAAATAGAACACACATATTAAGGTGGTTAGTTATTCTCATTTAATGTTGTAAAAAATTAGGTTTGTTACCTAAATTATCCTTCATCTAAAACTTCAATCTTCATCATTAAAATACATCTCACATTAAATACACTCACATTAAATGAAGGGTATTTTGGGAATAATGTCATTAAATGAGTCATTGGAAAACCAAATTTGCTTACATATTGGATCCAAAACTTTGAAACTTTTTTTGCTTATAATTTACTACTGTAATAATTATTATGTAATTATTAATATTTACTGCTCCCCCCGTTCTTTTTCTTTGCTGTTTTAAGGTTTCTACACATAGATTAAGAAATCATTAATTTGTGTATATTTATACCAAAATACCCTTATTTCTATCATTAATTGTTTACAAGTTCCAATGGCATTTACCAATCTAAATAAATACTCCATACTCCACTAGGTCATTTATCAAAGGTTTTGTGTATTTTCAAGTCAAATCAACTTAGTTCTATATAAGGATATACACGAAAAAAATTGATCAATTATACCTTGAATTTATAAAACACTCATTATTTTGGAATAAAAACAAGTAGTTAAAAATAACAACAACAAAAAATTGGAGGGAGTATTATTTTTTAACTAATTGTTTTTATAAGAAAGATATGCATACAGGCAAGCATGGGCGGTTGTGAAGATGGATAAGGACCATTGGGCGACGCATCACGTGACACAAGGTAGTGAAGCATGAAATGAAATTAAAATTGTGAATAGGATCCCAATCCTCTAACTTTTTTGCGCCAAAAGTCACCTGACTTTCTATCTATCTCTTTCCTATATTACCTTCTCTCATCTTATTTCTCATTTTTCTCTCACCTCTTTCTCTCCCAAAATACACTAAAGTCACCTACCTTTTCCCTCCACAAAGTTAGAGGATCCAAATCCATGATTCACCTTTCCGTACCTCATATTCGTCCGGTATTGGACAGTTTTGTTTTCCACTAACACCAAGACAAAGATGAATTGAATGGACAACGTCGTCAGCAGCAACGGTCCGTGTGTACTGTGGACTGGTCTATTTAAAACACACCGCTGCCAAGGGCATTTTGGTATTTACCCATGGCACCACCTAGTTTCCATTGCCGCTTCAAGGGGAGCAAATGCCACGTGTGTCTGCTTTGCGCCACTCCCCAACACGTGATCAAGCCCCCTCTCACGTGACCGTTGGAGTGTCGACTGACGACTATGGACATGAATCGGAGATTTTTTTACAACAATAATTAAAGAATTAAATTAGTGATTGTTATTTAAAAATAAAGTTAAATATTTTGGAAAATTAAAAATATTTAATAAATTATTTATATTGTATTTCTGAATTATAAGCATGGGTGTTAATTTTTTATTTCAATAAATCATTACTTTAGTCTCTGAGTTTATAAGTATTGCTCATATTATTTCTAGAAAGTATAATTCTTCATTGAAATAAGTCCTTAAAATATATAAATTTTGACATTTTTGGAAACTAATATGATCGTTCTTTATAATTTTAGAGACTAAAATAGTAATTTCGTCAAGCCAAAAACTAATATAACCCATTATTATAATTTTCATGAACTAAAATAGTGGCTTACTCAAACACTATATAAAATAATACATTATATTATATTGAAATTCATAACAATTTATTAATAAAATTTCATTATTTTACATTAAAAAAAATGTGAATTAAACCCGGCCTCGTAATAAAGTAATGCTGGTATAACTTAAACTATTTATCAATATTTCTTATAAAAATTAATTTTAATTTTATATTTTAAAAATTTACTATTAACAAAAATAAATAAGTAACTAAAAATATGATTATTTAAAGACACTGAAAAAAACATGAGACGAGCTAATTTTAAGAAATTAAAGATCTCTTTACGATATGTTAATATTTTTGTGCATTAAGAGCATCACGAAGGCTTGTGGTTTAAGTGACAAAGAGCTTTATTTCCCTTAAGTAAGACTTTGAGTTCGAGTCATCTGAATGAAAAAAAATTAGGCACTGGGAGACTTTTGACGCCTTAATGTGTGTTTGGATGAGCGTTTGACAAACGTGATTTTGAATAGAATTGATTTTATATAATTAATTTGAATATAATTGAGTTTGAAGAGAAGTGATTTATTTTTGGATATTTTTATTTTGAAAACAAGTTTGATATAAAATTTAGTGTAAATTTTCAACCCAAAAGCAAAAGCTACTCCAAGTTACTTCTCTGAGAATCAATTCTTGAATTTAGATTTGCTTCTCCGACGAAGAGCCCAACATCTCAAATTTGATCAAACTTATGTTTACCACTTCAAACTCACTTTTGATGATTCTCACCATCCAACCAAACATATGCTGTGGATCCGGATTTCCTGAAGTAAGTTTTTAATGCATTTATGCATTGATGTATTAGTGCACCACCGTTGGATTAATCATCTTAAATATTTTCAAACACTTTCAGTAATTGATCCAAAGGTACACTAATAGATGAATGCATGAATGCGTAAAAAAAAAATGAATGCTGAAAATCAATTTTCGTCCGAATATATAGATCATCAAAGTAAGTCTTACCTTTTTCAATAAAAATATCGTTAATTTAAATGTATTAATTTTTTAATTATAATTTTTTTCTTCACTAAGACGTTAAGGACATTAATTAATATTATCTAGAAGTAGCAATAATATCAAATGTCGTAATAATTACATTACAGCTGTCCCTGCCCAACGGTTTCAATAGTCCTAAAGTACAATTATCCGTATCTTTTTGCTTGTTTTGGGAAATGCCATGCCTAGCGAAAACCCTTTTTCGGATTCTGAAAACTCATCCATAGTTCTTTTTCTTTTTTGGTACACACTGTAGTATTTACTATCATCACAGTTTCCCTTCATTGAATACAGCTGCAAAATGCCAATTCAAAATGATGGTTACTGTAATTATATATACACATCACTTTCATTTAGCTGTCCACTACTGATTCTACCGCTCCCTATATCTAATATCTAACTTTATATTTGATTCCCTTTCTTTTATAATAATCATAAAAGGTTGTTGTTACGGCCAAAAGAAACACATTTTCTGGCAAATTATATTTATACTTATGCTGGTTTTCTGGAAATCAAGCTCCTGCGAACATATCTTATGTTAATCACGCTTATAATCTGATAATTATTGTATACATTGCATATTGACACAACTCTTTGATTTGTTAATTTCAAATCCGATTTTAAAGATTTAAGATTTATAGTAATGTCAGATTAGTATCACCGATGTTCATGTACGGTCATGTCAATCCAATTTATTTTAATTATTAAGTTATAAAGAGTATGAAAACAATTATATTTTTTAAGTAAGAAAAATGAAAACATTATTGTGCATGGAGACATAAGCAGTAGGTAGTAGGTAGAAGTTACGGGTAAGTAACAGAAAGGGAATGGATACGGATCTGTTGGATCATATCTTTGGCATTTGAATAGTGAATACAATAACCCCCCTCCTACCCGACAACTTTCTATCTCGCCCTTTCCCTATACCTTACTTTAATTATACACATCTCCTAACCCCCATCTTTGCACTTATTAATTCATTATTTAATTAATCATAATTTCTTTATTATAACAGGAACCATAAATAAATAATTACTCTATTAAATGAATGCCACTAAGAAAAGTTTCAAGAGATAGAATCAAAATACTACTACTACATACATACATGTAGAAAATATAAAGTGACATTTATTATAATTAAATGGTAAATCGCATAAACATTAAATTATGTGTCTTATGTAAATGTAATTTGCAATATTGTTCTATAACTTAATAATTTGAGTATATTTATTTACAAATATTTTTTTATATTTATATAATTTTATTATTTAATTATAATTAATCTGAATTATATTTTTGTAACTATTTTCTAACTTTATTTAAGATTTAATTGTGATGTATTGTTAATATAACATAATGGTTGATTATATATTACCATATTATTAAAACTCTTTTGATAATTATACTAAAAATTATAATAATAATAATAATAATAATAATATTTTTTGATGTTTATACCGACAACATATAGATTTTTTTATGTTTATATTTAAATCTCAAATATGAAGTGGAATAATTAGAAATTTTCCTATTCATTTCTCTTAAGTCTTAATAATCTTTTTACTTACTTAATAAATAAAATGTTATATATATATATATATATATATATATATATAAAATCATTGAATAAATTTACTTTTTTATTTAATAGAATCTTTATTTAATATTTAAGACAATTTTGTTGGAAGATATAATAAAACTTAATGAACTTGTGTTCATTGAAGATGTATATCAGTATATGTAACCTTTTTGCAATTCATAAGATGGTCAGATGGTTTGAAATGTGGGATAAAGGTGCTTAGAGTTTTAGGGTCCGTTTGATTTACAAGTAAGGACAGAACAAGGAGAACACCACAGGACAAATAGTCCAAGTCACAGCACAATCTTTTGTCATGTACAATGTTTGATATTTGATGCACAACCCAAACATAACAACCTTAAATTTACTAAAATATCCTTTTGTGACAAGCCATTAAACAAAATCTAAAAAAGAAAAACAAAATTAAAAAAAATTATCACAAAATAAAAGAATGACATAACGCCTCTGTCTCCTCAACCTACACACAGCGATGGAGGAGATGAAGCAAGATGGCGGTGGGCGGTGGCTCTGATCCACGAGGACGCGCGCTAAGGTCGGAGACACAAAGGTGCGGTGCGGATCTGGTGTGAGCAAGAACGACGTATGACGGCTGTGACGCTGTCTGGCTCGCGTGAAGATCGCGACGGTGATTTTGGTGCACTCATCCGGTGATTCACACGACGGAGCGACAGAGCTGATCTGTGCGTGTAGGAAGGCGGAGCGACAGAGTGGTGGAGTGGATCTGTGTGTAGAGGACGTCGGATCTGTGCGTAGATGATGGCGGATCGGCGGTGAGGCGGAGTACCGAAGCAAAGCTGGGCGTGGAGGACGGCGACTACGACGCCGTGGCTTTGGACTGGACTCGCGGTGGTTCTGGGCTGATCATACGAAGGGGGAGAAGCAGATTATGGGGAGAGACATGAGTACGAGAGAGAAGGGGGAAGGTGAGGGGAAGGGTAATTTTGACATTTGCTTGCATTGTCCATGGGACAACTTTTTGTCCTTGGTAAAGTGAGTAACAAATATTTGTATTTTTGTTCTGTCCTTTAATCCCTTTTTTGTACTGTCCTACATATATTTTAAAAATCAAACATGGGACAAGTGATGTTGTGCTGTGCTGTCCCATGGTTTATTGCAAATCAAACGGACCCTTAAGATGCAAGATTTGAATTTCATTCCCGTACTAATATAATGAGTTATTACCTCCGGTCTTTAATATAAAAAATAAAACCTTAAATTACATAGACCAAAATAATGCATGAGCTAATTATAATTAATGTTCACCTACATTTTTAAAAATATCCCTTCTAATTAATGAATAAACTCACTTGTATAGAAAGTTGATATATCTCATAAATATAAATATTTTTATAAAAGAGAATAATATTAAAAATTAATATTTAATAAATATTAAAATTGATATATAATTCTTATATTTTAAATAAAAAAATCAATTTATTTCTTATATTAAATAACTAACAATTGTGTGTAAAAAGAATTTGTAACATTTTTATATGGATAAATATGGAGGAAAATGAGAGGAAGGTCCCCTTGAGTGGAAGTGACTGGCAGGTGTGGGTGGGAGAAGACAATGGTGGCAGGTAAATAATACAGGCTGGACTGACAAGAGAGCAGTAATGATTCGCCCTCTGATTCGGCGATCGATCTTGTCGTTTATTGCCATGTCATCATACTGGTGGGGCCATTACTTCCTTTTTTTTTTTTCCCCAAGAAAGGGACCAAACTTGAAATAAAAAATATCCCACACGAAATGCTATACAGCCTGGAATAGTCATCAGTCAAACTCAAACAAGCAAGGAACCTCAACCATCATCACCCAACCGTTATCATCGTTATCTCTTTATGTTTCCTTTCCGTTTTTTGTCCTATCTTTTGCTTTTCTAATTCTACTCTAATATTTTAATGTTCCCTTGTCTTTGAAAATTTATTTTATTATTTTATGTGCACCAAAAAAATAGATATACTATTTTCTAATAAAAATTGATTAACCAGTAGTATCACCGATTATCAATATTTTAACCACCAAATTCTGATTCTCAGCGTCATATTTGTCCCATTAACCTCCAGTACGGTTCCATTGACATGCATATCCCAACCCCACCTCCCCAAACGCCTTATTATCACTTTACTTTCCTTCAAACTTACTAATATATCTAAATAAATGAAATAAATGTCATAAATAATATGACATATTAAACACTCCCTCCATTATTTTTCTTTGATAACTTAAAGTTTCTACACATAAATTAAAAAATCATTAATATATTTATATTTGTACCAAAATACCCATATTTTTATTATTAATTATTTATAAATTCTAATTATATTTACTCCATACTCCACTAACCATTTATGTACTTGGAAAGTTTTGTATATTTTCAAGGTATTTCAAATTAATTATATTATAAGGGTATATATGAGAAAAAATGGTCAAATGTGTCTTGGGTTTATAAAACACCCATTGTTTTGAAACAAAAACAAATAACTAAAATTACCAAAGAAAAAGAACGAAGGAAGTGATCTATACAAAAATAATAGAAATATATAATTTTTTGGTTAAAATAAAAATTAAATAGTTATAAGTCAGGTAATATGTCCAAATTTGATTTTAAAATTGGAGGGTTTAAATCGAGGGGAGCTATGTGAGTGCGTAGTCGTGCTCTTTTTATATATATATATATATATAATGAAAAGCTTACTTCATTTTAATAGCAATAATATCAAAAATACAATCGAGAATACTAGTAAAAATATGTGGACTAGCTAAGGATGTAGCCTCTCTAGCTACACATGAGATGCTATATTTGTTGCCTCTCTTTTATTGAGAGACATTAGCTTGGTAAATGAATAATAATAAATTTATACATATTCATTAATTTATCTTTTATCATTGAATTATAATTTCTTATTTTTGGGTAGCTCAAGGGATGTGAGCCAAGGGTTTAACGAGATGGAGGAGTAGGAGGTCTTTGGCAAAGAAGAAAAAAATTAACATAACAACTAATTACTAACATTTGCCTTTCAAAAAAAAAATTCATATTTTTGTTAATTCTGATTTTAGGATTTTATTGAAATGTAAATTTATACCATCAAACAATTATAAATTATTATATTAATTAAAAACATTTTAATTTTTTTAAACAAATGTTTTACACTTATTATAATACCTTAAAAAAATATAATGATTATGATTGATCAGAGTGTAATAATAAAAAAATGGCAAAATTGTACTTTTGGTTCCTTAAGTTATTTGTTTTGTTCAAATTGGTCCCTTAAATTTATTTTGTGACAAATATGTCCCATAAGTTAGGTTCGGATTTCAAATTGGTCCCTTAAGTTTTTTTTTGACAAACTAAACCCTTAAGTTATGTTCGAGTGACAAATTGGTTCTTTAAGACAATAAAAATAATACATTAAGGGTCTAATTTATTGGTCCCTTTGACAAATTAAGGGACCAATTTGTCACCCAAATATAATTTAAGGGTCTAGTTTGTCACAAAAAACTTAAGGGACCAATTTGTCACCCAAACCCAACTTAAGGGTCTAGTTTGTCACAAAAAAAATTTAAGGGACCAATTTGAACAAAACAAATAACTTAAAGGACCAAAAATACAATTTTGCCTAAAAAAATTTATATCAAAAAGTTGTGTCATGATAAGCTCCTGATTTTGTTACAAGTGTGCTACTTATTATTTTAATTTAATTTTTTATTTATCTTTAATTTAAATTAAATTTACATTAAGATAAGAATTTGAAAAGATAAAAGAGAAGAGTTTCTCAAATCTTTTTACACAAGTTAAGAATCTTAAAAAAATAATAAATTTTCATAGAAATTTATTCCTTTTATATTTTTAAAATTGAAATATTTACTTTTCGATAAATAGTTGTCGTTTTTGGGTTTCTTAAACCAAAGTTACACATGATATAAAAAAAAAAAAAAAAAAAAACCCGAAAGAGAAAAGCAGATGGGGTGACTTGTGCCAAGAGGGGCAGCTAAAAAATGACGCGTGTTCAAAAACAGCTGTATCCCAAATCCCAATGCAACCGCCTCCCAGGAACAAACGGTAACCGTTTACCCCACAACGCTCGTCGAAACCACCAAAAACCTAACCTCCTCAACCGGTACCCACCCCCTCCATCCCTCACACATAAAAGCAACAACACAAACCCCTTCTTCGTCATTCGCTTCAAACTAACACCTTCTCTCAACCTTCGCTTGTGAAACCCGAAACCACAAAAACACAGAAGAACACAATACAATTATCCATAAACGCAAATGGATCGGATCAAGGGTCCATGGAGCCCCGAAGAAGACGAAGCTCTGCAGAAGCTAGTTGAGAGACACGGGCCTCGCAACTGGTCACTTATAAGCAAGTCAATTCCGGGCCGATCCGGAAAGTCATGCAGGCTCCGATGGTGCAACCAGCTTTCGCCTCAAGTGGAGCATCGGGCCTTCACGCCCGAAGAGGACGACACCATAATCAGGGCCCACGCCCGGTTCGGAAATAAGTGGGCCACCATAGCCCGCCTCCTTTCCGGTCGGACCGATAACGCTATCAAGAACCACTGGAACTCGACCCTCAAACGCAAGTGCGCTTCTATGGGAACCGCCGATTTCGACGCCGGTTTTAGGCCCGAGCCGCCGCTCAAGCGTTCTGTGAGCGCAGGGGCTGCGGTTCCGGTTTACACCGGGCCCGCCGGGCCGGGTAGCCCGTCCGGATCATCCGATGTGAGCGAGTCCAGCTTTCCTTACGCTGCGCCTCCTGCTCCTCCGTCTTCGCACGTGCTACGTCCGGTGCCGAGGACGGTGGTGCCGCCGTTGGAAACGACGTCGTGCTGCGACGACGGTCCTCCTACGTCGTTGTCGCTGTCGCTTCCAGGCGTGGAAACCTCGGAGGTGTCGAATCGGGTATTGGAGTCGGTGATGGCGAATGCTATGCCTTTGTTGCCGGCGATGATGGAACCGCCGCCACCGACACCGGCGGTTCCGGTGGCTCCGGTGACGGGGCAGAAGGAGAAAGAGGTTAATTTGGGGGCTTTCAATTTCAGCAATGAATTGATGGCGGTGATGCAAGAGATGATAAAGAAGGAGGTGAGGAGTTACATGGCTTGGATGGAACAGGAGAAGAAGAATGGGGTTTGTAGTGATGGGTTCAGGAATGTTTCGATGAATCGAATTGGGATTAGTAGGGTCGATTTGTGAATTTGGAATTGGAATTGGAAGAACAGATAAATTAGGGTATGGCCTTTTGGGACTGAAGAAGAAGGAGGGAAAAAAAGGAAGCTTTTTTCCTTTTTTGTTTTCTTTGTTTTTATTTAGGCAAAATAATTTTGGGTTGATGTACAGAGAAAAATGAAATGTTGGGATGGAAATTTCATTCCTAACAAGAAGAGCAGAGGAAACCAATGCTAAGGATGGATGGATGGGCAGATGGCTTAAATGTTAATCAAAGAAAATATGAAATTTCTATCACTTGTTAGCCTCTTGGGGTTGGTTTAGTTTCTTTGTTGGGAAAGAAAAAAGGAGGGCAAATTGAAGATAAAGGTGTAGGTTAAAATGATGGAATATCCTCCCAATTTCAATTCAACAACTTTTAATTTACTATTTTCTTATAATATGTACAACAGTACAAGCATAATGTTAAGTACCAGGTACTTATTTTGGTTCAAATCGGTGTAAAGTTTTTCCTTACCAATTACACAAGAATCACAGCCCAAATCTAAAATGTGATGGTTTATGATTTTTGATAGTCCAAAAATTTTTATACCAATAATTCATATCAATTAATCTTTCAAGCAAAAGCCTAGAAAAGGGAAAAAATTGAGTTCTGATTTTGAAAGTAAAAATATGAAAACTCAGAGCGTTCTTTTAGTTTGTTATTATCCTTTTCTGAGTAGAAATACAGATGATCAACTATTTATGAGAGTTTGTTTTGATTTTGGAACCAAGAAATTTTGTTAATTAGAGTTCTGATCTTATTGGGTATATTTGCTAGCTCTAAAGTAAACGGGAAATATCACTTCATGCAAACCTTACACTGTATGTTTGGATCGAAATCAAAACAAAGTAAAATTACAGACGTGGATGGTCAACAACCATAAATGTTGGGCTATAATTGCTTTCAGATATTTCAGTAATACTAGTCTTGTAAAAAAGCAGCTAGACCCAACTATTTGTTAGGGTACCAAGGGGTTATACATGTCTCTACATTGGTATGATATTGTCCACTTTGAGCTTATACCTTCATGGTTTTGTTTTTGGACATTAATCAAAAGGTCTCATACCAATGGGGACAATTTTCATGCTTATAAACTCATGTTCCTCCCCTTGTTTAGACAATGTGGACTTTGTTTGCTCCTCAACAATTCTCCCCTCAAACAAAGGACCATGATTCATCCTCCTCGCTAGCGGAAGCCTTAGAGTATTTTAGCATGTTTGTACTTGTACCGCTGACTAACGGGACACGCCGCTTGATCACAGGCCAGGAAGACTTTGACACAAGGATCTTTTTGACTTAAATCCCAACAGCTATTCCAATACTCGCCCAAGCCGACACCATCGGCTCTGATACCACTGTTAGGTATCAGAGCAACGTAATAATATTACGCAGCTAAAATAAAGATGAGAAACTTTCACTAAATGGAATATTATTATAACTTTTCTCAAAATTCAAGAAGAGAATAATAACACTTATTCTTGAGAAATAGGACAATACATATATTAAGAGAACCTCACAGGAGAAACAACGTTTTCTCTCTGACTTCTCTCTCTGAAGATGGACTATTATTATAACTTCTCTCTAAATCTAAGAAGAGAACAATAACACTCATTCTTTAGAAATATGAGAATACATATATTAAGAGAACCTCACAGGAGAAACAATGTTTTCTCTCTGACTTTTCTCTCTTTGAAGATGGAATGAATAACACAAAGAACTGACCTCTATTTATATAGGTCTTGTTACTATTCTATTTGTTGGTATAAGAGAAACTTATTCTCTTCCTTAGACTTCGTACGACAACAACTTCATCACCTTTTTATTTAGTAAAAAGCTTTGTTATATTGACCTTTTCAAACCAACAAAGGTGACTTTACATTCTCACAATCTCCCACTTAAAGTCACTTTTGTGAGCTCTCTATCATGCCAACTTCTTATTGCTCACGTTTGTGAAAGGCCATAAGAGGATCGACACCATGTAAACTTGTCAGCATTGATTGGCTTCGTCATAACATCTGTTAGGTTGTCTTTGGTGTGAATTTTCTGCATATCCACACTCCATTCCTCTACCACTTCTCGAACAAAGTGATATTTAACACCTATGTGCTTTGTCCTGGAATGAAAGGTTGGATTCCTTGCAATGTGCAAGGTGCTCTGACTGTCACAAGACACAGCAATTTGCGGTTGCTTGTCCCCGAGTTCTTCCATTGACCTTTGTATCCAAATAGCTTCCTTGCAAGCTTGTGTAGCTGCTCTATATTTAGCTTCTGTAGTATAAAGAGCTAGACAGTCTGTAATTTGGATAAGCAGCTTACTGCTCCTCCTGCAAGTCTGAACACATAGCCAGTAGTAGATTTTCTTTTGTCAAGATCACCTGCAAAATCTGAATCAACATAACCCCTGACAACGAATTCTGATCCTCCAAAACATAATGCGACACCAGAGGTTCCTTTAATATATCTCAGGATCCTCTTAACACCATCCCAATGCTCTCTACCAGGATTTGCCGTAAGTCGACTAACTGCTCCCACTGCTTGCGCAAGATCTTGTACATATCATGGCATACATAAGGCTTCCCACTGCTGATGCATACGGTACTTGAGACATTTCCATCGTCTCTGCTTCACTGCTTGGACTCATACCTGAGGATAATTTATAATTGACAGGAAGTGGGGTAGATATTGGCTTACACTCTTGCATGTTGAAGCGCCGCAAGACTTTTTGTAGATAATTCCTTTGAGAAATCCAAATCTTCCTATCTTTTCTATTTCGGTGAATTTGCATCCCTAAAATCTTGTTTGCTGGTCCCAATAGTCTTGTAGTGCATACAATGGTCTGAACTCAGCCTGTTGTATCCAAGGCTAATAATGAAGGAATCAAATTTCTTGTACCAACATCTGGGCGCCTGCTTTAGACTGTGCAGAGATTTGGTCAACCTGCAAACCAAGTTTTATTTTCCCTGTTCTTCAAAGCCTTCTAGTTGGAGCATATATATTTCTTCTTCAAGTTCTCCATGAAGAAAAGTAGTCTTTATATTTAACTGTTCAAGATGTAAATCAAATGCAGCACACATAGCCAGAACTACTCTGATAGTAGTGAGTCTAACAACTGGAGAGAATATCTCATTGAAATCAATACCTTCTTTCTGAGCATATCCTTTGACCACCAGTCTTGCACGATACCTTTCTACTTGATCATTACCATCTCATTCGATCTTGTATACCCATTTGTTCCCAGTGGCTTTCCGACCCTTTGGAAGCTCAACAAGTTCCTATGTTTTGTTTCTATGTAAGGCTTCCATTTCTTCATGCATTGCTGCCATCCATAGAGAAGTACCCGAGCTGCTTATAGACTCCTGAAAGGTTGATGGCTCCCCTTCTTCTGTTAGAAGACAATATGCATCATGGCTTGTCATTACATAGTTTGAGTGTCATGATGGTGTTCTGATCTGACGTGATGATCGTCGAACTTCTATATTATCGGCATCATCTGGTACTTGTTCCTCGTGCACTGGTTCTGCTTCAGAAGAATCATCTTCTCTAGACTTTCTTTCTATCTCAACTACGGTAGTTTCTTTGGTAATGCTGTCATTTTTCTGCTCACTTTGCAGTTCATTTTCTGTAAAGACTACATCCCTGCTAACAACAACCTTGCGAGTAGTGGGATCCCACAGGCGATACCCCTTAACATTGTCAGCATACCCCAAGAATATACATTTCCTGGATTTTGGATCCAGCTTTGTTCTTTCTTGGGAATTATACATCACGTACACAGGACATGCAAACACATGCAGAGAAGAATAATCAGTTGGTTTTCCTTTCCACATCTCCATTGGTGTCTTCAAACCAATCACCGTTGATGGCGATCGATTTATCACTAACAAGCGGTTTTGACTGCTTCTGCCCAGAAAGATTTGGCCACTCCCGCTGTTCTCAACACGGCTCTTGTTCTCTTTAGGAGAGTTCTATTCATCCGCTCTGCTACACCATTCTGCTGAGGTGTATGTGCAACTATGAATTGTCTTTTAACACCTTCTTGTTTACAAAATGTCAGAAAGTTGCCATCTACATATTCTCCTCCATTGTCTGTCCTCAAGCACTTTATTCTTTTGCCAGTTTCAAGCTCCACTTGTTCTTTGAAATCCTTGAACACCGGAAACACATCTGACTTCTCCTTGATTGGGTACACCCATAATCTTCTGGAATAATCATCAATGAATGACACAAAATATTTTGCTCCGCCCATAGATATTTCCGGTGATTCCTACACATCAGAATGGATCAAGTCCAATATGTGTTTGCTTTTATTAGTTACTCTAGCAAAATTCAATCTATGTTGCTTACTTATCACACAATGCTCACAGAAGGGTAAATTTACTGTCTTGAGTCCGGGCAGGAGATTTCGTTCTGCAAGAACTTTCAAGCCACGTTCTGACATATGACCTAATTTGCGATGCCACATCATTGCTATTTCTTCTTGGCTCGCTGTTGCAACCGATGCATCTGCTACTTGCAACGTATCTACCAAAAGCATGTATAGATTGCTTGTGATCTTCTATGCTTTCATTACTACAAGATGTACTTTCACTACTTTTAAGATCCCACCCTCAATATGGACCTTACACCCGAGGTCATCCAATTGCCCAATGGACAATAAGTTTTTCTTCAATCCCCTCACATGTCGTACCCCTTGTATTTTGCGAACAGTACCATCATGCATCTTTAATCTGACAGTATCAACTCGCTATTTCTAAGGCATGATTATTTCCCATGAACATAGATCCTTCTGAGATAGGCTCATAAGTGCAAAACCAATCGCGATATGGAGTCATGTTCCATGTCGCTCCTGAATCCATTATCCAGACATCATTGAGTTGTTTTCCGCCTTTATAATTAGTTGCTGCTTCGCTATTTAAGATTTCTCCTTCATCTAAGGTACTTGCAACACATCCTTGAGAGGGTGATGCTTCGTAATTCTTTTTTCCACTCTTCTTATTATGCCAACACTCCTTCTTCAAGTGCCCTCTCATGCCATAATTGTAACATTTGAGATTCTTCCTTCTTCGAGATTTTGATCTACCATGATTTTGACTCCCACTAGAGCCACGTTCTGTTGATCTGCCTCTCATTATCGTTAATGCCTCTACTTGCTTTGAACTTTCTGATCTTTCTTCCTTATTTATGCGCCTTGATTCTTCTTCAAGAATAGCACCGGCAACATCATCAAAGTGAAGAGAGTCAACAACATTGTTATTTGTGATGTTGATGATGAGTTGATCATATGAATCTAGTAAACTCTGATGTAGAAGTTCTGCACGTTCGTTTTCTGCTATTTTGAAATTTGATGTTGTGGGCTGAGCAAATAGCGTATTTAGAGTGTTGATGTGATTCGTCACCAACGTGGATTCACTCATTCGAAGAGTGTAAAGCTTCCTCTTTAAGAATATTCTGGTGTGAAGAGATTTGACCTCGTACAGTTTAATAAGAGTATCCCAGATCTCCTTTGCAGTCTTCTTTTCTGCAATACTTGATAATACCGAGTCTGCCATTGCTAGGTGCAAATTGGCAACAGCGTTGTCATCCATCTCTTTCCACTTTTGATCAGTGATATCTGAGGGTCTGCCGTCAATTGCGTCTAAGCAATTATCCTTCCTTAGAACCGCCCTTATCTTCAATTTCCATAGGGAGAAATTACTCCCATTGAATTTCTCAATCTCAAATTTTGCTGCCATGGTTTTACACCAAATATATTTATTTTTATTTTTTTTCTCAAATGAACGGGCTTACACAATTTCATCGTGAGTAGTACCTTATACGTGAATAGTATTGTATGTACTATCGCACACTAGAACAAATCCAGTATACGTTAACAATCACTGTAAAAGTATATAACCACATGTGTGAATAGTAATCGTGAACAATAATCACAGCAGAGTACTGGCAAAGAACCAATGGCTCTGATACCACTGTTAGGGTACCGAGGGGTCCTACATGTCTCCACATTGGTATGATATTGTCCACTTTGGGCTTATACCCTCATAGTTTTGCTTTTGGACATTAACCAAAAGGCCTCATACCAATGGGGACAATTTCTATGCTTATAAACTCATGTTCCTCGCAATGTAGGACTTTATTTGCTCCTCAACACTATTTATTTCTATCAACCTTGAGCTATAAGTACTTTCAGATGTATATCAGTTACACTAAGTGTGTGTTTGGATGAGCGTTTGATAAAAGTGATTTTGAATGAAATTGATTTTGTTAGAATTGAGTTTACGGTGAAGTGATTTATGTTTGGATGTTTTTGTTTTAAAAGCAAGTTTGAAGTACAAATTAGTGTAAATTTTTTAATTCAACGCAAAAGCTACTTTCTGTAGCTTCAAGTTAGAATCGCTTCTGAAGGCAGAATCAATTTTATCTAACAATAACTAAATATCTCGTTTTCACTAAAATCACGTTTGACAGGGGGAAGAATCAATTCTACAGGTTTCAATCGTAAAACCAAACACACACTAAGTGCAACGTAAGGGCATGTATGAGAAATTTTTACATAAATCTGATGAGTGCACCAGTTCAATCATAATATTAAGTAAATAGAAGGATTAGTAGGAAGATATGATAGGCGAATATAGAATTATTTTAATACTAATTTAGAGATAACTATTGTTTTTATTTAATAAAAAATCTTCAACTATTTTAATTACAGTTTTGCTATCATTGCATGTAGATAATTTTTTATTGAAAAGTTGAATACATCACTCCTTAATCTATTATTTTTTAGCCCAAAGGTAGTCTCACAAATAAGCCTTGGGGGAGGGGGGAGAGGTGAGAAGTGAATGAAAGATTGACGAAGCTCATTATAGGATTTGAACTCATCAACTCACAATTCATGTACAGTAACCTAACCGACCAAGCTTAGAGCAAAAGTGCAAAACCATCTTAATGGTAATGGATAGCAAAACCATTTTAATGAAGGTTGTGATGAGTTTAGAGCACCCAACTTAAAAAGCACCGAATTTGTGAGAATCTCTAAGTGTTGGCTGTCGTAGTATAGGAGCCTTCAATTTGGTTTTTATGGCTGCTAGAAGAGGGGGGCAATATCTCGTATAAACTCTCGAAACATAATTGCTTCAGACGATTCAAAAAGCTAAACCACTCGTTTTTTTTATGTTTAGGGAAGTGGGCCTTAAACTGCAGGTCCATTTATTTTGTCGGTTTTATATCAAGCAGAAATCGGAGTTTCAGCGTAGCAATATCAGATAGCAAAATGAGCCCCTTCGTTTTCCACATTCTATGCACGTGTTAATTGTTTTTTTTGGAAGGATCCTTTTTGGCCTTTATTGGAGCAAATTTGACGTTGCTGTGCAAAATACTACCCTACCCAGTTGAACCTTGATAGTTTGTATGGCTTAGGCGATTATCTGAGCTACAAAGTGTAAGTGCCCACCAAGGGAATTTAACTAACGGGTTAACCGACAGATAATTTAATTGCTCAACTTTTGAAGGCACTCTTCTCGTGCTGTTTTTTCCATTGATGTTACATATAATATGTCAGAGAAATGTTCATGTAATTCTTCCCGACATACCATTTTTATTTGTTCCATGTGAGAGGGTAAACAAGGCTTAAAGAGAAACTAGCGTCAAATAATAGGGAATGTTCAATTCTTTGGGAATATAAAAATGCCTACAGATATACAAGGTATACTGACATTTTTCTCAATAAACACTATAAATCTGCAATACTCAACTACAAATAACGCTAAGTTACAAATTTGCCGTCGTGACGTTGCATGAGCCAATTATATTTGTCCTGAGAGACAGTAGTCTAGATTTAACCTCGTTAACCAAATGTAGTATATCCTGCTTCCAGGACCATGATGGTTCATTTAAAGCACGTATGGAATTGAGACAAACAAGCAGGGTTCCTCCTTCATGTAACAGAACCTACATGCATGTAAAGAATAAGTAAGAGGTTGAGAGAGAAGCAACAAGGATTTCTGAGCTCAAGGTAGCAGCATGATTTATGAGCTAAAGGTCTTATTCTCGGACAGAATAATTTGCAGGAATTCTAGTGAACAAGCTGAGTATTCTTCAAAAACAAAGTTACAACCTTGCAATCAATTTGCACTCTGATCGCAATCATTAAACAAAAAAATGCTTGTTCAAGTTATTCACCGCTTCATGATAACATAGTGCCAAAAGAAAATAGATGTTCTGCAGCAGAATCACATTCTTCATGTTTATGTAGACTATAAGACATGACTGACAAACACTAACAAGATCCAGCATCAAATTAAATTGAATCTCATACCGTTAACCACAATGGAAGAAATCCCAAAACTGATGGAAGAGCAGCCATGATAATGCAGGACAATGCCAGAGCCACACTTTGTTTAATCTGCATGCGCAAATAACATATAAGGCAATAACATTCAAGTGTTGAAGAAATAATCTATCTTTAGCAGTTGATATAAATTACCAGTGAAGTTGTTTGACGAGATTTGGCAATACAGAATGGTACTGCAGAAATATTTTCTCGAAGCAACAACACATCTGCAACAGCTATGGCAGTTGCACTAGCACGATGAGCAAGCACAATCCCAACAGTTGCAGCAGCAAGTGCTGGGGCATCATTGATGCCTTCACCAACCATAATTAAGCCTCCCCCTGTTGCAATAGTAAAAGCAAAATGGAATGAGAGAAACATTGTATGTGAAAAAGACAATGCTATTTTAATCAATGTGGGAACCTGGTTCATGCACAATTTACCCAACCGGGGGGTGGGGGTGAAAAGCAACCATTATTATATCACTATTCACTACAAAAGCTGTTAGAGTAAGTTGTAAATGAGCTTCATAGAAGTGCATGCCGCTGAAGCTGATCAGTACTCTGCTGAGTCAGCCATGAGGTTAGGAGTTAGTTACTCTTGCTATTTTATTTAAAGCATGATTCAGTGTATCTAGACTTTAACAACAATCAGATTCACATTTTCAAATTATCAGTTTTCTACTCTCTCTCTCTCTCTCTCTCACATCTCTCTCTGGTTTACAACAAAAGCAAAAGTGATAAACATATGTATGCAGTAGAGAAATTAGTGCAAACATATTGTCATTGTTAACAAAGATATAAAGATTTAAAAAAAAAAAAAAAAACCCATGACCAAGGAACTAACCCATATCTCTTGAGATGTCCTTTACATGACTCAGCTTATCTTCAGGTTTAAGGTTGCAATAAAACTCATTAATGCCCACTGCGCTTGCAACTCTCCTAGCACTAGACTCATGATCACCAGTTAACATCATCACACGGAACTTTGCTTCATCTCGCAATTCTTGAATAACATTAACAACCCCAGGACGAGGCCTATCCTCTAGGTGAATCAATGTTACCTGCATCAAGTGGTTTATCTTTTAGGTTCAAGTGAGAACTGATAAGAATGACAGTGCAGCATATCATCATATAATCAGGTTCAATGCATTTTTGTTTGGGAGCATAGGTTGATTTCTAAATAATGAGGGTAGAGGAATTGAAAGACTTGAATATCAGGCCAGCTTCTCAAGCTTGCGAGGTCTTTGCAATTTGAAATGCTCAAAGCATTACACCCCTCCTCCAAGAAAATAAGAGTCGATAACAGTACACCACCTTCTGATTAACTGAAAGGGCAGCGTGAACAAATTCACTTCCATAAGAAGACGTATTAACAGCTTCCTTGATCTTTTTTGACTCAACTTCAGATTGACAAAATGAAGTAATGAAATCTACAGACCCAAGTGATGCTTTCAATAGTTTAGCCCCGCCAGTTCCTGACTGTAACAAGACAAAAATCAATTTCAGTCAATTTTACATGTTACTCACAAATAGACTTTATGAGAAAAGAGATGCACATATTAGAAGCATATCTTATTACTTGTGACTTTATGGGTCCCACATTAATATATAGTTAGAGTAATTAAAACAAGTGCAAAATAATGAAAACAAAACTTTAAAAAAGAGTACAAGGAAATACTGGGAGGCCTCTAAGTGAAACACATAAAATGAGTGAGATACTGACAATATACAATAGCGTACATTGTAATGCTTGGCTTCATCAAGAAAAGTTATTAATAGGATGATCTATGCACGTAATAAATAGCATGGTATTGGTACCTCAATGCTGTTAACAGTAGCAATAAGGCCTCTACCAGGAAAGTACTCAAAACTTTCAATGGAAACAGATGGGAGGTCTTTGCCTTCACTATGATCAACCACAGCCCTGCAATTTATTTTACGTAAAAAATGCATAATTGCAGACAAAAGAAAATCATAATTGAGATCATGCTTTATTTATACATTTTTTGAGATGGCATAACTTAACATTCAAGAATTGAATTGAACATTTCATACCATATACACTTGCAAGCCACTGGGAAATTTTATTATGTTAACCCAAATTGAAGTTCCAAGCCAAAGGGAGAAACACATGAAAGAAAGCTTACTACCTTTCTTTTCCTTAAGAGACAAGAATGATGTAAAGAATCAACAAAAACAACAGTTCTAACTTGTAAGGGGAGGGTTCAAATATGGAAGAGACTTAGGTACAATTCTATAGGTACATTAGATGTTGTTTTCCAATGACAATAGGACATGTGTAACAGCTCATCAATTATGTCCTATTGCCATTGGAAAACAACACCTAATGTACTTATGGAATTGTACCTAAATTTTATCCTTCAAAAATAACATGAATACATTCAGTTCAAAATGATACCTTCCAATGGGGTGAGTAGTGCCCTTTTCCATAGCTGCAGCAACAGCAAGAGCTTCTTTTTCACAGGTGGGAATGCAACAGGAAGAAATGTTAGACTCATTGTTTCTAATGTGATGACCATAAATGGGCTCAATTGCCTTGAATACAAGTCCACCAGTTGTCAATGTCCCTGTCTTGTCAAATGCAATAGTGTAACAAGAAGCTAGAGCATCCAGAACATGCCCACCTTTGAGTAATATCCCCTGCAAATTGAGATAAATGTCACATCCATGATAAAATGAAAATTTTCTAATTCACTCAGACAAACATAGGCTATGTGAAGATGGGCTTAAATAATGTAATAAACAAAAACAAGATTATCAAATTACTCAGCTTATTGATGGACCTAGTGAGGAATTTTTCATGAACCAGTAGAAATTAGTTCACCATCTAGAAGACAATACTTGTTTCCCTGTTAGAAGCATCAAGCATGTTTATGGCTTAGTTTTTCCTCAATCAGAAGTCTGATCAAGTTTCAAGTCCACATTCGATGTGTGAAATTATTACTAATGAGGGATGTGGATAGGGAAATCAGTATTAGAAAGAAATACATACTATTCCCCATAGAATACCTGGTATAAAAAGCTTCAAAAGCTGTTCTTTGCTGACAGTTAATGACATTTTTCTTCTTTCTTGAAATTGATAAATAGATCATCTATACGTTAAATTCAGCATAACCTAAATGATAAAGATTTCATAACTTTTTTTATTTCATAAAAAGTTGACATTACATTATTTACAAGGACATCCAATATTTACCCATAAGTTTCCGAAATTATAGCTATAGCTAAGCAATTGATTTAAGTATTATTTGATGGTAAATACACACAGGATCATACTAGTGGGTTGAAAAGGTGCAGGATTGTAATTTGTTTAAAATATAATATTGAATACAAAAATGAAAGGCACAAACTCATACTGGCAGGTTGAAAAACTTCATAATTCAAACACTAGGATAACACTTGATTGTGGCAAAAGGAAAAAAAAATGTTAAAGATTTGAAGTACAATCTATTATGTGATAAGTTTGAATTTGAAATATACTCTGATAGTGACTTAAAAACAGTGAACTGTTGTACATCCAGTGTAGATTAGCTCACCTTTCTTGCACAGGAGCTGATTGCTGTAGCATATGCCAGTGGAGCCACAGCCAAAGCACATGGTGATGCTGCCACCATGAGCCCCAGGGCTCTGTAAACTGAACCTCTGCAAGCTACATCAACCAGACACTAAATAAGCTGAAAGATGAATGAAATCATATATAAATATGAAAAAAAAAAAATCTTTTTTTTTGATAGAATATGAAACAAAACAATTTTTCAGGATACTACCGTGCTTAATAACTAACATGGGAGAAAAACAGAATATTATGAAAGTTATTGCTCAACCTGTCAAACTATGAAGAATGACATAATAGAACACTGAAGTGATTTTGTGAGCTCTTATATTATCAAATCTAGCTATAGCTAACTTACCCAGACCAATGAGCTATCTGAATTTACAAGCCTATTTGTTTCAATAAGTTACAATTCCTCATAAGTCCCCATGTCAAAACATCCAATAGTTATTAAATAAACTCCACCATTATGACACATTATATAACCTTGTAAGATCGTTAAATTAATTAGCACAAAAAACAAAGGCAAAGAGCACTTAAAAAATTGGTGATAATGATTACAATATAATATTAATAAATAGGAACTCCATAAGTCAAGACTTCTTTATCACTTGAAGAACGACGATACAAGCCTAGCCCAAGTCTTTACAAGGAGGAAGAAACAAGGGCTTGTGTACAAATGAGCTGAAAGAGTAGGGTGGGATGAGTGTGTATAAAAGGAGGAATAAGGGGGGATTTGGAGGGTCTTTCCTCCCAGAAGAGAAAAAGACAAAAGAGGTTGTTGACAACCAGGAATAATGGGGAAGACATGAGTGGAATGATTCTGCATTACCAACAGCAGGTGGGATATATACGAGGGAAGGAGTGTGAGAAAGGTTTGGGCAAAATTGAGAGAGGAAGTCAGATTTCAGGAATGGGTAGGAGATTCTGTGCATCTGCATAATTTCCCTCGTAATTTACTTTCTTTTTGTCCTGCACTTTCTTTGTGATTTCAGCCTTAACAGAGGGTTGGCTACTTCTGCTTTTACGGAGCATGATCTCCATTATCTCCACTTTAGTTCCAAGTTTCTACTAAATGATTAATAAAGGAAATGATAAATGACATGTCTGATCTGACAAAGGCAGATCACAAAAAAACAAAAAAATCCAATAGGATAAAAACATGATTAGTATACACATTTTCAAATTTTATAAACTATTATACAACACTACTAGAGTATAAGTTTAAAAATTACCTGGTGTACTAATAAATGGCCACTTAAATAGAAGTGGCCCAATAACAGCAATAGCAATTGATAACACCACAACAACTTTGCTGTAGCGTTCACCAAATTCATCCAGCCACCTTTGAAGTTTAGGTTTATTCAACTGTGCTTCCTCGGTCAACTGCACAATTCTGCTGAGAGTTGATTCCTTCCATGTCTTTGTCACCTGTGAGTAAATAATTTTGTACTTTGTGGGAAGTGTTGAAAGTCTACATTAATTGTCATTAAACATGTCTTATCTCTCCCATTTATTGTAAATATTATGTTATTATTGTAAATATTTGGTTAGAAACAGATTAGCATGTAATTAGGAATTTATTTCAATTATTTCCTAAGATAGAGTCAGTAGTCCTGTTATTTCCTTTTTCATAGGGATTTGCCATTATGGCATCCTATTATTCTGCTCTCCTTCTTTCTATAAGAGGAGCTGTATTGTATTTTTTGAATTAAGAGCAATAATATTGCCTTTCAAGTTGGTATCAGAAGCAGAGTACGATCTGCTCTGCCTGCCCTAATCCTTATCCGGGCATGGCTTCCGAGTCACAAGATGATGCCTCGGCTACCACAGTCATTCCCCATAGTGGGCCAGCAACATCACAGAATCAAGGTTTTCAACCCAAAATGACTTTGGGTGATCTCCTTCGGTTCAAATCACTACAATTCGTCTCAATGGAGCGAATTTCTTCCGCTGGTCTCAGTCGGTCCATATGTATATATGCAGAAGGGGCAATATAGGATATTTGATTGGCAGCACTGAGCAACCAGCCAAGGATAGCTCCCAATATGCAGTGTGGGATGCAGTAAATTCCATGATCATGACTTGGTTAGTCAACTCCATGGAAGAAGAGATTGGTGCCAATTACATGTGTTACTCAACAGCCAAGGAGCTTTGGGACAACGTTAATGCACTCTGATATGGGAAACAAATCTCAAGTGTATGAACTTAACTTGAGAATTGGAGAGATCAAGCAAGGCGGAGACAATGTGACCAAATACTTCAATAATCTGAAGAGGATTTGGCAAGACTTAGATGTTTACAGCACTCATGAATGGAAATCACCTGAAGATTCGAAATATCACAATCAAGTGATTAAGGAAGGGAGGATTTTCAAGTTTTTGGCTGGACTAGATGATGAACTTGATGAAGTTCGAGCAAGGATCATTGGTAGAGGAACTCTACCTTCCCTTGGAAAGGCATTGTAAGAAGCAGAGAATCGTGTGGAAGAGAGAGAGAGAGAGAGAGAGAGAGAGAGAGAGAGAGAGAAAATCTGTAAACTGAAGATTCTGTATATTGTATTGATTGAAGTCCAAGTACATAGAGTTCATGTATTTATAGTAGATGAGAGGTGTAACCACCTCCCTCTAACCAACTGTGCTGACTCAGCACTACTATATCTAACTAACACTTATACATACTCACTAACATACTCCCTTAGAAACACAAGGTGTATGTGTGTGTTTTACATTGTGCTTTACATTCTAACATACCCCCCTAGAATGTGAGGGAGTGGTTGCAATAGCCAACCTATCAACTACTCCAAGGTTGGTTCTCAGCTCTTCAAATCTCTTCTGTGAAAGAGGCTTGTTAGCAAATCAGCTACTTGATCAACTCCCGGAATGTGGCATACAGCAAGAGACTTTGCTAGGACCCTTTCCCGAACAAAAAATAGGTCCAATTCCATGTGTTTAGTCCTAGAGTGCAGCACTGGATTGTGTGACAAAGAGACTGTGCTCAAATTGTCACAGTAGACAATAGGTTTAAGTGTAGGAACCTGCAGTTCCTTGAGCAGGGATTGGAGCCATAGAACTTCAGCTGTGGTGGCTGCAAGGCTTCGGTACTCAGCCTCTGTGCTAGACCTCGCTACAAGAGTCTGTTCCTGGACCACCAAAGACACTAGGTTTGGTCCAAAGTAAACGCAAGAGCCAGAAATTGACCTTCTATCATCTGTGTCTGCTGCCCAATCAGCATCACTAAAGGCCTGGATGCTGAAAGGAAGGCTCTGGGAGGCTGGTTTGAGCAGTAACCATGACTGAGTGTGCCTCCCAAGTATCTTAGAATGCGTTTAACACATTTCCAATGCTCTTCTAAGGGCTGGGACAAAAACTGACACACCTTTCCTACACTGTAACAGATTTCAGGCCTTGTAATAGTGGCATATTGCAGGGCTCCCACTATAGATCTGTAGTGGCTAGGATCAGGTAAGTAGTTGCCCCATGCTTAGTAAGCTTGCAGCCACTAGTCATGGGTGTAGGAAGGGATTTGGCTTCTGCCATATTGGCCCTTAGCAAGCAAATCTCTGATGTACTTTGTGACAGAAGAAGAGCACCACTAGGCATCCTTTTGACCTCTACTCCCAGGAAGTAGTCCAAGTACCCAAGTTGCTTTAGAGCAAATTCAGAATTTAGCTTGACAGTCAACTCTGAAATTCTGGCTGGGAGTGAACCAGTGACAATAATGGTCATCCACATATACCAACACATAGGTGGTGTGCCCTCCAAAAGTGTGAATGAACAGTGAGGGGTCACATTTGCTTGACTTGAACCCAAACTGGAGCAAAGCCTTTGTCAATCTCTCAAACCAGGCCCTTGGTGCCTGTTTTAGACCATAAATGGCCTTGTTTAACTGACAGACTTGCTGAGGATTAGTGCCAACAAAACCATAGGGCTGTTCCATGTATACTTCTTCAACAAGCTGTCCATTAAGGAATGCATTATTTACATCCAATTGCTGAATAGTCCACCCTCGAGTAATGGCCAAAGTCAAAACAACCCTGACTGTGACAGGTTTGACAACCGGAGGAGAAAGTTTCAGTGTAGTCAAAGCCAAGTTTCTGATGGAAACCTTTTGCTACCAGCCGAGCCTTGTGCTTGTTAACTGTCCCATCAGGGTTTTCCTTGACCCGGAAAACCCACTTACATCCAATAGCCTGTCTATGAAGAGGAAGATCAACCAAGGTCCAGGTGTTGTTTTTTGACTAGAGCATCATACTCTAGCTGCATAGCCTCCTTCCAATGGGGTAAGGTAAGAGCCTCCTTAGGTGAGGAAGGTTCTACATGTGTTAGAAGAGCATGAGACACTCTGGCCTTGGCTCTAGTGACCATGGGATGAAGATTACAGGGCAGTGGAGAGGGACTTGGAGACTCCAAGATGGGTTCTAACTGAGAGGAAGGGGATGCAGGGTATTGTGGGGTGAGACCTGAATGTAGGGAAGGTAAAGATGAAGAACTAGGAGAGGACTGAGGAGAAACAGGACTAGGGAACTGAATAGGAGACAGTGAAGGAGAAGGCACAGGAACAGACTCAGGAGGAGGACTGGAAGTAGGACAGTGAGGATATGGAGGCAGAACAGTAAGAGGGACAGGGCACATTGGACTGGACTGTTGCTGGATGAAGTGAGGGAGACTGTTGTGATGCAGGCAGCAAAGGGAAACTTATGCTTAGCAAACTGAACATCTTTGGAGATGTAAAGTCTGCCATCTCTAGATAGGCATTTGTAGCCTTTGTGAGACGAAGAATAGCCCAAAAAGGTACACTCACAAGATCTGTATTCCAACTTATTCTTGTTGTATGGTCTAAGGCAAGGGTAACAAGCACATCCAAATACCCTTAGGAAACTGTAATCAGGTTGAGTGTTGTATAGGACAGTAAAGGGTGACTTTTGAGAGAGTGTGGGAGTGGGCATTCTATTGATTAGATAGGTGGCAGTAGTAAAGGCATGATCCCAAAAACCTCATTGGCAAAGAGGCTTGGGCAAGGAGAGCTAGACCAGTTTCAACTATGTGTCTATGCTTTCTCCTCAACACTCCATTTTGGTGGTGAGTGTGAAGACAAATGACTCTGATGGAGCACCCCTAATTCAGTGAGATAACTTGGTAAAAGGTCTAAACTCACCACCCAGTCTGACTGGACAGATTTAATGACAGTGTTGAACTGCACTTTAACTAGTTCAAGGAATTGTTTGAACATGGTTAATGTTTCTGACTTTTGTTTAAGTAGGAAAATCCAAGTGAACTTGGAGTGAGCATCAACAATAGAGAAAATAATATGAGTATCCAGTGGTGGATTTAATGGGAGATGGTCCCCAAAGATCAAGAAATAAAAGGTTCAAATGGTTTGTTATAAGCAGTTGTAGAGGCATGAGAGGGCAATCTATGAGATTTGCTAAAACAACAAGCTGGACAGAAATCTGTAACAGTTTTATTGATAGAGGGAATATTACACAGCTGAAATATAGTTTTTACAGCCAAATCATTTGCATGCCCTAGCCTACAATGCCAAATATAGTAGCTGTCTGGCATTTTATTAGCAACATTGCAACTTGAAACAGAATTACAAGGGTTGACAGAATGTCTTAATGGTCTAGGTGACCTAGAGTTACAATTTGAAACAGTAGAATCACAGCTTGATACACTAAGGCACTGAGGTGATGAAGACTGAGCTGCACCAAGAAGTTGAGGGAAAAACATAGAGACCTTGGGAATTCACTTGTCCAGTGAGAAGGACCTCTCTACTGACCTGACAGATGACATAACAAGCATGAGGATGAAATTCAAAAATGACTTTGTTATCAAAGGAAAACTTACTGACACTAAGAAGGTTCTTTGTAATTTTAGGCACATATAGGATGTCATTCAATTTAAGAGTGATTGTGGATTTATGTGGTGATCTAAACACAAGTAGAACCTACAGAGAGAATGGAGAGGCCAGTACCATTACCCATAAAGACCTGATCTAGGCCACAAGCACCAGTTTGCTGATGGAGATTGCCAATGTCAGACGTGACATGATGTGTAGCACCACTATCCCATACCACATATCAGGATCAGCCACAGACCCTGATGCAACCATACTGACAGGATCTGAACCAGCTGCAACCATAGCCATAGGACCACCTTGATTTGTACCTTGAGAACCTATTGCTTGAGAGCCTGATCTGGAATTAGAATTGGACCATGGACCAGAATTCTGCCAAGGCAGAGGCAGCAGAGGTGGTTGATTGGCTGAAAGTGGAGGCTGCTGGTTGCTGGATGAATGAGAGTGTTGCCGTTGATAGGTGCACTCTGAGGAGAATAGTGATCATATGACTGAGATCGAGAGGAATTGTAGAAATGTTGCTGATTAGGAGGGGGTCTATTGTCACACTGAGGAGGTCTTGGTGGAGGAGGAAAATAATTCTGATCAAAACGCTAGTAACAAGAGGATGCATCGTGATTGGTCCGAAAGCAAATCTGGCACTCCACACCACCTCGATTGGGGTACCTGCCGCCTCTTCCACGGCCACGATGGCCATAGCGACCACCGCGTCCACCTCGAAAGCCATTTCCAAATGAATTAGGGTTTTGATACTGATTCTGAAAGGAATTGGAGGAGGACGAAGGGAAAGAAGCTGGCAACTGATTTTGTGACTAAGAGGCAGTGTGTGCCAGATTAACCGAGAACGCATCAACCGCTGTCTTGGCCTTGAGGCGCTCGAGGCGCGACGCGTGAGAGAGAAGCAACGCTTCTATCTCAGCTACCGAGTGCGGATCAATGCGGCTTTCGATCGTCGGAAAGAGAATGTGGTATTCCTCAGGCAAACCTTCCAGAATCGAATCAATATGTTCTTGCAGTGTGGATTGGATTCCCGATCGATGCCAGAGTATCAACCAAAGCTTTGATGCGCATCAGATACTCATAGATCTTCCGATCTCCTTTTGTGATATGGCGCAATTCGGACCGCAATTGCGCACTACGAGCCTCGTCAGCGAATTGAAATGGCTGTGGAGTTCATCCCAGAGCTCCCAAGCATGACTACAACCAATCACACGAGCGTGGATTGAATCGGACAGCGAATCAATAGCAAAATGAAGATGTGTTGACCTGAGCTTCCCAGGCTTGGAACTCAGGATTCATTCGATCAGGCTATACGGTCTTCTTCATTGAGGTAGCGAGGTGGAATCCGAGACTTACAACATAGCGCTCAAGACGATTCGCGCGGATCACAGCTTCAATCACTTGGCGCCAATGCGGGATAGAAAATTAACTATCGGGGAGCTTCACCGTGACGAGGATGTTGAGGTGAACCAACTCGGCTGCCGATTGCGCGCGCCGGTGGTGGCGGGGGGTGGAGCGGCGGCGGTGGTGGTGGAGGAATCAGTCGCGGGAAGCCCATGGCTATGAACGTTGGAAAGCTTCTAGATACCATGCAAGAAGCAGAGAATCGTTGAAGAAGAGAGAGACGAGAGATAGAGAGCTGAGGAAGAGAGAGAGAGAGAGAAAATCTTGTAAACTGAAGATTCTGTATATGGTAATTGATTGGAAGTCCAAGTACATAGAGTTTTCATGTATTTATAAGTAGATGAGAGGTTGATAAACCCACCTCCTCTAACACACAAACTGTGCTGGGAACTCAGCACTACTATATCTAACTAACACTTATACATACTCACACTAACAAGGCATTCTCAGAAGTACGTAAAGAAAGGAAACCAGGGAGAAGTGTTATGTTTGGGAAAGAACAAAAAAACAACAGCGTTATGACTGTAGATAACACGGCTCTTGGCTTGCTACTGAATCTATGGCAAACAAATAAGTAAATAAGTTTACCATCAGAGAAGAAATGATGAATCAAAATCGTGTTATGGCGTGATTACTGCAAACAAAGCCACGCCATGCTCAAAAAGGGGGACTTGCTGGAAACTTCAATGGAAAAAACAAACTCATTTATAAGGGCAATAAGGCTGGTGGTGCGAGGCGCCACTGCAGGCACAATGAAAGCTGAAAAACCGTTAACCCATTTTCAGGGAGGAGCAAGTTGATCAACTCATTAAACTATTACAGTCCAGTACATCATCCTAGTGTTCCCATTCCTAGTGCCTCTATTGCACAGTCATTGGGGGGAAATTTTTGAAAATTTTAGAGGTTTATTCTTGTGCCTATAGAGTCAGTCCCATGGATCATTGAATTCAGGGGCATCTGACCATATGACCAGTATCCTCATCTTTAATTTAAAACATATTATCCCTTGTTTTTTGGTAATGAAAAGTCTAGAAATTGCAGATGGTAGTGTCCTCCTTTCTATTGCTGGACAAAGGTATCATAACTATTATCATCTACTCATTGTGACCTACAATCTGTCCTACATGTTCCAAAACTTTTCTTGTAAACCTTGTTGTTTGTTAGTAAACCTTTTGTCGAGATACTAATTTGCAGGGTTATTTTTTTGGGGTTCCCATTTTAGTGGTTTCAGGGGGACCATAAATTTCGGGGAAAGATGATTGGCAGTGCATAGGATGATAGATGGCCTCTTACTATTTCAATAAAGAATCCTACGGAAATAAAAGTGATTCAAGGTTCGTTAGTGGTACAAAGCTCTCCATTTACGATTCAAATGACAAAAAATAATGCTTTGGCACCTTAGAACTTAGGACAATTCCAAGTTTTCAATATCTTAAACATTGTGTTTCCCATCTTTATTTAAGGATGTTGATTGTTCCTCTTTTCAGTGTGAAAAATTCATGTCTTGGCTAAAAAGTCAATTTCGCAATCTCTTATAATCCTTAAAAACCATATCGTGGCTTCTAAAAACCATTTTATTTAATACGACAGTAATGTTTTGGGGATCCTCAAAAATCAGTCAACTCAATTTGGACAAAGATGGTTTGTAAGCTTTATTGACGATCATGTCACGGTTTTGTGTTGGGTTATATTTAAATAATGGCCCCCCCCCGTTTTGGGGGACAAATCTGATGGGGTCAAAACTGTTTGAAAGTGTTTTATAAATATGGTTGGCAACCTCAAATTTTAACAACCAAAATAAGCATACTCCGTACTAACAATGGAACCGAAGAAGAAGAATACTTTAATAAAATACATGGGAAATTCCTTTTGGAGGGCAGAAAGACGGCATTCACAACATCAGTCCACTTGTCCTCAGATACCCCTCATGCAAACTGGCCTTCGCTAAGAGGATAAAAATAGGCGCTTACTTGAATGCCTACATGGGAAGTTGCTCGTGCTATCATGTTTACCTATGCAGTGTCCCTTCAATATCTATGGGGTGTAGGCTGTCCTAACGTCAGGGCAATCTTATTTGATATAATAGAATGCCTACACAACGTGTTCTAAATTTTTCAACACACTTTGGAAGCTTCTTAAAAAAACCTATCCTGATTCAAGAATGCATTCCAATATGCCTTTAAAAATCTTTGGTGCGACACTGCTTTTGTACATGGTTCCCACCATGCATCATCAATCTAAGCTTGATCCTCGAGCTGAAAAGTGTATTTTTGTAGGTTATGCTCCTAATCAAAGGGTTTACCAACTGTTTTAATCCTACCACCAATAAAACTATATGTCAGTATCGGATGTAATGTTTTTAGAGGAACAACCTTTTTTTCGTAAAGATCATTTTCAGAGGGAGATAAGGGCTGGATGAAAATGATCTCTTTCACTCAGTCCATACCTCAAACCCATTTATGAAACTATAAGTCCAAATCTGAAGATAGTCCTTGGAAACCAATAAATGCCCAAGATGTTTGAAAAAAATACAATGAAAACGGTGCCAAACATTAGATAATTCTAAGGACGGGGGGAGGAACATGCCACCATCACATGGTAACCAAATCATTTATGTTCGAAGGAACAAGAATCTCAGAAGAAGGATGCCATCCTATTATCCAAGCCACCAAAAAAACCTCAGTCAACTTCTTCAGAAAGTCCTACTAAGTTCTGCCTCCAGGTAACTCTATCTACTCCCCTGCCTATTCTAGTTCTGAAAATTTAGGGGACCACTTCCTTTAAACCTATTGCTACCTTTAGGAAAGGGAAATCCTCGGGCCTGCCACACAAAAGCAGAGCCAATAACTTGTAGCACTCATCATCCGTATAATCTAAATTCCTTGTCCTACCATAACCTATCTCTAAAGGCATAAACGCAATTCACCTCTAGGAAATTACCAAAACTTGTTTTGTGCCTAGAAAACATTCAGGTAAGCTCTTAAGATGATCCTAACTGGAACCAAATGCTGTTATGGAAAGCAATGAATGCCCTCAGGAAAAAAGTGGAACTTGGGAAATCGTTGAGCTAACCAAAAAGGAAAAAAACCAATAGGTTATAAGTGGGTGTTCACCATTTAAATGCAAAGGGCTGATTGGGAGCATAGAAATCGATACACGCAGGGCTAGTTGCAAAAGGGGTTCACACCCTTCAAAACTTATGGAATTGACTATGGGGTACAACTTGTGCGCTCCAAGTAAGCTAAAATCAATTCTTTAAGAGTTCTGTTGTCTCTTGCTGTGAATTTTGATTGGATCCTTCACGCAATTAGATTGTTAAGCATGCCTTCCTAAATGGAGACTTGGGAAGGAAGAAGAAAATTGTTTATGAGCCCTCCACCTGGCTTTGAGGGAAAACTGAAAAATCTGACCAAGTGTGCAAGTTAACAAGGTCTTTGTACGGGGCTTCAAAAACAGTCCCCAAAGAGGCGTGGGTTGAAACGCTTTAGGGCTACTGTGAAAGGTCTCGGATACAGCCAAAGCCCGGCTGATCATACAAGTGGTTCTATAAAAACATACCATGAATAGGTTAAATTGCTGTTTTTAATTGTATATGTTGATGACAATTATCATGACAGGGAATGATGATGGAGAAAGAATTGATCATTTGGAGAAGAAAATTGGCTGACAGCCTTTCAAAATTAAAAGATCCTTGGTCCATTAAAGTACTTTCTTGATTTGTGAGTTCGCTAGAATAAAAGAAGGGATCTTTATTAATCAAAGGAAGTATATCCTAGATTTGCTTAAGGAAAACTGGCGTATGAGGGTGTAAAGGCAAAGCAGAGACAACCCATATGAGCAAAATGTAAACAAACTTGAACCAGCTAAAAACCTGAAGAAGTAACAGGATAGGAAGAAAGGTACCAAAGACTGGTTGGAGGAGACTAATCTATCTCCTCTCATTACTCCCCCAGATATGTGCATTTGCACTTAGTATGGTGAGTCAATTTATGCAGTCACCTGGCCCAAATTTCATTATGAAAGCATTGGATAGAATTCTAAGATACCTTGAGTTCCATACAGGAAGAGGACTACTATACAGGAAAAACTGGTTCCATTACAGTGGGGAAGGGCCTATACAGATGCATTATGTGGCAGGCAGGTGCATTTGGGATAGAAGGTCTACATACTGGTTGACTGCACTTTTATTGGAGGAAATTTAGCACTTGATAGAAGTAAAAACACAAAGTGTAGTAGCAAGAAGTAGTGCAGAAGCAGGAGTAATAGATTTAATGGCGCAAGGAATTTGTGAAGTGCTGTGGATTAATAAAGCTGCTACAAGAGCCTGAAGAGTTCAAAATTCAGAACCAGCAAGATTGTTACTGTGATAATAAGGCCGCAATCTTTATCGCTCACAACCCGGTGTTACATCGATAGAACTAAACATGTAGAGGTTGATAAACACACTTTATTAAGGAGAAAATAGAGAAGGGCATAGATTTGCATTCCATACATATCAACCAAAGACCCCAGGAGCAGCTGACAATTCATCACCAAAGCTGATTAGCCAAGAAAACACTTTTGATGGACATGATTGGCAAGCTGTCCATGTAACTGACATTTTCAAGCCAGCTTGAGGGGGAGTGTTGGAAAAGTCTACATTATGTCTTATCTCTCCCATTTATTGTAAATATTCCTGTATATTATTGTAAATATTTGGTTAGAAAACAGATTAGCATGTAATTAGGAATTTTATTTTAATTATTTCCTAAGATAGAGTCGAGCAGTTAAATTGTTATTTCCTTTTTCATAAGGATTTGCCATTATGGCATCCTATTATTCTGCTCTCCTTCTTTCTATAAAAGAGGAGCTGTATTGTAATTTTTATGAATTAAGAGCAATAAATTATTGCCATTTCAATTGTTTTTCAAACAAAAGCACACTTTAAAATAAGACAAGTACCTATTCAGAAACAAGCTGAAGTATTGAACAAGATAGCATCATTACTGACAAGCAAGCACTAGCAAAATAATATCAACAACCTCCAGCAACTTATTCCATACACATATAAGAACTTGCTTAATCCCTGATTGCTTCACCAATTGAAAACAAAATTCTCAAACTTAGGTATATGTCATGTAAAACTCAGCAATAAATAATTAACTAACTGCTTAGTGCCTTTTCTGTTTCTCACAACACTACCAATATTATTACAAATGTTTTCCATCGGCAAATATAAAGGCAAAATTTTATAATTTACAGAAGGATCTACTATATTTCCACAATTTCAATGGCTGAACATACCCAACTATGGGGTGGGATATATACAGTGAACATACCCTAACAATTATCCGCCCATCTAAGTTCCTTGCAACACCACCAGGAATTCTATCTCCAACTTTGGCATTCCCAATGGTTTGATTTCCCCTGTCAAGTGCTCGATGGTAATTTGTGGCATTGCCTTGGTAAACTTCACAGTCTACCAGGCACAGAGGACTAATCACAATACCTAGTCTGCTGTATAAGACTTGAAACTCCAAATTGTACAAGTATGAGTTTGTATGTCTCTGCTGTACATTAAAATGTACTAAACAATATTTGAATAAAAATACTAGTTTTTCCTTTCATTATTTTAGAGGGAGGGAAAGGTTAAAAAAAAAACACTTTATTAAGAGAGAGTTGAGACATTGAACACAGGCGAGGACAAGGAATGCTCTTAAAACAACAAAAGGAAAACAAAGATATTTATAGAATAAAAAAACTTGCGAGGGGACCGAAAAGAACTACTGAACTGTGTTTGATGTCCTACAACTAAATGATTAATACCGTGAAAAACATTTATACTACCAAATTGATTTTGCAGCTAAATTTGATGCAGATTACACGTTTGAAATACTTGTTTGTATCAAAGAAAGAAAATAAACTCTGCTGAAGTGCATTAAGTTTAAAATATTTCAATATTATAGTGCTTCAATATACACAAGACAAAGTTTAATTCCCTTCTTTTTTTTCTTTGGACGTCAATAATTTGTACAAGAAACTTCATTATAAATTTATAATGCAGCAAACCATATGCTTAGGATTCACTATATCCAAGCCACCAGAACCTTTATCGAAGTCCAGCTAATGGTTGCAGTCTAAACTGCTTAGCCAATGGAAAACTTCAAAAACCAACACAAGACAACAGTCAAGGTTTCACCTTTTTCTAGAACTTGAACGAAATCATAGTTATATTCAATCAATTCAAATTTAAAAAATATTGCAAGGCAAGAAATTTATAAAACCTACCTCACCGGCACCAACTAGGATATATGATCCTACAGCCACATCATGCACGGGAACCCTCTTGTATGCCAAGTCAAAGGTATTAGGAAGTTTATCATTACTTGTATCCAGAACAAGGGCAAAATCTGGATAGTTTTCCTTCAACTCCTTAACATCAACCATGGAACGGCCAGTGAAATACTCCTCGGCTGCAGAAACCATTCACTTAAGCAAATCAAACTTATAGTGAACCACTGAACCTTGCTTTGCTAAACAAATTTCAGCAAGCGTATTAGTCCGAATAGCTCACCTATATGTGCCAGATTAAACATGGCAAGAAGTAACCCTCCTTCCAAAGAGTTTCCCATAAACACTGACGCAAAGGCTGCCATTGCCATTAACACATGGATGTTCACTTTTCCACTACTGATTTCGATAAGAGCATCGAGTGAAGCAGAAACCTGATACATAACACACAACATAAATACAAAAACGTATCTGTAATACTATTGTTACAATATAGATGTGCTAACAGGAGATTATTTGGGTTAGTTTGATGACTCATCCATCAGTTACTAGTTGGTTACATTTTTTAGTCTCTATTAATAAGCCACACAATGTGATGTATACAAAGTAAATTTCAGTTTCTCATTTCTCACATGCTTAATTTTGATATACTCTCAACCAATCACAAATCATCCTGTGTAAATTTTAAAGTATTTATGTTAGGAGTGAAACATTTTTAATTTTGGTTTAAATAAGTTTTTGGTCCTACAAAGTTCATCAAATTTGGTTTTGGTCCCTGTGAAATTTTTTCTTAGGTTTTTGTCCCCGTAATCTCACAAATTTTGCAAATAGTCCCTACCGTCATCTTTTTCTGTTATCTAATACTCATGGGTATCGAGGTAATTTTATTTTACTGTTCGACTTGTTGTAAAATTTGGCCATAAAATATAAACAAAATCATATATTTGGGACATAAGGTTAAAATTGCTAAATTCCTTCATTTTGTATGATATCTAGTACTCGGGGGGTACCGAGGTAATTTCTCGTTCTTGTCCGACTTGCTCTAAAATTTGGCTAGAAAGTAGAAATAAAATAATACATTAGGGCCATAGGGTTAAAATTGACAAAATTATTCATCTAGTATGATTTCTAGTACTCAGGGTAATAATAGGGACTATTTACAAAATCTTCGAAAATACAGTGACGAAATCCTAAGAATTTTTTTTACAATGACTAAAACCAAAATTGGTGAACTTTCCAGGGACTAAAAGCTTATTTAAACCTTTAACTTTTAATAACATGACAATTTATGATTGGTTGACAGTTTTTACACTGATGGTACATACCAATTAAGGGTGCAATAAGCTAAAAACAACTTATCTTCGTGAACTTCTCTTACAAGCTTATTCGAAATGCACCCTAAATCCTTCTCACATTCTCTAAGTTCGGGTGGCTCTTGCCATGATTTTCAACAACTATTACACAGAATTACAAGGAAGAGAAAATAAAAAATACAGGAATGAGGGATTGCTGTTAGCTACATACCCCAACCAAAGGGAATGCAATGAAGATGAGAGTGTTCTGAAACGGTTTGATGAGTGGCTTGGGCAAGGTGTGAGGGCAAATGGCAGCAGCAACGAACAAAGCGGTGGAAAAGCAGCAAAGATGCAAATGCTCCCTTAGGTAATCCGCTAACTCCATCCATCTCGTGGCTTTGGCGAAACCGATAATCGCTCTTTGAGGTCCGGTGAGATCAGCACCGTCGATGCCGTGTGAGTGGTGGTGGTGGTGGTGGTGATGATGGTGGTGGTGGCCATGGTCATGGTCGTGATGGTTATGATCGCTGTGGTTGTGGTGATGATGGTGGTGGTTAGCGGTGGATTCAGCGACACAACGGAGTCTGTGGTGACGGAGAGAGAGGGATTTGGAGGAATAGAAAGGTTTGATTGAAATTAAAGGTGGACGAAGAGTGAGTTTGGAGGATCGAATTCTTATAGCTCTTGTGTGAATAATAAGTGAGTGGGATTTGGTAGAAGGGATTGAATAAGGAACTGGTTCCATCTTGTGAACTTCGAAGAGGAGCTTCAGGTTTATGCCATCGTCGGAGAGGGAGAGGGAGAGGGAGAGAGAGAATCAGAGTCGGTTGGGACCTATTGCTTTTGGCGCAATGGTTAATTGTCGTTCTGGTCCTTCCCGTTGGTGGGGGGTACTGATGACCAGTGAGTGAAGTGAAAATGAACCATTCAGCTCGATGTTATGCCATCCACACGACACCCCATAGCACATAGTGTGCTCATTCCAATAATTTGAGTATACATGTAGAGTGTGTTTGGGAAAGCTGGAAAAAAAAAGATTATGCTGATAATCAATTTTTGTATAATCGATTATTGTGATAATCGATTATAATCAGAATCTGTTTTTGTTTGGGTCGTTTTGCTGAAAAGCGATTTTAAGATAATCTATTTCGTTTGGATGGTGAAAAAAAATCACTTTTATAAAGTAAATTACGAAAAAGGGTATGAAATTATTTATTTATATTAATAATATTTATGCTTTTTTAACATTGAAACTTGTTAAAATATTTAGATTTTTAACACAAAAAATTTAACAAAAAATAATATAAATAAATAATCAATATTAATTAAATAAATAATTAATACTTTATAAAAAATATGCATCTATTATTGCTCGTACTGACGCTAATGTTCCATAGAAAGAAAAAAACGGTGTCAAAGTCATTGGGGAGGGGGGCAAGTTCGGCAACTGGGAGTGGGTGCCCAAATAATCAGTTGTCAAATAAGCAAACAGTCCATGATATGAGATGGTTTAAAAACAGCTTATTCAGTTGAAAAAAGCTTTTTAAAAAATTAAACTCTAAACCCAAACATAATAGATTATTCACAAAACCACTTTTTTGGATAAAAAAGCTGAAAAATGGGATAATCTATCTTTCCCAAACAAGCTAGTAGTGGGGCCGTTGGTAGATTTGTGTTTGGGCTAAAGAATACGTCATAGGAAAAATAAAATCCTCTCTCCGATCCATTATTATAAGCAAACAAAATTAATGAAAGATATATATTAAGGTAATTAATTAATTTCATTGAATTTTGTAAAAAATTAAGTTTATTATCTAAATTACCCTTTATCTAAAACTTCAACTTCATTAAATGAGTCATTAGAATTTATATTACATAAAGAATATTTTAAGAATAATATCGTTAAATGAGTCAATGAAAAACAAAATTTGCTTATATATTAAACCAAAAATCTTGTGACTTTTTTGCTTATATATTGGACCGGAAGGAGTAATATACTTTATACTTTAGTTTTTTATGTTTGTTGATAAAAATGGATAGAATACAGCAAGGAGCCTGCATGTTTACAAGCTAAATTTAAAAAAAAAATGGTTGAGAAATTTGACTTTGATCAATGAGAATATGAATGAAAATATTAATATAAAAATAAATAAACTTGGTCGTGTGATTTATTAAATGACAATATTAGTTTGGCTTATTTTGTGTGCAACCAAGTTGAAAACGGGTCCGGCTAGCCCGACCTTTCTTTTACAGGCCACAGACATAAGAATCTAGCCTACCTTTTTGCTCATACAAACAGACCTAATGAGGTCATAATATGCACCTGGGTAATCAAATGTTTCAATTGTGTCACAGCATTGGGGAAAATATGGTGTAAACTTGAATTAAAGAATGAATTGGTCTATATATTGTTACAACTTACAACAACAATAATAATTGAGTTTCTGCCCTGGATTTTTCAGGGGAAGATAAATCGATACCATATGATAATTAAGAATTAAAAATACAATGGATGATGAAGACTAGGATTCAGCGTTGCTTCTCATTCATCTTTATCCTTGCCTCTTCCTTCAGAGACTTTGGTACCATCATATGCTGAAAGAAAGACTGTACTGTCATGCTTCCTTCCCCTTGCCTTTTCCTTCAGAGACTTTGGTGCCATCATATGCTGAAAGAAAGAAAGCACTCTGATTTTTCTGCAAAAACCTGCAAATAAATTTAATTATGAAACCAACAGCAACAAAACCCTTTACACAGAAACACAACAGTTAAAATTTACCCTATTGACAGCTTGACAAAACATTGCATTCCCCAACCAAGAGAGAAAAAAATATAAGCAAATTAAGTTGGGAAAAGTACATATTTTAATTTATTAACTTGATCAAAATCTAAAGGTCACATCATCACCCTGTACATGTATGTCAATGATATCCTTTTTTTATATTCATTCTTTTTATCACAGAATGCACATTATTGATGGATCATTATAAAATAATAATACTAATTGTTATATTTGCAACATTCTTTCTTTTCAAGGTTAACCAAGCCTTAGCTGAATTGGTACCTCACTACCAGAGACTGACCTGTACCTCAAAACAAAAAATATCGACCAAAGAGCCTGTGACAAATAGATGTTAAAATTGAACTTCTTGATCTCTAGCTGGAAATTACTTAATGATAGTGCAATCATGAGCTTGAACAAAAGGATATGAAGACAAGATGTGTCACTGTCTAAGTACATTAATTAATACATAATAGTGCAGAATACTTGAAAAGTGATAAGATTTCAGTAAGGATTCAGACCAGTAGAATCTAATATCTATATTATAATGAGATAGGTTTGAGCTTTTACTTGAGAAAGTCAAGAAATATCTGCTGCAAACGATTCAGTGTTTCCTCTTCGATGTTCACATAAGCCAAAAGCTCAGGTAACTTAACTGCAAGCACCAGAAAATCTATTAATGGTTTGCAGAACACAGGATCAAAATTTCATCAGGTCAATATTTTAATGCTTCTAATAATATTCCATGGTTGCAATGACAAGAAAAACAAAGACAAATAACACATTAATGGGGTTAGAACATAAAAACTAAATTCTTGCAACTAAGCCAGCAACCATTAAATGATAGGTGTCAAAAAATTTACACGTACATCAAAAGTTCAGGTAACTTAACAAAGCAATCACCACAAAGTCTATGATTGTTTAGCAGATAGCACCTTAATGGGGTCAACACCTAAATTTACATTCTTGCAACAAACCATGAGTCATTAAACGATAAAAGATGTCAAATTTTATACTTTCATCAAATAAAGCTGGCAAGCATTCTTTTAATACTTAACCAAAAGAAGCAACCAAAGAAATGAGGACATGAGAAAAAGCATATCCCAAGACTAGCAAGTGCAGCACATGGGTGTGCGCACACTTAGAACCAGGAAAAAGTAATGAACATACCAAAAAGGCGTAATAGATGCTCAGCTCCATATTTGGTTGATGGAGACACACTATCCACAATTGCTTCACTATATTGCTTGCGTTCTTTTGCGTATAAAAGCATCATAGGCAATGATCTATCAAAATAACACCTTATCCCTTTCAAAATTTCTCCGATTGAATCAGCTGCCCTGTATCACAGACACATAGTACATGCCTTTATCATTATAGTATAAGTAGGGTACTAGGGTGTCCACAGCCTAAATCTAAGAACTAGAAGTAAATGCATGAGGGATAACAAATAACAAAAATAGATAACCAGAATCCAGATTATAAAAAGAGGAAAGATAATTAATTGACAATAATTTCTTACATATCCTTCTTTGACTTGTGTTCAAGATACTTTGTCAGGATTTCATCAACAGTTGGTGAACGAGGAAGTTTTACAAGCTGCAGGAACAAATATCAACACATCAACACATGTTGGGTTGGTTCATGCATTAAAATAGGTCATAGTTTTTTAAAGTGATATTAAACAATAAAAAATCAAACAATCAATCATTCCAGCAGATATGAGCAGAACCAAAACAAAACCATCAACAAACTTTGTAAGCCAAAAAGCTGAGATATGCACAATAGAGAATTTATAGAGGTAGTAACCTCGTGTTATAATGCTCTTTAATTTGAAAACAAAATTAATAATAAATCATAATATTTGCATTTAAATATTCACAAGAGAATACAACAGAGCTGGAGTCTGAGATCATTTTCACATGATTCAGCTACCATTATAAAATTTTCAATGAGGCAAGCCAAATTTCATAAAAATTTCATAAAATTATTGTGACATATTGCAGTCAGATATCTTAAAATTACTGAGCGGCATGGTAAATTGTACTAGTGTATATTACCCTAGTTTTAAAAGGAAAAAGAAACAACTTAACTTGAGGTTATCTCTTTCAGGCTACAGTAACCTTTAAATGAAACGTACATCAAATCTAACTCTACCAAAGTGTATTTTAGGCATACATGTGACGACAACTAGAAATAGTGGATTTAATAGTTTCCACGTACCTTATCCTGCTGAGTAACAAAGTTCCAATCATCCACAAGTTGTTTCTTCAATGATGCAGGAATTTGAATCTTGACAAGCTTTTCAGCAGTCACACTGCCCTTCTAATAATTAGAAAACCACATTCAGAATAATATTTTCAATTAAAGGGATAATGACAAAAGGAAGAAATTCCAATCAAATATCAAACAAACAGCAAGGTACTTTGCATTTTATGGAAACAAAGATGAAAGTTTAAAATCCAATTTTTTTCATATTAATACTACTACGTAGAGTTTCAGCCTTACTCCTTTAAAACACCTTTAATTTATTGTGATATGTGGTCTTTATCGTATGAAAAATGAAATGAAAATAGGCAAGCAAAGCAATTAATCTACGATATGAAGAGAAATTCAACGTAAATGGTAAATCTTCAAGGACATATTAGAACAAAAGACCATACAAGCAGTGAAATTAGACCACAATATAAACCAGACCTCAACTCCCGAATCATTCTTTCGCTTCTTGCCTTTTGACACTGCACAGAGGTTGACATGTTAGACTTAAAGTACAATCAAGTTGTAATAAGGAAGGCAAGCAGACATAACATATTTATATGAAACTCTACAAATCAACAACAGTGTTCAGACAAGGAGAGAATTTGAGGTTCAACTTATCAATTACCACATTTAAATGCAGGCCTTAAGGAAAATGAAGGCGTAAATGTGCATTGTGCTGGGCTTTATTATAGAAAATACACATATTGGGCTACCCCAAACCAGGCTAAAATAAAATAAATGACTCCCCAAGGCCTAATCAGAAATTTCAAAAACAGTATATTTAAATTTAAATTAAAGAAAATCCCAAAGGAATTTTTTTCATAAAATAAAAATGCATATATATAAAAATAATACACAACTAAGCAAGCCAAACAAGTTAAACTTATGCGAGAAGGGATTTTCATAGTGTAAATTAAGGTAATTCATATAGCCACATTTAATAAATTGACATAAATTATTATACACAGGCTGGTCAGCTCTTTTTTTTTTTACAATGCCAGGGCCTAGCCTAAATAATATTTTGACTAAAAACACGAAAGGCCCAAATGAGACTTTTCTGGGCCAGAGCTGCATTTGACCTCGAGCTATATATTGAGATCTAATGGGGTAAATCATTTATCAGATGAACGCGGTTATTAGTTTCCAACTACAATATCTTATTAACAGGTGAGACGTTATTGTAGGAGTTAATATCTAAGGATTTTAGCAGATTAGGATGTGCAATTCTGGCTTCCATTGACAAAGCAAATGCACCAGGTATTATTGCAATCACAAATTTTGAAGCTAAAGCTATTATAGAAGCAGTACTTTAAAACAAATAAAATGCACCATCAATGATCTTGCTGAAGGCTACAGTATTGATAAATGATGCATTAATTAAATAAAGAAAGAATGATGCCAAACAATATTATTGTTGAAAAGAGAAGGAAAGACAAGCTAGCACGCATCAACCTTATATGAAGGCTTTCTTAGTTAGCAAATCTTGTCTCTGAAAAAAGCTGTCATAGCCCTCAATTACACGGAGATTATTGGCTTTTCCCAGGGATATATAGGTAAGAAAGAATGTTTATAGATCAGACATTATATAAATATAAGCATGCAAAGCAGGTAACTTTTTTCAGGACATTAAAATCCAAAACAGAGTAAACCTGAAAAGCTTTCAAGCCTCTTTTACCTTAAATCCTCTAAACTTACTTCTTGAAACAATGCTTGCTTATGGAATCTAATATCTTGTATCTTTAAGAAGCAATAGAAATGTGATCTTAGTGATCATGAATAATAAAGTCAACAAAAAAGAAATTCAGAAAGGAAATGAAAGGTGAAACGTAATGAATACCATTATTCTTGATGTCCTCTTTATCCACTTTTGCATCTACAGAATACAAAGCAAATTTAAAATTATCAAGCTAACAAATAAGTATATCTTTGCAAATCCAACAGTTGAGGAAAAAGAGCAGAATGAGGATTTGGTGCTTGTGCGATTGTACATGCATACTGCCTAGTATTTAAAACAGGGGTAAATTGATTTCAACAGAATAACTTGCTATAGAAGGCTGCATATTCTGTAACAATTATAAAAGCATGTTAAAAAATGTTTTAGGGCTTGCTTGTATGAGAGGTCCAGAATTAATTTTGTATAAAACAAACACTAACATTATTTTTTTACCCAAAAGTAGTTTCGGAGGGAGTTTATCAAACATACTTTTGAATGTTATTTAGAACATACTATAATGTTTATACTTTATACTATTACTGAACATCCAAGCACCTGATAAGTATTGATCGATAATCTCGTACTTCTTTTCCTTTTGTGCCCATATGTCTTTTTCCCAATAAAAAATCAACTAAGTTCGCCAAAAACGAATTATTGACCAATATTTTAGAGGTTAGTTGACAAAGGACTAACTTCCACATATAATAATTTCAAGGCAATTCCTTACACCTCCATATGGCCAGTCTAAATCCCCCAAAAACAACCAACTGAAGAGGAAAACAAATGCCTTAAGGTATACACATCTGCAAGTTATATATAATAGATATAGGCCAAGAGCCTATACTAAAACAAGATTCGACAATTGAATGCACGACCCAAATAATCTAGAAAGAATAATGTATAGACAATTGAATGCAGGAACCAAATATTCTAGAAAGAATAATGTATAGTTTGTGCATAATGGAGGTTCATTATGCAAACTAGATAAGCAAAAGCTCCACGAAACTGTCATAATACATTATCACCAATTGAAAGGGAGAATAACTTACCCATAGAATTTTTGGCCTTGGCTTGACCTGAACGCCCGGACTTTACATTTTTGTCTGCACTTTGCTTTTTGTCTAGGTCCAGCTGTTTCATGACATTCTCTTCAGTGTGTTTCATTAAACGGTCCTCACCTACCCATTCATCCCAACTGTTGGAAATATGTTAATGATTCTGTGTAACCTTGTTGAAGTTCATAATTATCATTGATAGCAAACAAATATGGGGAAATAATATCAATCAAGGGGATTCTCTATAAAAACCATAGGTCAATCAATACAAAGGCCCTAGAAACATATTTTTAAACAAGTTATATCAAGTGCCTTATGCCACTTTCATTTAACATGAGAAACTAACTTTGGAAATTTCCCAAATATCATTTAACAAGAACAACTACAATACTTCAGAACACGCATTGTGAACTGAACGATTGGCGTATCATGATTAAGACAATACCATTTCTACTTTTATTACTTGAACTCTGAACATGAAATGAAATAAAGCAAAGATTAAAAAAACTTACTTTTTATTCCAACCCTGCAAAACAAAACAGTAAAGCAAGCAGAAGTCAATAGCATATCCAGGAACCACTTTAAAAGTTTCACATGTTAAGCGATTCAAGATGCTAAAACACCACTTTGAAAAGTTAAAAGTAAGGAACACCAACCGATGTAAAATGAGGCCTTAAAAACATCTACCAGGAGAGAAATATTACGGTTAAACTTACAAGGTAGTGAACAAAGTATCTCCATTCATTCTTTTTGATTTCAGCCTTTTGCACCTGATGATCAAAGCATGAAGTAAATTATATCAGGGTTACACAAAAGTGTATAAAACACAATTTCTCAGCAAAAAATGATTAACTAGTATGAAACTTCACGTTATGTATACGAATATAGAAGAAGACACAAATTCAAAAAAAAAAACCCTAAATTTACTCTCAACTCAACAACTTACAAAAATATTACATCCTCTATGGATAAACAAATCCCGAACAAAAGTCTGTTAAACACAATTTCTCATCGAAAATGATTAATTAGTATGAAACTTCACGTTATGTATATGAATACAGAAGAAGACACAAATTCAAAAAGAAACCTAAATTTACTCTCAATTCAACAACTTTAAAAAATTCTACATCCTCTATGGATAAACAAATCGTAGGACCAAACCAAACATTAAATTAATCATACGTTAGTAAAATTATAATTAAAAAAAGGGTAAAGAAAACAAGTTGGAATGATGCAAAGCAAAACCACAAAGACCTTTCTACTTCACGAGAAAAGAAAAAATTAGTCAGAATTAAGTCAAAGCAAGGAGAATTGGCTATATAAACAAACAACTACGGACACGAAAACACGAAACCGAATCCCTAACACGGGAAAAAAAAAAAAACCTAGCGCGAAACAAATGCTGTGAAGTGAGTGAGTGAGTGAACAGCAACTATAAAATTCTGTTTTATCTACGGTCACAGAAAAAATGGGCAAATTACAAAAACGATAAACGACAAAAAGAACATGCACATTGAATTGAGACAACAAAGCATTCATTCAATGAAAAAACTAAAGAGAGAGAAAATTGGTTAAAAATGATCAGTGCCTTGGCTTCGTAGATTCGAGGGCCATGATAAGCGAGGACTCTCTCGCCCTCGGAGTAGAGACTGGGATTAGAAGGCGGAACATCGCCGGCGGAGGCGTCGCCGGAGGTGGCGGAATCATCCTTGGAAGAATTTCCCATTGTGTTGAATAAATGGGCGGGAACAAGAGAGCAAGAAAGGAACACGCTGTTTCAGACAACACAGCACAAGTGGGGTTTCGATTTTTCACTGCGCTATATATACTCGTTTGATTTGAACAGAGAGTAGCAGTTCTAGACGTTTTGAGCCGTTTTTTTTTTTTTTTTTGCTGGACCCTAACCCCACAGTTATAGGCCCATTAAGATTTTAAGATTGATGGTAAAACGGAATGGATAGGCTCAGAGTGTGTTTGAGAAATATTATTTTTTCATATTTCAGCTGTTTTTTATCTTAAAAGCTGTTTCATTGATAATCTATTATGTTTAGTATTTTGCTTAAATTTATTTTAAAAAAAAATTTTTAGGAGGAAAAAAAACTGTTTTATATTATCTAGTTTTTTCTACCTTAAAATTCTTGCGATTTGATTATTTTTTTTCTTAAAACTCTCTTCCCTGTTTATCTCTACAAAACTAACTTCTAAACAAATATTATTAAATTATACAAATAATTTCATACCCCTTTTTCGTAATTTATTACATAAAAGTGATTTTTTTGCACCACCCAAATGAAATAGATTACCTTGAAATCGCTTTTCAGCAAACAGACCTAAACAAAAACAAATTCTGATTATAAACGATTATCACAATAATCGATTATACAAAAATTGATTATCAACATAATTTTTTTTTCCAGCTTTCTCAAATACACTATAAAAAGGACTATTAGCCGTCGGGATGCGAAATTAGTTAGGGCTAAAATTGGACTCAGCAATTCTTACTCAAACAATTATTTTTCAGTAAAAATTGATACGTTTGGATAAATTAATTAAATTGTAAAATAATTCTTCTTCTTTTTTCATACGATAAATTTTCAGATCTTTTTCATTTAAATATTTTCCTTCTTACGACAAAGATCTTCAAAAGAGAAATGAAACATTCTTCAATAATTAATTAATTATAGACCATATTTTTCATTTGATTCTTTGCTAATACGGCAGATCCTCTTTTGATTATGTATCTTGTCTAATCATCACAAGAATGTAGTTGTCTTTATATGAAAAATACAGTTGTCTTGTCAAAATATTTTCCATTAAATTTTAGTATATCATATTTTCTATTGATTAGTTTTAGATTTTATTCATCATTTAGTTTATTTCATAATTATAAATTATAATTATACTTATAAATTTCTTCTTATTTATATTAAATTTGTTTATCAGTAAATTATTTATTTAACATATTTATACGATTCAAAATAAAATAAAATGATTAAAATATTTAATTATTTAAAATTTATATGATTTTTTTAATTATATATATATATTTAAAACATTATCATCACATGAACACGTATATGAGTAATACTTTAATTTTATTGTAGCTTTTAATGAATTATTTAAATGAATTTACCAAAAATTATATGAAAATTTTATGCGGTAAAAATTTATACAAAATCATTACTTTTTTATTTTTGAATAGAAACTTTACGGAGGAGAATATCTATCTTAGGCAAAAATATTGAAATAAATAAAATCTAAACTACTCCCAATTAATTCCCAATATACGTATTTTTTTTTTTTTTATCATTCAAAAAAGGACTTTCCTTCTACTTTTTTTAATTATCCAAATAATTAAATAAATTTGAATTTTGAAAAACAGACAAACAAATAAAGGGAAGTCTATAAATGGGATGTTGATTTCCCAACAAAGAAGGGGGAAAAAGTTAAGGCAACTTCCTAATAAGAAAAGAGAAAAAAAGAAAAGAAAAGTAGTAGTAGGACTATAGGAGGGAAATTGGCATTCGACTTAGTCCTACATATTGCAACTTAGTCCTTCCAAAAATAAATATTTCCTCATTCCTCCCTAAAAGGGCTTTCCCTAGCCCCTAAGCTTTCTAATAATTGTTTACTTTTTTTTTATCACATTTTTATTTTCATTATTTCAACCATTTTCTTTTATTTCATTTTTATTATACTACATAGTACATAGGGGTGTTCATCAACCGATCCAAACCAATTCAAACCGCAAAAACTAAACCGAAAACCAAAAAAATCGAAAACCGAAAAAACTGCTTAACTTTCATTGGATTTGATCGGATTTTGGATCTCATCGGGAAAACTAATCCAATCAAATCCAAACCGAACTATTATATACATATACTATTATTTCCAAAATTATAATATTACTCATACTTAAACATTGTTTTTCATACTTTTATATACGAATTAATACCCTCATTCAATTTAATATTTTTGTAAGAAGGACATATATTAGAATATTTAAAATAAATGTTAATGTCTTGAAGTTATATTTTGCTAAAATTTTTGATGTATATCATTATATTCTTGATTGAGTAAACATGAAAAATAAGAGATCAATTAAGAAAATTAGAAAAATAATTAGGTACAAGTTATTTATAGCTAATTCAAAGAAAAAAATAGGATAAGTAATAGTAGATACAAGGAATTAACATAAAAGAATATTTAACATAAAAGAACATGATAAAAAATATCAATAATTATTTTTCTCAAACTCCCAGAATTGGTCAAGAATTTTCCTCACTCGTCATCAAATCAAATAATGGTTGATAAGAACAAATAGTTATTGCCTTTCATAAATGTTCTATTGTTCTACTATAGAGAGAGGGGTTAAAATCGGTGTTGGACACTCTAAACTAGCTCTCTTAAATGAATATTATCTTTTGTCCACTGTTAAATTAGTATTAGTATAAAGGACACTTGACATAAGAAAAAAATTAAAGTAGGATAAAAATCGAATTATTCAATCTAATCCAAGCCGCAATTGATTGGATTGGATCGAATCGGATTTTCTAAAGGAAACAATCCAATCCAATCCAAATTGCATTTTATTTTCATCATTGGATCAGATGATTTTTTGACTCAAAACCGATCCAATCCAATCCGCGAACACTTATATACTAAGTAAAAGATGTCAACTCCCATTAAGCAATATATGTGTAAAAAAAAGTCCATAAATCAACCCTTACGAGGCTTTGCCTTTTTTATGAGTAATGTAGTTTTTTTTCTTCTTCTTTATATTCCATTTTACAGAAATTTCAACTTTGTCTTTCAAAATATGTTTTTTTTTTATGTTAAAAATTGGTTTGATCAAATTAACATCCCAGATAGTGGCATTTGGTTCATGAAATATTTTATTATCAGATAAACTATATTTTTGAGAATCTCATTCTCGGGAATATTTCTTTCTCACCTCCACACATGGAAATAAAGTTTTTCACTTTTGCTAATTATATTTTCAAGCATCTTTTATGCTTGAAAATGATTTTTAAAACCTGTACAAAACATGTGAAACTTTTATTTTCATGTTCATATTCCCAGAAATATTAAAATAAAACTCGTACCAATGATAAATTTTTTTTCTTAAGTAGTGATGAAAAGTTTACTTATGAAAAACTTGTTAATTTTGTTTACTCATAAATCATAATTTTTTTTTATGAATGAAATAAATCATAATTTAATAATTAGAAGAAATTAAGAAAAACTCTTTTTTGTTTTTTGAAAGGAAGAAAACTTGTTAAAAAACCAAATTCTTTTAACAAACTTAAGTAAAAGAACTTCCTAAGAGCATCTCTAATGTCAAAGGTTTAAGCCAACTCACTTTGGTTTTTTATGTGTACCTCACTATGGATTCCACTGTGTCACGTCACATTTAAGGAATCCGTCCATTTTTTACTCCAATAGTACATCCAATGGTTCTGTAAATTGGATCTTGGATTTGTATCTCTTTCTTCATCCCAATATTTGTGTATGCAATTTTTTTCCCTCCACTTTCCTGGCTGATAGTTTTTCTGGTGGATGAAATGCAAGAAAATGATTTTTTTAATGTTAAGCTTCCGTTCTATATATAAGGAATGATATTTAACTTTAAGCAATCTCAAAGTTAATGAACTGCCACGTAGATTGTCTCCTATGCACAATTTAGATCTTATACATGAAAACTCGTTTGTTGCTCTGCGTTGGAGATATTCTAACAAAATAAGAAAAAATGATTATAACACATAACTAACTAATTAATTGAACTTGTAAGCAACATCACTCTGTTCCAACTTTACTGTCGAAACTTTCAAAAAGAAAACATAGAACTATTTGAAGTATAGTACATTAATTGGACTATTATAGCATGTATAGTGAAATGAAAAAAAGTATACAAATTGAAGAAATGAAGGAATTAATAAATCTGAAAGTTGCTTCCTTAACAAAGGGTGACCCTAATATATTATTAATTAACTAACTAGTGTCCTTGACCAGGACTTGGACCTGAGTTCTTAATTCCACCAAGGGTCTTACTATTGGTAAATTTGTGACCCTCCCCTCCAGAACTTGGACCTGAGTCCTTAATCCCTCCAAGGGTGTCCATGTTGGTGAACTTGTGTCCCTGCCCCGGGCTTGGCCCAGATTGCTTGATTGCTCCAAGAGATAACCAATCATAGAAGCCCACGGCTTCCCTTCCAGGGGCTGAGTTCCCTGTCTCAATGATACTCAGTGGACGAGCATCTAAGACCATGAAATTAACCGAGTTCATCAACAAGAAGAGAACTAAAAAGGACTGAGTTTTGAGGATGGTATTGGTACTTGACATTTTTCTTAAAAAAATGTTCAAAACAAAGAAATTAATGCAATTAGAGAGACTATAAGTATGCAAACTTGAGGTTTTTGTGTAGGAAAAAGAGAGATAGATAGAGATTGAAGAAGGGAATGTTTAATGTTATGATATTTGGGAAGCATATGGAGTCCTTTTTATAGCATGGGTGGTAGCATTTGGTGTCTTGACTAAAGTGTATCCTAGTGTGCATATTCAAATGTGGCTTCAGCCACGAAATATCATTTTTCTAAATTCAAACTTTTCAAACCAACGTGTGTTATATTATATGGTTTTCTCGTGGAGGAAATAACTTAGATGGTTCTGATTTCTGAAAGTCTTAGTGAAAGTCAAATTGTATGCTAGTTGGGGAGAAAAACGATTATAACAGTATAAGAATTCAAGGAAAAAGGCAAGAACAAATTAGAAAATGGAAGAAGTAATGTCCAAGTTGCATAAGTTGGCTTATATTTTCTTAAAAAAAAAAAAAAATCAGTAGTTTTTCTTAGCGCACCTTTGGAGTCGTGGGGAAGTTTGTATGAGCTGCTTCAAGTTGAAGACCAAGGTCCAAGGTCATATGGTAAATACTAAATACTAAATAGTCCGTTGCGTCAAAGAAAAAAACTAAAATAGTCCGTAGGAATTTATTTTTTTTAACGAAAAAATGCTAAATGCTTTTCTATATACTCAATTCTTTAAGATAAAGCAATCGATAAAAGTTGTAATATAAATTTTAAAAAAATATCTGTCTCAAGTAAAGATGAATTTATGAAAAGGTTTAGTGTAACACCTAGTTTTTCGCTGTTTACTATTTTTATATCAGTAAAATAAATAGAAACGTTTAGAATTTTATTTTTAAACTTAGAAAATGATGTTGGATAAACCAAGATCATATCCATATTATACTTTACCGTAGAAAGCTACGATTAAATTTTGGGTCAAAAATTCAGACGAAACCCGGTCTGCGTTTTACTGACAATAAGGATTTTACTGCTCAAATGACCTAATATTGACTCGTGAAGGAAATGGTTAGGCTTTATTTTTAATTTCCAACAATTTTGGAAATTTTGAAAATTTTCACTAAAAAGTGAAACAATATATATTATCCTGGCGTTATATTAAATCGGGTGATTAACGGAGGTGAAAACGGGATTTGCGGGATCCGTTAACGGATAAATAGGATGTTGAATCATGTTGAGTCACCATGGATGAGTCACAAGATAATATCCAAGAGTAATGATTACTTTTTAGGGGAAAAGACCATTATGCCTTTATAGTTGATTTTAACTACAAGTTAACCTAAAGCAAGATTACACCTTTGTCCTTGGATTTTTACCATATTGACCCTTTTCCCCTTAAAACCCACGGCCCCAAGGCAGCCAAGAGGCCCATTTCCTCACCTATTTAAGGAGCACTTCATCTTCTTCAAAGAGTTTGCACTTTTTCCTCCATTAAAGTGTTAGGGTTTCTTAGTGATTTTGTGAAGAAAGTGTTGGATTCCTTGCCATTTTCTTGATTCCAAGAGGTAATCTGTAACACCCCACTAGGTATTACTACGTAACACATGCAGAATTTAAATGAAAGAAAAAAAAATAGTTTGCTGGTTGCTTTCGGAAAATAATTTATATAAGTACATAAACGCCTGAAATTTGGTATAAAAATTGGTCACTACTCCAAACCTAAGCCTTGATCGGTACACAGGCTTACAATCCTAGCCTGGCAAGTCTATTTAATTTCGAAATATACTTGAATAAAAACTAGTATTTTTACACAAATTTCGACAGAGTCTCCTCTGTAATTCGAACATCCCAGGTAAAAGAACACCTGCTAAAATAATTACATTTTCATTCCAGAATTCCAGTTACACTAAAATACATCCAGACAGTATCATTTTCGAAATAATTACATCAACAAGCTATAAACATCACATTCAAAATAAAGGCTCTCCGAGCCATACAAATACATATTATCAGAAATCTATAACATCTCAAAACCTAAGCTGGTCGTTCAAAAATCTATTTTTGGGGAAGACTCCCACTAATCTTACCATTAAAACCGATGTCTGACGTCTGACATCTCCAAGACTTGGAACTAATGTCCCCCAATGAAGCTGAAATCCACTCTTCATCACCTGTGGTCACGTACCAAGGTACGTCCCCAGACCATAACAGGTAAGAAAGGTGTCAGCCTCATAAGTCTGTTGTCGATCGCCCAAAACGAATGAAACTCTTACAGATCTTCGGTGCATCCACGATAAAACATTGCGACTCTATCAGGAATGTCACTCACATTCTTACTGTACTCAACTAACACTGATATCTTGATATGGATTAGGTAACCATCCTCATGACTTATGGGATAGGTCACACATCAACGACGTTTGGAAAAGATATAGGTTGAAATAGATCTAAAAGGAACAAGTTCTATCGAACTACAACAAGACTTGGCTTAAAGGATTCTGAAAAGAAATTTTCAAGAAAAGAAATTTTTCTCACTTTCACAAGAAAGCAAAGAGAAGGATTTCATAAATTCGAAAGATTCAGGAACATCCAATATGGAAAAATATTCTTTAATAGGTTCATAAGTGTAAAAATGTATGGCCTTTACACAATTACAAACATGAATCGAATAAAGTTCATTCATCCACAAGAACTTCCAACAGATTTAGGGAATCAAATGATGAATAGTTCCTAATCCCAAGAGGATTCATTCTTGGTACAAAGAATTTACAAAACGAAAATTTTTAGAAAGGAAATCAGTCTGGTCAAAAATCAGACAAGGTCACCTCTACCAGAAGTAGAAGCGATTTAGACTAAGTTTCATCAAGAAACTTCAGTTATCACTAAAGTATCGGTGTTACAACTCAAGAAGTAGTCATAACGAATTCTTTCAACGAAATATGAAAATTCCATACTGATGGATACCATCAATCAATCCATTCCAATGTCTAATACACTGAAGGTTATTTAGAAGTGTGAGTACAATTTCTCCCAAACCAGGAAATCAACTGGAATAACTTGAAATTCATGAACTAGCATAAATAATTCATGAGTTCTGACAGATTTCAAATCAAGATCAGAAAAATCTGTCTAACACGTACAAACTTCACCGTTGTGATTGTCTAATACAACCATAAGTACTTGTGGAACAATTGTCAAACTTACAAGTTCATAAAGGAATGAACAGTACAGATAAGAATTTCCTTAATCCTGAGACACTCACCCAAGGTTGAAGATTCGAATCGGCTTGCCTTGATTCCAACAGGTACAAGGCTTTCTAGACACGCTTAATCTGTTTTGTTGTTGTCCTGTGTTCTCCTCTAAGTTGTGCACGATCATGGACAACTTAACTTGTGTTTCAATCATGCGTAGATTTGGTCTGCCCTCACAATCTGAGTTAACGGCGCAAAGATCTAAGATAGGTCCTCACTCAAATCTGGTGATAACTCGTCCTCAAGTCGATCTTTACGTCGACGACAACTTCTCGTAATTGATCTATCAAATCAACTAAGCACGACAGATAATACTTGTTCTTAATCATTACTTCGTTGAGCTGTCAGAAATCCACGCAAAGTCAAGAACCCTCACACAACATTGGTGCTTCCTACGGAAGGCACTCGGTCTAACAACTGTTCAGACCACTTCAGACCACAGATCTTCTAGTTGAATCGAGTCGCTGAATCGAGTCGTCCAACTCGATTTAGCATTGTAGGCAACATCCTACACAAAGCGACAGAGATCTGACCAAATCTAGAAGCTAGATCAATCAAAAATCAATGTCCTTTGCTAACCGTAAACCTAGAATATTCCCAGGGAACATTCCCGGAAAATCCGTTACAACAGGCACTTTGTTTCGAATGCCTAACACAATTCGCAAGGATAATCGAATGTCATATCCGAACCCAAGTAACATTCAAGATCTACGGTTTCCCAGGACATAAAACCCTTGGAAAACCATCAAGAAAACATATACTTGTGCATCAACACACATTGCTTCAATAAGAAACAATTCAAACAAGAACCAACCAGAGATCACACAACAAAAACTTAACGGACCTATTCCCCAAAGATCCCGAAAGACTCGACCAGCTCTGATACCACTTGTAACACCCCCACTAGGTATTACTACGTAACACATGCGGAATTTAAATGAAAGAAAAAAAAATAGTTTGCTGGTTGCTTTCGGAAAATAATTATATAAGTACATAAACGCCTGAAATTTGGTATAAAAATTGGTCACTACTCCAAACCTAAGCCTTGATCGGCACACAGGCTTACAATCCTAGCCTGGCAAGTCTATTTAATTTCGAAATATACTTGAATAAAAACTAGTATTTTTACACAAATTTCGACAGAGTCTCCTCTGTAATTCGAACATCCCAGGTAAAAGAACACCTGCTAAAATAATTACATTTTCATTCTAGAATTCCAGTTACACTAAAATACATCCAGACAGTATCATTTTGGAAATAATTACATCAACAAGCTATAAACATCACATTCAAAATAAAGGCTCTCCGAGCCATACAAATACATATTATCAGAAATCTATAACATCTCAAAACCTAAGCTGGTCGTTCAAAAATCTATTTCTGGGGAAGACTCCCACTAATCTTACCATTATAACCGATGTCTGACGTTTGACATCTCCAAGACTTGGAACTAATGTCCCCCAATGAAGCTGAAATCCACTCTTCATCACCTGTGGTCACGTATCAATGTACGTCCCCAGACCACACAATATAATGCAAAGGTGAGTTACCAATATATGAGTTTTATAAGATAACCACATGCGTGACACAAAAGAAACACATTTTCATTCATACACACATCCATACATAATATATCCAAGTACATCATAGGGTTTCGTGCCCTCGCATCATCATTTTTAAAATTATGTATGCAACACTTCAATAATTGTTCTCTAACATTATACCTAATCTCATGAGATATCAACAACACGTGATGAGTTGATCAGGCTCAATAGCCACTCAAGGCAAAGGCACTCAAGCCAACGGCACTCAAGCCAAAGCCACTCAGGCAACGCCACTCAGGCAAAGGCACTCAAGCCAACGGCACTCAAGCCGAATCCCACTGTAAACTGTCCAAAACCAAGGCACAGTAATACAAAAATGGGCTCATTGACCACCAAGGTACAATGATAATAACACATGAATATCTCCGTGATACCATGATTAACTTTATAGACACGTCTGCCTTAAATGCATGTAAAACCTTTTATTCTCGTCATTTCTCTTTGTGTATAAAATTTCCCCTGTTGAAGCACAAAACGCTTACAACCATCATTGTTTTAAGTATCTTAACTCTTTTATTAACAACACAGGACCTCAAGTCCGAATGCTCAATCACGAGACCCATAAACCGATGCACCAGTTATAGGTTCGTGGTAATAGAAAACATTTTAAATGTTTAAACAGTATTCCTCATGTATACAGTAGATATCCAATCTACAAGACCTCAAGTCCGAAGGACACTCAGTCCACAACACCAATGAACCTTAGTACCCCGACGTCTCGGTTACTAAGTTCAAAACCACTTTTAACACGATCTTTCGTTCTGTGAAAAACAAGTTCAAAAACAAATTTGACGTTGAAGAAGTTTTCTAGCGGACCAATTTTGAGGCAAGAAGTGATTAAGTTTTGATTATGTCTTACGAGTATGATAAGCTATGGCGAAATGTTTCTAATCTTTGAGGTCTTATTCTGGCAAATATGTGGTTAATGATCCACAGTGGAAACTGGACATTTTAAATCCGAGATTGCCATTGGGGAGTGTCCACCTGGATTTCTTGGCTTTGTTTTGGTACAACTCCTAGTGGTTATGGCCTTAGAGAAACTCTGTTTTATAATCTCTTTTCTCGGCTGCAAAATAGAAGAGAAGGGCATATGTGATACAAGCACTTCCTTGCATAAGTGATGGAGCTCTGTCTTTAGATGGAGGAATTGTTAGGAGTTGTGGTGTATTTTCCTTGGGCAATAGGGTAGATGTGCATGTGAAATTCCCTAAACCAGGGATATCAACGAGGCTTGATAACCAAATTGAAAATGAGAGGCAAATGAAGGATATGAAATCGAATAAGTAAAAAGATTCTAGAGGAATTAAGAAGGGAATGGACTATGTTGGATGTGGTAAGGTTCAATTTCAATAAGAAGATTGAATTTCTTAGGTTCTTGGCGCAAAGTTTATCATGTGCAACTCAGGCTCAGGAGTAATTTAAGGATAAATAGAATGACATAAGAATTGATCCTATTATAGAATTATAGATGAAAGGAATGAAGCGTCGAGAAATACAAAGTAGGATCTTAAGATCAAGGTGTAATTACAAAATCCTGTTTAGTTTTGAGCTACGAAATTTCGAGGACGAAATTTTTTTTTAAGTGGGGTAGTAATGTAACACCCCGATTTTTACTGTTCTTCAATATTGAAGAATATATAGTAGTTATTCCTAAGCCGAACGGGAGCAGTAAAGATGAGTTCTTGAGAAACTAAGTTGTTAGAAAAGTTTAAGAATTTTGATTTTTGGATAATTCCAACTGAAGTGATTCTTCACTACTAACACCAAGTTCAACACTAATTTTACCCCATCATACATCAATTTTCAACTCAAAGTATACAATTGTAGTCTTAGTTTCCTTTGAACATATTTCACCATTCCAAACTATAACATAGTCATACATTTCAATCTTAAAGTACACTCTTTCGTAAATGTTATGATTGAAAGAAAATTATTTTCATATTCCACTCTATTTAATGTTAGATTTGAAAATAAATTGGTTTGACATTAATCGGAGATTAAATGTTGGACCGTGGATTTTCTTAGTTGATCAATTCAACTATCAATCTCTACTTTATTTCAAATTTTGAAAGTATATATTTGTCACATATTATTTTTAGATCCAAGGACCCATATTATTTATTTTTCTAGACTCAATCTCAGCCACTCATTTTGTACCTACCTATTAAGTACATGAGAACTAAATGAAAGAAAACCCCAAAATCCCCTCCCTTCCCTGTACCGTGCGCGACATTTCCCCCTTATTCTTTCTTCTTCATTTTCTCTCTTCCTCCTCTCTAACCTCAAACTCCATCTTCTCCTCCTTTCCTCTTGAAGCAGCACTGCACGCCACCACCCTGCAGCAGCCGTCGACCACCGCTCGTTGACGTGAGGGCGAGGATCGCATCCCTGCTCACGTCCGGTCGCAGCCCCGCGTCGAACCGCTGTCGCACCACCGCGGTAAGCACCCCGTGCCGCCGCCTTCCATGGTGGTTTCCCACCATGTGAGTTCCTCTTAACCTCTTTTATTCCTTCCCTCGAGCTTATCTTCTCTTCTTTGGTCATGGTTGCTCCAGAAAACGCCGTTGCCGTCACTGTCAGTCGTGCCGTCGCCGTCCGTCGCCGCGAGGAGCATCACGACACCACCACTGCTTCTTCTTCTTCCTTGGGTGTTACATAATCGGGGTGTTACATAATCCATTCTCATCATCCTTATTTAGCATCATGTTCTTCATTGAATTTTTCATTTTGAAGTCTTTTTCATTATGATGCATTTTAGGGTTCCTAACTTCAAAAATTCATAGAAATTCATAGGAAAGTCCAAATGAGATGAAACCAATTTCTATAATCCTATTATCACCTCTATATTCTAGATCTAGAAGCTTGCTTGAAACAAAAATTTTGAACCCTATGAATCCCATGAGGCCGAACCTAGGGTTTTGGGGGGGGGGGGGATTTTGTTCAATTTCTTAACATGATTCAATCTTATAAATTGTATAGGTATTGGATCTATGTTATTTGAGTTAAATGAGGATCTCTAGACCATTTTAATGATCATGGCCGAAACTCATTTGTTGAGGGTTTGGAAGATTTAATTTTTATTCTTATGCCATGATCATTGATTTAGGGTTTTAAGTGAATATAGGTTCTTAATCCAAGAGTTTAGAAATTTTGGTAATTTTTAACTCCAAAACCAGCCCTAGGCCGAAACCAACATGTAGGATTTTAGGTTTCATTAAGTTGTTTGTTTGTTAATTGATTGTTGTATTTAATGAAGGATAAGCTAAGTTGTCGTATACGCGCGTCGTTAGCATTGTTTGGAATTCCGACGAACAGGTTTTCAGAGACACCTTGCTTTAAGGTAAGGGGATTACCTTAGGGTTTTTTTTTCTGATAGCCATGTATACTTGTTGTGTTTGTATTAATTATCTGGTGTATGTAATTCTTACGTAGTTAGCATTAGTCGTTTATTAATTATCTGCTGTTAATTGTTTAATTATCTGCATTTAATTATTTGTTATTTTATGGCATATCTTTAATTATTACTTGATATATTATTGACATGATGTATTTATTTGCTGTGGATTGTGGTTTGGAAAGCCTGACAGTGGTCAGAGCTTAATTAAATACGGGTTAAAAGCAGTTAAACGCTTTTTATGAATTAATGAGTTTAATTCAAAAGAAATAGTAATAGAATATTACTTGGTGATTTATTTGATGAAAAATGGAAGAAAGTGGAAAATAATATTATTTTAATTATTTAACAGCGAAAGAACGTTTTATGAGTTATATAGCGGGCGTAACCGTGAAAATATTTTGGTACTGCTAATTTTCACCTAAGAAATTTCTAAATATTAGAAAATGAGGTTTTAAGCGAAAAAGTTTCGCAAATAATTTATTACAGTGTTGGAAAAATTATTTTACGATAAAGAGTCTTATTTTTACCTAAATGCGTTTCAAACGGCAAACGACGGACAATTCCATCAATATTTGTGAAAGTGGTCTTAAAAAGGGTAATACCGTGTAATACTGAGAATTTGTCTCAAATGAGGTTTCCAAGTTTAAATTATCAATTTTTAATTAACAATGAGTTTTCAGGAATTTTTACAAGTTTACAAAATGAATTTCCAACGTAAAAGGATTTTCGGTAAACAATGAGTTATTTCCGTCAACTTCGATAAGTTGAGGAAACTTTGTTTTTGTATTTCACAAAAAAAAATGGTTTGAACGAACCTAGCAACCGAGACGTCGGGTCTAGAGTTCTAAGAGGTTGAAGTTGTGGACTAAATGTCCTATAAGAGGTGTTTCAGGTTTTGTGCACTAAAATCTACGTATCTACGACTGGTGCATCGGTCTAGATTTCGTGATTTGCACACTTTTGACTTAGAGTCAATTATGGTTTGAAAGAGGTTTGAAAGAGGTATTAAACTTGAAAGTTTAAAATGTTGTTTTGGTCGTGAGATTTTAACTCCGACAACCAAAGATTGAACACAAAGAAAACAACGAGAAGCAAACGTTTTTCATGCATTATAGGGCAGACGTGCCTTTGCATAGGACTTGAATGCTTGATGGCAAGTATTCATGCAGTTTGCATCACTGTGCCTTGATGGATATATGACCAAGAAAACCATGTGCTATTTATAGACACCACTTTGCCTCGTTGTGGACTGTGGAATGGTTATTTGAACTTTGCCATCTCTGGCATTGATTCTGCCTTATTTGGCATTTGGAGCCTGATCAGCTCAGTTACTTGATGGTTGGAGCTCCGGAGATTAAGTCTCAAAGTTAGTTGATCATATTGAAGTGTCATAGTTTTAAAAACGGTTACGACTGTCGGGTATGAAACCCTGTGATAAATATATATTGTATATTGTTTATCTTTGAATGTTTATCTTTGAATATTCATGTTAGGTGGTAATTGAAAGTTGTATATGTGGTTGTCATTTTAAAATCCAGATGATTGGTTCTCACCCTTGCATGTTTTATTGTTGCTTTTTTCTCTGTATGGGTATTGTTATTATCTGAGTTTAGATGGATCCGGCCATACCGTTAGCCCACACAGGGTTTCGGAGCCTTCATTTTGAGGACGCCGATAACATCAATGCGTGGGTAATCCACCCGGGAGCCCATGTATTTCGCTATACCAGGCATATACATACAGTAGAGGGTACACTCGAGACGGGGCCCCAGAGAGAGCATCGGTAGATGGAGACGGTTGAGGTATCTCTACCACCATTATGGCTACTTGCACAGCACTTGGTTGATCATGGACAGATAGAGGCTCAGCCCGTAGCTGAGGCAGCACCTGTGCCAGCTCAGGAGGCGATTATAGCGGACCCAGAGGAGATGGTCATTGATCCCGAGGAGGATCCAGAGGAGTTTGTGGAGGATGTACCTGAGTACATTCCTTTGGATGATGATGACGATTCACCTGATGAGGGTGTTGCTGTGTCATCATCTGACTCATCGGCAGGGAGTGGGATAGACCCTGGTTTTCCCAAAGGGTATCATTAGTCTGTGACCAGCTGTAGGTAGTTTCATTTTTGGGGTAGTGATTCTGTCTGTTGTTCTGGTTACTGAGAGCCATGTTTTTTGTAAATGGCCTAGACGTTTCACTATGTGTCTTTATGTTGTTATTTACTTTTCTTAGTTGGAAAATGGCCTGTTCTGATAAAGGCTATATAGTTCTGTACAAACTGATGATGCATATAGATATGTATATATATATGGTGTGTTATTTATGTTGTTAGATGTTGTCAAGTTAACAGGTAAAGGAAAAAAAAAATTTATCACCATTTTTGGTATTAAGTGGAGTTTTAGAAAACGTTATTTTCCGAAAGCAACCGGCATAATTGAATTTTATTTTCCGCACGGGTTACTATGTGACGGCCCACGGTAGGGTGTCGCATTTAGAGCCACTTTAGTTTGTTTCTAGTTTTCTTTTTTCATTTCGTATTTCTATAAATAATTGCAAAACTATTATATTTTTTTTATTTTGTTTCTTATTTTCAAAAACTTGTACATGGAATATTAAAAATAATTTTTGTTTGTTTTCACTATTTCCTGTACAAATCTTTGAAAATAGAAAAATAAAAATAATGTGGTAGTTTATAATTATTTTTGTTATACTTAATTGTGAAATCAAAAATGAAAATGGAAAACTGAAAATAAATCAAACGGGCACTTAACTTTTAAGTTTTTAAATAATTAACTTGGCCGAGGTCTGATTCTTATTAGAATCTGTTGTTAGTTATTCCTAAGTAGTTTTATGAATGTTATTGAACTTAAGGTCTATATTGTCGTTGAGACGAAAGAGTTGTATATTACCTTTAATCTTAAGCTTTTGATAAAAAAATAAAAAAATAAAAAAATAAATTTCTATTTTTTTTTTTGTAACATCAATTTCTATCTATTAAATAATAGTAATTGTAAGGCTAAATTATACTTTTGTTCCCCTATCTTTATTTTAAGTTTCATTTTGGTTCTTCTTTTATTTTTTTGTTCTGTTTTAGTCCCTTATCTTTATTTTAGGTTTAAATATGGTCCTTTCAGTTTAAAATATGGTATGAAGAAGACCAAACTGATATAACTTTTGCAAAATACTAGATGATTTTGGAAAATATAAAATAAATGAGGGACTATTTTGGGGGAAAAAAGGGGACCACGCTGGTTTAACTTTTGCAAAATGAGGGATCATTTCAGAATAAAAAATAAAAGAGGAACCGTATTGGTATAACTTTGAAAAACAAGGGACCAAAAGTATAATTTAGTCTAATTGTAATAATACTAGAGTTCTTGCCCGTGCACTGCATGAGGATTAGGCGATTCTAAAAGATAAAATATACGCCGATAAATTAAATTGGAGTATGAGAATTTTGTGCATCGTTTGATAGGAGATATGAATAATTTCGCAAAACACATAACTTTTGTCTATGAGCTTAATAATCATAGAGAAAAATTTTCTTCATATTTTTTTTTAACATTTTGTCTCTCACCCCCCTTTATCTATCATATTTTCTTCATTGGCCCCCCTTATCGTTCACATAAATTTTAAGAATTCTTTGTAATTTGAGAATAAAAAAAATGGGAGGTTGAAATTAATTCTCTGTATTTTAAAGTAAGAAAGAATCAATAAAATTAAAAGGAGGATAAGCATTGAATATCAATATCAAAAGGTTGGCAAATATGAGAGAGAGATGAATGAAATTTATTGTAGCAATTCACAATACATGGTATCTAAAAAAAAAATTGAATTTAAATATTTTAAATAAGGGTTTTAAAACACAGTGAGCTGGTTCACTATGGGAAGGGAAATTTTTATTATTTCAAGGCACGGATTACGGGAAAGACAATAACCATTTAAAATTTGATATATTTGTAATAAATGATAATGATGATTCAAATTAAATGAAAAAATATAATAAAAAAAATTCAAAAACAAAGAGTTGTTATCCACTTTTAAACAATTCTCAAGGTGCTTTTAATGTCTTTTTAATTGTTGGGCTTTGAAAATATTGAATAAGTATCGGAAAGATACACACATCATTTATTTTCAGAAGATAACAATAAAATGTATTATTATTTCCTATTTTTGTTTTTTACAACAATTTAAATTATTTTGTATTTCTAGTTTCTAGATATGGAAAGGATTTAGAGGCTTATAAAGGAAGCCATTTCATGACATCGTGACACCTGTCCAAACTTTTCTTTTAATGGGACATTTTGTCCCCCACCCCGCTTTATCTATCATATTTTCTTCATTGCCCCCTTTTTATCTTTCACATAAATTTTAAGAATTCTTTGTAATTTGAGAATAAAAAAATGGGAGGTTGAAATTAATTCTCTGTTTTTTCCAAGTAAGAAAGAATCAATTAAATTAAAAGAAGGATAAGCATTGAATAACAATATCAAACGATTGGCAGATATGAGAGAGAAATGATGAAATTTATTGTAGCAATTCGCAATGCATGATATCTTAAAAAATTTTGAATTTAAATAGTTTAAATAAGGGTTTTAAAACACAATGAGCTGGTTCACTATGGGAAGGGAAATGTTTATTATTTCGAGGCACAGATTACGTGAAAGACAATAACCATTTAAAATCTCATGAAAATATGTATTAATTATTTTTCTTAGTTAAAAATCAATAAATTAAAAATAAATCTATTAAATTAATAAATTTATTTTTTATTAAGAAACCAATTTAAAAGAAATCATTAAAAATTAATAAATTAAGAAATCAAGACATTGAAACCTATTTTGGTAGTCACGGTGTATCGAAATCATAAAACTATTTGAAGGATAATTATTTTTCATACATTGACACTCTGCAAAAATAAATTTGAAATTTGAATCATATTGAAGGATAATTATCATTACTTTTAAAATATTCTTAAAATACTTTCATGATCTAACTGGTATTATACATCTCCAAACATTTAATACTATAATTGATTCTCAATGTAATATATTTAATAATGTAAAACATTTTATAAAAAAAATTCTAATCATCTGGAAAAAAAAATCTCTTGAAAATCTATATTAATTATTTCTCCTCATTAAAAATCAATTAAATTACTAAAATTTCTTTTTTTTTAATTAAGAAACGAATTTAAAAGAAATCAGTTAGAAATCAAAACATTGAAACCTATTTTGGTTGTCATAAAATTATTTAAAAGATAATTATTTTCGATACATTGAAACTCTGAAAAAATAAATTTAAAAATTTATATGACATTTGTATGAATTTATATTAGTTCTTACTAAAGGTATAAAGGTACCTTATCTTTTTGTAGGCTCTTTTCCCCAACATTACACTCATTTTTGCACATCTTTTAGCACTCGTTGAACACCTTAAAACACTTTAATAAGGATTGTTATTTTAATAGATATAAGATACAGAATTATAACAACACAAAGGATGAAATTCTTTTATATAACATTATTTACATCCCATTATCAAGAAACAAATGATATTTCTTTTCACTAAACATAAATTGCTTGCAAACAGAAATAAATTCATTTAATTTGGTAAACTGTAATCAAATCGGTTAAAGGAACAATTTCAACTTTACATTGCAATGACCATTTAGGATCAGTTAGGTTGACTGACAAAACAATGACAACAACAAAAAGGATAATAAAATGAACACAATCACAAAAACATCCAAATGGGCAGAAGACAATTGCATGATCCAGAGGGAAGAAGTCCATGGTTGCTTCATATTTAGAAGACATATTGGCAATAGTAGCATAACATATTAGAAAATGTGAACATCATGACCTGCAGATAGAATATCAATATCTCAGACCATAACCAAAATTAGATAGAATAACATAAACAATTTAAAAATGTGATCAAATTATGAACCTTGTAGCATCAAGGAATGAGGAATTAAGTCTCTTCCCTTCTGGTTGCTCACTTTCTGTGTTTCATATATCAATGTAAATAAAATGCCTTCCTAAAGTTATGTCGAACCGTTCCAGGAGAATCTTTTCTTTATTATTCTGTGTTCTTTCATCATCACTGAGCAAGTGAGAAAAAGCTGAAAAAATATAAATTATTTGGTAAAAGTTTTTGGAAATAAGTAAATTCACATAGAGATATTGTACTTGAGAACCATGATTTCGTTGCACCACCATGTGGTCGTCTTCTGCTCTCATGGCTGTGGTCACAATGGGTAGAGACCTCGTAGCAGTGGCGGTCCCATCACATCATTGGTGGTCTGGACAGAAAGAGAAAGGGAAACAGATCGAGAGAGAGAGAGAGGGAGATAAAGAAAAAAAAAGGAAAAGGAAAAGGCGGAGTTACCTCACCGAGAGAAAAAGGCAAAGAGGAGGTTGCCATGGAGAGCGTTGGCCGAGCGGCGATTGTCTCCTCGCAGGTGGTGGTGGTCTGGAGGATTTAGACGACAGAGAAAGGGAAAGAAGAAAGACAGAGGAAAATGAAATTTTTGGGTTTGGGAGAGAGATAGAGAGAGAAGGCTGTTGTGAAGAAAATGAATAGCTACTATTTATTGTCTGGTTAAATGCAGAATGAATTTATTAGTTACCATTTTCAATGTATTGAAAGTATACATGTGAATTTTGAAATTTGAATTTGAATTATATTTTCTGGTTGAATGGAGAATGAATTTATTAGTTACTATTTTCAATTTATTGAAAGCATAAATGTTAATTTAAAATTCGAAATTTGAATAAAATAATAACTAATAAATTTAAAGTAAAGTGCACAAATGGGCTAGCCACTACAATCTGATAGAAATATTTCTATTAATAGAAATATCCATATAGGAGGCCCAATATCCAAATTAATGTAGTCGTGACACCTGTCCAAACTTTCCTTAGAATGGGAAAAGAATTGTATTTTAATAATATAGATATAGATATAGATGGGGGGCTGTGTTTGCAATATATTGTGCCCAGTCAAGCAGTCATCTATGATCAATATGGCATATTAGAATATGGATAGGAATAGGATGGGCCAAAGAATTAATAGAGAATATGCATATGCCAATCACAACAGAAAACTGTACTCACTCTATATAGATAGCACAACTTACAATTTATTAGAGCTTCTTTGTTTATATGTGTAACACCCCCCTTGGGCATTACTTTGTAACATGTGCGGAAATAAATAAAACAGTTATTTGCTGGTTGCTTTCGGAAAATTATTTTACTTTAGGTCAGAAAACTCGGTTGTAAAAAAATTTCTTTCTGAATACTTCAGCAAAGTGATATACCCAACAGCAAAGTAACAATCACATTAAACTTAATAATACACATAAACTGGGTTTGTTCATAAATCAGGCCACCACAACATATACGTTTTCTTGAAATTATTTCCATACTGAGAAATTACAAACCATACCAAGGATTGCAGAATCCCCTAAACCAATTTTCTCAAAAGTACATAATACAAGGAAAAATCCTAAGCTGGTCACTCTATAAAACATCAACTGGATCTCACCACTATTACCAATCTCTGCAAAGATCGGGATTAGTATCCCCAATTGCAGTTAAGACTTCCTTTGCACCATCCACTACCAATACCAAGGTACAGCGGCAAAAACGAGTAAAACCTGATATATTGTAAGGGTGAGACACCAATATATGGATATAAGCACGATAACTACATGCGTGACACACAAAACACTACACAGTTCATACAACATAAACTTCTCGGAATAACAAGTAATTTACCAATGGGTTTCATCCTCAGACAGTCATTGTCCTTTATAAAAGAAATTAATGACACTACACAGTTCAACGTCTAACTTTATATCTAGTCTCCCGGAGATTCACTTACCAAATAAATGAGTTGATCAGGCTCTTGAATGTCACATTGTCCAAACTCTTGGTACAATGGTCAACAACATAATGGCACATTATCCGAACTCCCGACACAATGGTCAACAAAGCAAATGGCACATCGCCCAAACATCCCGGCATGATGGTCAACAAAACAAATGGCACATCGCCCAAACATCCTGGCACGATGGTCAACGAATCAAATGGCACATCGTCCATTAAGGCACAATGGTCAACTCTAAATGGCACATTGACCATAAAGGCACAATGGTCAACTAAACATGAATATCACCATGATACCATGACTACTAAACACACTATAACATGAATATCCTCAAGATATCATGACTAACAAATAAACTATAACATGAATATCATCCAGATATCATGACTAACCACTACCGTATAACATGAATATCATCAAGATACCATCATGACTAACAAATAAATCGTTAAGTAAAACCCGTTTACAGAAAATCCTTTCTGTTGTAACTCTGTTATAAAAAGACAAACCATATTGAAATTCATTTTCTTTTGGAAACCCTTCTTTCCGAAATAACGTCTAATCTTCGTAAAATCATTTCTCCGAGAAACTCTAGTTCTTAAAAAAAACGATCTTAAAACTAAATCCATGCGTGAATGATTATTGCTATTTTTAAGAATGCGTTCCATAATTATTTTCGGAATTCACCGTCTTTTCGCATTTTAAAAACGTTTTAAGTCAAAACTTGCTCTTTTCCACTTAAATAATTTTCTAAAATCATGATTAAGTTATTTTCGAAGATTAATTTTATAAAATAACTTTTTATAATATATTGGATTTATCCACCTAAAAATTAATGGTACAAAAATAATTTGACAGTTACGTCCTCACTGTAACTCATAGTTCACTGTTACACCGATAAATCATTAAAATAATGATATTTTCAACTTTTTTCTCATTTTCAACCAACCAAAAACCTAAGTAATATTACATTACTATTTCTCATCAATTAAAGTTCATTATCCCATAAAAACTTTTTAACACTTTGAACCTCATTACTTATTGAGCACTGACCACTGTCAGGCTTTTCAATCCACAAATAGCATCAACGATTCATCAACAATATTATAACAATTCACCCAGGCAGATCATGCATCAAAACATTATAATACATAACTGCAAATCAATAACACTGATAAGATAACAGCATCAAATAAATTCCAAACAACCACATCCAACACGGATAAATATTACAAACCACACATTAAATCACACACATAATTATCGGGAAAAATCCCTCAAGTAAGCTCCCTTACCTCTTGAAGCTACAGATTTCCTCAGTGAATTTCTTCTAAGAATCCTGATTCCTCCACGAACTCACAACAACAAACAACACTTGTCCTTCACAACAAATCAAATCCAAATCAACAAATGAAACCACAAAATCCATCTAATCCCTATGCCTATGTTTCGGCCTTCATAGGTTAATTAGGCTAGGGATGTTGAAAATTTCTCTCCTTATGGATTAATGATCCTTAAGCAAGATTAAGGCATAAACAAAGCTTACTTAACAAAACTTGAAACAAAATCATCTTAACCCCAAGGTTAAGGGTTTCGGCCATGAGAGGGTTTTGTGGCTAAAGATTTCTAAAAAGTCTTTGGATTAGTGGTCCTTAAGTACTTAAGACATAGGATTAGTGATTAATCAATAAAGATTGAATCAAAATCTTCCAAGTTCCTCCATGCATAGTTTTGGCCAAAGCATAAAAATATGGCAAGAGATTTTAGTTTGATACAAGAACTTGGATTCAATATTGCTACACATGAGAAAGATGAGATCTATGATCACTTTCTAAAAATTGAACAAAAGTTCGTCCACCCACTTTTTATAGAATTCGGTTTTGACAAATTAAATGGGGAGGAAAACTTTGTTTGCAACAAACTCTTGGATTATGATAGTAGAGATGATAATAAGAACATAGAAATTGGTTTCACAATTTTAGGATTTTTCTATGATTTTCTAGAGAATTTCAAACTTTCTAGATCTAGAAATTGAAAATTATGAACAAAGCTTTAGATCATGAAAATACATGAAGAACATATAGTTAAATGATGATGAGGACCATGGATTACCTCTTGGAACTTGAAAAATGGCAAAGGATAAGCAAGTTGCTTCACAAACCAAGCTTATGGAGTTTGAGAGAAAATGGAAGAATGGAGAAGTTTGGAGAAGATGAATGAAGCTTGGAGAAGGAGATGGCATCATCTTAATTGATGAAGCAATCCTCATGGGCCTTGGGCTTGAGCCTTGCAAAATTAAGCTTGAGAAGTTCAAGCCCACACACTTGATTTTCAACACAAAAACACTTAAGACAATTTTGAAGACATAGGAAAGTTTGAGAGTAGAATTTGCTTCATGGAAAGTGAGTTCATGACCATGATATTAGGCCTCAAAAACCGCAGCCCAACATGGTTTGGAAGAGCCAAAAATTGATCCACTTCACTTAGTGTATCATGGAAATTAGTTTAGGGATCAAAATGAATTAAGATAAAGTTTAAGGATCAAAATGCAACTTCAACTTAAATTGTCATCATGAACTAGTAGGAAAATATGTGGTGAATAAGTGAGGAGAAGTGTGGCTCTTTTTGGACCATAAGAATTAACCGTGGTTAAAATTTAACTCAACATCGGTTAGGTTAAACTTAAAGGTATTTTGGTCATTTCACTTGAAAATTCCCGATTACTGAAATTTAAAGCCGGACTCCTTGTCCTCTCTGCTACACTAATCCCTCCTAATATCTCAGCTCCATAATTGACTCCGTCGTTTGACCGACATATTCTCCAACTTAGGTTTTACGCGTTTTCTTAACAATTACGTCCGAATAAAATAATAGTATTTCATTCCTAACGAATTTTTCTGAAATGTGGAAAATCGTCCGAGGCAAAATATAAAACCTAATGGTTTCGTTCACGAGCCGAAATTATGGTTTCTCATCAGTAAAAACTTACTGTCAGTGAAAACACAGAAAACGCAGATCGGTTTCCGTCTGAATTTTCATTCCAAAATTTCCCCGTAACCTTATAAAAATAAGTATGACAGGGAAATGCCATTAGTTTATCCAAAGTCATTTTCTAAATCTCGGATAAGAATATAATCATTTATATAATTATTATCGATATTAGAAAGTCGAAAAATCGGGATGTTACAATATGAGTGCTTTTATATAGAAAAAAATATTATTTGAGTTAGCTTAAATATGTAACTTATTGACTCCAAAATGTTGTTTTTAATTTTAGCTTATTTTGAGAAGTCAACTTTTTTGATTTATTGAAAAACCTTGTGTCAACTTATACAGAAAGTTGTTTTGCATATTTTTATAGATTCTAAAAGTGCTTATGATATAAAAGATTTTCACCTAAGTCCTTTTTATATAAGCGCTTAAATAAGTTGTTTATCCAAATTGGACCATAGCGGTATAATTTGGTCGGGTTGGTTAAGCGGGTTGGACCGAGCTGAGTGGATTAAATATAGAAAAAAAAACACCAAATCAATCAAAATGGATTGATTTGAATTAGTTTGGGTGGGTCAATTTCAAGACGTATCAAACCTAAATCAAACCAACTCGAATACTAGCGGGTTGATTTGAGCAGGTCATTGTGTTATTGGATGACTTTTTTTTTCCTTCCAAAATACAACTTAAAACTTTTAGGCAACATAGGTAGATTGGTCATATACGTGTTTTTTTTTTTTTTTACTTTTCACATCGGTCCTATAAGTTTTTTTTTAAATTTGTCCTACATGTTATGTTCGTTTCCACGTTAGTCCTTTCAGTCAATTTCGACCTAACGCCGTCAGTTTGTACTCGACATGGCTATCAAGTTAGTCTGACACGTGACTTTTCATCTGACTCCGTAAGGTCGAAGTGTATGGAAAGGACTAACGTGGAAACGAAACGTAACATGCAGGACCAATTTGGGGAGAAAACTTATAGAACCGATGTGAAAAATAAAAATAAAAAAAGCATAGGACCAATCTACCTATTTTGCCAAACTTTTAATATTGTCATGTTCTAGCCCATTGAAAAAAAAATTACACAATTGATAAAAAAAAAATACTCTTAAAGAGAAGAACAATAAATTTTAATTATAACATAGAAAATATCATGCTTGAATTGACATCTAAGTAGCATAAAATCTTGTCATTAACACTACAAAAAAAGCTATTTTAGCGATCAAATTTAACCGGTTGTTAAATATAGAAATTCGGTCGCTAAACATGAAAATTTGATCACTAAATCAGTGGCTAAACCATTTAGCGGCCACCAGATGGTTTAACGATTAGGCAATCCGCTACCACATTCGGTGGTCGCTAAATGGCTTAGCGACCGGTTTTTCCTATTTATTGACTGAATTCGGTGGTCGCTAAACATCTCTTTTTTGTAGTGTAAAGTTGATATATATATATATATAACAATTATAAGAATTTATGTTAGTCCCAACTCCAAATGAGGATAAACATAAATACACAACCAACCTAACAATTTACAAGTTGTTGAGTTTCATTAAGCTAATACAAAACGAAGGTCCAAGTTGCTAGCCACTACAAGAAAATAGGCACATAGCAACCGAATATATTTGGCAGGGACTGAATTAGCGATAATTTTAGGGTTTTTTAAAAGATTGGTCACTAGATTTTAGTTAGCGATAGATTTAGCAACCGATTAAGATTTTAAGATTGATGGTAAAACGGAATGGATAGGTTAAAAAGGACTATTAGCCGTCGGGGTACGAAATTAGGGTTAAAATTGGACTTAGCAATTCTTACTCAAACAATTATTTTTCAGTAAAAATTGATATGTTTGGATAAATTAATTAAATTGTAAAATAATTTTTTTTTCATACGATAAATTTTCATATCTTTTTCATTTAGATATTTTCCTTCTTACAGCAAAGATCTTCAAAAGAGAAATGATATATTCTTCAATAATTATAGACCATATTTTTCATTTGATTCTTTGCTAATACGGCAGATCCTCTTTTGATTATGTATCTTGTCTAATCATCACAAGAATGTAGTTGTCTTTATATTTTTTTTTGGTTTCCCAGGGTATCCTCCGCGTGCAACTGCGGAGACTAATCCCTCAAGCCGGATAGGACCACAAGGGTGACAAAACTCTCCCTCAAGAGTTTTAACGCTGCTGCATTCTCAGGGCCATGATTCGAACTCGAGACCTCTAGTTAAGCTGGAAGAGATCCGTGCGATCTCATCCAAGCGCTCTTGGGTATGCAGTTGTCGTTATATAAAAAAATACAATTGTCTTGTCAAAATATTTTCCATTAAATTTTAGTATATCATATTTTTTTTATTAATTAGTTTTAGATTTTATTTATCATTTAGTTTATTTCATAATTATAAATTATAATTATACTTATAAATTTCTTCTTATTTATATTAAATTTGTTTATCAGTAAATTATTTATTTAACATATTTATACGATTCAAAATAAAATAAAATGATTAAAATATTTAATTATTTCAAATTTATATGATTTTTTTTAATTATATATATATATATATATATATATATATATATATATATATATATATATATATATATATATATATAACATTATCATCACATGAACACGTATATGTGTAATATTTTAATTTGATTGTAGCTTTTAATGAATTATTTAAATGAATTTACCAAAAATTATATGAAAATTTTATACGGTAAAAATTTATACAAAATCGTTACTTTTTAATTTTTGAATAGAAACTTACGGAGGAGAATATCTATCTTAGGCAAAAATATTGAAATAAATAAAATCCAAACTATTCCCAATTAATTCCCAATATACGTATTTTTTTATCATTCAAAAAAGGACTTTCCTTCTACTTTTTTTAATTATCCAAATAATTAAATAAATTCGAATTTTGAAAAACAGACAAACAAATAAAGGGAAGTCAATAAATGGAATGTTGATTTCCCAACAAAGAAGGGGGGAAAAAGTTAAGGCAACTTCCTAATAAGAAAAGAGAAAAAAAGAAAAGTAGTAGGACTACAGGAGGGAAATTGGCATTCGACTTAGTCCTACATATTGCAACTTAGTCCTTCCAAAAATAAATATTTCCTCAATGCTCCCTAAAAGGGCTTTCCCTAGCCCCTTGGCTTTTCTAATAATTGTTTACTTTTTTTTCACACTTTTATTTTTATTATTTCAACCATTTTCTTTTATTTCATTTTTATTATACTGCATAGTACATACTGAGTAAAAGAAGTCAACTCCCATTAAGCAATATATGTGTAAAAAAAAGCCCGTAAATCAACCCTTACGAGGCTTTTATCTATGAACTAGCAAAGAAACCCGTGCTAAGCACGGGTCTAAAAGATATTTTAATAATAATTATAATCACAAGATATAATATTTAATATATAATTTAGCTTTTTTATTGACAAAAATATATAGTTTAGCTATTAATCACAATTGATTGATTTTTATATAATATCCTTTTTAACACACCATAAACCATCAAAGAATGTAGAAATTCAAAACACCAGAAAATTTAGAAGTGTCGTTGCAAAGTTGGAAAAAAAAAAATACAAAGCAGAAAACACAAGAAACGCAATACAAAAATTACTCTGAGCAAGAGAGATCACCCTCCATAACCAAATTGAGTTGTTTATAGTACATAGTTGATCATGCTTTTTCTATTTCTTGATCTTCCAGGTTCTGAATAAAAATAAACAAAGAAGCACTCCCTATTTTATTGTTTAAGAAATATTTTTATTTTAATTAATATTGTATTTGAGTGTGTAAGCACATCTGATTGTTATGATACAATGTATGTCAAATTAACATTATACTTCATAGGGTAGCTACTTGGACTAAAACTGATACTTCAGTGTTAGACCCCCACGACCGTATGCTCATGTGTCTGATTGGTGTGTGCTAATGACTTATTAATATTAGCATTCTCATTGCTGCAATTTATTGATTAGCATAGTGGTGATTAGCAATAAACCTCAAATAACAGATATAAAAACGCACCATGAGTTCAACTTAGATCAGGATTTCTCGTCATCCTTTTAATAACATCCTTGTATATAACATAATTTAAATGGTCAACTTCCCGGCAACACTCACCACAACGTCAACATGACATATCCATGGGATGAAGCATTATGAAAACTCCAAATCCATTGCATTCAAGGACACCATATCTAGTATATAGTACCACATTCATTGTACCGAAGGCTGCCATTTATTTGAGATGATATGTGACACCCTAACTTGGGTCATCACATGATTACCCGTTAACTCATTTAGGAAAATAAAACCTTAATTCACTGGTTACTTTCGGGAAATTTATTTATTTGAAGTCAGAAAACTTGGGTGTAAAAATTTTCTTCCGCGAATAACTCTAGAACACCTTAATACATACAATAAATAGTAAAGTCATATTCTTAAAGAAGTCACCACAACATACCGTTTCTATTTTCAAAAGGTCTCAATTTCCAAAAAGAGAAACTTAAAACAAAGATAATATTACAACATCACAGTTACCAACCTTTTCAACATAAAACCCAAAACAAGACTCCTAAGTTGGTCGCTCTACAAGGCATTATTGGAAAGACCCCCGTGGTCTTTCCCACGAACAAATACTTCTTCAAGCACCTAGAATCTAAGTCTGCAAGTGACTTAAAGAACTCCACCGCTTCAACTGTACTAGTATCCCAAGATACAACGACAATTCCCAGAAGAACCTATATTTGTAAGGGTGAGACACCAATATATGGATTTAACACAATAACCGCATGCGCGACACGAAGGAAAACATATACACATATACATTTCCATAAATAAACAAGTAGTCTATCACTGGGTTTCATACCCGATCACAGTCTTTCGGAAATATGCATGAGCACTTCAATATTCAGGCTCTCATTTAATACCTAATCTCCGGAGACCCCAACACCAAATAAATGAGTTGATCACGCTCAATTGCCAGGTATATTAGGCACAACGTGGCATGGAATACCATTCGGCACCATACGTAACAACGTAGCCCGAATACCCCATTAAGGTATCAGACGCAGGACGTGGCAACAACGTAGCCCGAATACCCTATCATTAAGGTATCAGACATAGGACGTGGGCACGTCTGCCAATGCATGCATATAAAACATTTTGTTCTTGTTATTTTTCTTTGTGTTCATTCTTCTTTTGTCGAAGCTCAAGATGGCTTACGACTATTCGCAACTTTTAACGTGATAGATTTCTCAACACTAACACAGGACACGAAGTCCGAATGCTCAATCACAAAACCTTAGACCTTGCAATCAGTCTTAGGTTCGTGGTGATAAAAAAAAAAATATATTCACTATTAACAACGTTCATCACAACGTGTAACGACGTGACACGGATCAAAAATCTTCGTGCTTGTAATTAAGAACGCCAGTATCACGACGTCTCGGATACTAGGTTTACGTTAACACTGTTTTCGTTCGGTGAAACACAAAATCAAAACAAAACTTCCGAAACTTATCCAAGCTGTCGGAGATAACCCGATGTATAAAACTATTTTACGAAAATACGTTTACGTTGGAAATTCATTTTACAAAATCATCAAAATCACTTGAAATTCATTTTCTTTTATAAAATCAATCTTTTGAACCTGAAAATATGGTTTTGATACAAATTCTCCATTTTAACTAGTACTACCGTTTTTAGTAATCCTACAGTAAATATTTTCATAATTGTCCGATGTTTGACGTTTTAAAAACGTTTCAAGTCCAATTATAACTTTTCTAGTAAAATAATTTTCCCAATACTATAATAAAATTATTTTTGAAACTTATTTTCTTAAAATAACATTTTCTAATATTTAGAAATTTCTTACGTATAAACTAGCAGTGCAAAAATATTTTCACGGTTACGTCCTCACTATGACTCATAAAACACTCTTACGCTGTTAAATCATTAAAATAATAATATTTTCCAATATTCCTCATTTTTACCAAATAAAATTTTTCATTAATATTATATTTCAATATTTAATCGTTAAAACATTGAATATAATTTATAAAGCTTCTTAAAGTTTTTATCTGATTAATTGAATTGGGCACTGGACACTGTCAGGCTTCTCAGACAACAATCAACAACAATATCACAGAAATATTCCCAGGCAGAACATGCATCACAACACATTATAATATAATTACAGATAAATAATTTAAATGCAAATCAACCATCACAGGTAAAAATAACATAACTTAAACAACTTGAACCAAATTAAACAAGCACCACAACCATAGATAAATAATACAGACCACACACTAATCACATACAGTTATTTGGAAAAATCCCTCACGTAAGCTCCCCTTACCTCTTGAAGTTACAGATTTCCCCAGTGAATTTCTTCTAAGAATCCTTATTCATCCACGAACTCACAACGACAAACAATACTTGTCCTTCACAACAAATCAAATCCAAATCAACAAATAGAACCACAAAATTCATCTAATCCATATGGCTATGTTTCGGCTTCATAGGTCAATTAGGCTAGGGATGTTGAAAATTTCTCAACTCATGGATTAATGATCCTTAAGTAAGATTAAAACATAATCAAGGCTTACTTATCAAAAATTGAACCAAAATCATCTTAACTACAAAGTTTAAGATTTCGGTCATCAACAACAAATTTAGTTTAGAGTATGTTTTGATTCTCTAATCACTTGAATCAACAAAAGAATGGACTAGAGATCATAGATCAACACTTGTTTAACAAAGTTTGAAACAAAAACTCTTTCCTCACCTATGAACATAGGTTCGGCCATGTATGAACAAAAGGGTAAGAAATTTTTGTTGATCACATGCTCCTAGATAACAAAAGTACAAATGATTATAAGATCATAGAAATTGGTTTCAAGTTCATTAGATTTTTCTACAATTTTCTAGAGATTTTTAAAATTCTAGATCTAACAATTGAAAACATGTAATCATGGCTTGAAACAAAAAAATCAACGAAGAAGAAGAAATGATTGATCATGGAGAGAAAGATTCTACCTCTTGTTGATGAATAAGTGATGAAGATGATCAAGTTCTTCACAAAAATCACTAAGTGTTCTTGAGAGAAAATGAGAGAAAAGTTAGGAAGATGAAGATTTTGAGCTGTTTCGGTAATTTGAGCATATCTCCCAATCTAGTCATCCATTTTTGATGATATTTGGCTTGTTGGAAAGAAGAGAGGAAGAGGAACAACTTTCTTGTAGAAAGTTTTTCGAGTTTCAGAACAGCAAAGGGTCACAATTATGATACAGTTTCGGCGAGTTTGAACATCAATGTGTGTTCTTAAAATTCTTAAGAGAAAAAGTGTTTGTCTTAAGGAAGATGACACAAAGTGAAGCATAATTTGCCTAAGTCATGATAAATGAAAGAGAGGGCAGCACACATAAGGGTGAAGGGAGGGCATTTTTGTCCAAATAAATTGCCTTAGGGACAAAATGGTAAAATTACCTAGGGACCAACTTGTAAATCCTTTAAAGACTAAGGGCATTTTGGACATTTCACACCTAAAGTAATCATGACAAATGAGTGGTCGTGGTTGAAGGAGGTGTGGTTGAATTGTGACCACAAGTAGCTTATGGCATACTTGAGAATTGGTAGAAAACTAGGGACATTTTGGTCTTTTCGCGCACAAAATATCTAGATATTTAGGAATCGTCATAAATGCGCCATAAATGTTCGATGACTCACTGAGGTGACTTGCTACCTTAGGTGGCAAGATGTCTCAGCATCCGATGTCAGTTTTTGTCTATGTACGTCCACTCTCGACTCCGTCGATTACCCGATTTAGGGTTTTACCCCCGAATCGAGTATAACCACCTATTTATTTTGAAAATTTTCAAAATAACCTATATCGTTGGAAATGAGATATAAAATATATTCATTTCGTTCTCGAACAAAATTAGGTTTTCCAATCAGTAAAATCTTACTGTCAGCAAAAACACAGATCGGGTTCCGTCTAAATTTTCAACCAAAAATTTCACCGTATACTTATAAAAATAAGTATGATATGAATATGACTTTGGTTTTCCCAAAATCATTTTCTAAGTTTCAGATAAAAATATAAACGTTTATTTATATTTATATCGATCTTAGAAAATGGAAAAATCGGGGTGTTACATGATACACAATAAGATGAGATTTGAACACATAAAACATCTTAAAGTGCTATGTGGAAGTCAGGAATCCTTAGTTTGGTTTAGGCTGCACCTTTATTTCTTAAAAGCTAAAACTCACCAATACTCTACAAATGGCAATATGCTTTCCATGGCAAAAACCTGCAAACACTACAAGAAAAATAAGATTTAGCGTCGGATAATTAGCGTCGGCCTCGACACCGACGCTATAGTGTGGGCCAAAGCCGACACAAAGTGGACGCAATACTACCCATCCTCTTTTTAAATTTTTTTATTTATGAATTAAACTTTGCGTGGGCCAGGCCGACGCTAATATACGAGCTTTAGCGTTGGTAAAGCCGACGCTACACTAAATTTAGACCTAGCGTTGGCTAAGCCGACGTTATATTGTGAGAAACCATCTGTTGGAACCCTTAACCTTCTTCCCTCTTTTATTTCATTCGTTTTAACTATTCTGTTCTACTTCGACTCAGCACATGGACGCAGCCCCAACCCCATAGATGTCCTCATCGCCGTCGCGTGAACGCTTGGCCGTTGTCACCACTGTTGTTGTTGTCCCACGCCCATCGCCTCCCACTCTCGCACATCGACCTCTTTTATCGTCTTTTCCTCTTCGCACCAGGTAAGTCCTCATCTCTGTTGCTCTTTTTGTTTCGCTGTGTCAACATCTCTGTTGCTTGGTTTGTGCGATTGGCTTTGAAGAAGTTCAGTTCGATTTTGCTAGGGATTTGATTTACTATGTCAAATCTCTGTTGAATTCAATTTCAATTTTATGAAATCATAAAAAGCATATGGAACTGGTAAAGTGAAAACACTTTACTGCATTGGTTGATTCTTTGCTCTGCTCTGAATTTGTTGCTTTTGATCATATTTGTTGTGAAGAAAATGGGTTGGAAATACAAATTCCAAATTTTAAAAATGGTTTTGCTTGCTGGGCATTAGCGTATTGGTGCCTGAAGTCTCTTGTTTGAATGCTCTATGGTCTTGACAGATTTTATCTACATGTGAGAGTTTGTGAGATTTCCAATAAGGCAGTAACACGGCTCCCTACTTGCTTGTTGTTTCAGTTATGAGCCTTCACCTTTTTTCATATTAGATGAAGTTGATGCTGCATTGGACAACTAGTATCTTTGATCTAGTTAGGATGCTGACGATGACAACAGGGTATTTCAAAGTATTTTGATCTCACTGAAGGACAGCTTTATGGCAAACTGAAGCTTTGATTGGAGGTTTGAAGGGACTCTTAAAAGGGTAACCTTCTTTACACTGTTAATTGATTTAATTATTTATCAGTTTTGCCTTTTTCTTTTCATTATATTGTTTCCATAAGTCCATTGTATCTACCAAATTGCATGGCATACGATACTTTACTTTCTGCTGCTGTTGGAGAACTTTCACATTTGATCTGACCAAATGCCAGGAGTCCTAATTGAATTCAACTATAGGCTATAGTGGATAAGCTGCAGGGTATGCACATAATTTGGTAATTTTACTCTTGAAATTTTTAAAGTTTAGCCCATAACAACATAGTAGTGAAATAAGAAAATTGAAATATGCGGATTCCATGGTGATTCCATGGCATGAAGGCATGTTAAAGAAGTTGTTACTTTTTTCAGTATTTTATTTATAGCGTGTTAAGTTCATATAAGAAAAAGGCTCAATGATGCAATCCATTCTAAGCACAAACTATCAGGATCAAGATTCAATACAATTGAGAACCAACTAGTTTGATCAAGCTGATAATAGTAGAAAAACATAAATCCCAGTCCTCAAGATTGATGAGGAATGAAAAGCTTAAAAACAGGGACAACATACGGTTTTTGAAGATACGTTTTCCAACATTAGCACTGCTTTAATCAAATCCAAGGCTGGAAAGATGCATTCTTGGGTTTTCATTAAGTCACTATAATGGCATTCAGTATGTGTCTCATTGCTTAGTTATATGTGCTGACTCTTGTGATATATTATAATAACACACTTTTAGGAGTGACCACAGGGAACTCTTTTAGGCTTCAATTCTCTGATGATTCTAATGTACCTCATCTATTAATACCTCAACCCTACATAGATTGCACATCAATTAATCCATCGAAACTGATTACTTTTTTTTTCTTATGTAGTGATGAAAAGTTTACTTATGAAAAACTTGTTAATTTTGTTTACTCATGAATCATAATTTTTTTTTATGAGTGAAATAAATCATAATTTAATAATTAGAAGAAATTAAGAAAACTTTTTTTTTTTAAGGAAGAAAACTTGTTAAAAAACCAAATTCTTTTAACAAACTTAAGTAAAAGAACTCCCTAAGAGCATCTCTAAATTTCAAACGTTTAAGCCAACTCACTTTGGTTTTTTACGTGGACCTTACTATGGACTCCACTGTGTCACGTCACATTAAGGAATCCGTCCATTTTTACTCCAATAGTACATCCAATGGTTCTGTAAATTGGATCTTGGATTTGTATCTCTTTCTTCATTCCAATATCTGTATGCAATTTTTTTTCCCTCCACTTTCCTGGCTGATAGTTTTTCTGGTGGATGAAATGCAAGAAAATGATTTTTTTAATGTTAAGCTTTTGTTCTATATATGAGGAATGATATTTACCTTTAAGCAATCTCAAAGTTAATGAACTGCCACGTAGATTGTCTCCGATGCAAAATTTAGATCTTATACATAAAAACTCATTTGTTGCGTTGCGTCGGAGATATTCTAACAAAATAAGAAAAAATGATTATAACACAGAAGTTAACTTTTTACGTCATGGAGTTGCTCTTCACTAACTTTAAAGAGTTACTCCCCATCTTGACCATCCATTTCAATGATATCCAAAGGCTAAGATTTAATCAATTACCAAGTCACGTGACATTAAAAAAAAGAAGGGTAAAGACCCATTTGGGTCCCTGACAAAAATCGCGTGGGCCATTTTAGTCCTTGACAAAAAAAAAACTACCCCGTTAGTCCCTGACAATGACTAACGTGGGACACATTAGTCCCTGCGTTGACTTCCGTTACCCAGGGTCCGTTACGTGGCTGACGTGGCCGTTAACTTGTCCTACGTGGCCGTTACGTCTGCCTTGTTGGATTATAATTTCTTTTTCAATTTTTTTTCCCTTCAAAGGACCAAAACTGCGTCGTTTTGGGTCCATTTAGTTTAACCCAAATTGGTCCCTCTCTCAGAAACGAAATTACGAAACCAAATCACCCCCTCCCAAAACCCTAACGTAATTCGTCTCCAATTCCGCGATAAGGTCCAGAAATCGTGTGCCTTCTTCTCTGCAATTCGCGATTGTCCACAACAAATGTGAGTTAATTTCCCTCTCTTCTTCTATTTACAATTTCGTTTCTAACTTAGGGTTCGTTTTGTTCTTCTCATTTTTGATTTAGGGTTGTTTGTACCTCTAATTTAATTTTTGATTTAGGGTTATGAATGGTGGTTTAGGGTTGGGTTTTATAAGGGACAATATGGGTCGAATATGGGGTGTGGGGACCGTTTTTATGGGCTGTGTTGGTGGTCCCCTTTATGATGCTCTGTAACTATAAAATGCATGTGGGGGACCAGCTTTGTTGGGGGTTAGGGACCAGGTTTGTTGGGAGGGGGGAGGGGGGAGGTGGGGGGGACCATACCTGTGTGGGGGGACTATACTTGTCAAAGTAGTGTGGGGGCGTGTGTGTGTTTTGGGTGGTTTTTTGGGTGCATTTTGAAAAGTGAGAATTTTGTAAATATTGTATTTTGTGGGTCCCTGATGCAGTCTGACGTCCCCAATTTGTTACTTGCAGATGACTTTCTATATCAGGTTTATATTTCACACAGGAGGTAAGCTTGTGAGAGACACTGATGGTGTGCTCAAATACATGAACGGCTTAATAGATGTTGACGAGCCAATGGACGTGGATCTAATCAATTATTTTGACTTGGTGAAGCTGTTCAAGAACTTAGGTTATTTTGACTTCACTGCTTGTTGGTGGATGCATCCTGATCGTGAGAATTTTGATATTGGATTGAGACCATTGGAGTGCGATGCCCACATCAATTCCATGGCTGAGGCAGCAATACAACACGCGAAGGACTCTTCATCATGTGATATTCATCTTTACTTTGAGCATCCAGTTTTGGGACCGGATGATGCTGTTTTTGTGGACACTACAGAGGAAGATGTTCAACCGGGTGAAGCGCCTATAGAAGATGCACATATGGAGACATTGGGCTCCTCTGATGACGATGACAGCGCCGAAGATTCTAACTATAGGCCACCCCCAGCTGTTATGACCACTGACAGTGAGAGTGATGAAGTTGAAGTTGTACATGTGAAGAAAGTTCCCCCTAGTAGTAATCGTTAGGGACTATTTTGGGCATCACTTCTAATTTGTATATTGTCATATACGCTGTGTGCAGGGACTGTTACCTGCATTGAAAGAAGTCATGCCAGGTGCACACCACAGGAATTGTGTTCTGTACATTTGGAAGAATTTCATCAAACATTTCACGGATAGGGAGCTAAGGGGGTATACATGGGATTGTGCCAAGTGCACAACTGAGCTTGAGTTTAAAGCATCAATGCTGAGGTTGAAGTCTAAGAATGAGAGAGCCTGGAGTTACCTGAACAACATTGAGCCAGGAGCATGGGTTAAGGCCTATTTCAGTCATTGGCCTAAGTTGGATAACATTACTAACAACATGTGTGAATCTTGGAATGCCAAGATTGTCAGATATAGGGAGAAGCCCATATTGACTATGTTAGAAGAATTGAGGTGTTATCTGATGAGGAGGACAGCCAAACACAGAAGGCAACTAAGTTCTGTGAGAGGGATTCTGCCACCAACTCAAAAGAAAAGGCTGGAAAAGTTGAAGATGGATAGCAATGGCTGGACACCAATCTGGACAGGTGATCCAGGTAATGAGAAGTTTGAAGTTGAGAGGCATAAGAGGAGGGTTGGGGTCAACCTTACCCTGAGGACTTGCACATGCCAGGTGTGGCAGTTGACTAGGATGCCCTGTACTCATGCTATTGCTGCCATAGCATGGAAGAATGAGAGGCCAGAGGATTATGTGCATCAGTGGTTGACCATGGAAGCTGTGAATGCAACATATGAGCATTTCATCAAACCAGTTGCTAGCAGGGAGTATTGGGACACTACTGACTACCCAAAACCACATCCTCCAAAGATTAAAAGGCCTATTGGCAGACCAAAGAAGCACAGGAGGAAGGATGCTCTATCAGAAGAAGTTCCAGGTAGTCAGCTGCACAAAGTCAGAAAGTCCTATGAGGTTGTGTGCTACAAGTGTGGTGAAACTGGCCATTATGAAAAGACTTGTAAAAGACCTGCTAGGCCTGAATTTGCTAAGAAAAGAAGGGTTAGGAAAAAGCAGACAGAGTCTCAAGAAGAAGTGCCATTATCACAGAATCATCCTTCAGCTGAAACTGAGCCACAGGTTGTGCATTTGCAAATTTATTTGGTTTTAACACATAAATTGATTTACTTTTCTAACTCTCTGAAATCGTAATTTCAGAGTGATGCCAGACAGGAAGTGCAGAGCACAGAAGCAGCATCTGCTACACAAGAACCACCTGCTGAAACACAGGTTTATGCATAGGGACTAAATTGTCCCTCGATACTAATTGTTAGGGACTAATTAGTCTCAATTAAAGAATTGTTAGGGACTAAATTGTCCCACGATAGTAACCGGTTTAACTTCATTTCAGGGATAATTAGCTAATAAGCCAGCTGCTCAAGGGAGGATGAAACTACCAATTAGGCCAACTGCTATTAAGCCAACTGCAAAAGGGACACCACCAGCTATGCCACCTTCATTGATACCATCTACTTCAGTGGGAACCATCTCAAATCAGCCACCAGGAGCACCAACAAGACCCTATAGACCACCAAGACTGCAAGGAACTCCTAGTGAGATGACATTCATGCCAACACCTGGACTGAGGCCACCAACACTTCCTGGGCCAAGAGCTGCAATGATGACACCACCTGGTGTACAGCCACAAACTGGAAAGAAGAACACAGACAAGTCTTAAAGGGATGGACAATATAGGATTTTGGGGGGATCTATAGGATTTGCATATGATACACTTTTTGGGGGATAGAACTCATAAGCTTTTTTATTTTGGAATCCATAGAAAGGATACACTTTTGGGGGGATGTCAAGTACATTAGTTATACTTTTCTTAGTACATGTTGCCAATGATGATGTAATTCAGTACAATATATTTTGGAACTGCTTTAATGAAATTTGGAATTAAATTACCTTCATTGTCAGTTTACCACTTTAATTATTGTTGTCATTAGCACTGTCAATACTTATAAACACAATTGCTAACACAAATTGAACATTAATAAGCCAAACTTTCCATTTCATTACAATAATTAAACACGATTAGCAACAACAATAAGGCTAACTTAATACACCAACATTAACAAAGACTAACTTAATACACCATACTTAATACATTTGTTACAAACACTTAGACCGACTTCCAAACACAAACTATCGTAACTAAAACAACAATCACAGCCCCTAAGACCATTCCAAGAGATCTCTGTTGTTGTGTAACTTCATTGATCTTTAATTGCACTTCATTCATCTTTGATTGCATTTCACTCATCTTGCGATGCATTTCACTCATCTTGAGTTGCATTTGTAACAACTTTGCTTTGTTGTCATCATTGTCCATCTCCAGCCGATTGATACTCCCTTCTTCAAGTTTTGCCATTGACAGCAGCTTCTGCTGCTCCTCCTCATATTCATCCAGCCAAACAAACCTTTCACAATAAGGTTTGTTGTCCTGCAACCATCACAAACAGTTAGCAATGCATTCCCAAAGAATAAAAGGAAGCCATACAAGGAACGATTTCCTTTACCCTATTATAATTTGGGCACCCATAGAATGCTCTATTTGGATTCTTCTTAGTTCTTGAAATGAAGATGACACATGGTTTCTTGCAAATACAAATTGGAGGGTAAAATTTCGGAGTTGCAAAGCTTGAACAACCACTCCAGCTATGCTCACCCCTACTCATGGGATTGGAACCGCAACTCATTCTGAGAGATAAGTGAAAAGGGGCCAAATCGCAGTTGCTAGGGATTAGGGTTCTCTCCACTCAACCCAAGTGGGTTATTGCGCACAAGTCTGGAGCGACCACAGGGACCCAAACAACGCTAATCGCCTATTAGAAAAATTAGGGTTCTTGTTTGATGTTGCAGAAAACAGAGGCAGAGGGAGGAAGAAGAAGGAGGTCAAGCCTACTATCCTAAATGGACCCAAAACGACGCCGTTTTGGTCCTTTGAAGGGAAAAAAAATTGAAAAAGAAATTATAATCCAACAAGGCAGACGTAACGGCCACGTAGGGCAAGTTAACGGCCACGTCAGCCACGTAACGGACCCTGGGTAACGGAAGTCAACGCAGGGACTAATGTGTCCCACGTTAGTCATTGTCAGGGACTAACGGGGTAGTTTTTTTTGTCAGGGACTAAAATGGCCCACGCGATTTTTGTCAGGGACCCAAATGGGTCTTTACCCAAAAAAGAAAGAAATCACGCTTGGCAGCCAACAAATGCACACAAGATCCAATCTGATTTGTTTTCTCATCCCTCACTTTTTTTCATTTCGTTCTAGTTCCTTTTTTTTTTAAGGTCAAATGAATATTATATTATTAATAAGAAAAAACATGCCAAGAGAAATCGAAAGTACAGAGAGACCGAAAGAGTGGGACCTCATGGCAGCAGCAACAAGATCGGGAAAAAATGACCACAAATGAAGAGAACAATCCATCGGCATAAATGAAGCAGGGATAAATTTCGTTCTAGTTCAAAGTTCTAAAAGATTGTAATTGCTGTTGTGTTGCTATCAAATATCAATGTTCCGATTCTGATTCTTTTCACTTGGGGAAATGGGGAAATGGTTTTCAATAAAATAGGAAACTAAAAAAGTGCATCTATGGAGGTGGGCGACAGCGGAGGTGGACGACGACCTCTTTATTCGCGACGCAACACAGTACAACAAGGAGATGTGTTGGAAAGAAGGCTGGTGGTGTCCGAGAAAGAAGGAGGGACTGAGGGAGAGGCAAAACCTAGACACCAAGCATATGAATGTGGGAAAGGAAGGAACAAGGGGACGGAGGTTCTCACGTGATTGTTTTAATTGATTAAATCTTAGCCTTTGGATATCATTGAAATAGAGGGTCTAGATGGGGAGTAACTCTTTAAAATTACACCAAGAGTAAATGGATCCCCTCCCTATATATATATATATATATATATATAAAGTCAGACAATGTGGGAGGTCCAACAATAACTAACTAATTAATTGAACTTGTAAGCAACATCACTCTGTTCCAACTTTACTGTCGAAACTTTGAAAAAGAAAACATAGAACTATTTGAAGTATAGTACATTAATTGGACTATTATAGCATCTATAGTGAAATGAAAAAAAGTATACAAATTGAAGAAATGAAGGAATTAATAAATCTGAAAGTTGCTTCCTTATGAAAGGGTGACCCTAATATATTAATTAACTAATCAGTGTCCTTGACCAGGACTTGGACCTGAGTTCTTAATTCCACCAAGGGTCTTACTATTGGTAAATTTGTGACCCTCCCCTCCAGAACTTGGACCTGAGTCCTTAATCCCTCCAAGGGTGTCCATGTTGGTGAACTGGTGTCCCTGCCCTGGGCTTGGCCCAGATTGCTTGATTGCTCCAAGAGATAACCAATCAAAGAAGCCCACGACTTCCCTTCCAGTGGCTGAGTTCCCTGTCTCAATGATACTCAGTGGACGAGCATCTAACACCATGAAATTAACCGAGTTCATCAACAAGAAGAGAACTAAAAAGGACTGAGTTTTGAGGATGGTATTGGTACTTGACATTTTTATTTTCAAAAAATGTTCAAAACAAAGAAATTAATGCAATTAGAGACTCTATAAGTAGGCAAACTTGAGGTATTTGTTTAGGAAAAAGAGAGATAGATAGAGAGAAGGAGGAAGGGAATGTTTAATGTTATGATATTTGGGAAGCATATGGAGTCCTTTTTATAGCATGGGTGGTAGCATTTGGTGTCTTGACTAAAGTGTATCCTAGTGTGCATATTCAAATGTGGCTTCAGGCACGAAATATCATTTTTTCTATATTCAAACTTTTCAAACCAACGTGTGCTATATAGTTTTCTCGTGGAGGAAACAACTTAGATGGTTCTGATTTCTGAAAGTCTTAGTGAAAGTCAAATTGTATGTTAGATGGGGAGAAAAATTATTATAACAGTACAAGAATTCAAGAAAAAAAGCAAGAACAAATTAGAAAATGGAAGAAGTAATGTCCAAGTTGTATAAGTTGGTTTAGATTTTCTTTTAAAAAAAATTAAATCAGTAGTTTTTCTTAGCGCCGACACCTTTGGAGTCGTGGGGAAGTTTGTATGAGCTGCTCCAAGTTGAAGACCAAGATTATACGGTAAATACTAAATACTGGAATTTGAAGACCCAAACTAAAATAGTTCGTAGGAATTTATTTTTTTTAATGAAAATATGCTAAATGCTTTTCTATATCCTCAATTCTTTAAGATAAAGCAATCAATAAAAGTTGTAATGTAAATTTTAAAAATATATGTCTTAAATAAAGATGAATTTATGAAAAGATTTAGGGCCTCTTTATTTTGTTTTTAGTTTCCTTTTTTTTTTTTCATATTTCTATAAATAATTACAACGTAAATAATTACAAAACTATTACATTTTTTCATTTTGTTTCTTATTTTCAAAAACTTGTACTGTAAACACTAAAAACAATTTGTTTTTGTTTTCCCTGTTTCCTATACAAATATTTAAAAATAGGAAATATAATAAAAATAAGGTGATAGTTTATAATTATTTTAGTTATACTTATTTGTGAAATCAGAAAATGAAAATAGAAAACTGAAAATAAATCAAATAGGCACTTAACTTTTAAGATTTTAATTAAATAATTAACTTGGCTGAGGTCTAATGGTTATTAGAATTTGTTGTTAGTTAGTTATTCCTAAGGGTCCGTTTGATTTGCATGAAAGGACAGAACATAGAGAACAGTATAGGACAACTAGTTGAGTCACAACACAACTTTTTGTGTTGTACGATATTTGTTTGTCGAAGCACAATACAAATAATTTTGTTCTGTATGTTGTTTGGTATGCTTACCCACTGTATAGAGCAACGTAAAATTTACTAAAATATACTTTACATTATGAAAAGACAAATAACAAGAATTTTATATTTTAAATTCTTTTTTATTTATAAATAAATTATTATCACATCAACTCTTATTTATAATTTATTAATAATTAATAATGTGAATATTTATTTTTACTATTTTAAGAAAATAATTTTTAGTTTTATAATATTGCTTTTCCACATCAATTAGGTAAATATTTTTGTATACGTAACATAACCTTGTTGGCAAGGGATTACGGTACAGTTGGAGCAAGGAGAAGTAGTGGGTATAGTTTGGTTTCTTCCTTGTGTGTACTTAACTGTTAATGGAAAAGACGTGCAAAGCAGAGATGGGGGATCGAAGGATATTTTTGTCATTTTATTTATATTGTAACTAGGACAAAAAGTTGTCTCTCGGATAAGTGAGGGATAAAATTTTACACTTTTATTCCGTCCATGATTAGTTTTCTTGTGCTGTCCCATAGCAATTTTACAAAATCAAACAAAGAATAAGTTGTCTTGTTCTGTAGTGTCCCTTAATTTATAGCAAATCAAATGGATCCTAACTAGTTTTATGAATGGTTATTGAACTTAAGGACATGTTGTCAATTAGACGAATCAGTTATATATTATCTTTTTGGTTACATAAATTTAGGAGGAGGGGGTGATGTCTCAATCTAAGACAGGGAAAATCTTCGGGCTCCATGAGCACTTACAAAGGGATTTACATTTATCTCACCCCAAGGAGACCAGTGGGGGTTCGAACCTGTAACCTGTCAGATACGAGACCCTGTCATGTTCTACTAGACCAACCTCTTGGAGTTATATATACCTTTAATCTTAAGCTTTTGATAAATAAATAAAAAAATTAAATCAATTAATATCTATCTCCTTTTTCTTTTCTTTTATTTTTTTTTTGGTAACATCAATTTCTATCTATTAAATAATAGTAATTGTAATAATACGGGGGGCTGCGTTTGCAATATATTGCACCCAGTCAAGCGGTCATCTATGATCGATATTTTTTTTTATCCATCTATGATCAATATGGCATATTAGCATATGGATAGGAATAGGATGGACCAAAGAATTGATAGAGAATATGCATATGCCAATCAAAACAGAAAAGTGTACCCGCCCAGGATAGATAGATAGCATAACTTACAACCTTGTGTCAGCTTCTACAGAAAGTTGTTTTGTATTCTAAAAGTGCTTATGATATAAAAAAAATTCACATAAATCCTTTTTATATAAGTTATTTACCCAAATGTGATCATAGCGGTATAATTTGGTCGGGTTGTTAAGCGGGTTGGACCAAACTGAGTGGGTTAAATATAGGGGAAAATAACATTGAATCAATCAAAATGGATTGATTTGAATTAGTTTGGGTGGGTTAATTCCAAGACGTATCAAACCAACTCGAATACTAGCGGGTTGATTTGAGCAGGTCATTGTGTTATTGGATATACTTTTTTTTTCCCTTCCAAAGTACAACTTAAAACTTTTAAGCAAAATAGGTAGATTGGTTCTATAATTTTTTATTTTTTTTTTACTTTTCACATCGGTCCTATAAGGTTTTTTTTTTTAAATTGGTCCTATATGTTACGTTCATTTCCACGTTAGTTCTTTTCGTTAATTTCGACCTAACACAGTCAGTTTTGACCCGACATAGTTATTACATTAGTCTGACACGTGGCTTTTGATATGACTCCATAAGGTCGAAATTGACGGAAAGAACTAATGTGGAAACGGAACTTAGCATGTAGTACCAATTTGGAAAAAAAAAAACTTATAGAACCGATGTGAAAAATAAAAATATAAAAAAGTATAAGACTAGTCTACCTATTTTTCCAAACTTTTAATATTGTCATGTGCCAGCCCAATGGAAAAAAATAATTACACAATTGATAGAAAAAAATACTCTTAAAGAGAAGAACAATAAATTTTAATTATAACTTAGAAAATATCATGCTTGAATTGACATCTAAGTAGCATAAAATCTTGTTATTAACACTACAAAAAAGCTATTTTAGCAATCAAAATTAACTGGTTGCTAAATAGAAATTCCGTCACTAAACATAAAAATTTGATCACTAAATCGAGCGTTAAATCATTTAGCGGCCACCAAATGGTTTAGTGATTAGACAATCCGCTACCACATTTTGTGGTCGCTAAATGGCTTAGCAACCGATTTTCCCTATTTATCGATTGAATTCGGTGGTTGCTAAACATCAAATTTTTTGTAGTGTAAAGTTGATAAATAATATATAATTTTATGTTAGTCCCAACTCCAAATGAGGATAAACATAAATACACAATCAACCTAACAATTTACAAGTTGTCGAGTTTCATTAAGCTAATACAAAACGAAGGTCCAAGTTGCTAGCCATTACAAGAAAATAGGCAAATAGCGATTGATATATTCGGCAGCGATCGAATTAGCGACAATTTTAGGGTTTTAAAAGATTGGTCACAAGGTTTTAGTTAGCGACCGATTTAGCTCTCGATTTTTTCATTCGCAAGATATTCAATAGCTAAATCGGTTGTTAATTTGTAAAATCAAAAAATCAAAATGGCTGGCTGATTAGCGACCGAATAAACTGTCATAATTTAGCGACGGTATTAAATGCGGTCGCTAATCTTGTTTTTTAAACTAGAGTTTTTGCCCGTACACCGCACGGGGGTTACATCATTGTATAAGATAAATACAATTTATAATTTTTGAAAAATAAATATAAAATATGGAATATAAATATGTCTATAAGATAAATTGGAGTATAAAAAAACTCTTGCGTCGTTTCATAGCCAATGTGAATAATTTTGCAAAACACATTAATATTGTCCTTAGTTAGAAATTCCCCAAAATACATATACTTTAAAATAACATAACTTTGCACAAAAATAACACAAACTACAATAAACAGATACTACCAATCTTTTTTTTGTTTATCTAAAATATCTAATTTTTTAAAGCTGCACAGAACAAAAACCCCTGTATTTAAATGTCTACAATATCTTTTTTTTATTTAAATGTTCAAATTCAAATTGTTTTATTGTTCAAATTCAAATTATGACTATTTTCAATACATTGATTTCCTTAATTTATTTCTTTTAAAATGTTTTGATTGATTTATTCCAAATTCCAAAAAAAAAACCATAAATCTAATTTAATTCCAACCTACCATGACATCCAATCAAATAATTTCTATATTAATTAAAATTTAAAATTTAAAATAAAAGAATGAGTTGTTATTAGCTGTCAAAACATTCCTCCAGAATGAGTTGTAGATATATATAGTTAAAAATTTGAATTTCGAAATAAAAATTAAAATAAAAGAAATATTGGAATAAGAAATATTGGAATTCTACTTGTCATTAATTACACTCTTGAGAAGTAACATGGAAAGAAAGAGAAATGACACACTTACAAATTCCAAGACATAAATTAATAAATACATATTTTAATTATAATAAATATGTCTTGGAAACAACTAAAATTTGAAATTTGAAATAAATTTTGAATTAAAATTAAAAATTAAAAAAAAATGAAAAGGAAGAGTCATGGGGTGGGGTGAAAGATAATTAACCATGTTTTGAAAGAATTCAAAATTAAAATAAAAAAATTATTGGAATAAGAAATATTAAAATTCTACTTGTCATTAATTATACTCTTGGGAAGTAACCTGGAAAGAAAGAGAAATGACACACTTACACATTCCAAGACATAAATTAATAAATACACATTTTAATTATAATAAATATGCCTTGAAAACAACTAAGAAGAAAAGGCAAGAAGTAGAGAATCACATTGAATAAGTTAAATTGGGCGGTGGTGTCAATAATTTTTTTGAAAACATAAAATATTGGAAAATAAAACAAATTATTACTATTATCTAATTTAATTTGTTTATCATTTATCATTATTATTTAAAATTGATTCATTGAATATTTTCAAATAGAAACATGAAATTCATTGATTGAATATAAATACTTATCAATGCTTAACAATATTAATTATGAATTTATCATTCATCAATTATTTCTCTAAAAAAAAGGCATAATCATTCCCAAAGTAAAAGTGAAATTTGATAAATAGTCTCCTCCGAATCACACAATGATAGTAATATACTCCCTCCGGTACACAATATAAGAAACAAATGAGTTCTTGGTCCAAAATATAAGAAACATGCATTAATTTTCACACATATTAAACACTAATTTCCAATATTACCCTTATTAATTATTGTCATTAATTATAGGTCATCAAAATATTAATTAAAATTAGAGGGCTGCTTTTGGAATTTTATATGAGTATTAATTACAATTTACTTATTCCAATACATTTCCTTTATATATGTGTTTTAGGCTTTTGTTTCTTATATTGTGGATCGGAGGGAGTAGTAAATTGGGGGAAAAAAAGAATGAAAATGAGGCAAGACATTTTCCAAAAAAAATACAATTTAGAAAAAGGCCATGTATTTGTCAAGATTAAAATCCTCCATTCAAACACTCTAGAATGAGTTGTGTGTGTGTATATATATAAATTTGAATTTCAAAATAAAAATTAAAATAAAAGAAATATTGGAATAAGAAATATTGGAATTCTACTTGTCATTAATTAAACTTTTGGGAGGTAACCTGGAAAGAAAGAGAATTGACACACTTACACATTCCAAGACATAAATTAATAAATACACATATTAATTATAATAAATAAATATGTCTAAATATGTCTAGGAAACAATTAAAATTCGAAATTTCAAATAAAATTTGAATTAAAATTTAAAATTTAAAATAAAAGAATGAAAAGGAAGAGTCATGGGGTGGGGTGAAAGATAATTGATGATGTTTTGAAAGGAGAAATCTATATATGAGAATCTACAAAATTTGTATTGGAATTAGATAAGCAATTAATATGAACAATTAAACTCTTAATAAAATGTCTTAAAAAAAATTAAAAAAATTGTCTAAACAAAGTCTATTTGTCTTGAACCCTCTCACCCATAAATCCTAAATATCTCTGCCCATGACAATTCAATTGCTGCAAAATATATATTGACAATAAGCAATATGAAAAAACCAAATAAAAATCTCAATACTAAAAAAGGTAAAAAAAAAAAAAAGAAAAGAAAAGAAAAAAAAGAAGAAAAAAAAAAGAACAAAGGATGAATTGGTAGGCTTGCATTTATAGCGAGAAGATGGATGTCGCCCCATGAGTTTTTCTTCATCATCTTTATTAGAGCCTTCATGTATTAATCCCTAAACTTACATCATTTTAAGATATAGTTGAGAAGTATGATCGACAAATTAAATTAAAAATAAAAATAGAGAAAGAGGAAGAATAAATTGAAAATGATAAAAATGGACTCCTTACATGTGGTTCAAGTACTTTCAAATTTTCGCCATGGATATCCTCTTATTTCTGTGTTTGTCCATCATATATATCAAGCAAAGGAAAAAAAAAATAGGGAAAGGTGGGGTGGTGAAGGAAAAAATATGATAGAAATGAAAGGGAGAAAATGAAGGAAGAATGAGAAAGAAAGGAAGAAACAAAATAAACAAAACCTAAAAAACACAATCAACATAAACCAAACATATCATTTTTCATAAAAATATTCAATTAAAAAAAGAAAAGAAAAATAGGAAGAAATTCAAAAGAAAGATACACAAAAGTATAAACAAAACATACCCATAAATTATTTTAAGGAGAATGATACCCGATGCCACGAACTAAAAGAAGAAGAAAGCTTCTCCAATTTTGTGTCATAAAAAAAATGAAATCAAAGAAAATATATGTAATAAAGTTCATAAAAATTAATGAGAAAATGAGATAAAAACTTACTATTGCGCACATGGTTGGGTGGTCACAATGTACAGAAAAGACGTAAGACGGTCTCCTTATAGCGACGGCAATCTCCTGTTGTCAACGGCGGTCTTGTGGTGGTAGGAAGACCTGAATAGAGAGCAACTTGTGAAGGAAGAGAAAAATGAAATGAGAAGACAGAAATGCTGGGGAAGAGTCATGGGATGAAGGAGTTTGAAATGAGAAAAGAGAGAGAGAAATGAATTGAAATTAGGGTACATTGAAAATCATTTATTTATATTAAATATTTCAGATTTTAGATTATAAATGAAGGAGGGAGGATTAGATGACTTTTCATTTACTAAAATATTTGAATTATATTAAAAAAAAAAAAATTTGCTATAAGGAATATTGGAATTCTACATATCATTAATTATACTCTTGGGAAGGGAGATAGAGAGAAATTCAAAAATTGAAATAAAATTGAAAATAACATAATGAATTGTTATTAATTGTCATCCATTAACCTTTGAAATCTATTGTAAACTTTCCACTTTAGAAGATACTTATTGTAGAATTGTTGTAGGATTAAATGTGGTTGTAACATCTGTTCAAACTTTCCTTAGAATGGGGAAAGAATTGTATTTTAATATAGATATAGATATAGATTTGTGACCGAATTAACGACCAATTTGGCAACATTTTTCAATTTGAGGACCATAATGTAATGCATGTTTTTCAATTTGGGAGACATTTTTTCTTATTTATTAATGTGAGGGACCAACTTGTCACCGCCCTTCAATTTCAGGGACCAAATTGTTGAGATTAATTCCAGCTGCCAAAAGAATACTAATATACATCCAAGGCACATTGGATTATGGATTGCTGATCCCTAATGATTCTAAGCAAGGAAATGAAGAGCTAATTGGCTATATTGATGCTGAATGGTGTGGTGATAAGGAGGACAAGAAGAGTACAAGTGGTTATGTCTTCATGTATTGTAATGGAACGGTTTCATGGAGTTCCAAGAAGCAGAACATAGTTGCACTATCCTCCTGTGAGGCAGAGTATGTGGCAGCATCACTTGGAGCATGCCAAGCTGTTTGGCTTGAAACATTGTTAACAGAGTTGAACTTGATGAGATCAAAGCAAGTGAAGCTTATAGTTGATAACAAATCTGCAATTAATCTAGCTAGAAACCCAGTTGCACATGGTAGAAGCAAAAATATTGAAACTCGATTTCACTTCCTGAGGGACCAAGTCAACAAAGAGAAGCTGGAAATAGAGTACTGCAACTCAAAGGATCAGTATGCAGATATTTTGACAAAACCTTTGAAGGTTGCAAGGTTTCAAACCTTGAGGAGCAAGCTTGGCATGGTGTCATTAGCTACACTGAAATAAGGGGGAGTGTTGAGTTTAATTTAGTTAGCTGAGTATAGTCAAAGTAGTTAAGCAGTTAGTTTGTATGGTTAGAGCTGTTATCAGTTAGTTAGTTTTTGTATTGAGATAATTAAGCCTGTAACTAACAGTTTGTTCTAAGTAATTGCCAGGATTTGTAAAGTCTATATAAGACTTAGTATCAATGAATAAAATCAGTAGAATCATATACATTCAGTAAATCAATTTCTTCTTTCTCTAATTCTCCAATTTCTCCTAAACTTTCTAAGTGAGTGTGTGAGGCATCCTCTTCTATCTTCAACACAAACTAGTGATTCACTCGAAAAAATTCTAGACTCAACAAAGCCCTTTAGTTTGATAAGCAAGTTATGTTTAAAAAGTGCCGCAAAACCAACCTAACACAATCAATGCCCTTACTAGCCTATCCCTTTAGTATCTCAGATGTAGGTGTAAAAGCTGTTGGACCATTCCGAACTGCCTCTACTTCTTAAATGGGGTTCCTAGTGTTATGCCTCTACCAGAAAAAGTGTTTAAACTTCTTTTTGGATAAATTTGGTCTTATAAAACTCCATTATTTAACCTTAGATTTATTATTTTTGCTATGAAGTTGATTATCAAGAATTTGTTTTGATTAGTATATTTGGGCTTTGAGGCTTCAAAAATGGGATCTAAATATTATAACTATGGGATACACAAGAAGGAATGACAGTGGACTATGGTTAAGGATGATCTAGCGTGAGTGAGGACTAATAGAGAAGAAAATATCGAATTAGGGTATAGTGTCCTAAATCATATATAAGATTTCTAAATGATCGAAATACACAATTTATTGTATGTAAACAATTATAATGAAAAAAGTTTACAGGTTGATTGGTTTGAGTCATCAAGTTTGGAAATACTAAAACCGGCTCTCAAACTATCAAAGGTCATGGGTTGAATCTAATTAGACTCGACTAATCAAGCCAAATCTAACAAATTTAATTAGTCAAATCATTTTTTTTTTATGGATTGGATCAAACCGAACCAACTTATACCCCTTTGGTATTATATAATTAAAAATAAAAATAAAAATAAGAGTATTAGAGGAATAAATGTTAGTTTTGGGATCTAATGGCTAAATATTAAATATAAGGAGTAAGGAACATATGCATATAGAATTAGGGGCTTATGAGTAATAAACAAAAGTTTTTTAAAATTAAAAGCATGGAGGGAGTAGCCTCCCTTATGCATCCTTTTCATAAAAGAAAATAAAAAAAAAAATAAATGAAGAAAGAAAAGTGGAGATGTGGGGTTTAGGGTTTTGGTGGAGAGGGAACTTGGCAAGTCTTCTTCTTCTTCTTCTTCTTCTTCTTCTACCCTCTCATGAGAATCATGAATCCCATGCTTTGCTCTTTATTCTTGTGTAGAAGAAGCAAGGGTTAGAGGAGGGGCTTGAAGAACTCTTCCCATCTCAAGAGTTAAGGTTGTGAACCACCTATATAGATAAAAAGTCCAAATTTTCAACCTTGTAAAATTTATGATTGTGAGCAATTAAATTTGTATATTTGTTGTGACACCTTATACCCCGCATACTAATATAAAACATTTACTTGAAAGAGGTAATATAAAAACATGCATTTATTTCATTAAAATAAAACTTGGATAAATGGCACCACATTGTAACACTTTAACGCGGAAAGAAATATGGTTTAAAAAGAAAGATAAAACATAAACATAACCCAACCCCGATGTCACATACAGAGCTGGTATAACCGTTCCGGAATAAAATCTAAGGAATACAATGAAACTGAAACAAACTAACAACTATAAAACTAAGCATCCTAACTAGAGTCACGGCTCACTCCTCCACTGACTGCTCACCGTCCTCTGCATAAAGAGATACATGCCAACAACAGAAACAGAGAAAACGGGGAGTAAGAAATCATGTAAACACAACGGCATGGAGATAATAAGCAAGATGAACATACATCATAGCATGACATAGCAATATACAACTTATAATAAGGCACAACATATACATCCATATCATCGTGACAATTCAACCAACATATACTATGCGATGCAACACTACTCCGCTATTCCGTTATGACTTATGCATGTGGATCCAAACTATCTCAGGAAGGCAACTTCGGAGTTACATATCCACATTGGCCAAAAAGCACCAACGCCGGCAGTCCACCAAACCATGGGTGAACCTCTTGGATAGCCGACGCATCATAACGAGGATATGCCACCGCGGGGGCGCACGGTCCAAGAAACCTTAGGTGAACCACCGAGACTTGGCCAGATCATCGAACTCTAGGACGACCTCCCCTATGTTGAACTTATCCACTAACAGCTTCAACGTATGAATGCATGAGCACAACAGCAAACAAGGCAATCACCTCTTTTGCTTAGGCCAATAAGCACCCAAGACTTATCACCACCATCCAACAACATCAACACCCTGACTCCCATGAGTCAAGGCCCCCTTGGCCAAAAAGCATCCAGGCCACTTTGGCCAAAAACACCAAAGCTTATCAACATGTGGCAACCCATAGGGCATCGGCTTAACCAACTTATTATTCTTGTTTCGTCTTAATTAATCTTTAATTAAGTTATCTAACTCTTCTTTATTCGATTGTTGTCTTATCACATTACTGGGGATATTTGGGGTAAAACACCCCTTTAAAACCTTTAATCTCAGATTCTGACTAGTAAGGGGAGCACGGGCGTGCTCACCCCAGCACAGTCGTGCTGCCACTAAAGTGGAGCACGGTCGTGCTCACTGTCCTGCACGGCCGTGCTCAATGTACGGCCATCTTCCAGAATTCAACTGGGAGCACGAGTGTGCTCCCTGTTCAGCTCGGTCATGCTCCTAGAGCCAGCCGTATGTTCTGGGCAGATTCAACTTGTGTTCTTGGAGCCAAAACTCCCTAACACTCTCAAATCAGATCCTAGGGTCTTTTGACTAATCCAGTTGGCATCAAACCTCACCTTTCACTAACAGTTCATATCTTATGAAATATTGGGGAATTAATCCCTTAATTCTTATGTTAATTCAGAGTCTTATTTAGTCAATTAGGGTCTTATTTACATGTTCAACATAACAATAGCATTCAGCCAATCAACATCATCAATAACAATAGTATCACAACAGCAACATTCACCTTATACAAATTCAACCAATTATGCATCGTTGGCATATAACATAATAATTATAAAACAATAGGCATGCCATCAACAACTAACAATTATGGCAATTAATCCATATAACCAAACAAAACATGGCATTGACAACAGGTATACCATAATTAAATAACATTAAAACAGTTAGGCATTCATAGCAATTAACAACAATGACGGGTCTATGAGAACCCCTCATCTTACTCTACCCCCTTGCTTAATGTATACACTATCCTTCTCCACATACCTGGTATGAAGAATCTGATAACAGAACGCTAAGCGGTAAACCAAACGACAACCAACGAGTTCCCCTTGAACGGCTCAGTCAGCTTCCAAGCCTTGGTCAAACAAGAACATTAACCAATTAGTTCCCAAATCTCAATAATAGAAAAGGAAACCAAAAGAGGAGAAACCGTTACCTATACCGATTTGGCACAGACGAACTAGACGTTCTCAAGAGTCTCTAAAGCTCCAACAACATAATGGGTTTAGAGAAAATATGGAAGAATTGTAGCCGCAACAGGGTTTGTGTTTTGGCAAAATAGGGTTTATGAGAAAACCCTCGGTTACTGTTCTCTTTTTAAAGGCATAGACCCGAGCACGATCTCCTTGAGCACGGGCGTGCCCATATTAGCGCCTACGAGGCGCGGTTCACCTTTGAGAACGGGCGTGCTCCCTGTTGAGCACGGTCGTGCTCAACTTAGCCTCGTCAGTGAGACGCGCTCTCCCAATGAGCATGATCGTGCTCTCTATTCAGCACGATCGTGCTTGTGAATCTGACAGTCACGAAACACAAGCCTAAGAAAGGGATTTTTCCACTAAAAAACCCCACTTAGCCCACTCTAAACCTCCCTAACAAACAAGGCACATACAAAAGCTTTTAACGAAAAACGGGGTGTTATATTTGTTCCTTTTTTGGCTGCAAAAAATTTTGGGTTGAGATATATTGTTTGAAAATGATTATCCTTGAAATTATTTATCAAGTCTTATTTTATGGTGTTGATCTTACTAAATACTGAAATGAGTTTACTGGACGAAAAATGGAAAAGGAAAGCTTTTGACTGGCCGCATCTCCATTCTCTTTTTCTATTCAATGCACAAGAAAAAAATGTTAAAATTTAATAGTGACATAATAAAAAAAAAACAATTTAACATATTTTTTATAATTAAGCAAAATATAGGGAAAAAATGTCTTTTCTATGCACAATTAATGACATAATAAAAAGACTAATTATTAAGAATTTAATATATTTTTTATTTTTATAATCAACAAAAATATTCTAAAAGTGTCTTCCCTATGCACAATTAAAGAGAGTACAGTTGCATAATATAAAACGTTAAAAAGATTAAAAGTTTAATTAATGGAGAACATTTTTTCTATGTTCACCATTCCTTGTTTTCATCACTCTGAGAAACAATTTTTGTTAGTTGTCATTACATTTTCTAACTAAAAAATCATTTGCAATTTTAACTCGAAAACTCATGATCACTGCCCATGAATAGCATTGCTTAATATGTTAGTGTGAAATCCCAATAAAATAGTTAAGAACATAACAGATCTCACAATTCTTGGCTCAATCAAGATGAACCAATTTTGATTTCATGTGCTTTGGGTAGCAGAAACATAAATCAAGATTCAAATTAAAACACAATCACATCAACTTAAAATAAGTCGACAAATTATCCAAAATAGTAAAATCATGCACATTATATATGTTTGCATTTGCTCCTTATAATTACATAATAGGTCCAAAATTCTTAAAAAAGGATAAACAATTTCTCCTATGAGTATGCCATTAGTAAAAGAGTTTAATTTTTATACACTGACAGTGTAAAGTATTTTTACACTGTCAGCCAATCCGAAATCGACACACCATTAAAATTTTTTGATTATTATCTTAACCACCTTAAAAGTCATCAATTTCTTACACGGATCTCTTGTTTTTGTAAACACAAACTTCAATCTCATTGTTGTACCAGTCAGGCAGTCACAAAGCATCACATGACCCCTAAAATTTCATCATATCCCTGCAACCGAGGTATCCTTCCATATTTTGTCTCAGAAAAATATGATGGTATTAAAACAAGTAAATTAAAACTTTATTTTCAGAATATTACACTACAAAAAAAAGGTATTTAAGCGATCGAATTTAGTGACCACACTTAATTGGTCACTAAATATGGAATTTCGATCGCCAAACCGGTCACTAATTAATAATCACCAAATTGGTCGTTAATTAGTTTAACGATCGAATTTGGTGATCGCTAAACACATTTTTTTGTAGTGTTAACATGTTTCTAAATATTATATTATTCAGGGAATTATAATCATAATCATATTATTTCTAAGTACTTACCGAGCAACATCAAATTCATAATAAAATCACTTATGCTTCTTAGATAGTGATGATGCCTGACCACTTGTCATCTACACATTAAAAAAAGAACTAAGATAAATTTTAAAAAAAATAATTAATGAGAATATAACTTGATAAGAATGAAAATATTAAAGAAGTAGATAATTTGTATCAGATGTTACAATTCGGCACTGTAATACTGTGATTTTACAAGAATTATCAACAAAAGCTGCTGAAAAGACTTGGGAGATAGGGAAAAGGGTTGGTGTTACATTTCAAGGAGACGAGGAGAAAATTATTGATAAGATTAAGGAGATGGAAGAGAGAGACAGACAGGAAATAAGTGGCAATGGTATTCAAAATGGTTTACTATGAAGATAGGAACAATAAACATCAGAGGTTTGGGGACGGGAATTAAAAGGAGGAAGATTCGTGCTTTAATTGCTGAACAACAACTGGATATTATACTGATTCAGGAAACAAAAATGGAAGAAATAGAAGCCAATATCTGTGACCAGATTTGGGGAAGTTCGGATTGTTTTTGGAAGGCACACCCATCAGTTGGAAATTCTGGAGGTATACTAACTATGTGGGACTCAAAAAATGAGGTGCTTTGTTGTTGACATTTACTCACCATGCACACTGGAGGGTAAAAGAAAGCTATGGGAACAGTTGAAAATGACAAAAAGGGAATTGGAGATGGAATGTGGTGTATAGCTGGAGATTTTAATGCGGTCACAAAACATGGGGAGAGGAAGGGAATATCGGTACAATCCTATAGAGTGGAGATGGCAGAATTCAAGATGTTCATTGAGGACATGTTGCTTGAAGGCATTCCTCTGCTAGGAAGAAATTTTACATGGTATAAGGCAGATGGTACAACAATGAGCGGGTTGGACCGATTTCTTCTTTCCGAGAGATGGGTGACAACTTATGGGGTTACATCGCAGTGGGCTTTAAAAAGGGATGTCTCAGATCATTGCCCATTAGTATTAAAAATGGGCAACCAGGATTGGGGACCGAGGCCTTTTAGAATCAATAACTATTGGCTAAAACAACCAAGCTTTCAGAAGTTGGTGACAGATAGTTGGGGAGAGAAGAGTATAAGGGGATGGAAGGCATTTGTAATTAAGGAGAAATTGAAGATATTGAGAACAAGAATTAGAGACTGGAACGGATCAGTTTATGGGAACATAGATGAAAAAATCGGAGTTTTGGAGCATTTTATAGAAGAACTAGATGAGAAGGCAGAAGGAATGGGGTTAACAGACTCAGAACTGATTTTGAGGTGACAATATTTTGCGGATCTGTGGCAGAATTTGAAAGATAAGGATAGTTTGTTACGCCAAAAGTCAAGACAAAAATGGTTGCTTGAGGGAGATGCAAATGCATCTTTCTTTCATGCAAGCATTAGGTCAAGGAGGAGAAGAAATCAGCTTGTAGCGCTTCTAGTAAATGGAATTTGGGTGGAGGAACCGGGAGCAATTAAAGAAGAAGTTAAAAAGTTCTTCTTGAAGGCAGTTGAGGAGGTTACATGGGGCAGACCAGCACTTGATGGGATTGATTTTGAGCAAATTAACTCTTCTCAAGTAGGCGAACTAACAGCCAGGTTTTCTATGGAAGAAATACAAGATATGGTGTGGAGCTGTGATGGGTATAAGGCTCCGGGGCCGGATGGGTTCAATTTCAATTTTATCAAAAAGTTTTGGGACACATTGAAGATGGATGTGTGGGGGATGATGGAAGAATTCTATACAAATGCAAAACTCCCGAAAGGTATAACTTCATACTTTTTGGCATTGATTCCAAAGAAGGATAACTAGCATAAGCTTGGTGATTATAGGCCGATTTCTCTATTAGGAAGTGTGCATAAAATCATAGCAAAGGTATTGGCAGCGAGATTGAGGAGGGTGCTACCATCCATTATTGCTCCCAACCAATTCGGTTTCTTATCAAACAGATTTATTGTGGATGGAGCAGTAATAATAAAGGAAGTGATAGATGACACGAAGAAATCAAGGAAGAGATGTTTGGTACTCAAAGTTGATTTTGAGAAGGCTTATGACTTGGTGAATTGGAGATTTTTGGAGTATATGATGGGAAGATTTGGCATGGATGATAAATGGAAACAATGGATTAAGGAATGCGTCTTCAAAGGAGACCTATCAGTTCTGGTAAATGGAAACCCGACAGAGGAAGTGACAATCCAAAAAGGATTAAAGCAAGGAGATCCATTGGCACCATTTCCGTTTTTTATGGCGGCGGAGGGACTAACTGGCATGTTGAGAAATGCAATGGAAGCTGGAATTTTTAAGGGGTACAAAGTTGGAAATGATGAGGAAGAAATATCAATTTTACAATATGCGGACGACACACTTATAGTGGGAGAAGCTACTTGGGAGAATTTGTGGGCAATGAAGGCAATCCTTAGATGTTTTGAATTGGTCTCCGGATTGAAAGTGAACTTTCACAAAAGCAGGATCATAGGGTTAAACGTGGATGATAGATTCAGAAATGAAGCAGCGGTGTTTTTAAATTGTAAGGAGGGGAAGTTGTCCTTCAACTATTTGGGCTTGCCTATAGGTGCGGATCCGAAGAAGTTTGGAAATTGGAAGCCGGTCTTTGAGACTTTGAAGAAAAGGCTAACAAGTTGGAAAAGGAGGCATCTTACACTTGGGGGAAGAGTAACACTTGTCAATTCGGTACTACACTCTCTTCCAACATACTTTCTCTCATTTTTTAAATCTCCAAAAAAGGTAATAAAGGCAATAGTTTCTATTCAAAGGAATTTTTTGTGGGGTAGGTGTGAGGAGAAGAGGAAAATTCCTTGGGTTAAGTTGCATGCCAAAATAATATGGGGGTTTAGGGGTAAAAAAGTTAGAGTGGTTCAATAGGGCTCTTTTAGGGAAATGGAGATGGAAGGTACTTAAAGACGATGTCGGATTGTGGGGTAGAGTGGTGAAGGCTAGGTATGGGTCCTTGGATGCTTTGGTGTTGTGGGGGGGCTTAGGCACACAAGGAGGAAAGGAATCTTCATGGTGGAGAAATATAGGTAGATGTGGTGAGTCAGAATTTACTTCTGACTGGTTTTGGGAGGGGTTAGGCAGGTGTCTAGGAATGGGTGACAAGACGAAATTTTGGGAGGATAAATGGTTAGGTACAAGGGCTTTTATGGAAGTATTTCCACGGCTCTACCAAATTTCAGAGTCTAAAAATTTGTGTATTAAAGACTATAGAGGTTGGAAGGATGGGAGGTGGGAGTGGGAGTTAAAATGGAGGAGAAATAGGTTTGTGCGGGAAAAGGAATTGGAAGAGGAGCTGTTTTTGATCCTTCAATCATCAGTCCTTAAAATGGATATAAATGACCAGTGGAAGTGGGAGATGGACACAACAGGTGTGTACTCGACAAAGTCAGCATACAGCTTCTTACAGAGTCGGTTTTTGGAGGAACAACAGAGGTCAGCAGCTGAGTTGGAAGCTTATAAACTGTTATGGAAATGCAAAATACCTTCAAAAGTATTGGCATTTACATGGCAGCTATTAAAAGGAAGAATTCCAACAAAAATGAATCTCAAGAGAAGAGGAATTACACTTACAGATGAGGAACAGAAATATGTGTTCTGTGACAGATCGGCAGAGTTTGAAGAACACTTGTTTATTTCATGTGATATCATTTACAAGCTATGGAGCAAAGTCTATGGGTGGGTGAATTATGAAGGGCCACAACCAGTGAATATTCAACAGCACTACCTACAATACAGAGGTTTATTCAAAGGAAAGGAGAGGAAGAAGCGGGGAATGATAATTTGGCACGCGGTAATATGGACCATTTGGTTAGAAAGGAATGATATGGTCTTCAACAGAAACAAAACTGACATGCTAAGAATGTTAGATATAATAAAATCTAGATCATGGAGTTCGTTCAGCAGTACGGTTGAAGGATGTATAGTCTTTTCAGATTGGTGTTAAAGTCCTATGGAGTGGTCACAACTGAAGCTGGGTGTGAAGGTTTAATGTGATCCAAATTTGGTTGACAGACAGCTTAATTGCAATGGTCTGATGCAGATTGTGCAGGAAAATGTTAATCTGGTTTGTATTCTGGTTTGGTGCAGCTCTTGGGCAGAATCGGTTGGTGTGCAGCTTAGTCAAGCTGATCTGGTGCAGGAAATTGGGCTCTGGTTGATTGCTGCTCCGATGCAGAAATGTTACATAATATTTGGTCTAATAATTTCAGATTTAAATGGTGGTGAACTTACAATATGGAAAACAAAACTGCAGGAGGTTATTTACTTGGGTTGGGGGCATTAGCGTGTTTCTGTATAAATATGCAGGGAAGGATTATGATGTTTCATTTGGGTTAGAGTAGATTGTAAATACATGGATGTAACTCATTGAGTACATTTTGTACTCATAAATATATATATATATATATATACTTTTGTTGATAAAAAAAAAGAAGGCAACAGATGAAACCCAGAATCGGGGAAAACCAGCAAGAGAGAAATGTGTAAGTGGACAGATTCTGAGGTAATGAGATGGTTCATCAAAGTAAATGTTCTTGCTCCATATTCAAATGTGGGAACAATTAATCAGTACGTCTGTGGGCTGTGGTACATAATTAATCTTTAATAATAATTACATTATGGCTATTTCATTTCCAATTTCCAATTACTCATCCTTTTAAAACTAATAATAAATAAATTTTTCCTATGTTCGTGATTATTTCAAAATCGACTTTTCAGACGTAATTAAATAAAAAATGGAAAAAATATGCAAGTCAGAAATGACATAGTTGTCCCCAATTTGGGTGGAGAAAGTTGCACTGGAATACTATCGATTACTTTACTTTTATATATCTTAAGATTAAGATATGTACAAAGTATGCATTATTTCTTATAGTAAAAAATTAGTGACAAAATTCACAACCTATTAATTAATTGACTTTTAAAACAATCCTAAAATATTTATGTCCATATATATAGAATTCAATCTTAAACTATTTTACTTTATCCTTCTTATTTCCCTATTTTATCATATCATATTATTAAAACCATATACATTTCATATATGTTTTTTATGGAAGTAATTGAATGAGTGCAGATATTCTCCCGAAAAATATTTTTAAGGAAATAACGTATTGAATTCGTGCAAAATAAAAATATTGAATCTAGATTAACCCAGAATATTCTAGACTTATATATATAACTATGCATATATTTATTTATATTAACACCCGTTACAGATTACACAAATTAATATAAAAGGGATACACTCTTGCCATTGCTCTCTCATACACATCATTATTTCTCCTATTACATACTTTACCCAGAAACAATGCTAGCAGATAAAAAAATAAATGTTCTAATGGTATCAATGCCCTTACAAGGCCACATCAACCCTATGCTAAAGCTAGCCAAGCTCCTCATTTCAAAGGGTGTCCATGTTACTATAGCCACTACAGAAGAAGCTCGCTACCGCATGAAATCATCAAATTCCCAGAATTCAGAAATCCAATTCGAGTTCTTCTCTGATGGCCTCACCCCTGATTTTGATCGTACCAATACTGAAGCATTAGTCAATACTATCAAAGTAGAAGGTTCCAAAAACCTATCTAATCTTATTACAAGCCTCATCAAAGTTCACAACTATTCATGTGTTATTGTCAACCCATTTGTACCTTTTGCTATAGATGTTGTTGCAAACTTTGGAATTCCTTGTGCACTGCTTTGGATCCAAGCTTCTGCAGTGTATTCAATTTACTATCGTTACTTCAAGAACATAGATTCATTCCCCAATTTGGAGGACCCTAATGAGAAGGTGCAATTGCCAGCATTGCCAATGATCAAGGTTAGAGATCTTCCTTCTTTTATGCTTCCTTCTAGTCCTCTTCACTTTCAGCAAGTTATGAGGGAATTAATGCAAGCTTTGGAAAATAAGGTGAAATGGATTTTAGGTGCTTCATTTTATGAGATAGAGGAAGAGATAGTTAAGTCCATGGCTTCACTAACACCCATTTACCCTATTGGACCATTGGTGTCACCTTTTTTGTTGGGTGAAAAGGAAACTAATAATGTTAGTGTTGATATGTGGAATGCTGAAGATTCATGCATAGAGTGGCTTGATAATAAACCATCTTCCTACAGTTATATATGTATCATTTGGTAGCATAACAATGTTGTCCCAAAAGCAGATGAATAATATAGCTACAGCATTGAAGAATAGCAACAAAGCATTTTTGTGGGTGGTTAAGCCAAGTGATAATATTGGAGGATCTGATTTTAAGGAAGATGGTGCAAAATTGTCACATGAATTTTTGGAAGAAACCAAAGGGAGGGGTTTGGTGGTGAAATGGTGTCAACAAGAGAAGGTGCTAATGCACCCTGCAGTGGCTTGTTTCATAAGTCATTGTGGGTGGAATTCAACTTTAGAGACAGTGGTTACTGGAGTTCCTGTTATTGGTTATCCAGATTGGACTGATCAGAGAACAAATGCTGAACTTATAGCAAATGTGTTTCAAAATGGAGTGAGAGTGAGGTGTGATGAAGATGGGGTTGCTAGTGTGGAAGAGGTTGAGAGGTGCATTAGGGAAGTCATGGAAGGGCCTAATGCAGCTGAGATAAAGAAGAGGGCAATGCAAATGAAAGGGTCAGGAAGGAAAGCCTTACAAGAAGGAGGCACTTCTGATAATAATATAAATCAATTTATTAGTGACTTGATTGTTGGGAATCCAGCCAAGGCTTAAGCATTTATATGTTGGTCATTTTGTAGGCATTAAATAATGGTCTCTCTTAAAAGCAAAGGCAGTTTATTTTGACCTTTTAGGAGGAAGTTATCTCATCTAAGAGTTCATATGTTGCTAGCTCTTTTTTTGTTTTACTTTTTTTTTCCCAATAAATATAATTTATCATTTTTTTCCCCAATAAATATAATTTTATCATTTTTTTTGTTTAATTTTATCATGTTTTTAACTTTTTATCAATGATTATAAAATAATATAACAATAATATAAAAAAGGCTGGTGAAAAAAAAGCATGATGATATTTTGGTTTAGTGTCAGTTTGGTTACGTGTAGTAAACGAGAGTGTTTGGATGCAAAATTGAGTCCAAAATAATTGATTTTTGTATGGGTGGAATTGCTTTTTGTAGAAGCAGGAATTCCTAGTTTTTCTATTAAGAATAATTGATTTTAGGTGTTAGACTCACAAAATTCTATATATTTACATGTTAAAGGTGATTTCACTTTATCATCCAAACAAAACCCAGTTCTTCTAAACTGACTTCTAAAATATTACTGTAAAACACAAATCAATTTTTTTAATCTCAATTTTTTCAAAATTTATATTAAAATCTAAAACATATGGACCCTTAATAGTTGTCGTGTTAACTTGAAAGCGATGGTGTTTCTAATACCACTTTTAAGTCTATCTTTCTTTGATTATTTTTTTTATAGATCTTTTTTTGATTTTTTTTATCAATTAAATAAAAATGAGTAATATTATTTCTATAACTAGTTTAGACAATTTTCAATAACTTATTAAATTATCCAAAAGTTGTTGATAATAGTTTTATGATCTCATTTATTTAATAAAATAATTAGGCAAAATAGGTAAATTGGTCCTATACGTTTATTTTATTTTTCATATTTGTTCTATAAGTTTTTTATTTTTCAAATTAGTCCTACATGTTACCTTCTGTTTTCACGTTAGTCCTTTTTGTCAATTTCGATCTTACGGAATCAGATCAAAAGCCACGTGTCGAACTAAGGTGGTGACCATGTCGGATCAAAACTGATAGCGTTGTGTCAAAATTGACAGAAATGACTAATGCGGAAATATGACCAATATGAAAAATAAAATAAACGTATAGGACCAATCTACCTATTTTGCCAAATAATTAAATATAAAATTAAAAAAATTAATTTTTGTTATGATAAATAATTTAAGATAAATTAAACTATTAAAAGTGATAAATATTTAAAATAAATAACAAAAAATATATATAATTTATATATATAAAAAAAAACATAAAATCATGTCCTTTTATATTTATCAGTTAATTCAACCGCTAGTTTTAACAAACACTTTATAATACAAATAAAGAATAATCAGGAGAGTTATTAAATTTTAAAATTTAAAATATAATTCCATATGATTTCCAAATTAATCAATTTTATTGGTTTTGGATTGTTTTATTGCCATTTATATCTATACCAATATTTATATTTATTATATATATAGTAAATTGCCTTGAGAAGCCATTCATAACATCGTTTAGTGCATGTTATTTATCAAAAAGGAAAGAATAAAATGGTGAAATTAAAAAACACAAAATTATTATGTAGATTATGGGTTTATTTGTTTAGGATTGAAAAAGTGATTCTCAAAAAATATTTGTGGCAAAAGTGATTTGTGTAAAGTCATAAGTTATTTTGTGTTGGATTAAAACTCTAAAAAATAATTTTACTTTGAAACATGATTTTAAGTTCTTTAGGTGTAATATTAGAAAAGTGATTTTTCTTCTTATGAAATCACAATAAAGGATATAAAAAAAGCACTTAATTTCTCATTCGGGGTGGTCGATGGTTAGGAGGTTTCTCTAATCATCTTGGCCCACTACTGCGTACATTGCTGAGCTTTAGGGTGTATTACATGGCCTCACTCTTGCCAAGAGTAAAGGATTTGCTGCAGTGAAACTCTATAAAGAATAGTAAGCTGGGAAGTACCAATGGACGGAGCTTGGTTGCTAGGATCAAGAGGCTGATTGCTACTATCTCTCGCGTATGGAGCGAATTTCCACTGGGAGGGGATTTCCCACCTTTAGGTGCCATTCGTCCCCCGCAGGAGATTAGTCCCCGCTTCCAACAGGGTATACTTTTGGTCAAGGATCAAAAAAAAAAAAAACACTCATGCCCAAGGAGAAGCGAATAAGCGTGCAAATGCTTTAGCCAACATGGGTTGTGATCATAGGGGATGAGCTTGTGGTTTATGAGTATACACCTTGTTATCACCAAAAAATTGAGTATCGGCTGCCGATTGAGATATTAGCCGATGGGTGTAGTCGAATATCGGCTGAGACTTATTGGGTTGGGCTGTATAGTCGGGCTTATAAAAGTGATAGAAATATTAGTGGCAACCGAAGATGCATGATGAGTGAATAAAAAGCAAGCTTTAGGTTGTGGATCATGATAACCACCAAGTCCTAAAATGGTGGGATAATGGTTAGAGGTGGTTGGAAATGGAAGAGATCAATTGGAGACCACTATGAGGCGAGCCACTAATGGAAAAGCATGATATGCGCCTAGAATGGAGGGATTTTCACCTATAGTGGTATTAGTGGCTAAGTGTTAACCATTTTCATTAGCCATGATGTACATAATGTTGCTAGAAAATAGGAGTTAGTGGCTAATAGGAGTGGCTTTAGCATAGCTTACAATTTTGCCTATAAATACAAGTTGTATATACAAGTCAAACACCACCCATCAATCAAACAACTTTTTCATATTGTTTTCGCTTTCATTTCCTTTACTTTCCTTTCCTTTAGCGTTTTCCTTTATTGCTTTCATGCAACTTTAGATAGCTTCTCACTTCACCTTCTACATTAGACGCTCTTTGCAGTAGTCTAGAAACTCATAGCTGAGAAAGAGTCCTTTTCTCAGTGTAATCGCCTGAACACAAAAAAGTGAATCATTGTCAACTGTGCGAATCGACTGACAATTAGTCGTTCAAAACAGCTAATCGGATGAGCACCAAAATTTGCACGATGAAGACAACAAATGGCACGCCCGATGGGACCGAAAAGGTGAACTCATTGGGAAGTTTACCACTTCTGGTCATGATTACATCATTGTTCTAGCCTGGAACCGTCTCAAACAACTACTAGGAAGATTGGCAGTCGTATAGCAGTTGAACCTTCAACTTTAATTGCCTTAGGCATGCCATCTTCTCAACCATCAATGTCTACTGCATCGGTGACGACTGCCGGTGGACATTCAACAATAGCAGCTTATACGACTGATCAAAATCAGCCGATGGTGATGGCCACTTCGTCTATCTGCCAGCAAATGGATATGAGGGTACATGGCATTATGTACCATGTTTCTAAGCAGCTGGCAGACATTGTCAAACCAATGGTGCATAACGAAGTGCTTCGGGTGAGAGAGCAAGAACAACGAGAATTGAATTTTGGAGGAAACTTCGCGAGTTCTATTTTTGGGCAATCAAGACGGCTGAATCCTACGCAACAAATATCAGCTAGTGATTCACAACAAATACAATCAAGTCCAAATCAATATGTTCAGGCAGGACCATCTCAGTTGGGCCAGCCCAACATGCTTCAGCAGACCCCTCAACCAAGTTCCGTCACACAAGCTCTTACTAGTCTTACTGCTGCTAATCTTGGGGGCAAGTGGTTGTAAATGATATTGTATCCCAACCAGTATTACATTACAGACAGGTTCACTGGGCTAAAAGTCCATTAGATACGTTAGGCTAGCTTGGTATACCGTGTTTTGTATCAAATGCTACGGCTATTGGTGAAAACTCACAGGTTACTATGCTTGGGGGTATGACCTATCCTACCATGGGCTATGGGGCAATTCAAACAAAGTTGCCTGAAAATTATGCTGGGGAGCATCCATGGAACATAATTCCACCTACCTCGGCTAATATGTCAGACTATCAGCTAGCCCCATAACAGGTGCCTTATGTTCAGACGGGTTCAATTCCTCCTAGAGGGATTTTGTATAGGGCATCTGATTATTGTGTTGGGGAGCAGCAATGGAATCTAATTCCACCTACCTCGGTCAATCAATCAGCTGTCAACAGGGCTCAATATATGAATCTTTGTGATTATGCAGCAGAGCAGCAATGGATATCAATTCCACCTACTGCGGCTAATCAAACAATGATTCCAAACATGCCGGAGCCAAGGTACCATATGCCAGTCATACAATCAGGTCTTGCTCCAACTCCAGTGCTAAATTGTGCCCAGCCGACAACAGCTGAGAGTAGACCGACTATAGCTCAGCTAATTGATCCCAACATGATAGTTGAGGTTATGTGAAGGCACTTCGGCATGCAACTAAGGCCTTTATGTAGGCCTATGTATGGAAAGCCATATCCAGAAAGGGTGGACAAAATGATGTTGTTACCAAGTGGGTTTAAGACCCCAAATTTTATAACTTTCTCAGGAGAGGATGGCATGTCTACCATTGAACATATTGGTAGATTTACTGCCCAGTGCGGAGAGGCTAATGAGAATGAATACTATAAGTTACAACTATTTTTTTTGTCATTGACAGGGACGGCCTTCATTTGGTATTCCTCCTTGCCTCCTAATTCTGTGGTAAACTGGGCAGACATGGAAAGGTGCTTCCATGATACGTTTTATAAACCTCGTCCTGAAGTTACAACAACCGACTTAATGAATTTGAAACAAAAAGAGGACGAGATGGCTGCTGACTTCATAGAAAGATTTAGGAAGCTAAGTAGCAGGTGTAGTAGACAGCTTCCAGAAGCAGAATATACTGCAATAGCTGTAGGTAACATGCAACCTCAGCTGAGAGAAATGTTGCTAGCCCAGGAATTTTCAAACTTGAGTTAGCTAGCAACCAGAGCTTCCGCGGCTGAACGATTCATTCTAGATATGCAGCACTTAATCTCCACTGAAGATTATGATGAGTCGGAAGAAGCAGTCGATTATTACAGTGATTAGGCGGCCCATGTCATGGCAGTCGAGATCCTGAGGGAATGCCATCCCTAAAAGACTTTGAAGGGTGGAAAGTCCAAATTAGCTGACAAGTGTGTAGCTAAGATGACAACTGATAAAGATGTATTCTCAGCTGCATTCACTAACATGGTGTCAGTGTACGGCTTACCATTTCCTACATCAAAGGGTGAGTGGAAATAGCCGACACACAATGTACGGCTTACCATTTCCTACATCAAAGGGTAAATGGAAATAGTCGAGGCATAAGCAAGCAATGGAAATGGAAGGGCATACCAACTGAACAAGACAAAGTGAAAGCATGTTTAGCTATGTGTCAAATCACCAACATAAGTCTACCAACTTCCAACATAATGTCTTCAAGAGGTTGGAGAGCCCAAGATCAACTGGATAAGATAGAATGGGGGGACATTTAGCCGTATCAACTAGGCAAGATGAGGCTACTATCTGTAAACCTAGTCTCTTTAGAAGGTTGGAATTTCTTGGATCAGCTGAATCAGTTAAAGCTGGGGGGCATATGGACATCATGTCTACTTTCTGCAAACCTAGTAGTTCCAGGAGATTCAAGTTTCCACATGCAGCACATGTTAGTCGAAGAGCAAGGGCAGCAAAAAGAAGATCCTACAAGTAGATGAGTCATGTCAGCAGAGAACAAGAACAATCGATAGGGTAAAGGTAAGATTGGATTCGGCTGACATAATGCATCTTTCACCTTCCTCTTATTGTCGTCATCTAAAAGATGCAGGGGGCATTGTTATCACCAAAAAATTGAGTATCGACTTGTAGCCTATTGAGATATTAGCCGATGGGTGTAGTCGAATATTGGCTGAGACTTATTGGGTTGGGCTGTATAATTGGGCTTATAAAAGTGATAGAAATATTAGTGGTAACCGAAGATACATGATGAGTGAATAAAAAGCAAGCTTCAGGTTGTGGATTATGATAACCACCAAGTCCTAAAATGGTGGGATAATGGCTAGAGGTGGTTGGAAATGGAAGAGATCAATTGGAGACCACTATGAGGCGAGCCACTAATGGAAGAGCATGATATGCGCCTAGAATGAAGGGATTTTCACCTAGTGGTATTAGTGGCTAAGTGTTAGCTATTTTTGTTAGCCATGATGTACATAATGTTGTTAGAAAATAGGAGTTATTGGCTAATAGGAGTGGCTTTAGCATAGCTTACAATTTTGCCTATAAATACAAGTTGTACATACAAGTCAAACACCGCCCATCAATCAAACAACTTATTCATATTGTTTTTGCTTTCATTTCCTTTACTTTCCTTTTTCTTTATCGTTTTCCTTTATTGCTTTCATGCAAATTTCGATAGCTTCTCACTTCACCTTCTACACTAGACGCTCTTCGGAGTAGTCTAGGAACCCATAGCTGAGAAACAGAGTCCTTTTCTCAGCGTAATCGTCTGAACACAAAAAAGGGAATCATTGTCAACTGTGCGAATCGACTAACAATTAGTCGTTCAAAATGGCTAATCGGCTGAGCACCAGAATTTACACGACGAAGACAACAAATGGCACGCCCCGTGGGACCTAGCTAGAAGGTGAACTCATTGGGAAGTTTACCTCTTCGGGTCACAGTTACATTATTTTAGCCTGGAACCGTCTCAAGCAACTTCTAAGAAGATTGGCAGTCGTATAGCAGTTGAACCTTCAAATTTAATTGCCTTAGGCATGCCATCTTCTCAACCACCCTTCAATCAAACAACTTATTCTTATTGTTTTTGCTTTCATCTCCTTTAATTATTATCACCAAAAATTGAGTATCGACTGGTAGCCGATTGAGATATTAGCCGATGGGTATAGTCGAATATTGGCTGAGACTTATTGGGTTGGGCTATATAATTGGGCTTATAAAAGTGATAGAAATATTAGTGGCAACCGAAGATACATGATGAGTGAATAAAAAGCAAGCTTCAGGTTGTGGATCATGATAACCACCAAGTCCTAAAATGGTGGGATAATGGCTAGAGGTGGTTGGAAATGGAAGAGATCAATTGGAGACCACTATGAGGCGAGCCACTAATGGAAGAGCATGATATGCGCCTAGAATGAAGGGATTTTCACCTAGTGGTATTAGTGGCTAAGTGTTAGCTATTTTTGTTAGCCATGATGTACATAATGTTGTTAGAAAATAGGAGTTATTGGCTAATAGGAGTGGCTTTAGCATAGCTTACAATTTTGCCTATAAATACAAGTTGTACATACAAGTCAAACACCGCCCATCAATCAAACAACTTTTTCATATTGTTTTCGCTTTCATTTCCTTTACTTTCCTTTCCTTTATCGTTTTCCTTTATTGCTTTCATGCAACTTTAGATAGCTTCTCACTTCACCTTCTACATTAGACGCTCTTTGCAGTAGTCTAAGAACTCATAACTGAGAAACAGAGTCCTTTTCTCGGCGTAATCGCCTGAACACAAAAAAGTGAATCATTGTCAACTGTGCGAATCGACTGACAATTAGTCGTTCAAAACGGCTAATCGACTGAGTACCAGAATTTGCACGGCGAAGACAACACACCTGTGTCTCTTATCAAGGTGTTACTCTCGGATGTAACGAGAGTTTCTACTCCCTGATTAGTTTGTATATAATATTCTTTTCTTGGGTTTAGGCCCCCTTTTTCACCAAAAAAAAAGTGTAAGTCTTAGGCTCTGTTTGGATAATACAGCTTACAGCTTATTAAAATTTTTCTGCTCATATAAGCGATTTTATGTAGAAAAAAAGGTTTTCGGATAAAGCTTAAATAAGTAACTTATCGCATCCAAAAAGCCCCCTTTAGTTTATTTTGAGAAGTCAAATTTTTTTTTTTTGCTTATTAAACCTTGTGTCAAAGCTTATACAGGAAGTTGTTTTGCATATTTTGTAAATTCTAAAAGCACTTTTTCGAGTTCGTGTCCAAACACTGAATAACTTAATTTAAAAGGAGTTTATGACATAAAAGCTTTTCATATAAGTCCTTCTTATATAATTTTTTAATAGGATGTTTGGATTCATGTCAAATTTACATAAAATCACGTTACGAATGACATAAATAATATTATTTTTCCTATTTCCTATTTAATGTGGAAGCTACTATATATTGATTCCACGTCCACGTTAATGTAGAAATGAAAGCAAACATGCACTAAATAATCTGTTTACCCAAACGAAGCCTTAACGACAAATCTTAATAAGTACAATAAAAAGGAGAATATAGAAAATAAAATGTAATAAGTATTGAACCATATGCAGTGATGGACCTATGTTGAAGACATTGGGGGCAACTGCCTCCGGTAAGTGATTTTTTTAAAAATTAAATATTAGATAAATTTTTTGTTGACCCCCCTAAAAAAATTATACTGTCCCTATTGCTTTACAACCCTACTTTAAATAACACTAAAAATGTTGCCTTCATTGTTCTATAACCCTACTTTACATAACACCTTTTATTTTTCCAATACAACTCGGTCAAATACTTAGAGAAATATTTTTTATAGAGTTGAAAATGAAAAAAATATACAACGATTATCTAAGTATAAAAACACGTAGAGAGCAATTATAATTTATGGAAGTTGAGTTGTCTTCAATTTTATAGATATATAATGATATATATTTTGTAATTTCAAATTTCTAGCTTAACGATAATGTTGTTATTATTTTTTCGCTTATTATTTATATAATTATTTTATAAAAAATTATAATATACAATCTTGTCCTCACTAGAGAAAATTTTTGGGTCCGTCCCTGATTATATGTAACAAACATAACATACATGAAAGTTACAATACTTTACAATTAGATGCTTCAATAACATATCCTCTAAGTTTCTAAGTGTGAAAATAATGCAATTGTAAGTGTGAAAATTGATATATTCTTCTACGTGCTTTGAATCGAACCCTGCTAATGAAATTATTGAGTGTACAAAAAAATCTTTAGTTATATTATAGGAGTCAAATATTTTCAATGATTATGACCAGGGTCGGCCCTACCCCATGTAAGTAAAGCTTTAGGCCTCCAAATATTTTATAGTTATCTAGGCTTTCAAATTTTTGTATTTTTATTTAAACTTAGCAAAAAATTAATCTAAAATCTAAACCATAAATTATATGAAATCTTGCATGTGATTGCATGTATACACATAACAAAAATTTACATCAACCATAATAATTACACGTTAAAAATATAAAAAATTATAAGATAAAATTTATATAAAATTAAAACATAATATTTCTCTTTAGGCCTAAAAATACGTTGGGTCGACCATGATTATGACAATTTTTAAGTAAAAAAATTCTTTACATTAGTAGTACATATCAATTAAATCCTATTACAATGCATCCTTCTCCCTTCATTTTTTCCCCTATTATAAAGTACAAATTAAGATTCAATTGACATGCATATGAGATGATTTATGATTAATTGAGAGTGTGAAAATCTTCATACTAATAGTGCGTCGAAATTAAACTCTATGATTAATTTGAGAGTGTGAAAATCTTCATACTAATAGTGCGTCGAAATTAAACTCTACAAACTATTCCACCCTACAACCATATTCAGAACATTGCTTTTTGGTTCTGTGAATTGTGAAAAGAAAAAAAAATGAAAAAGAAGCAGAACATTGCTTTTTGGTCTTCACTTTCGAAACATGTATTGGCCCATTTCTGAACTCTGATTGGACCTAGGCCCAATAGTGCACCCTGGTCTGGACAGGAATGTCCAAGTCCACTCTAAGCAGATACTATATGCATCGCAGATCAGCATTCAACACTTGAACCTCATTATTAAATAAAAAATAAAAAATCGTTTTCTTGTGTTAAAAAAAATTTTTTTTTTTTCGGGTAGCAAATTATATATATATATATATATATATATATATATATATATATACTAATATAAAAGTTGGATAGCTTATTTTACTGTACATTGAGGTGGCAGCATGCCATTTTTTGGGTACTTTTTATTTTTTATTTGTTTATTGTTATTTTATTCTTTTCTTTGCTTTATCTACAATACTTGCATTTATCAGAATTGTACATTTGACAATCATCCATGTGTTTGAATAAACTTTATTCTCTCTCTCTATTTGGACTCTAAGCTTTTTCCTCTTCCCACCTATATCTATATAAATAAATAAATAAATAAATAAATAAATAAATAAATATTATAAATACATTGGTATTGAAGATTATCAATAATTTCCAATGTAATTAATTTACTTAAAGCAATTAAAAATAAATTTTTGTACATGAATTATGATAAAATTATAAATGAAATGAAGGAAAATATATATTTCTAAATTAAATACAATAAATATTTAACAATAAATTTCTAACAAAAAAACTAGAGTGCATTTGTATATGAGGTGGATCCAAGACAGTAAATATTACCACAGCTCATGAAGTTTTCTATGCTCTTGAGAAGATGTTTAAATGTGTTGTATGCATTTGAGAAAGATGTTTAAATACATTGATTTCCAATGCATTTATATAAAAACGACAAAATAAATATATGAAATGAGAAAGACATAAATGTTGCTTGGGAGATGATTTAGTGAATTTGGGAAATTAAGTGAATTGTCCCGATACATTGGAAGAAGTAGATAAATAAATAAAGTAAATGAAAAGAACACAACTTTTGAAAATGGTTATTAATGTTATCTAACGTGACACTAAAAGTTAGAGCCCAATGGCCCTAATGGAAACAAAGTTATGTTAAAATATTTGAATTGAGGGAGGAAGAAAAAATATGTTAAATTTGGAAGCAGGTGAAAAAAATTCTTCCTTAATAACATTATTACTAATATGACTGCATGTTCTAATTTGAAGCATCTTACACGGGGTTGAAAATCTTACATGAAAACATACTTATATGTATATCTAAATGTATATAATTATGTACAATCTATAATATTTTATATTGAAGTTATTATTTTAAATGTGAAGATAATAATTGAAATATTACAATCCATGGAGCTAATTTTTTAAATTAGTATATGAATTTATAATATATTTTCACATGATTTTTTTTTATATATCTTCATTTTGATTTTGAGTGGATCATATCAACGTGAGTTTGAGTAGAAAAGCTATGTTACTAAAACATATTTTAGTTATGTGAATTTGATAAAGGTGTTTAAACACGCTACATTTCAATGCATTTAAAAAAGAAAAAAAAATGATAGGGAATTGAAAGGACACAACGGTTGATTGAGAGAGTGTTAAGTGAACTTGGGAAAATAAATGAATTGTATAAATACATTAGAAGAAACAGGAAAAAAAAAAAAAAAAAGAGCATGGAAAGAACACAACTCGTGGGAATGATTATTAATGTTATCGAACATGACACTCAAAGTTAGTGTCCAATGGAAAAAAAAAATCATGTGAAAAAAAATCAAAATTTGTGTCATGACATCTATCTATCTATCTATCTATCTATCTATCAATATATAAAGACAAAATCCCTTTTACTACTGTAGGTGACCAGTAAATGGGGAGGTGGCAAGTTGTGGAAATTTTGGGAATTTTCTTATTTGATATTAAAACAATTTTTGAATTAGTTATGTCCATCTAATGCATGTGCCACTGTCGTGTTTTCCATAAATGATCATCCCTCTATGAGATGATTATAGTCTGCTACCGAGAGTAGATAAAGTCTATCTTTGCAGTTCCTTCTTCATCTATCCATAATCTTAAATTTCTGAAAATCTTGAATCTCTCTTTCTCTGTTTTAATTTTCCTCTCCATTCTAATATTAATTGCTCAAAATTTTGTCATTCTTTCTTAATATGTATTTACATGTTGATTATGAATTTATTTTCTCATCTTGAGTGAATTTTCTGACATCAAACTCTTATGATAGCTATATGTATTTTATTCGTCATTTTTCAAAATTAAAATCTTTGATAGTCATACTAAGTTTCCCTATTCCACTCCATCATGTTGATGGAAAGGAGAATATGTGGACCAGTTATATGATTTAAGACGATTAGTTTAATCGTTGGCAATAATCAATAAAAAAAATTTGGTTATCATATTATAGACAAGATTGTTATAAGGCTTTTGCTGATCACTTCTGTCTATAAATTAAAAGCCTTGAAGACGAATGAGTGTAGGTGGGAAGAAAAAGTTGAAGCCAAAAGAAAAGAAAGGATTTCACACGTTGATGTAATTTAGGATAAAACAAAAAATGATTTGGTAGATTTAGAGGCACATTTTAAGTTATTGATGATAATAATACTACCAATAATATATATATATATATATATATATATATTCCTTAAATGAATGGAAAAACCGAAAGGAAAAAAAAAATTAAACAAGTTATGTAATATTTTTACGAAATGTCTCTCTTCGAATCTCAGGAATGACCAATCAAGTAATGCACAGCCATTGAACACGCATATCTAATGCATTGCCGATCATTTCTCATACTATATCACTGTTTACTAATGTACATCCTTCTGAAAAAATAAATCTCAATCATGATTTTTACATATAATTTTTGTTACTTTATTCTTAAACACCTTTTTTTCAATAATAAAATAAAAATACACGGAAGCATAAAATAAAAATACACATTTCAATACATTGTTTATTTATCTTTCTTTTCTTCAAAAAAGGTTGATCTAAAGAAAAGTGTAAGAAATTTGATGTGAAATCATCATCTCTCAATAAAATTACAGGCAAACCTGTGGTGTGCCGCACCAATAAAGTCGACAATCAAATAAGGAAAAGCTTTCAAAAATGTTATTTGTATGTCTAACATTTGATTAATGATATATAAATCTTGATTAATAATGTTGAAATGGATGTTTAACAAGTTAATTAATAATAACAAAATCTTGATTAATAATGTAGAAATATTAATGAATGATGTAAAAATATTGAGTGAAGTACAAATAAAATTACTTAAAAGCTCTTGAGTCATAGTGCTGAATGGTCAGATTGCACAGCACACAACCAAGTCTCTTGTTCTAGTGGTTGTAAGGCCTGTCCTGAGATATTGTAGGGGTCGACTTGGTTTGTTCCCGAGTTCGATGCACGTCCCGCTAATACTTATTAGTCCTTCGTTGACAGCATTGTGATACATTGGGTTTAGAAAAGGAAAAAAAAAAGATTGCAAAACACGCAGAAGATGATTGATGAGAGAGGATGTTGTCTCTGAAAGGAATCATGACTGGTGAAGATTAGCCACTCTTTAAAGACTTGAATAATTCGAAGTCGTGATTAATGGATCGCAGTCCCCATTTATGAATTGTCTCATATATCAATCCTCTCCCAGCCCAAGCTCAATTATGTCTCAGACCATTCTTTTTATTCTTGTGAGTTGTGACATCTCTTATCCATTGATAAGCCACCATCAATACATTCCGTTCTAAAATTGTAATTTTCTCACCTTAGTCTCACTTTCTTAACCCATAATTGGATTATCTCATTTCCCGTGAAAATGATATTTTGACATTAATCATTTTCGACAACAAGTATGCGACACGGTAATTTGTGTGAAGCATTGGCTGAATCATGTTACCGAACCCAATAACAAAGTATATATATATATATATATAATGTCTGACATCTGATTTGTGTTCAAATAACGTACAACACTCGAAGAAAAATACATAACTTTCCAGCAAAATTGTTGAACCCCCTTCACAGATAATAGTGAAGCATCATATAAAAAACTCTGTGTCTTTCACTTTAATAACGTAACACTGCCATATTTTAAAGAAAACTAAGAAGAAAATTTTATATAGAGTTTGATTTTGATAATTGTAAATATAAAGTTTTTTAAACTGTCAACTAATTATAAATCATCAATTATGTGTGATTTTTAAAATAGTTATTGTAAGAATTAAAAAAATTTATTGATGTAACAATATATAAGTAATTGATAATATAAGATTTTTTTTTTTTTGATGCTGAAAAGTTTAGGTGAATTGGGTTCCGAGGGCTCACTAAGGCCAGGACAGGCCTCACGACTCAAAAAACATTTATAGAGATACTTACAGATTACCCACCAACGAGGTCCTCATATCGGTACATAATCGGTAATGGGATTCGAACACACAACCTTGTGGATTATGAGCTGTATCCTTACTAACTGGACCAACCTTCGTTGGCACAATATAATAAATCTTTATATTGACAATATACTGTAATCAAATCCTTTTGTGTATATAGCATTTTATTTAATTGAATCATCATACTAATTTGTAACCTTTTTTTCTGTTTGACAAAAGATACTTTATCAAACAATAAGCATAAAGTCAAGTAAAATTAAAAAAATTAATTTTGATACATTGTTCCGGAAAAAATTTATAGTGTCAATCAATCATAATCATCTTATGTGTGACTTTGAAGATGATTAATTAGGATAAAAATTAAATATTTTTAATAATATGATAATTTATAATTGATTGAGAGGATAAATTTTTTTTTTCTATATCAACGGTACATATCAATTAAATTTTATAAAAAGTAAACCTAAACCAAGAGTGAGAAACATCAACAAACAATGCTTTCATTTTGGCTAAAATATTCGTTTGGTCCTTTAAGTTATTTTTTAGATTCATTTTGGTCCCTCAACTTTAAAAAGATTCATTTTGGTCCCTTACGAATGAAACCTTACACATTTTGGTCTCTTCCGTCACATTTGTCTATAACGATGTTAACGACATCCTACGTGGCGGTTAACAATAGTTGATTTGGTCATTTTTATGTTTTAAGTAGATTCATTTTAGTCCCTCAATATTTTAAAAATATTTATTTTGACCTTAATGTAAGACATTGTTAACGTAGTCACAAATAGATGTAACGGAAGGGACCAAAATGTGTAACGTTTTATATATAAGGGACCAAAATGAATTTAAAAAATAACTTTAAGGGACGAAAAGAATATTTTACTTACTGTATATGATGGAACTAAAACTAAAAAGAAACCCTTTCTGACCATCCTGTTTACAAGCAGAAAGGAGGAATACATATTCCTTTCTTCCTTTTAGTTAAAGAAACTGAGATTCGTTAAGCTCCATCCTCCATTTTAAAAAAATTACTGGAAACCACCAATTGATGATTCTAATTATCTTGAGCTTTAGTGCACCATTCTGTTGTCCATCAATTGTGAAATTGAACAAGGAATAAATAAATAAATAAGGGTACATAGACATGCACCTTCCATAGCTTCATTGATATAAACCTCATAATATATACATTCCTCACTTTTTTCTTTTATATATTAATCTTTCTATACTTGGAAAAAATATCTAGACATTTTCCAAGAAACCCGTATGAAGTATTAGCCTTTTGACAAAACAAATTTATTCAATTGTTTTCCTAACCACAGAATGTTTATAATTGAGAATCTTGCAATCTTTCCTTTAAGTGCAACTTGTGAGGATATGAACCCAAGTCCAAAGACTCCGCTGGCTAATCACCTTAGCATGTTGATTCCACCTCCACTTCTGCATCTGGTACTCCCTTTCCACGCTAAATATATGCACCTTAAACTTGGGAACAACTAATTGGATCTTTATTTTTAATTTCCTAAGTCAGTAACCATTTTTCTATAAAATTTTGGACAGTGTCAAATGGGAAGTGTGGAACTGGCTAGCGAAGACTGCGCCTGATAATAGGAGAAATTCTTGTTTGCTTATGGAGATTAAAAAATCCTTACTTTATACTATTCAATATTTATCGCATCAACTATGCATGTAGCTCACGATTTGGATTCTTTTCATCCGTATTCTCCATCCATCTTCTCTATAACCAAATGTTAGCCATTGAATTAATCTAACAGCTGAACATAACAAATCTCTCAATCCGTTATATTAATCCAACAACTGATATTTAATTGGAGATCGAAATGATGGAGAAAATCAGTAAGTTTTATATAAAATGCATTTTTTTTAAATTTTCAATATTTTAAATTTTAATTTAGCAATTACAAGATTTGAAACAAACCCTATTTTAAATGTCTAAAGAACAGGATTTTTGTTTAATCAATAATTTTTTGATAAAATGTTATAAATTCTATTATTTGTACAACTAAAATTGATATATAAGTGATACTTAATGACATTTTATATTTGTATTTGCTAACCAACCAATGATTGGTCGAGTGGTAAGCATTTTAACTCGACTCCATAAGGTGAAAAACATAAGTTTGAATCGTGGTGATAGATACTCTAGTTAGGAGGTTGTGAAAATCAAGAGTTAATTTTTTGCTCTAAACAGCCAATCCTGAATTAGTCCCATAATCAGTCCAAAGGGCCGAAACTTGTGGGAATATCTCGAATACTGCTAGAGAGGCAAATGCCTAATTACGGTAAAAAATATATATATATATATATATATATATATATTTGGTACATTTATTATATCTCAAAATATAAAATACTTTGATATCCCCCTACACTCACATCAATCTCCTGTATCTCCGTGTGTGTATGGTGTTGTTTTTTGGTAGAACTGTGTCTGTATGGTGTGGTGTATTCAAAATGAAAATGTTTTCCAACATTTATAGTCAACCACTCCTTTAATAGGTCCCACAACTGAAAAGCCCTTCACCGTTCATTTTGTCCTTCCATGCTGCTAGCTAATAATATGTAAAGACCCTTTGCTTGGTCATTGGAGATGCCAAACCAACCCTTTTCTTTGAAGTATCTATAAACACTTCAAGGTACTTCATCACCAATAGGGTTGAAGAAGCCTTGAAGGTGCATGAACCCTTCTTCCAACTCAAGAATGAGGCTCTCTTTTTCACTTCTAATGATTCTCATGGTGCTGATGGCTGTGACAAAGCCAAGGCTTGTAAATTGTAGAGTCCTTCAATCACCAATAAAGGCAGAGATGGAACTTCATGAACCTTTCAAAGAGCTTAAATTTTCAATGACTTCAGTGGCAAAAGAGAAGGCCAACACTGAGGATAATAAGAATCAATTCCACACGACAGCTTCAGGGCCAAGCAGAAGAGGTTCAGGTCACTAGGACAACATTTCAGTTAACACTCTCTTATTTGTTTTTTGTTTTTTTTTTCCTATTACTGGTTTACGGTTGGATTCATAATTTCATATAATATAGAATTAGCATCTTTGTATATGTATATATGGGAAGTGTAACTCTGTCTATAAGGTATTTAGGTGTTTATTTTTTTTAGCACAACAAAATGTTGTATATCAATTTGTAGGCTTGGAAATTGTTGAACACAAGTTCTCCCATCGATAGCATATGGGGTGAGTTTCTTGAGAGATCAAGCTCTTAGAAAGTTTGCTCTTAAACTATACATACTTGCACATGCATCACCTTACATCTCAACGGTTTCCACCATCAGTTCTGTTATTTCATCTCAACTGTTATTTGATTTTGGTTAATGGGTACACCAAAATTAGGTAATTTATTAATCATCCAGCCACTGAGCTTCTTTAACGAAGGTTGTGTACATTATTAATCAAGTTGTCCATTAATGAATTACTCATCTACCACAAGTATATCCGTTAAACAAACTCAATACGTTATTAACCATGATTTTGAATGTCATTAACCCGGTGTTACTGGTGTTAACTTTTCATATATTCAAATAACATTATTGTTGGTTCAAGTTGGTCCTACCTTATTTTTTGCGCACTTATCGTGATTTTGTCACATACACTAGATGTGAGGTGATGTGTTTACTAGTGACGTGTAACTAACATCTTTCTTGTTATTATTAGTAAAATAATTTTATTAATTGACTTATATTAGTTTAATTGTTAATTAAAAGTCAATTGGTGAATCTCAACATGTATCTGATGGGGTAAAAAAAATGCGAGTAAATAAAACTTACTTTGAATGTGAAATGATTTTCATGCGTTGAACCTTAGTTTTTTTTATAGTAGTGTGCTGCAAATGATTGTTGGGGTGCATGGTACCAACATAGTTGGGATGACTCTCCTCGTTGTGATGTTTTTACATGCTACTTTCTTCACTTTTTGGATTTGGGTTAGAGTATCCCTTGTACTCTTTTCAATAAAATTCTTTTGCTTATAAAAAAAAAATGAACATGGAGAATAAGCAAACCATCAAACCCATCAAAATCAAATGGCTAACATTTTCATCAGTTTATAAACTTTTGGGTGTATTAATTATACTTGCCATAGCCAATTTCTTGTTCTTTAGGAGGGAAAAAGTTACAGTACATGTAGTTGGTCACCGAAATATGACAAGGTAGTTGACCAGCCCTTGTGACATCAAACCCTTGGTTTTGTAAGTCAACTATTATGTCCAAGCTTGGGGTCCTAAGTCAAAGGACTTTCCCGCGTCAATCTGTCCCCCAAGAAAGAGTCATGGATTTCAATTTTACAACTAAAACTTTCTTGAGGTAGTTGGAATTGTCAGAAATCAGATCCTCTGTAGTTTAATTTAACAGAACTCTACACTAGTGCAAGCAAGATGATTTCCAGACTCACTTGATAACTTCACATCAGGGTGTTAAATTGCGATTGTAGTTGGTTTGCAGTCATTGTTGCTGATGCGGTAAATGCAGTCTACAATTACGGTCCGATGCGGTTGTGGCCGCTGATGTTACAGCCACATCACGTGATATGATCTGTATTTTGAAACACCGCTTCACATGTCCCATTTGTTTTACCAAAAATTTTAGTTTGCCGCCGTGGTTCTAATTCTAATTCCAGCAATATATGTAACATCCCGATTTTTCGGCTTTCTAATATCGGTAATAATTATATAAATGATTATATTCTTATCCGAGATTTAGAAAATGACTTTGGATAAACTAAGGTCATTTCCTTGTCATACTTATTTTTATAAGGTTACGGGGAAGTTTTGGGATGAAAATTCAGACGGAAACCGATCTGCGTTTTCTACATTTTCACTGACAGTAAGTTTTTACTGATCAGAAACCCTAATTTTAATTCGTGAACGAAACACTTAAGGTTTTTATTTTATTTCCTACGATTGTGCATTTTTAGAATTATTTCACAAAACGTGAAATAATATACATTTTACGGACGTTATGTTCAATCGGGTAAACGACGGAGCCGATTACGGGAGTTTTGAGACTCGATAAGTGGACAAAACCTATATGCCCTTAGGAATAGGTCATCCATGTGAGAGGTTTAATGTGGCTTAGGGTTATGTATGCAATTTTTTTTAGAATTGCATTTTTGTCCCTAAACTTTCCATTATTTGCATTTTGGTCCCTAAACCAATTTCTTTGATACACTAAGTGAAGTGGGCCAAATTCTTGCCATTCAAACCCATTAAGGGCTGCCCACAAAAGTCTTAATTTCATGTCCAAGAATTCATTTCCATGAAGGAATTCTAGTCTTGAATTTCATATGTCTTCATTTTGCCATAAGTTGGTTTAAGTGAAAAATAATTTGGGCTTGGGCTTTTTGGGCCCAAAAGTGGCGCAAGGCCCATGGATAGGAAGGCTTGCTCTACAAATTCTAGAGGCAACTTGAGCATTCTAGCTTATTCTACAATCTTCCTAACTATTCATCATCTTCTATCTTTCTCTCTTTTCTCTCAAACTCCATAAGCTAGATTTGTGAAGGAGCTTGGTGATTCCTTGCCCATTTTCATATTCCAAGAGGTGATTCATGTTCCTCATCCTCTCTAAACTCTTATTTCTTCATTTCATTTCTTGTTTTACCTACTTTTTCATATGATTCCTCTTTGTTATTCTTAACTTTGAAAAATCATAGTAAATCATAGAAAAATCCTAAAAATGTGAAACCACTTTCTATGTTCTTATTATTCTCTCTACTATCATGATCTAAGAGATTGTTTCAAACAAATTTTTCCTTCCCTAGTTTCTAGCCTAGGCCGAACCATGACAAAATCTAGGTGTAGGAACTTAATTTCTTTTGATGAAAGTAATTATGCTAATCATCTATTGAACATGTATTAATGATGAATCTAGGTTTTTATGTCAAACTAACATTCCTAGCCCTAATCTTGAGTCTTGGCCGAAATTAGGGTTTTGTGAAATTAAAAGATTATATTCTAATCTTTGTTGTTAAACAAGTATTACAAAGACTTAAGGATTTTGGATCATTATTCCAAGACTTGAGCAAAGTTACATTTTTTTGTCACTAAACCTAGTCTAGGCCGTGACCAACTAGGAGTGATTAAGAAAATTTGATTCTTAATTTTTGTTGATTAGTCATTAATCCATTGTCTTAAGTGATTATGATCATTAATCCATGACTTAGGCAATTCTAGAAATTTTTAGCCACTAAACCTAAGGAGGCCGTGACCTATTATAGAGAATTAGGAGATTTTAATTGTTTGATTAGTGATTAGTTGATTGTGGTTGATGAAGGTTTAGCAAGTTCGTTGTGTACGTGAACCCGGACTTCCGACAATTACACCGCGGAGAGGTCTTCGAGAGGTAAGGGGAGCTTACCTGATGGATTTTTCCCAATACCTATGTGTGTGACTAATGTGTGGTCTGTAATTATTTATTTGTTGGTGGTTGTTTAAGTGTTCAAGTTGTGTTATTTTATCCGTGTTGTTTATCTGCTCATAATTGGTTATCTGCAGTTATTTATTATAATGCTGTGATGCATGATCTGTCTGGCAATATTATTGTGATCATCTTGTGGATGTTGTGTGAGAAGCCTGACAGTGATCAGTGCCCAATCAATTAATCAGATAAAAGCTTTGAAAAGCTTCGTAAATTATATTCAATGTTTTAACGGTAAAATATTGGAATATAATATTAATGGAAAATATTTATTTGGGAAAAATAAAGAGTTTTGGAAAATATTATTATTTTAATGATTTATCAGTGTAAGAGTGATTTATGAGTCACAGTGAGGACGAAACCGTGAAAATATTTTTGTACTGCTGATTTTTACGTAATAAATTCCGGAATATTGTAAAAAGTTATTTTATGAAATTAATTTTCAAAAATAACTTAATAATGATTTTAGAAAAATATTTAAGTGAAATAAGCTAAAATTTGGCTTAAATGGCTAATTTGACGGCAACTTGGAAAAATACCGACGGCAAGAAATCCTAAAGCGGCAGTACGTAGTTTAAACAACTTTGAGCCTCAAGTGACCATCTTTTATAAAAAGTTAAAGTTTTAACTTACGGTTTTATTTCCCATTTGAAATGATTTTCCGAAAAACAAGTTGAACTCAACTGTGTTAAAAAGGTGTTGAACTTAGTAACCGAGACGTCGGGGTACTAAGGTTCTTGTTGTGTTATGGACTTGGGGTCCTTTGGACTTTGAGGTCCTGTAGACTTGGTGTCTACTGTAGACTTGGTGTCTACTGAGTTAAAAACATTTAAGATGTTTTCTATTACCACGAACCTATGGCTGGTGCATCGGTCTAGGGGTGTCGTGATTGAGCACTCGGACTTTGAGGTCCTGTGTTATTAATAAAGTTTTAAAGATGTTTAAAACTATGGTTAGTCGTAAGCCATTGTGAGCTTCGGCAAAAGGAGATTGAACACAAAGAAAAGTGTCAAGAACAAAGTGTTTTGTTGCATGCATTTGGCAGACGTGCCCCGGTTTATGTGTGAGTACCTTGCGACGTCAGGTGTCTCATGCTACGATTTTCTTCATTGTGCCAGGGTTGGACAATGAAACCCCATTTATGTGGTTATCACTGTGCCTCGAGTTTGGACAGTGTGCAATGGGTTTGGCTGCGTGCCAATGGCTGCGTGCCAGTGTGCCTAGTATGGCAATTGAGCTTGATCAACTCACTACGGTTGGGATATCTCATGAGATTAAGTGTGAAGTTAGACGATGTATTGGAAGTGTTCATGCATAAGTTTTCAAACGATGATGTTTGGGGTGTGAAACCCATTGATTAACTACTGTCTTGTTATGAACGCTTCTATTTTTGTAGGAAAATGTATATGTGTATGTGTTGTTGTGTTATGTCTCACATGTAGCTATTGTGTTAAATCCATATATTGGCGTCACACCCTTACAAACATGTCAGGTTTTCTGGTTTGGCTTTTGTGTCTTGGTACACGAAAGTAGATGGTGCAGAAAAGTCCTTAGTTTCACTCGGGAACTTTGGTCCTGAAGGTTGAAGAGATGTTAGAGTGTGGGAATGACTACGGGGTCTTTCCAGTAGATGTCTTGTAAGACGACCAGCTTAGGATTTTCTTTAGGTTGGGTATTTTGGGAAAGTTGTTATAAATGGTTTGAAACACCTTGTAAGGTGTATGAAAAACAATTTCAGAAAAGCTTATATGTTGCAATGTTTTGGTTTAAGAATAAATGTAAGTTTAAAGTAATGTTACTGTTGTGATGTTTATATATCTTTGTTTTAAGTATTTCACAGAAAGAACAAAAAAATTTATCACCATATTTTGAAAGGATAAGTGTTGAGAAATTAATATTTTCCGAAAGCAACCAGCGAAATTATAATTTTATTTTCCGCATTTGGGTAACTATGTGATGACCCCAAGTTAGGGTGTCACAATATACATCTTCAAGTTTTCTAATTTTGCGCATTAAAAGGTATGGAGCTAATAGTGATACACACAAAATAAACTGTGCAGCTCAGCAAAACTAACTCATAAGTAACTGACTTTATCTGCTCAATATTCATTACACATTTAAAAAGGAACAGAATTCATGTCAAAGTAATCGTAGGACGTGATTGGCTTAAAGTATTCATATTTAAGTGGAAAAGATCAAGGTAGAAATTAACTATATTGCAGAAGTGAGACTGAATGAGACGTTTAGCATTGTTTTTCACATCACCAAGTACACATTTTGTATTCAATGACTGGATGCTATAGTTGCATTGATAACTATGGCATTCTGCTTGACAAGATTGAAGAAAAATATTTAGTATCTGCTAGGCCAACAAAGCCTAACTCTTCTCCCTTGTACAAGAAGACTTGCATGCCAATTATACTCAAAAGGGGTAAGTAGAGTGAAGCACATATAGCATAGTTGGATGCACTGTAGAGTATATGCATTTGTGAAAGCATTCAAACAAGTGCTGTATGTGATGTACCTAACTATCAATAATCTCTTGCAAGCATCAAGAAGAGACAATCATCATTGATCTTACAATTTATTTCATTGAGAATAAACTGAGAATGATAACTGCAGGGAGAAAACACAAGAAAACAATGTTGAAGACAGCTAGCCAAACTATCTAAAAAGCAGCTACTCTACTTCAGACACTTAAAGAATTATGTGCCTTGAAGGGCAAGATATTCTATCTTGCATCATCAATTTTCAACTGAGAGAAAACAGAATCTGCTGCATTATCAGATTCATTATCCTTCACAATCGACATGTCATCCGCTTCACTTAGTGAGGACAATGAAGGAAGACGCCTCAAATTGGGCAATTGAAGTGATGCAGCAGCACTGCTAGAACTATCCTCATGAGGCTCTCTCTGAATTGTGCCTCGCTGAAGCTGCAACACATACTCCAAGTCCCACAACACATCACCCATGGTTGGCCTATCAGAACCATCTTCTTGCAAGCATTTTTCAACTGTCTCACTAAATTTTCTGAGTGAGTTTGGATCAATCTGGCCCTTGATGGAAGGATCAATGATGTCTTCTAGTATCCCTTTGCTTTTGCAAAGGACTCCCCATTCGGCCAAATTCGCTTGCTCCCTTGGAAGCATGGGGTCAAGGGCTGGTCTTGCACATAACACTTCAAGAAGAACTACTCCAAATGAATAGACATCAGATTTTTCTGTAAGCTGTTGTGACCTGAAATACTCAGGATCAAGATACCCAAAAGTGCCTTTGACGCCTGTCGTAACATGTGGTTGATGATCAATAGGACCTGTTCTTGAAAGACCAAAGTCAGCAACTTTAGCCACAAGGTTCTCATCAAGCAATATGTTGGTGGATTTCACATCGCGGTGAATGATTCCCCCAGCTGCTCCTTTGTGAAGGTAATGAAGACCTCTGGCAGCTCCAATGCAAATTTCAAGCCTTTGCTTCCAAGGCAAGCTTGGCAAATTTGTGTTGTACAAATGATCTCTAAGTGTCCCTTTTTCCATGTACTCATAGACAAGTATCATCTCATACCTTTCATCACAATACCCAATTAAGGAAACAAGGTGCCTATGGCGAATCTTAGACAAAACCATGATCTCAGTCTGAAATTCAGGTAGGCCTTGACCTGACCCTGGCTCACTTCTTTTCACAGCCACTCTCATCCCATCCTTGAGAACTCCCTTGTAGACATTGCCAAAACCACCCCTGCCAATTATCTGATTCGCATCGAAGTTCTTCGTTGCCAACTGAATATCAATCAATGAAATCTTCAGACCAAGATTGATGTTGGGGAGAGGCGAGCCTTGCATAGTTCCTTCAGTCAATCTGCTATGAGAACTCCCTCCTGCAGTGAGGGGAATTGGCAACCAATCCGAATTCTCAACCGGCTTTTGTTTCCTCATTTTCAGATGCCAAAGAAAGCCTGCTACTACCGCACAAATCAGAACCAAACCTCCAAGAACTGAACCTATCACAACAGCAAGATGATTATGCTTATCCAAGGGAACAGAATCTGTTGAATTGCTCATTTTCATTATTTCTAGCCCGTTTAAAAAAGCATTCCTTAATCCTATCGCCGCAGATAGATCAGATGCTACACTAATCTTCATTACCCCAGAGTCATCAGAGTGAACCACAAAATCATAATAATACGGAGCAGGCAACTGGTTAGACACATTTGCATCATTATTTATCGGCATAACAATGTTGTCATAAATTAACAGATTGAAGTATGTAAGACCTGTCGCTCGATTCCAAATGTCACAGAAGTGAAGCCGAACAAGATGATCTGTATCCTTATCCACAGGAAGACCCCAAGTAATGTTTAACACTACATTAGAGTTATTACTAATAAGCTCTTTTGCAGTTTGGTACACGGCATTTGGTGCAATAAATCTAGTAGAATTTGGACCATCAGAATCATCACCAACATGGTACTCAATTCGACCATTATAAGGGATACTATTCTTTGCATTTTCTGGATTGTAAAGATAAGCATCATCAGAAAACCAGTTTCTCCATAAATCATCATTGAACCTTGTGACATTATTGCCACCAACATTAATCCTGTGTCTTGTCTCCAACAACCGTGAATGCACACCATTGTAAATAGCTGACTTTGGGTTAGTGCCATAAGTGAAAATAACGACTGGATCAGGTATGAAATAGAAGGGTAGTATGAAAAGTTCTATAGCATTCACAAACGCAAATGATGATGGCAAAGGTGTGAAAGTGATTCTAAAGCTACCCTTTTTAGAGATTTCCAAGAAGAACTCTTTTACTAAAGCTGAGTTGCTATAGTTTCTTGCATCAAAATTTTGTAACAGCCAGAAACCAGGAACAAGAAACATTGAATATAGCTGAGGAAAGATTAGTAGTTGTGGAAGTGAAAGCAAAGAAATGAAGGCGTACCATGTAGGTGCCTGTTGTGTCGATATTGAACTCGTACCAATTAGAATGAGTTTGAGAAAACGTTCTTGCTGTTTGGTAGAGAGGAGAAGGAACTAATGATTGGTTTGTAACTGATTTGCTTTTGCTGCTAAAACTGGCAAGAGGGTTTGATTCTCCAACAAACACTTGACCACTTTCTGGGTCAGTAACATTGTTATCTGAGCCACAATTGATAAAGTACTTGTTTGGGAGAGTGTACCCGAGTGAGAGGTACTGTAGTGATGATAGTTGAAGCAGAAAAAGTATAAACAGAAAGTGTTGAATTCCGTGGAACAGAAGAGTTGCCATGAGAATTATATGGTACTTGAATGCTTGTGATATGGTTATTTTAAGCTATGGTTATTGCTTCTCTGAAAGTTAGGGACAGTGGAGTTGAATGAACATAGCACTCAGATAAGAGGAAGACTTTGCCATACAGGTCAAGTCGTCAGCTTTGATTTTTCTTTCTTTCTTCTTTTGTCTTTTATAACAAAAAAAAAAAGTTCTTTCTACAATAAAGTAACCCTTGGGTCGACTTGGTAGTCGGGTAAAGCCCTCTCAATTATAGATTTGGGATAGGTTTTGACATCTTGTTAGAAAAATTGGACCTATGTCCACTCAAAAGCTAATTTAGGAGGTGAGAATTTTTCAAGTCTTATAAGAATTACTTTAGTCATATCTCTAGGTCACGTGTGATCTTAACAAATATTTTTTATCTCAATACTTCTCATTTGAACTTCTTTTTGAAGTTGATTTTTAAGAAATTATTACTTCTCTTTTATTATAAAAAGGAGAATCTTATGACACTGGTTAAGGAATAAAAAAGGTTATTATTCATGGAAATTGTATATCTAGTATTTGGAAGCAAAGCATTAGTGGCCAGTTATTCATGCATATTAGTAACCAGTTAATAGCAAGTATTAAGAAGCAAAGCACAAAGAGATAAAGAGAAGAAACTACGATCATAACATAAAAGTAATCAAACCATTAAAATGCGGCTACATCGTCACCCTAGAGAAAGAGTTTTAGTTCATAATTGAAAGAGATAAAACAAATTCAATCCAAAGCAACCCCATGAGAAGAAACAGACAATAGGCCAAGTCAAATCCGTGTTCTACAGCCTCTAGACGCAGCCATCAAAGCAATAAAAGGAACCCTAAATACATACAACGGAATTCTATTTATAGTTCTGATACGAACGATCCACGAGACATAATTGAGTTCCACGGGTCGAAACTTAATCCCAGGCTAAAACCAGGAAACAACGATCGGCTGGACGAATTTCATTTAGGTTGGCAGAATGCCACTGGGCAGAATTCTTAAGAGAAGGCATTCTTCAACTTTTCAACTTCATTCTTCTTCCTTGCCCATAGGCTTCACTTTAAAGAATATGTATGACACCTGAAATTTATTAAAATTCAATATTAGAGAAAAAGATTCAATTTCCTAGTTAAAAAGAGAAAAATAACTCAAAGACTCAAAACACTACTTAGGAAAACAAAGCCAAATTTGAGTAAGAATTGAGAATAAAGCCCAACATAAATGGTCAAATCCACTAGAAAATCTAGGATAAAACTAGATAAGCCAGCGGATTATTAATAAGAGTCAAATATTTTTTTATGATATACCAATTTATGATTATTTGACAATACAAAAATCTTGACATTGACAATATATATCAATTAAATCCTTATAATATATATATATATATCAAAAAAAATTATATTATTTGAGGGGCAATTCTTAAATGTCGTTCAGGTCTCTCTCGACATAGATTGGTCACTGTTGATGATGGTGGACACTTCGTACCAATGACATGATTAAAAAAAATATTATATAATAATATTATATAATATTTCACTAGATGTTAAAGTTGGTGTTAGAAAAATATTATTGTTTGATTTGTTTCTGAAAATTGACTTACCAACTACTGGCATTATTTCGGCAATGAAAAACCAAAAGATGATTGGTTTGAGGCTTTTAGCTGACAACTTGCCATTGGCATTGGATTTATCTTAGTGAAGTGCAGAAGGGGGCATGCCCATACATTCTGATTACAATAATAAATAAATACTCACATTCCCTAAAATGAATTGAGGTGGGTGCTACTACTATGGCCAGATGACAAGTCAATTCTCCCCAACGAATGCAAGTTTTCATGAAGATCCAAAAGCATATATAATTTGTCTTGGCATTAATGGAAAGGAATAGAGCCCAAGTTATTATAATTACAGAAGACCAATGAATTTTAATAACATATAAGGGCCCTGCTATTTGCACCTTGCATTTTCCTGTACGCACCATGCAATTTTTTTAAAAAAAATTTCTTTTCCAAAAATACCCTTTTCATCTCATTAGTACGTTCGTGTTGGAACTTTCCGGAAATTATTTTCCGGAAACAATCCGGAAATTAAATTCTAGACATTCATAATATTACTCTGGAATAAATTTTTTTACACATCCGAAAACTTATTTCCAGAAAAGTTCCGGAATTTAAAATCCGGAAACTAAATTCTATGTCCGAAAAATAAAATTCGGAAAGGTTCTGGAAAAACAACTCCAGAAAGGTTGCGGAAAAACGAATCCGGAGACTTGAAATCCGATTTGTATTATTTGCCTTTCACCACCTCTGTTTTTGACACTCACTCTCTGACACAACAATAACAAAACATTGAAAACCTTCTCGTTTCTTCTCTTGGTTTTGTGCTCTACATCATACACTACTGATATTGAGATAGGTTGATCCAAAATCCAGAGCTTTGCCATACGATTCTGTTTTTTTGTTTTTGATCAGAATCAGAACCCAGAATCCAAAACTCGATCTTTCTTCTATTTTTAAATTCTTTGCCATATTTGATTCTGGGTCCTGGACTTGCTTTTTGTGTTTGGATCATTTTTATTCAAATTTTTCTCTGTTTCTCATTTTTAACATATACTATACTCATCTCAATTTCTTTGTGCACATAACAAAAACCGAAAAAGGGACTCTAGTTTTTTGAGGTTGAGAGAGTGAGTGGAAGGTATTGGTGATGATGGCTACGTTTAAGAAAAGTGGCAAATCCAGCAAGGGCGTTGATGAAAGTGAAAACCAATATTTGGAGATGAGTAAGGGAAAGGGTGTTGATTTCACTCACAGAGCCGGCAATGGAAGGCCAAAATGTTGGAATATCTACTTTTCCGGAAAATAAAATCAGAAAAGGGCATTTTTGGGGGAAAAAATATTGCAAGGTGTGTGAAGGGAAAAGCAAGGTGCAAGGAGCAAGCCCCTAACATATATGCCATCCCCAATGTGTGAGATATATAAAACAGCCCATCTTCAACGGGTTAAAAAAAAAAACATCAACGAGAAATAATAACTATATTAAAACAACGAAATTGTTCATCATATTTAATAATTGAATTACTGATTACAGAGGATCAATGCGCAATCTATCTATACTATTTATTATTATATAAAAGAAGGTTCATTAAGATAAAATTTGGACACATGTCATCACCACATGGATTTGGATATCGGGCCTCCTAATGGATCTTTCTATAAACATAAGGGCCCTGCTATTGGCATCGAATTTTTTTCCTATTTGCACCTTGCATATTTTTTTTTTCTTCTATTTTTCCAAATTTACCCTTAAGTCTACTATCCTTCCCACACCTCACCTACCACATCCGGAAAACCTAAAACCCTCCATCCCCCCCCCCCCCACCGCGAGACGAGACCCCATCCGGAAAGTTTTTCCCCCTCCTTCTCCCACACACCGCGCGCCACCCACGCAGCAAGTCAGCCGAGCGCCTCCCATCGTGACTCCAGCACCGCGCGGCCTCCCACCTCTTCAGGTAACTCCAACTCTCTCTTTCATCTATTCCTCTGTTGATTATGGTGTCTGTTAGATTATGGTAGCTCTCAGGTCGTGGTCGCGTTTAAACTCCTCCGCATGATATTTTCCAGACGCCCACGTCCGCATTATTTTTTCCGGACAACCTCCGGATATGCGTTTTCGGATGCTTCCGGATTAGTGTTTCCGGACACTTCCGGATGTGTTATTCCGGACACTTCTGGATTTGTTATTCTGAACACTTCCGAATTACAAATTCCGGAAATTTTCCGGATTCCACTTTCCGGATTTTTTTTTTTAATACTGAAATTGCAATTTTAACTGGAGGTGTCCATTGGGAAGTGTTTCTACTGCACTAATAGGATCATTGTCTAATAACTTTGTGTGGGTTATGTTGGCCATAATTCATTTATGTAATTGTTGTATTGGGTAGGCGGGTATAGGTTATTGTCAGGTTATTAAATGGGATCACGTTGGTGTGGGTTTAGGGTTTAGCTATAGCTCAACCTTTTTGCAAGATGTACTTTGTAGTTTGAAGCTTAATATATAGCCTGTTATTATTACTGAATTTCTGCATCTCCATTATTATGCAGCATGGTGCGTACTCATAGTGGACGGGTCCCTCCTACTGACCGTCAGCGACCGACAGCTTCTGCGCGTGCACAACGTGCTGCTGCTAGCCGTGTACATCAGGCTCAGCAGGATGATGAGGTCGTTGTACAGGATCCTGCTCCGGAGGTTGAGGTCCCTGTACAGCTTCAGCCGGAGGATGATGTTCCTTTACCTGATGAGTCCTTCCCTGGAGGGCCAGAGGATACGTCTGTCCTTAGGTCATACGTTGAGCATGTTGCACACGCGCTATGGAATGGAGACGTAAGTATCCTCTATAAATTATAATCTTAATAATTTACATTTTGATTTAGTTTAGTATTAAATAAATTGTTTTCAATGATATTTCACACGTGTTATGGTTGCAGGACCGTCGTGAGCTTAAGGTTGTCACACATGGACGGAAGCTAGCAAGATTCCCATACAACCACATACAAGTTGAGACTATTTTCAGAGACTCTGGTTTGGGACCCCTGATGCACTGCTCGCACCTCAATGTTGAGAAGGGGTTGTTGTCAGCCTTTATCGAGAGGTGGCATAAAGAGACATGCACCTTTCACTTACCATTTGGCGAGATGACGATTACTTTGGATGACGTCTCGAGCCTATTGCATCTCCCAACCACTGGTGCGTTTTTCACACTGCCTCTCATGGACAAGGCCACCGCAAACTCGTATCTGGTTGAGTATTTAGGAGTGGAGGAGTCAGAGGCTAAATATGAGACTGGTGGGACTAGAGGTGCACATGTTCGTTTTAATTGGCTGGAAGATGTCTACCGGGAGCAGTTGGAGGCAGGGGAAGTAGAAAATGCGGCCAGAGCATATCTATTACACTTGGTCGGTTGCACTATTTTTGCGGATAAGAGTTCGACACACGTTGATGTTGCATTCTTGGAGCTGTTTCGCAACCTTGATAACTGCAGAAGATTTCCATGGGGCACAATTGCCTTAGCATACCTGTATGACCATCTATGTGAGGCTAGTCGGCATAACGTACAACAGTGTGGAGGTTACATGACCCTTTTGCAGGTATAACGTGTTTATTATTTATAGTTTGTTTTTTTTTTTTTTTGTTGCTATTTCATATAATTGAGACATTACTGCCGTTTCAGGCTTGGATACTTGAACATTTTCCAACCATTGGCATGCGTAACTTGACAGATGGATACACAGAAGACTCCCCAAGAGCACAACGATTGACATCTGTGAGGGGTGGAGGTGTAGTTCTACCATTTCGGGTTGCCATTGATCATCTGAGAGCAGAGGACATAATCTGAATGCCTTATGAGGATCACAGGATTCATCGACCATTTGCTGACATCTCCCTTTTTTCCTGTTTCATTAGATGTGGCCGGATGAGGCACCCTCATCTACCAGAGAGGGTTTTACGCCAGTTTGGTTATATTCAAAACATTCCTCGGTCACCGTTTGTTGTAACTGGTGTTAGACTGTCATCTGAGGAGGTAGATGCGAAATGGTCTGTGTATGCTGAAGAGTTGGTCGTTACGGGACCACGTGTTACTTATCCATCGCAGTGTGTAGATGGATACATGATGTGGTACCAAAGGATCTCACATCCCTACCTGATACCACCAGGTCAAGGACCTCCTCCCAGGGTGCCGGTGGTCCAGACTGACTCTACTACAGATGACAGTTCCAGTATTTTTGCTCAGCAAGTGGTAAGTAAGTGTATTTATTTCTAACAACGTTTTGTGTTTATTTCGATAGTTGTGCTTTAATGTAGTTAACTTTGAATTTGCAGGAGAGGTTTCAGAAGATTAATGACTTGCTCCAGGAGATGATTGATGGAAACATGGTAACCCACGGCACCGATGCTTGGGAGCACGTGCAGAAAGCATTGTCACTAGCTCATGGAGGCATTCAGTTTGCCAAGACATATCAGAGGAGAAAGAAGTCTCGATCAGCTCCCTCTACCAGTTGATCAGTTGTAGTTGTTTGAACACCTTAGTTATTAATGTAGTTATTTTGTTATTTTGGTAAACTTGATAACAATGATAAGGTATTGTAATAAATCTTAGCAAACTTGATAATCTTTGTACGCAAAAAATTAGTTGTCATATATATAAGTTGGAGTGAATCAATGTTCCCAAAAAGGTGTTGCTTTGATGCATTGAAAGGGCAACAAGGACAACTTTATATCTTGAAGCAATTACGTAACACATGTCCGGGATGGTCATCCACTTCTCATGGGATACAATTGTTTGGTTACCAACATACAAAGATCTTATTAGTTGCTCCACTCATTGTTCACTATCAAATAACTTGGCGTACTCAACACGCCACTCTTTAAGCTCTTTAATCAAGTCGAGTCGGACTTGTGCCCAAGAATCCTCGCCTATACCAAGTAACGCAGCAATGGCTCGATATCCACAATTCCCATCAGCTTGCACATCAATGATGTGTTCAACAAAGTGACGAAGTTGAGGAGGAATTTGATCTAACATTGGATATGCTCTCTTTCGTCTAATGGACTGGCCTGACTTTAGAGGAGAGGGTCGTCTTGAATTGCTCTCTTGTGCCGAATGGAGTGAATCAACATGTTCAAAATAAGAAGGATCACGTTTAGTTGACCTAGCAAACTTCGCTGCATGACCTTTTGGTGCTCCTTTAGTTCGGACCTGTAAAAAAAGTCATAAATAAACAAAAACAACGAACCAATTTTAAATCATGACGAATATAAAAGAACTATAGTGTTACCCTTTCAGGTGGTGGACACATTGTAGTCGTATCTAGGTATGCAATTTCACGTAGTTTAGTTTTCATAGTAATTTTTCCAGACAAATCAAGCTCCTGAAAACGCTTATTCAATGCATCTAGTTCATGATCCACTGATATCTCTGACCATGACTCATCCAATCCTTCATATGCTAAGGTTAACCTCTTCCAATGAGAATGAATTGACTGCAAAGGAACATAGTTATCCATCGTCCTATAGTTACCAAGTTCACATGCACACGGTAGCCCATGTGTCCTTCTAATTGTGCAACCACAGACATTACTGTTAATCCCAACAATCTTTACTCGTTCCAACTCATCGGCAATATGATTTAGAGCACTCCTTGAAACAAATCCATGCAAACCAATGTAGAATCGAGTATTGAATCTGTGTTCCACAATGTTGATGCTCTTCTCGAATGATGCCTTGATCTCAGTATGTTGCAAAATGACCAGGTTATTCATGGCATCCCAACAACTACACAAGTCCCCCATACTATCGTGAATCAAATTCTTCAGCCTCCCATGTGCAGACTCAACCCTGTTAACAAACACAACAACAAAACATTACTTAAATATATAATCACAATTAAAGACTAAGGTAATGCTAATGTATATTAATGCTTAAGTTTAGAGAGCAACCTATTAGTTGTTGTGTTCCCAAGGTGCATCACCCGATTTATCCATGCTGCGACGAATTTTTCCTTATGAGGATTCAACCAGGTATTTTTCACATAGTCACCAAAAATTGGAAAATTATAACATTGCTCTTCAAAGTTTTTCATACGCTCTACGAACTCACTCTCAGTAGGAGAGTCCATAACACAATCCCAAGTATCCATCACAATGTCCTACTTTTGCTTCGGGTGCACTGTCATCTTACATTTGGCCTTCACATTCTTGGCAATGTGGAATTGACATAATAACTGAGTAGAACTAGGAAAGACAGTGTGAACTGCGTTCATCAATGCAACGTCTCTGTCGGTGACTATCACCTGAGGTATTTCCTTTTCAGTTAGAAACAATCCACGCAGCCTCTGTAATGCCCATATGAAGTTATTACTTCGCTCAAACTCCAAATAGGCAAAAGCAATGGAGAATGTCAACTCTGTTGAAGTAACACCAACAATCTCAAGTAACGGCAGTTGATACTTGTTGGTTTTATAAGTACTGTCAATACACATCACAATTGGGAATGCATTTAGAAGTTTCACAGCATCCGGATGTGTCCAAAAAATATCTCTAACTACATCAGACATGTCTAGCCTTCTATGCCAACAAACATATTTATCACGCTCAATTAAATACAACAACTGTTGCATTTCCGTTCTACGACCTCTTTTGCAAATCCGAATATCTTGCCGCACATTATAGACCTGTTCGAGAGTGGTGCAATTATCTGGATTATGCTGCTTCAATGTGAATAGTATGTTGCTTGGCTTAACCAAGCTCTTTGTCAAATCTTCCACCAAAGACCTCTCTTGGGCACTTAGGCGACCAACGTAGGCATGCCCAACCAATGTCTTTGCTAACTCATGGTTGTGAAAACCACACACTACTTCAAGTTTCCATCCAGCACCATTTTTCATAGGTTTTCCTCTTAATTTGAAAGGACATTCACATCTTCTAGTTCCGGTCACTTTGCGAACTAACTCCTTCTTGTATGGTCTATATTTCCCACCTCGTTCACAACCAAGCATGACTACCATCGTCCTTCGGTTACCTCCTGTGTCTGATCTTTGAATGACGACAACAATGCCATTCTCTCTACCGACTTGTCGAGCCCAATTCAACATATCTTCTCGAGATGGAAATACCTGACAGTACGAATTTACCAACATGTTATAGTGTTCACACTAAGTTGTAACACAAAACTAACGATATTTAATTAATCAACCACCTTAGTAGTAATGAATGCATCCCTACAATCAACATCATCTTTTACATTGGGAACATCCAACCTCTCTATGCTCACATGATTCTGAAAAAAAAAATAACAATAAATTATTTTTTTTCCAAGATTACAATCAACAAAAATGAATTTTTACTCTTACATCTCCATCTCTTCTCATATCAATGGACATATCCATATCCCCAGATGGATTGTCAAAATAGTCTTCCATGTCCATTAAACGCAACCTTCAAACTATATGCATCATATCAAATAAGAAGAAGATTAATTTATTTTAGAAAACATGAATCATGATAATTTACACGTCCGGAAAGTATTTTTCGGAGGTATTAAATTTAACACATCCGGAAAGTACTTTCCGGAGGAACAAAATGTCAATCCGGAAAGTACTATCCGGATGTGTTAAATTTAACACCTCCGGAAAATATTTTCCGGACGTGCATAATGTAAAATCAGCATTTGTGAATCCGGAAAGTACTTTCCGGAGGTACAAAATTTAGCTTCAGTATTTGTGAATCTGCAAAATATTTTCCGGAGTACAAAATGATCTCCGGAATCTATTTTCAGGAGATTACACGATCAAACATTGCGGAAGTTTCCGGAAAATTTATTGCGGATAAAATGGCGCAAAAAAAAAGTTGCAGCCACTCACATTACAAGTGACGTGCATGAACGATGCTGAGTTGGTTGAATCTTTTTTCAAAACACGATCGAACACAACTTTGAACCCTCTTATCTCCTTCATTTTTGCAATACCATGAAAACCAACAACAAAAAACTAACGAATAATCCAACCTTCATTGCTTTCATTGCTGTATGATAATGGCAAAGACAATGACGTGAAGAAGGTGACAACAGTGCCAAGGGTGTGGAGTGTGTGAGAAAGGAGTGGGTTTCGGTGTGGGGTGAAGAGAAAGAATGATATAATAGTGGGTGAAAAGGGTGTTTTGGGAAATGTAAAATATATTTTGAAGCTGCAAGGTGTCATTAGCATTTTGCACGGTGCCAATAGTAGTGCCCTAAACATAAATATTATCGAAGATAATTTTTAAAGCCCATTTACTTGAACCAATCAGATCATGAAAATATTTAAAAAGCAATGATAGGTTATCTCGTAATTATGGAGAGTCTTTTCCAAAGTCTATGATTCAAATTTCAAATTTAGTGTTGCAAAGTTCTAATGTATCTATATCTATACTATCTATCTATATCTATATATATACCATATATAAAAGAAGGTTCATTAGGAGGAAAATTGGACACATGTCAACACCACATGAATTGGGATATCAGGCCTCCTAATAGATCTTTCCATAAACGTAAATATTACCGAAGATAATTTTTAAAGCCCATTTACTTGAACCAATCAGATCATGAAAATATTTAAAATCTATACCATATATAAAAGAAGGTTCATTAGGAGGAAAACTGGACACATGTCAACACCACATGAATTTGGATATCGGGCCTCCTGATAGATCTTTCCATAAACATAAATATTACCGAAGATAATTTTTAGGTTTTTTCTAACTTGTGCAATTTTGCATATGTTAAGGATCTTAAAAGGGTAAATTTACATAGAAACTTGTGTATTTTATATTTTCAAAACTAAAATGCTTAGTTTTCCAATAAATAGTTGCTACTTTTGGATTTTTTAACCTGTGCAAAGTTGCACATGATAGAAAAACCCTAATTTTTAAAGCCCATTTACTTGAACCAATCAGATCATGAAAATATTTAAAAATATTGAAAAAGTAATGATAATTTATCCCGTAATTATGGAGAGTCTTTTCCAAAGTCTATGATTCAAATTTCAAATTTATTGTTGCAAAGTTCTAATGTATGGAAAATAATTATCCTTCAAATAATTGTATGATTTCAATACATTGTGATTACCATAACATGTTTCAATGCATTTATTTTTTAATTTTTATATGATTTCTATTAATTTATTTTAAAGGAACCGTATATAACTGATTGGAAAAAGGAAAATATTGATTCCCAACAATTCAAATTTATATTACTTAATTGCAAACACATTAAATGATCTCATTTAACTGTAGTTCTTCCCCCACCAGAATCATTTCAATCCTCTCCTCTTTTTCTATCTCACTTTTATTTTCCCTCTCTCCCTCTCATCCAGAACCAGTACCAAAAGACCACCGTTGTCCGCCCACTTAGCCACTGTCTTCTTCACCACCAACATCAAACACCCCTTCCCAAACCTCCCTCTTCCTGCCTCCTCCTCCGCTGTCGTAGCACTGTCGCGCACACAACCACACACCGGTTTGGAAAGATTTACTTTTTCTCTCTTGTATTTAAAAGCTTCATGAGACTCCATCTTTTGAAGGCAACCAGGAGGTTTTTAATTTCTTTTTTCTCTATCTTCCATCGTTTTGTTTTTCCAAGCTTATCTTTCCAACATTTTCTTTCTTATTTGCTTCGTCTAACACCCTCTCTACAAAAAGGTTGGATTTTTTCTCCTTCGTTTAAATACAAAGCTGAATATTCCAATACAAAATTACATAATTCCATTCTAGATTGACAACGAGATCGTGCTAAATTTATTTCATCATTGATAGCAAGAGCTTGCTGAATCTTCCAAGACTTGTTGAAAGCAAGGGAGCTGTGGAATCTTATAATAGAAACTTTTCCTGCCGTTCAAGCTTTAACTTGGATTCTCTGGTGAGGATGGAGCACAAATCCATATTCTGGGTTTTATTTCGACTCACATCCTCTCTTTTGGGTTTTATTACGACTCACATTCTGGATTCTATTAAGTATGATTCCTTCCATCTTTCCCAAACGAGAAAGGGAACTCCCTCAATGAAGAACATGATGGATTGAGAACTAGAGTTGAAAAAAATTGGAGTGTGAAGGATAATAAAAAAGAGGAAAATTATTTATGGGAGAGATATTGTTGAAATACGAAGCAACATAATTGATGATGATTTGTGAAAATCGTGTGTTCAATATCCCGTTTTTTGTGTGGAGATATTATTGTCATTAACTTCATGGCCTGTTTCAACTAAACGTGGGAGAGAGTTGGGGAGGGATATGATGTTTTGTATTGAATCGTGGGAAAGATAGTGTTTCCACTTGCAAGTGCTATTACAATTATTACTTTAACAGTGTTTACTTGATAGAAATTTATGAAATTTATAACTTATAATAGTGCGTCTTCGACAAAGCATGTGAGAGGTGGATCGCTTTTTTTTTTTAAAAAATAAAAAAAACTATTGGGAAAAGGTAGCATTTATCTTAGGAAATGATATAAAAGGTTTATATGTTAATAGCAAACAGTCTGTTAAGTGCTATTAAATACTTTCGCGCATGTTTTTTAAAGCATCACTTGCCGAAACCATTATTAACTATGCGCTATTAAATCCCGAATCTGATGTAGTGTAGGTGTCAATGAATTTGGGTTTAAATTATATATCAATCTAAAATATTATAAGTTGACCACTTTTAGTAAATAAGCAATAAACAATTGGTAAAATTAGTCTTTTAATCCATTATCTTAGTGGTTTTGTTCAACATAGTTTCTCAATTTTTTTTTTTTTTTATTTTTTTTTTTTGTAACATAGGAGATTTTGAAGGAGACTAACGTTTTTTTTTCCCCTTAGATTGAAGATTTTGGTTGGACTGTGAACATGGAATGCTTTTGGTTGATGATTTGGTAACTAAAAATCAATTCGACTATTTGATATATATGTATTGAATTTTTTTATTTTTTTTGGGATAATGTTGTATCCAACTCCTTGGATTTAGAGAGGTAAGAAAAATCTGTTAAAATCAACTCCTTGGATAAAATCAATTCGATGGATTTTGGATTTAGTTCATTTTTGAAGTAGGTGTTTATGCATTCCATGCAGAGATTCTTGAATTTCCTAATTATTATTTATGGATTCACATAGTCACTTATTTAGTGAAACTTGGATTAATTGAATGTCAAATCTTGTTGAGTGTTTGTTTGTCTAGCTCTTTGTAATTGTTCTTGTTGTTGGGCTATTATGAGCACTTAAACATATGTGGACTATGTTTATGGCTTTCACAAATTTCAGACTCATATTGAGAATATTGTTAGAGAAAACATGCTTGTAGAACCACTGACTAAAGAAATAATTAGTTAGTTCACTTAGAAGCCCGTCAAGAAGTCTCTGCCTTTATCTGGAGGTCTATACATACTGCCTCCCCATTAGCAGTATGACACACTTCTCATGCGCTTCAACGAGACAGTAGTTCGCTCTCACAGTGTGATCTTTACTCCTTAGACAAAGATCCATACAGGATTCCAGGTACACAATATTTGATCTAATTCTTAAAATCAATTTATTTAACATGCTATAACCTTGTATCAACATTTGATTATAATCGTTGAAATGGATTTAAATTCATCAATTTATTCGTTCTTTTGTAGTTAGTTCAAACACATATTTAGTGTTAGGCTCAATTAGCTCTACTTAATTGTTACATATACTTAATAAACATAACGGGTAATTTTACTACAAAGATGTTTGACGAAAAAGAAAACTACATGTTTGAACACGTTTCATTTTAATAAATTAGAAGTTTAGAGGTAACTAAAACACAAGGGAATTTCACAAAAAAATGACAATCTGGTAATAATGCGCACACACACACGTGATCTTTGTATGCTTTATTTTTCTCCTAGGAAGTGTCCTTGCATTGGTTACGTGTGACAATAGCTCCTATTTGGACATCTAATGACATATAATTCAAGCTACAAGATACTTGCTGAGATTTCAACCACAATAGTACAAGTAAAGCAGCTAGTATGGTTATTTAAATAGAAATATAATGTTTGAATACTGACCTACCAGATAATAAAATACTACATTTTATTATACATAGTTCTTCAACAACTACTCAAAAATATTTTCATTTGTATCTTTTCACCAGCTCTCAAACCTTGTTGATGATAGTTGGACATGCTTTACACATGGCCTCTAGGGGTATTGCTTTTGGCATGGTGGCTCCTTTTCCTTCGGTGAGATCAACTTCTTGCTCACTTGTTCGTTTCCACTCGAAACATTGAATCAATAAGCCCAAAGTTAAACCTACCGTACGTTGCCCCAAGTTTGCGCCGGGACAAGCTCTTCTTCCCAACCCAAATGGAATTAACTTATCTGCTTCCCCTTCTTTGTCAAATCTCTCAGGCTTGAATTGTGTAGGATCACTCCATAGTTGAGGATCTCTATGAATAGCCCAAGCATTAACCAACAAAATAGTTCCCATAGGGACATTATATCCTCCTATGGTACAATCTTTTGAAGAAAAATGGGGTGCCAATAATGGGAAAGCAGGATGTAATCGAAATGTCTCATTGATAACATTTTGGAGGTAAGGAAGTTTTGAAATGTCCGACTCTTCTACTAGGCGATCTTGTCCTATGTGATTGTCTATTTCATCTCTTGCTTTATTCAACACTTCTGGATGGTTTAGTAAAGCAGACATTGCCCATTCTAAAGTTGTCGCGGATGTCTCTGTTCCTCCGAGGAGCATAACCTAAGAAGTCAAACAAAGTTAATATGAATGGAAGAAAACTAATCAACCCCCTAAGTACAGGGTTGGATTAAGTTTTTCACTTTTCAGATAAATATTTGCTAACATGAAAGCAAATTCGCATGTGTATAATATCATCGATGTTTATGGAAATTTAACTAGCTACCATGATCACGTGAGTGAAAATTCATAAGTTTCAATTATGTACTAGTATTAAGAAAATAATACTAGTATTTAGAAAAAGTATCAATGTGTGCTGGTGCAAGTATCAGATGGCTCGCTTGGTGATGCTAAGGGACATACATAAGAGACTCCAAGTATTTGGAGGTAACGAGTTCAAACCCCACCCTCTTCCCCCTAATATAACAACTCACATTAAATACTAACATTGCCTTATTAAAAAAAAAAAAAAAAAGGAAGCTTGAATTATCAATGTGTTACACTAACATTATATATTAATCAAACTAAAAATATAATGGGGAATAGTGATATAATAGCAATTCAGAAGTGCATCAAAAGGTATATGACAACAGTTAATTACCAGAATAATCCCTTTGATGATTTGATCTGTATAATACTCAGGTTGCGATTGTTGCTGACTTAAGAGATGATCTATCATTGTATTGGCACTCTGCTTCTTAGTGCGATGTTCGTCAATTAGTCCTTGCAAGAATGCATCAGTTCTGCTAGCAATCCTCTCCACCTTTTTCTCCAAACCATCAAAATCTAACCATCTATGAATACTCACAAACTCTTTGGGGTTGCTTGACCCTCCTACTGATATAAGCTCTTTCATGATCTCTCTGAATTGCTTGGCTTCTTCCACATCAGATACGTCACAGTCCTCCCCATAGTACCTATTGTTGTATACATTTATATATAAATATATATACGTATTAGAATTAATGTATAATTATTTGAGTTTAATTTTGATATATTATTAATATATTATATTAATTTAATTATTTGACTTTTATGATGTGTCAATATATGAATAATTGACACTGTAAGTATATTACAATTAAATCCTACCTATTAATTTGGATGCTCTCCTTTTTTTTTCATTTCTAGTGTTTTCTTTCATATTATGAGAAAGAAAGACACGCAATATTATATTTGCTTTATTTATTTTATGTAGGGTCCATTAAAATTTATTTTTTATCTTTCTCTCATGACATGAAAGAAATATGAGAGAAGAAAGGGAGAGCATTCTCTTCTCTAGAGTATGTTTATTATAAATTATTTGATAAAAAAATCATTTTTTAAATAAAAAATTATTTTTAATGAGTTTCATTGTATTTATTTAAATTTTTCATAAAAGTATTTTTTTTAAAAAGTATTTTATGATTAAAATGAAAAGCTACTCTCATTAACTTTTTGAAAGAAAAAAATCACTTAAAATCACTAACTGCTTTTTTTTTAAATCTATAGAACATAATCTCTATATTGGGCTCGTTTGTTATTGATTAAAAAATATAAGTGATTTTGACACTCAATAATTTAGAGATTATTTTTGTAGAAATTTTAAAGAAAATCAGAAGCTATTTTATATTTGTTTACAATAATAAAAAAATATTTTTTTAAGTAATTAATTATAAAAATGATTTTTTTTTCAAAAAAACTAATGAAAGTAGTTTTTCATTTTAACCCTAAAATGATTGTTTCCTTTTTTTTTAAATTTTTTAAAAGACAAACATACTAAAAATTTTAAAATTAAATATTTAATTAAAAATGATTTTTTTAACAAAATAAGCAATAAAAAATACACTCATTAGTAGACTTGATAATCACTTATTTATTTATTTATGTAAAAAAACATTTTTTCCACGGCTTCAACTATCACATACCTTTTTCCAGAGATCATTCTCATTATGGTGTTAAACGTCATCTCTGTAAGCCTAGTCTTCATTTCCACCTTAGCAAAGTCCTTACACGAATCACGTGCCAGGTTCTGAACAAACTTCATGATCTCATCCCTTCGAATTTCCAAGAAAGAGTTGAGACGGTGCGTGGAGAGCACCTCAAGCGAGATGATGCGGCGAACATTGCGCCAGTGGTCGCCGTAAGGGGCCACCGTGACGGTGGTGAAGTTATATCCGATGTGCTTGCCGGAGAGAAGCGGAGGCCGGTTAGCTAGGACGATGTCGTTCTTGGTGAAGCATTCTTGAACGACGGTTGGCGATGAAACGACGACCACGAAACGTGAACCGAACCAAAGGGAGAAGACTTGGCCGTGTTTTTGTGATAAGTTTTGGAGGGTTCGGTGGAGAGGGTGTTTGAGAAGGTAGAGGTTGCCTATTATGGGAAGAGATGGTGGACCTGGAGGAAGGTTTTTGAGTCTTCTTGTTGGGAATAGGAACTTTAGTGTTACAAGGAAGAGAATAGAGAGGAAGGTGTAATAGAAGAACGAGGTCATTTTGTATGGTGTTTTTTGGTAATAATAATAGAGAAAAAGCAAAAGTGATTTTTGTTGATTATGGGAGCAGTAAATATTTGCATTTAAGTTATAGCTTGTGCTATGTTGTGCCTGCTTATATAAACAGGGGTTCCATGGTGTCATGTTTCTCTTGCCAATCAAAGGCTAGGGATGTATATAGATGTGAATGAGTTACAATTTTATTTTTAATTTTTTTGGTATTAGTTATACTTTTATTTTACTTAGTGACAAATGGAGAACAAACAAATGTGATCGGAAAATGAGATAGAAAATCTGCTGGTTGAAATGGTTTTTTTTTTTTTATAATCATGATATAGGTACGAATTGAAGTATCCATTATTATTAGGTATTAATCTTCATCAAAAAACATGTCGGACATACAATATGGGTTCTCTCCGGCCATATTTTCTCTACAAGATGTTGAAACAGAAATGTTTTGTGGACAACCACAATTGACAACTCTACGGTGACAACCGTAGAGTTCTACAGTAACGCGTTACAGTAGCGCACTGTAGCGCGTTACTGTAGCATTTTTTTTTTTTTTTCAAATTGACTTTTTTTAAAAAAATTATATTTTGCTTTTTTTTTTTTAAAATATCTGGTTAATCAGGTATTATTTGGTTAATGGGTTTTTTGGTTAAGTATGTGCAAATATCTGGTTAATCATGTACAAATATCTGGTGAATTCAGTTCATTATCTGGTTAATGGGTTTTTTGGTTAAGTATGTGCAAATATCTGGTTAATCAGGTACAAATATCTGGTGAATTCAGTTCATTATCTGGTTAATGGGTTTTTTTGAGAAATAAATTTTGTGGTTAAGTATGTGCAAATATCTGGTTAATCGGGTACAAATATCTGGTGAATTCGATTCATTATCTGGTTAATGGGTTTTTTTGAGAAATAATTTTTTTGGTTAAGTATGTGCAAATATCTGGTTAATCGGGTACAAATATCTGGTGAATTCGGTTCATTATCTGGTTAATGGGTTTTTTTGAGAAATAAATTTTTTGGTTAAGTATGTGCAAATATCTGGTTAATCGGGTACAAATATCTGGTGAATTCGGTTCATTATCCGGTTAATGGGTTTTGTTGAGAAATAAAATTTTTTGTTAAGTATGTGCAAATATCTGGTTAATCGGGTACAAATATCTGGTGAATTCGGTTCATTATCTGGTTAATGGGTTTTTTGGTTAAGTATGTGCAAATATCTGGTTAATCAGGTGCAAATATCTGGTGAATTTAGTTCATTATCTGGTTAATGAGTTTTTTTAGCAATAGATTTTTTCTAAAAAGGTCAACATTTGTAATAAAAAAAAAAAAAAGAGTACTACTGTAGCACTACAGTGGTGCTACAGTACACTACAGGACAAAAAGTTGTCCCATAGAGTTGTCGAGGCAGGTTGTTCAAATAACACTGCTGATGTTGAAATGTGTTTGTGAAGCGCACATGATCTTTCCTTCAGTTGATGGCAACCTTCGAGTCTTCCAGAGATATCTAAGTGTTCGATGTTATCTTGTTTGCGCAAAATTTTCAAACCTAGATTCCTATCTTGTCACGAGATTTTTCTAACTTTCTTAATCAACCACGAATTAACTATTTGAATGATCCAAATTGAAAACTCTTGTTCACGTTAAAAAGGTAATAGGTTTAAGATTTTTTTTAAAGGGCCTAAATAAAGAAAGGCAATAAAATAACATTACTTGTCATGTGATTTTTTTTTTCTAATTTGATTTTGATTATTGATTTATTAACCGCTAGAACTATTTGAGTGAAGGAAATTGAAAACCCATGTTCCCATTAAAAAGGTGATAGGTTTTAGACTTTTTTTATTAAAAAAAAATAAAGGCCAAGCCCAAAGAGAATTTATTGTTATAACAAAATAACACTATATGAAGTAACAACTCTTCTTGCATCAGGTGTAGTTCGTTGATGTCTTGTCTGCGCATAATTTTCAATCCTAGATTCCTAACTTTTCCTGAGATTTTTTTTGAATGTTGATTTTTTGGTAAACCCGGATATCCTCCGACTGGGAGCTAGAGACTATCATGTTGGTTTTGAACGTTGATTTATCAAACCACTTTAAGGGGTCTAAGACTTTAAGATAAAATTGTTCACGGAATCAGTTGAGGAGGAGGCTGCTAAAGAGAAGTACTTTTGGAAAGGTCAAGTCGTGATCACCTTTGATTTTTCTTCTTCTTTTTCTTGTCTGGTTTCCTTTCTTTTTATCTTTTCCGAATGTTTGACTTACCAAACTATCGGTGCAGTATTTAAGCCGGGCATGCCTGTACAGACTTTTTTTTTTTTTTTGACTGTGTACAGACTTATTACAATAATAATAATAATTATTATTACTGAGATATTCCATAATTTTTTTTAACTATGTGTACTTTTTTTTTAAAGGAACTATATGTTACTTGTATATCATATCTAGACATTTAAGTTTTTTCTTTTGTGAGAGATTTAGACATTTAAGTTGATAACTCATTACTTGTACTCTCTAAAACGATATTTGCCGTTTCCTAAAGAGGGCTGCTAATTGAACACAAAAAAACAACATCATACGCGACATCTCTGCTCCAGCAACGCACTGTAGCACTACTGTAGCACCACTTTCTCTTCTTTTTTTTTTTGACTTTTTTTAAAAAAATTATTTCAAAAAAAAATCTATTCACCATATAATGAACCGAATTCGCCCGATATTTGTACCGGATTCACCAGATATTTGCACATACTTAACCAAAATTTTTATTTCTCAAAAGATTTCATTCACCAGATAATGAACTGAATTCACAAGATATTTGTACCCAATTCACCAGATATTTGCACATACTTAACCAAAAAATTTATTTCTCAAAAAAACCCATTCACTAGATAATAAACTGAATTCACCAGATATTTGTACCTGATTCACCAGATATCTGCACATACTTAACCAAAAAAATTATTTCTCAAAAAAACCCATTCACCAGATATTTGTACCTGATTCACCAGATATTTGCACATACTTAACCAAAAAAATTATTTCTCAAAAAAACTCATTCACCAGATAATGATCTGAATTCACCAAATATTTACACATACTTAACAAAAAAATTTATTTATATAAAAAACATTTAAAAAAAAACTAAAATTTTAAATTTTTAAATTTTAAAAAAAAAAAAAAAAAAAACCGCTACAGTGCCGCACAGTGCATCTACAGTGTCGCACAGTGCGGCACTATATGGTATCGCCGGATCTGTGTTCAGATATATTTTTCTTTCCTAAAATAAACTCATATTTACATATATACTTTTCTATTCCACTTTGAAATATAATATACCTCAATATTCAACCACATGTAAATCAAATGCTGTAAAAAAAAAATTCGCCAAAAAATATTTTTGGCTAAATTAGTATTTTGGTCCCTTATCTTTATTTTAGTTTTCATTTTGGTCCCTTATCTTCTTTTTTTCGTTTTGGTCCCTTATCTTTGTTTTAGTTTTCATTTTGGTCCTTTTCGTCAGTTTTGCACTGACGGCGTTAGGTATCCGCCGTGAGTCGTCGGAAACCGCCGCCGGAAACAGTGAGTCTCACGGCGGATACCTAACGCCGTCAGTGCAAAACTGGCGGAAAGGACCAAAATGAAAACTAAAACAAAGATAAGGGACCAAAACGAAAAAAAAAAGAGATAAGGGACCAAAATGAAAACTAAAATAAAATAAGGGACCAAAATACTAATTTAGCCAATATTTTTCTAAAATGAATTGACAGAAGGCTAATATATTGTTTGGATTGAAAGAAATAGGAGAGAAGTAGAAAAGAGTTTTATCTCCACTCGTTTGGTTGGATAGAAAGTGGATATAAAGAAAATGAGTTTTTTTTGTAAAGACATATTTGCCCTTGATAATATATATATATATATATATTATTTTTTTCTTTTTGGATAAGCATACATACATACATACATACATACATACATACATACATACATACATACATACATACATACATACATACATATATATATATATATATATATACACTACAATATAATATAATATAATTTTTTTTTTATGTTTTCACAAAAATAACAGTTTTTGTCGGTATCAAAAATTATAATATTACCCTTTTTTTGCTATTGCTATTTGTATAATTTGATGCATCTATGAATTCTAGTTTTTTTTTTTTTGGTCTGGAGGGTCTTTGACCCCCGTCCCGGTGTCCAGAGTCTTTGACTCTGACTAATCCGGGATTCAGCCGGGAGGTAAGTAAAGTCTGGCCAAGAGTTGTTGCTGCTAAGGATCGAACTCGTGCAGAACACGAACCATTCGTCCTTAACAGCAGCACATTAACCACTTGTGCCCAACTGCTTGGTTATCTATAAATTCTAGTTAATTCAACTTTCAAATTTGGAAACGTAAATCTTATAAAAAATAAATTGGTAACATCAATGGAAAGATGGTGAAGCAGAGCACAAGAGACATTGAGGGTCACATATGTAATTTTACACCAAATGCTCCTTTCTTGTCCAGTTTTCTCTCCATCATAGGAGAGATTTTGTTTTTGGTGGGTCCCACTCATTTGTTTTCTCTCTTCCCTACTTATATCTTCCTTCCCAAACAACATAAAATCACTTTTTCAACCCCCTTTTCTCTCTTCTCTACTTCTGTCTTCCCAAATTCTACTGAAATTAACAAACACAGTGCAAGTGATGGAATCGATCATGGAAGTTTTCATGAGATACAAAAGCATATAATCTGCCCTTGCATTATTGGAAAGGAATGGGCCAAATTATGATTCCAGAAGACAAATAATTCTTAATAACATAACATATATATGCCATTGCGTGTGAGATAAATAAAACTGCACATCTTCAACCCAAATAAAAAAAAAAATGAGAAATAATTAAATTCAACTAAGAACTTGTTCATCATATGAATAGTTAAATAAAATATTGATTACAAAGGATTAATGCGCAATGGATTGAATAGAGCTGTTCTACAACCAAACGGAAAAATCTTTCATATATGTTGCATTTAGAATGTGTTTGAATTAGCTGTAAAAAATAAATTATTTTAATAGTTGACAATTGTTATGATCAATTTTAAAATCAATTTTATATTTGAATTTTATTGAAAATGAATTTAACATAATTTATTTTGTTTGGACGGAAAAAAAAAAAAGAATAATTACTTTTACGAATTAAATGATCAAAAGAGACAAGAAATGATTGAAAAATTTATTTGATTATGGGTAAAATCAAATTTACATTCCTAACTTTTCAAATAAGTTGAAATAATTTGTTTCATCGTTATCTTAATGTTTAAAGTAGGAGTTTATAGAAAAAAAAACTATTTTTGTGCAATAGCTATACCATTTACTGTCAAATATATATGATTATAAAAGAAAAACTCTTTCTTTTTTTATGAAAATTTGTTTTTCTGCATAGGTAACAGTGAGACACTTAAGAAAGGAGAGTTCAATGTCATCCCACAAGAATCCATATCATGCATAGACTTTTCAAGTAAGGCCCCTTGCCAATTGAACAATGGTGGTGATGAAGGCTAGCTAGGGTGGAAGACCTTCAAATGTCTCCCACCATGAGCAATGACAGTTTTGCAAGAATTTTTTTAATTTGTTTTTGATCCTTTGTTTATTTTCCGGTTTGCCACACCACCTACCCCTCTCCTTCCCCCTGCACAACTGCTCACCACTCCCACCCTACCATTCTCCTTCCCCACGACACGAGCCGTGCCAATGACGTTGTTAATATTTCGTCGTTGCCACTCCACTCATACTCCTCTCCGTGATGGTGCCATCATGGCTCTAGAGCCTATTCGAGTCATCATTTTTACACACAAGACTATGATGAACCTTCTAATTAGTCTCCAAATTTTTGGACCTACAAACTTCAATTGAACCCTCAACACACTTCTCTTGGTTGACATGTTCAAACACTTCTTTCGCCCTTTTCTTGGATGTCGCGGCCTCCCAAACAGTCCTGTTGGTTTGACCCTGGCCATGCTGACGACCTTCGGCCGACGCGAAAGTGGTCTTGGTGCCACGGAGGAAGAGACCGAGCTTTTGATCGAGGACGTGAATGGCATTAAGAATGGGAATAGGGAAGAAATTATCTTTTCGTGATTTAAGCGTGGTTGAAATTTACAACTGGGTTTTTCTTCATTCCTTGAATCAATCCTTTCTCTGTAACATTGACTTGCTGATTCTCACTCTAATTATGTTTAGCTATGAGTGTGTATACGATGTTCTCTACGGTGGTGGTTGAAAGTTGAAGGGGAAGGATTGAGGAGATTTGGGACCATTTGAGAATGACGGATTTGAGGGTGAGATTGAGGAGTAAAGTTGAGATTTTTACAGGTTTGAACAAAGATGAGAATTTATGTTATGGAACAGAGGAATTCTTTAGCGATCTTTACACAACTTTTGAATTCCATTTGTCAGCAATTGTTGCAACCTCGACGAGTGACTCCGCCACATCAATGAAGGTGCCACCATGATTCGCGGCAAGGGCAAGGCTGGCACCGACATCATCACCATCATGGTGGTAGGTGGCTTGAGGGAGGTGAGAGAAGGAGGGGGTGAAAGAAGGAGATAGGGTAAATTTTAAAATTACAAAAAATTGAGGGTTTTAAAATAAGGGTTAAATATATTTTTAGTCCCTATTTTTTTTAATAAAAATTCGGTTTTAGTTCCTCATTTGGAAAATGTACTTTTTTAGTCCCCCATTTTTTAAAATGTGTCGGAAGTGGTCCCTACACCAATATTTTTCGTCCCTCAATTTTGACAACTACACATTTTTAGTCCCTCAATTCTGACACATTTTAAAAAACGGGGGATTAAAAAAGTACATTTTCCAAACAAGGGACTAAAACCTAACTTTTGTAAAAAATGAGGGACTAAAAACATATTTAACCCTTAAAATAATTAAAATGATGCATAAAAGCCCTTGCTCACAGCGGGAGACATGTGAAGGTCTCTCTCCCTAGCCTTCACCATTGAACAATTGCGTGTGTGCGCATTTATCACTGTTATTTGAAGTATAACGAAATGCTTCTAAAGCACTAGTTTTTTTTTTAATTTGTAGCTCAAAGAAAACTAAGTCCCGATTTCTGATTGATTGTTTTAACTGTGTAAAAGTTTTAATTTTTTATTTTTTGGAAGTGCAGTTTTTGAGTTGTAAATTTCAATTAGAACAATATAATTTTTAATTTTTGTTACTCATTGCCGGGGGTGGGGGCGAGATGGGGAAACCCGACCTCTACTGGGGATGGGGATATATTTTCCAACCCCGATGGGGAGCGGGGTCGGATTTTTTTTAGGGAGTTGGGAGCGGGGGACAGGGAAGGTAAAACTTACCCCATCCCCGCCCCGTTGCCTAACGGAAAGGACTACTTTAGGTAATGTTTCAAATTTAAAGGACCAAAATGAATATTTTTAAAGATAAGGGATCAAAACGAATCTAAAAAATAAGATAAGGGACCAAAATTCTAATTTGGCCAATTTATTATTACATACTTTCTTGAAAAGTGATATTAAAATTCGTGAGCAATGCTACTAATACACTTTTTTTTAATACTTTCTCTAACACATTCTTTGTTATTGAGTGAATTTCATGTAGGGATATGAAATTTATGTGGGGCCCACTCTATTTAATAAGTCATATAAGATTCACTCAATAATCAAGAGTGTGTTGGAAAGATTTTTAAAAAGAGTGTCTTGCTAAAACTTTTCTTAAAATTATAGTCATTTTCTTAAAAGCGAAATAGGTGTAACTTTTGTTAATATATATATATATAGTTAGTTGGTCCTTTAATTATTTGAGAATTTTCAAGTAGGTCCCTGAATTAAAAAAGTTTCTAATTGAGTCCCTCTGCTTATAAGAAAATTTCAATTGGGTCCCTGAACTTATAAAAAAAAATCATTTGGGTCCCTGGGGTAGGGTTCCATGAAGAGCTCATTAAGCTTGCTGATGTGGAACCTAAAAGTTTCTTCCTCAAATTAGTATTTAGGGTTGTATGAGACCAAAATGTAGAACTAGAAGACCAAAACGTGACCTATGGCTGCTTCCCCCTATTTAAAACCAACAATTCCTTTCCTTCCCAATATTTATTTCACGGTTGCATACCCCTCCTCCGAATAGTGAATGATCTCGAAATGTTATCCAGACAATGACATGATATAGATGATTGATATGTGTGTCCAGCTTAGAGGACCAACTAAATAATTAAACCTAAAAAATATTCAATATATTTGAGTGATACCCGAAAGAGGTAAAATTAAAATTATTGTCACACACCACTGTGTAAATGGATATCTCCATTTCTTTGCTTCTGATGCTAACAAGTGTCCCTAAAATTGATGAAAGGTCCAGATTTCATAAATTTAAATAAATTAAATAAAAATAAAATAAAAACTTATGAACTCCTCTATTCAGTGAGTCTCTGCCAGATCCCATGAGGCCATAACCATTTTTTTCATCTCTGCCAAGTCTCTAAGGCTATGTTTAGGAGTTTTGAAGGAGGTGAATTAAAATGATAAATAATAGAGTGATTACTAATGAAGTGAAGTGGAAAGGTAAAAGTATACAGTACATTGTCTGAAAGTTCAATGGAGTCATATTTGCACACATCCAATCCTTAGTAAACACCACGTCAAAACACATCTCTCGAAAAACTAATTCAACAGCAGAACTTCCCCCAAGTAGAACTAATTTCCCCTCAACCCCTCCCTTCTCTTCTCTCCCTCCTTGCGCCACAGAGTGTAATTATATATTTATATGTTTTGATGAATGACACATGCTAACAAAAGGTAAAAGGTTATTTCATATAGCATGCAGGTACAACAAGCAAAATTCAAATTATTTTGATGTATCAAGAATGCAAGTATCGAGATCAAAGAACTTAATGAGTAAATTACTAGGTCTTAGATTCTTTTTTAAGGGAGATTTAATTAGGTACTAGTTTGGCTCAAGTTATTTTAATGATGAAAAAGCAAAACAATTTTTTTTTTCTAAATCTAGCTAAAAGAAAAAAATACTGTATCAAAACAATTTCTGAAATTTCTAGTATCATCAAAAGATCAAATCATGTATTAATTTGGCATTTTACTAAGACCCATTTCCTGAAGCTAAGCCTTATGTATCACCTTTTTTTTATAGGCCAGATTTAATTCTTATAAAATCAAACAAATTTTCGTTGAATGCATATTGATATAGATCCTGTCATTTTGATATTGGTTCAACGTTCAAATCTGTTGCATTAAACTTAAAGATCATAATCTCTTACGCTTTCAAGTTCCATCAATGCTCATTTTCCTTTCAAGGTTTCTCCTAGGGTGAGCGAGTGGGTCAAGTCTCTCACGGTGATATGCCATTACTTACCATTGATTTCATGTGATGCCCATGATAATACCATACACCCTCAACACATTATTCCTCCCCCAATTCCCTTCACAACTCCACCTACCAGTACGCCTCCTTCACCATGGTGCCACCTCCTTGCCACGCAGACCTCTTCGAGATCTCTTCCAAACCGTTGTAGGATCAGGCGACAATGGTGACCTCTTCGACCACTCCTCGAATGTCGCTTCAACCAGAGTTCCAATCGTTTGGTCGGAGTTTTACGATGGTGGCCGGGGTTCTGCGAGGAGGGAGAATAGAGGAGAGGGATTTAATGTTGCTAGGGATTTAGGGAGAACATAGGTGAGAGGCTTACCAGAGAGGAAACATAACAGAGACAACGGCGATGGGTGCTGAGAAGGATAGAGGACAATGTTGAGAACGACTGAGGAGAGTGCTGAGAACGACTGAGTAGGTGGAGAGTGAGAAACAAAGAGAAATCGAGAGACGGGGGTGGAGAGTGAGAGTTGGTGGCCGGGAGTTGAACTAGTTGCCTCTAGCTCTGTTTGCACCATTGATCGGAGCACAGGTTCACAAAGACGGCGGTGGGTTGTGATGCGTCGTGGGGTTTGGGTCACAGCCGGACTGCCACCATCCTTGACCTTGGTCACATAGACATTGTAATCACTTCGAACAATCTCCCAACCTTTACGGCATCCAGATTTGGTAGATCCTCTGCCAAATTTGCCTCTGTTCCCCATCATTTCAGATCTGTGAGATGGCATAAACGAGCATGGGCGGAGGTTCGGAGAGGTTCACACAAAGAGGCCGGAGAGGTTGAAAAGAGGTCGGGGTCAGACAGTGGTGCGGCGGCGTAGTTCACATAGAGAGGTCGAAGAGGTTGAAGACAAGCAGAGGAGTGAAAGAGAATGCATGGTCTGGTGCTTGACGGTACATGATAAAATTCGTAGGATTGCTTGATCCAATGGTTTTGAAAGGTGGTGCACGTGAGAGACCTATTAAGGCCCCTCACCGTAGAAGCTACCTACCTTTCAAATGCAAAGATCAAACATTGGACATATATCTCTTTGTCTCATTCATGCTAATGTTAATACTATTTTTGAAAAGACTGATTGTTTGGTCTGAATGTTTTTGACAAGTGACATACTTATGGCCATCTTCCTTGTCACAAGAACAAAAAAGATATACATTGCGAAAATTTTCATTGAAAATTTTCAAGAGCTTTTGCAAAAAAAAATCTAAAATCACTTTGAGCCATCACTACTCACTAGTACCTCTTTGATCAATATCATAGGACTTCGATTTGTATTATCTGCACTATCTAGAGTGCTTCAATTTCTTCTACTTCTTGTGTCAACTCAGAAATAGGGTGTGATATCCCTGGGTTGAGGGTGGGGTATCCCTCTGACTAAAAGGTGAGGTATCCTTCTGTTGCAAAGGGTGAGGCATCCCTTTAGTGTGCGACTTTAGGCTCAGAAGTGCGGGTGAAGTATCCCAAAGGCACGAGGGTTAGAGTACGACTTTAGGCTCTTGCACGTGGTGGGTGAGGTATCCCAGAAGGCGTGGTTAGAATGTTCTATTGTGTACAAAGATTGAAAGCACCAGTTTATAAGCTTGTTTATTAGTGGAAGAAAATCACACAGGTGGAGTGGGGACTGGACTAGGCCAATGGCGGTGGGTGGTTGAACCAGGATAAAATCAACATGCAAGTATTCTCTTCCCTTCTTCTTTAAATTATTTATTTTACATAATTGTTTGCGTGATTAAGGTTGTAAAAGAAAACATTTTTTTATAAAACTCGCAAGAAATTTTTTGACTCATTTCTCCCCTCCCCTCTTGAGTCGAAGCCACCTATTCCAACAAGTGGCATCAGAGCTAGACTCTTGCGTAAAGAACTTAGCAGCTTCAAGAGAAATGGCTTTGAATAACTTCCTGTTGGAAGGAGCCTCCCTTGGCAGACCCCCTGCCTTTAATGGTGAAGAATGTACTTATTGGAAAGAACATATGATTATTTTTATTCAAGCACATGATTTAGATATTTGGGATGCCATTGAAAATGAACCTTTTATTCCTATGAAGGAAGTAGATGGTAAATCTGTTGTTAAGCCTAGAAATGAACAAACTAATGATGAGAAAAAGAAAGTTCAATTTAATTTGAGTGCTAAAAATATATTAACATCTACTTTGAGTAGAGGAGATTTTTTCAGGGTATCAAATTGCAAGATGGCCAAAGAAATGTGGGATACACTGCAAGTAACTCATGAAGGAACGAGTGAAGTCAAACGCATAAGGACAAATACTCTAATAAGGGAGTATAAATTGTTCATGATGGAAAAAGGAGAATCGATCCAAGACATGCAAATGTGCTTCATCCATATCATTAACCAGCTTGCTAGTGTAGGTAAAGAAATTTCAAATGAGGATTTAATTAATAAAGTTTTGCGATGTTTGAGCAGAAAATGGCAGCCAATGGTAACTACAATTACAGAATCAAAGAACCTTATCTCCATGAATCTTGCCACATTATTTGGAAAATTACTTGAGCATGAATTTGAATTAAGTCACTTACTCAAACATGAAGAAACATGCTAGAAAAAGAAAAACTTGGCATTCAGGTCCTACATCCCAAAAACTGACAATGAGAGTGAAGATGATGATGTTGATGAAGAGGAAAATTCTAAGGAAGAAATGAAATTCATGAAAAAAACTGAAGAAGTTCCTAAAGAAAAAAGGCTCCCAAAGAAAGAGCACATCATCGGCACCTACATGTTATGAGTGTGGGAAACAAGGTAACATCAAATAAGAGTGCCCCGAATGCCAGAATAAGGAAAAAAAGCCCTAGGAGAGCGTATATCACTTGGGATGAAAGTGTCAAGGACTCATCAGATGATTCAAAATGCGAGAAAGCAAACTTGTGTCTAATTCATCATCTGATTGCTCATATGATGCCTATGACACCCTTTACACCGCGCACACATATATAGATACATATAAAGGAAACATGCACGCACACACACACACACACACACACACATATATATATATATATATATATTAACAATAACAATAAATGTAAATAAGGCAGCGAGTACCACATAAATCAAAAACATAATCTCAATGAAAAATAAAACATCAACAAAAGAAAACATAAACCCAAAAACCCTGATGCCACATATCAGAGAGGGTAACCAAAATATGAAAAATACATCGGAAATAACTACGTAAAGGTAAAGTCCTAAACAACGAGCGAGTGATCTCCTCAGAGTCACTCCTAAATATGCTCCTCTGCATAAACGGAGGATACATGCAAAGAAACAACAAAAGATGGGGAGTAAAAAACCGTTATATAAACATAATGCCAATAGGGCAATTAGCAAGATGATCATACAATACATTAACATAAACATATCACACAACATTTAACATATTAATCTCATCATATCATAACCAACAATGTATGCTATGCGATACAGTACTACTCCACTACTCCGTTATGCATGTGGATCCATAACTAACTCAGAAAGACAACGTCAGAGTTACATATCCACATTAGCTATTAAGCACCAATGCTGATAGTTCACCAAACCATGGATGAACCCCTTGGATAGTCGATTCACCTTACTCTAGGATACATCACCACGAGGGCGCACGATCCACCTAGATGAATCACCGTAGACAGCCAGTTCGCCTTACTATCGGACGAACTCCCCTATGTTGCAGCTTCCCCCACTAACATCTCTGATGTGTGAATGCATGTACAATAACATCAAACAAATCATAGCCACCCACCTCCGCTTTGACCCTTTAGGCATCAAAGTTAAACACCGGCAACACCTTGACCAATAAGCATCAAGGTTTTTACAACAACACCATCTTGACCAACAAGCATCAAGGCAAATTTGACCATTAAGCATCAAAGTTCAACATCGTGCGGTAATTCATCGTTACCGTCTTAAAAATTTCATCATCTTTATGTTTAATTATCTTTGTTAAGGTTTAATTAGACTATCCATCTTATCTTTAAATTACTTGATGTCTTATTTCATTATAGGAGACAGTTTGGGTGAAGCCACCCTTGTTTCCGCTTAACGTCTTATTCTATTTGGGGAGCACGGTCGTGCTGACCCCCAGCATGGGCGTGCTAGCATTGAGTACGGTCGTGCTGTTTATCGAGCACGACCATGCTTACTGGAGCATGGTCGTACAATCTGGGCAGAACGTTTTAGGAACCCTCGCCAACTCCCTAAAGCACTCATTGATCAATCCTATTGTCTTTAGACTACACCATCAAGCATTAATCATGTTCCTCTTATTTAGTCTCCATGTCTTATGATAGTTGGAAATTAATCCTTTAATTCTTGTTTATTTACTAACATCCCTAAAGCACTCAGAGATCAAACCTAGGGTCTTAACTATGTCATTGAGCATTATTCTTGCCCCCCTTTACTAAGATTCATGTCTTATAAGCAGTGGGAATTAATCTTTAATTCTTGCTTCTTTACTAGCATTCCTATATCTTAAATTGGTGTATTTATAGCAACAACGACATTCATCCCATAATATCAATCATAAAAAATCAATGCATTCAATCATGGCTTAACATCTTCAACATTAACAATAATTCATAGTTAAAACATGCCAACATAGAGGAAACATAGATATTCATGTAACAAAGCAAACATCAATTAGGCATTTAGCACACAACAGGGTCATGGATTAACCCTTCATCTTACGCTACCCCAAGGCCCACATGTTTACACTAGTCCATTCTCCCCATACCTGGTATGAAGATCTAAGCTACGATTGGACGTACGCGAATCTACCCTTGGTTCCCTCGAACGGCTCGATGAGTTCCTCAAGCCTTAGCCAAACATAAAAGAGAAACCATTAATCTCCAGATTCAAGAAACAAGAAGAGAAAATTAACAAAGGGATTAACAAGGTTACCTTGATTTGACACTAGCGTGCGACTTCTCTCCCAAATGAAAGCAATAACGCCAAGAACTTCTAAGGGTTCAACGAGAAGAGAAAATGAGAGGCTTCTGTCACACAAGGATTGTGAAAAGTGTCAAAATGAGGGTTATGACTCGCAACCCTCCAAAACTCACCTATTTATAGCATCAGACTTCGAGCACAGCCGTGCTCACCCTGGGCACGAGCGTGCTTAAAGGAGCACGGGGTCTGCACTAATCCCGTCATATACTCCATTTTCCTGCGCGGTCGTGCTCATGGCTTGCGCAGCCACTGAAGCACGCCTAAGAGCACGGGGTCGTGCTGCACATGAGCACTGAAGTTGACACAGGCAAACACAAGAAGGAGGGTTGAATTGTGTTTGTTAATATTTTTCGAAAACAACCTTTTCAAGAAAAGTTTTCTCACACAAAGATAAGGAGGCAGAATAAAGCACTCAGAAAAACAATCTTTTGAAAGAATAACAAATTCAAGTTCAAATCCCCACAGTTAGTATAAACACGTAAAACCAAAGAGATAAGGGATTAGAAGATTCACACAAGCTGTTTTATCCTGGTTCACTCTCTTCCAACCAAGAGCTACGTCCAGTCCCTTCTACTTGAAGGATTTCTCCACTATTTTCCAAATAGATTACAGCAAGTATTCAACACCTCTCTAGGCTCACAAGTATTTCTTTCTTACCAAGCCTCTTCAGGCTCTACCTCTAATAAAGAGTTTTTGATTTCTTTGATCTTCTAACTCACTATGTGTGAGAATATGAAAGTTTAAGATCAGATGAATATTATAGCAATATTCAAACTATGATATTACAGACTTTTGCTTTTTGAATGAATAAGAGAATATTTGCTCGCAAGAGATTTCTTGAGATTTCTTTGTATGCGCAAAAGTTCTTTCTTCAAAAGCCTTAGTCTTCTATTTATAGGGTCCTTGATCTTCTCTTCAAAATCATCAACGGTTGTTTTTGAATTTTCCGTTTAGTGATAGAATCAACCAAGTAAGTATCCGTTGTGACTCAGCTTGCTCGTGGCCTTTGTACTATGTGACAAAAATTCTTGCATGTAATGGCACACCTCTGAGCAAATACAACTTGAAAAACAGTCTTGCCTTCCTTGTACAAGTTCCAGCTATTTCAGCGTAAAAGGTGACAGGGTACACAACGTTTTGCATTGTACTATTCTGCTTTTTGCAATTCCTTTATTTGTACTATGTCTCTCTCATTGAAACAAGAAAATAAAAGCCGTTAATAGAAAATGAGAAGGACCATTATAAATATAGAAATGAATATCAATCATATGAAATAAATTTGCTTTGGTTCAGATTGATATAAATGCTCAAAAATCTTCGTCCAGCAAATGCAATAGTAAAAGCAAGGTAAGTAAGAAGAGTTTTAAGGCTCCGTCCACTGACGTGGCAACCAAAACTTCGTCTATATAAAACAACGGTCTTGCCAGTACTTGAGACATTTAAAATCTCCGTCCAGTGATGTGGCATTGGAAAACTAATGTTATTATTGGAGAAAAGCTCACGTCTATATCAAAAGAATTTCTCCGTCTACTAAAAACATTCAAGCGCTCGTCTACTGACATGGCACTTGAGTTTAAAGGAGATCCTTGATAGAGTGGACTCGACCACTCTGGGAAACTTTCAATACAGAATATATGGACGCGGATTGTAAAGAAGATAGACTTAATTTATAAAAACAGAGATCCTTCAAGACTGAAGGCACTTGTTAGATTAAAGCTAACACTTTGCTACACAAATTTAATTCTTATTGTTAACATCAAAACTTAGAGATTATTTAATCCAAATTACTTTGGTTCCAACAATCTCCCCCTTTTTGATGATGACAAAAACTAATTAAATTTATTTTGCAAAGTCTAAGAGAGCTTACAAGGCTCCCCCTAAGACAAAGCAGTCATCAGATAAAAGCAGTTAAGGCATAATAAGCTAAGTCTTATTTGCAATATAATATAGGTTAACAGATCAAGATAGCAGCTTTTTAAACATTTGGGATTCAAAGCAGTATCGAAGCATAAACATAAAGTCAAGGCATAGTATCAGCAAGATGAATATACACTTATGCATATGCAGACAACTATGTACTTTTTAAAAAAATCTCTGTATTATAAAATTTAATCTTTCCTTTCTCCCCCTATTTTGTCATCAGACAAAAAGGTAAAAAGGGAGTGGACCATCATTGTCAGCAAACAACAAAAAGATAAAACAGAGAAGGAAAAAGATTTAGGTAGAAGGAGGTGGTGGAGGAGGTGGTTGGTTAGGATGTGGATTTTGATTCCTCTGAAATTCCAAGATCAGAGCCAGCATCTGATTCATCACTGCATTTGTAGGGGCCAGAGAATCTTGAACTTGCTTCTGCACCCTTTCTTCAATCTGTTGAGCCATCTGTTCAGTCTTTTCCTCAACTATCTTGCCAACCTTATCATCAACAATTTTCCCAATGATGTCTTCAAGATTGGGTGGTAAGGAAAGTTGTCTTGAGCTCTCAGCAGTGTCAGAGACAGTGTCTTGAGCTTGGGCTGGTGGATTAACCATAGCAAGAGCTAATGGTTGAGAAGAAGTCTTTGCAGACTCAGCACCTTGCTTAGAGACACCAATCTCAGCAGACTGCTCAGCTTGTGCAGATGGAGGTTCAACAACTGAAGTAGGTTGAGAAGACAGTTGTGCATCAAATTCAGGGCCTTCTACAATCAACTCTTCAGCTATATGATCAGAGGATGATGTTGCTGGAGATGCAGTGGCAGCTTTAACAGATTTCTGAGGTACATCCTTTGCCCAGTGGATAGGAGTAATTTCCTCCACATCCCTGCTGGTAATAGGAAGTGCCCACAGATCTTTGTAGATCATGTGCCTTACTTTGGATAGTCCACACTTTCCTCTGAACTTGGGAATTTCTTGCTTCTCTTCCTGAGTCAAGCCAGAAGAAGAAGCATCCCTAGTGCAGTGGATGATATGGGACAACCAGAAGTCTGCAGCTTTCATTTCTCCAATATTCTTCACATCCTCCATATACAGATAGAAGTCGAGCTGGGAGTGATCAAAGGTTTCCTGAGACAAATCCAGCATGGCAGAATGAGCTTCAGGCATGACTCCCTTATTTCTTCTGAACCTCATATCTTTGTCCTTGTTGAGGTCTATCATGCCAAGCCTTGGACAGATAGGGTAGGGAGCAATGCCTACACGTGTTTCCTTATTATGTCTCAGCCATGTGATAGGAACCCAACGTGCAGCTCTTTTAATTTGGAAGTAGCTGAACTCCCACTTCAGAATATTATAGATCAGTTGATCTACGAAGGGGTCTGAGGCACTTCCATAAATGCTGGGATGCTCGAATTTCAGCCATTTTGTGTTTGCATCCAAAATAATTGAAACGTGCGCAGATGATCTAGCTCTCTTCTGAGGTAAAGAAGGCAGTCTGTTCCTTTTAGGATCAGTTTCTCATACAGGAATGATGTGCCTTGCTACTCCTTCAGTGTGAGGAATCGACGGTGGGGTTTTTTGTAGGTTGGGGTAAATTTTTCTTTGGGGGAAACGGTTGAGGGGTAGATGGGTGAGGAGAGGGCCATGGTGGTTGTTCATCTCAGATGGAAAGGGACCTTTAGGAGGCTGAGAGTTTGGGTATTTGGTGGTCCAGGGGTATTCCTCATAGGGTTCATAATCATAATCAGGATGGGAGTACCACCTTGTTAGAGGAATTTCAAGGTTAATTTCAGGGTCAGGTTGGTGAGTATGGAACAGAATTTTCCAATTTCTCTTGACCTGAGCCCAATTCTCAGACTTATTGGCAAAGATAGTGGATGAGGGTATAATTGGTGGAAAGAGTTTTCTTAGAGGTTTAGGAAAGGGGGCACCTCGGCAAATTCCATCATCCTTTTGATGAAACCAAGGATCCGAGTCAGGAATTATGGGTGGAAAGATGGTTTTGAGTGGTGAAGGTTGGGATATGGTTAATTGATTTGGGCTAGTTTGTGGTGAAGATGGAGTTGAGGTTTGGTCAAATTGGTCTTTTTGTGGTGAGGGTTGGGGTGTGGGTAAGGTAGGTCTATACACATTATCAAAAAATCCTACTCTCGGAGTAGGGGCATCATCACTCACAGTATTAGTAGGAACTTCAGAAGAGGTGTTTACCTCAGAGGCTGCAAAGGTTCTTGCTTTCCTTGCAGGTTGCCTCCTCTTGGTAGGCACAGCAGCATCAACAACAGCTGCTTTCCTCTTTAAAACTGTTCCCAGAGGAACATTGTCATTTTCATCATCCTCATCTTGAGGCAGTACCAGCTTTCTTGCTCTCTTGGGAGCAGGTCGAGGAACAGGTTGAGGAGCCTCAGCCCTAGGCTCATTAATAACAACGCCTCTGGTAGGCCTTTTGGGAATAGGCTTCCTGACTGCCATAGTTTTCCTTTTAGTTCCTCTCTGGAGACCTAGAGTAGCTGCATTGTTGGCCTTAACGGATTCTTCTTTAATCTTCATTTTCTCCTCATGTTTTGACATCTCAACTTGTTTGTACGTGTCAAGATGCATACTGCTTAGGTTGCTCTTTCCGAAAATGGCAGCTTGCATCCCCTTCGAACGAAGGATTTTCTCTTGTTCTTCTATAGGCTTTGCACTTATGTAATCATACAAGCCTTGCTGCTTGAAAATTTTTGACAAAAGATGAGAGAAGGTGATGTGAGAGGCGGTTTCCCTGTGTGTAATGGCATCCTTGAAGCGATGAAACAGGATCCATGGCAGGTTTATTTTTGTCTCATAGATCATGTTGCAGAGACAAAACTTGTGAAGGGCAGAAAGGTTGTCCTTAGACCCTGCCTTATGAAGCACCGTCTTGTTCAGAATATGATGAAGAATCCTGATATGATCCTTCATTTCAGATGACTTCCAAGAGTGAGTCCTCACTGTATCTTCTCGCATTAGTGTAACCGAGATAGTCTCTATACCACCAAGATCTTCTTCCCAGTTTTCTGTAATAATCAAACCCTCTTGAGCACAAACGATTGCATCAGAAATGGTCTTCTCAGAAACAGTTATCTTCTTGCCTTGAACAAACCCTACTACCTCAGTGTCAGTAATATGTGGTTTCCTCTAGAAATCCCTTACTAAGTCCGGATAAATCGAGACCTTTTCCAAAAACAAACCGTCCCAACCAGCAGCGTTGATGTACTTGCTTACATCCAAGTTATACTCACTCATAATTTCAAAATTAAAATGATGTTCCGCAGCGATACTTATGATGTCAGTAACATAGGCAGGCTCGGGAGTTGAGGTTGAAGCCATTGTTGAGTTCTTGAGTACAAGTTTAGGTTTGAAGAAAAGAGAGTTCGAAAACTTTCAGAGAGAAGTTATCAAAGATGAAGAGTAGCGAAAGGTTTTTCAGAGGGAAAGGAGTTACCTTTAAAGAGTTTCCGAATACCAACAGTTTTCAAGGAAAATTCAAAAGAAAAGATTGATTAGACAAGACTTTAGTGAAAAAACGGCGTTGGTATATTGGGACCGTAAAAAGTTACGATGGGATTGATGGAAGTAGCTGACTCAGCAAGGAAATGATTAAAATTAAACGTTTTAAGATAACTAAGTTCAGATATATAAAGAAGCAAATTTTTAAAAAAAATATGTAAGATCGGGTCCACAAAAGATTGAGGGTGGACGCATAAAAACATATGTAGTGGATGCGGCACACCAACAGTAGTGGACGCGTAGACTACACGTTCTCTGGACGCCAAAACCAGTGGACGCGCAGATAAAACGTGCAATCAATACATATACCAAATTAAACCACATACAACATGTTAAGGTGTTTTCTGATAAAAATAAATCTGTCCTCAGCAAGAGGTTTAGTAAAGATATCTGCCCATTGATGGTCAGTATCTACAAATTGAACATCAAAAACACCTTTTTGCACATAGTCTCTGATAAAATGATGTTTGATTTCTATATGCTTGGCCCTAGAATGAAGAATTGGATTCTTAGACAGATTAACTGCAGCAGTATTATCACACATTAGTGAAATACTACTTACAAACACATTGTAGTCCTCCAATTGGTGTTTAATCCAGAGGAGTTGTGAGCAGCAGTTTGCAGCTGATATATATTCTGCTTCAGCAGTTGATAGAGCAATGGTACTCTGCCTTTTGCTTGACCATGATACTAGATTAGCTCCAATGAAGTGACATCCCCCACTGGTGCTTTTTCTTTCAATTCTATCTCCAGCATAGTCAGCATCACAAAAGCCAACTAATCTGTAATCTTCATCTTTCTTAAAGCACAGACCAAGATTAGTAGTACCTTTTAAATATCTAAAAATTCTTTTAACTGCTGATAAATGAGATTCTCTAGGATCAGATTGAAATCGAGCACATAAGCAAACACTGAACATTATATCAGGCCTAGAAGCAGTTAGATATAAGAGAGATCCAATCATACCTCTGTATACCTTCTGATCTACCTTTTTCTCTTTATCATCTTTGTTCAGTATGGACGTGGGATACATAGGTGTGTTCATAGGTTTGCAATCATCCATCTTAAACTTTTTGAGAAGTTCCTTTGTATACTTAGTTTGATGGATGTACACCCCGTCCATAGATTGTTTGACTTGAAGTCCAAGGAAGAATTTGAGTTCTCCCATCATGCTCATTTCAAACTCTTTCTGCATTAGCTTTGAGAATTCTTTGCACAGAGATTCATTAGTAGCACCAAATATAATATCATCTACATAGATCTGTACTACTATGAAATTGGAATAAATTGATTTTCTAAACAAGGTTGTATCAACCTTTCCTCTGACAAAGCCATTATCCATTAGAAAAGAACTTAGCCTATCATACCAAGCTCTTGGGGCTTGTTTTAGGCCGTATAAAGCTTTCTTAAGCTTGTATACATGTTCAGGTTGGGTTTCACTCTCAAAACCCGGAGGTTGCATAACATAAACTTCTTCATTGATAAAACCATTTAAAAAAGCACTTTTTACATCCATTTGAAAAAGCATAATATTATGATGTGCAGCAAATGAGAGTAAAATTCTGATTGCTTCCAATCTTGCAACAGGTGCAAAGGTTTCAGTATAGTCTATACCTTCTTCTTGAGAATAACCTTGTGCAACCAATCTTGCTTTATTTCTTATAACCTTACCATTTTCGTCAAGCTTGTTTCTGTAAACCCATTTTGTTCCTATAACAGATTTATCCTTAGGTAGGGTTACCAGAGTCCAAACTTCACTCCTCTCAAACTGATTTAGCTCTTCTTGCATTGCTAAGATCCAACCATTGTCCAGCAGAGCCTCGTCTACAGTCTTTGGTTCCAATTCAGAGACCAATGCAGAGTCTTCTTGCTCTTTGAAGGTTGATCTGGTTCCTAGCTTATCACTTGGATTTCCAATTATTTGTTCCGGTGGATGATAATTCTGGAAATGCCAGGTTCTCTGAGTATTGTCTTGTTGAGAGGTGGATGTTTCAGGTTGATGAGAAGTGTCTTCAACTTGATCATCAGTTTTAACTTCTTTTGTTTCTCCTGAGATGTTTAAGTCAAGATCTGCAAAACTTTCATCTAGCTCTGATAATTTCTTATCAGGCTGTTTGTCATCAAATCTAACATGTATAGATTCTTCTACTGTTAAAGTTCTTGAGTTATACACTCTAAATCCTTTTGAGGTTTCAGAAAATCCTAGTAGAATTCCATTGTCTACTTTTGCATCAAACTTACCAAGTTGATCTTTTGTATTTAAAATATAACATTTACATTCAAAAGGATGAAAATAAGATATGTTGGGTTTTCTGCCTTTCCACAATTCACAGGGAGTCTTACTCAGAATAGGTCTAATGTATATTCTGTTCTGAATGTAGCAGGCAGTGTTCACAGCTTCAGCCCAGAAGTGCTTAGGGACAGAATTGTCATTGAGCATAGTCCTAGCCATCTCTTGAAGAGATCTGTTCTTTCTCTCTACCACACCATTTTGCTGTGGTGTTCTTGGTATTGAGAAGTTGTGTTGAATTCCATTTTCTTCACAAAACTCATTGAATAGCTCATTGACAAATTCTCCCCTATGGTCACTTCTAATTGAAGCTATACACATGCCTTTTTCATTCTGTACACGTTTGCAGAATACAGAAAAGACCTTGAAGGACTCATCCTTGTGAGCAAGGAACATAACCCATGTCCATCTAGTATAGTCATCTACAATGACTAGACCATATTTCTTACCACTGATAGAAGCAGTCCTTGTTGGACCAAAAAGATCAAGGTGTAGCAGTTCTAGTGGTCTCTTGGTACTAACAATATTCTTAGATTCAAAAGAACCTTTGACTTGTTTTCCCTTCTGACATGCATCACAGAGAGCATCAGATTTGAACTTAAGGTTTGGTAATCCTCTCACGAGGTTATGCTTATTTAGCTTTGAGATTAATCTCAAGCTTGCATGACCTAGCCTTTTATGCCAAATCCAACGTTCATCTTCAATGGACACTAAACATGAGACACTTTGATTTGAGAGGTCCTCCAAGTCAATTTTGTATAAGTTGTTTTGCCTCTTAGCAGTGAATAAGATTGATCCATCATTTTTCTTGACATAACACATGTTCTTATTAAAAGAAACATCATATCCACTGTCACATAATTGACTTATGCTCAGTAGATTATGTTTTAAACCATTCACTAAAAGAACATTATCAATGGAGGGAAAAGGATGTTTACCGATTTTACCTATACCAGTGATCTTTCCTTTCTGATTTCCTCCAAATGTCACCCAGCCACCATCCTTATGTTTAAGGTCTTGGAACATATACTTTTCTCCCATCATGTGACGTGAGCATCCACTGTCCAAGTACCAGAATGTTTGTTTCTTTCCTGTTGTTAAGCAGATCTGCAACAGGTATTATCTTGTCCTTAGGTACCCAAACTGACTTGGGTCCTTTCATGTTAGTTTTCTTTGGACGAGAATATTTGGCATGCCTGTTATGTATGCATCTAGATGTAGAGTGCCCACTTTTTCCACACACTTTACAAAAAGTGTTGGACGGGCCTGATTTGGTTTTCGCATACCTAGCTGGAGCTTTTGAAGCTCTTTGCTGTATAGGTGGTTTTGACTTAATGTAAGATGCCTCATGCTTCTTGTTGTCATAACCAAGGCCAGATTTATCAAAGGGTGACCTAGAATACCTTAGGATAAGACTAAGCTTATCTGAGCCTCCTACAAATTTTGACAGAGAGTCTGTCAAGTATTTTACATCTTGTTTTAGTTTTGCAACTTCACAAGAATTGTCAGGCTCACATTCAGGTTTGTCAATTAGACTGACATTCTCTGATTTCAGCTTATCATTTTCTTGAAACAAACTTTGTTTTTCCATGCAGACTCTATCATATTCTTTGGTTAATTTTGTAAACTTCTTTTTAAGACTTTTGTATTCATGAGACAATATGGATGAGTCATGCAGTAATTCATCAAAGGCATTTTTGAGAGTTGAAGGTTCAGAATCTGTTACCTCATCATCATCAGTGTATTCATTTTCTGATGATGTGTCAGCCATGAGGCAAATGTTTGCCTCTTCCTCTGCTTCCTCTTCCTCATCTGATGAGGATAAGTCCAAGTCCTCCCATGTAGCCATTAAGCCCTTCTTTTTCTTGAAGAACTTCTTCTTCTCTTTTAGGTCAGGACAGTCAGCTTTGAAATGGCCTGGCTTTTTGCATTCAAAGCACAGAGATGGACCTTTTTCTTTGGAGTCTGATTTCTCCTTAGAAAATTTCTTGTTGAATGGCTTTCTCTTGAAATTACCTTTTCTTCTCCACATATGTTGTATCTTTCTGGAGATGAAAGATAATTCATCTTCATCTGATCCTTCATCACTGTCTGAAGGTTCAGCATCATCTGAAGACTCAGCAGCTTTGAGGACTTTTGAAGAGCTTGCTTTCTTTGCCTTTAAAGCAATGGACTTTCCCTTTCTGGAATTGTCTTCCTTATTTAGTTCAAGCTCATGAACTTTTAATGATCCTAGAAGTTCTTCCAGAGAGAGAGTATTCAGATTCTTAGCTTCTTGAATAGCAGTGACCTTCGGTCTCCACTGCTTGGAGAGACTTCTCAGAATCTTTCTGATATGATCTCTATTCTCATATATTTTTCCCAGAGATCTGAGACTGTTTGTTATTGTTTGAAATCTTCCAAACATCTGATCTATAGACTCATGATCAGTCATCTTGAAGAGTTCATACTGGTGAACCAGCATGCTTATCTTTGACTCCTTCACTTGTGATGAGCCTTCATGAGCGAGAGCCAGTGTATCCCAGATTTCCTTTGCTGTGTTGCAGCTGTGAACCTTATCATGTTCTGATCTGGTAATAGCACACATCAAGTAATGTTTGGCTTTGAGATTTAGTTGATGTTTGGCTTTTTGATCAACACTCCATTCTGCTCTAGCCAACACTGCTTGATTTTCACCTCTTCGCTCAGAATAGCCATTCTCTATCAGTTCCCAGATGTCTAAGTTCTGCGCATCTAGGAAGGCCATCATTCTCTTCTTCCAATAGTCATAATCAGTTCCATCAAAGAGTGGAGGTCTATTGATAGCTTGTCCTTCTGCATCCATGGTGGTAGGATCGTACTTCCTCAGCACTTGTTAGATGCTCAACCCTTTCGAGGCTGAGCTCTGATACCAACTGAAGTTGACACAGGCAAACACAAGAAGGGGGGTTGAATTGTGTTTGTTAATATTTTTCGAAAACAACCTTTTCAAGAAAAGTTTTCTCACACAAAGATAAGGAGGCAGAATAAAGCACTCAGAAAAACAATCTTTTGAAAGAATAACAAATTCAAGTTCAAATCCCCACAGTTAGTATAAACACGTAAAACCAAAGAGATAAGGGATTAGAAGATTCACACAAGCTGTTTTATCCTGGTTCACTCTCTTCCAACCAAGAGCTACGTCCAGTCCCTTCTACTTGAAGGATTTCTCCACTATTTTCCAAATAGATTACAGCAAGTATTCAACACCTCTCCAGGCTCACAAGTATTTCTTTCTTACCAAGCCTCTTCAGGCTCTACCTCTAATAAAGAGTTTTTGATTTCTTTGATCTTCTAACTCACTATGTGTGAGAATATGAAAGTTTAAGATCAGATGAATATTATAGCAATATTCAAACTATGATATTACAGACTTTTGCTTTTTGAATGAATAAGAGAATATTTGCTCGCAAGAGATTTCTTGAGATTTCTTTGTATGCGCAAAATTTCTTTCTTCAAAAGTCTTAGTCTTCTATTTATAGGGTCCTTGATCTTCTCTTCAAAATCATCAACGGTTGTTTTTGAATTTTCCGTTTAGTGATAGAATCAACCAAGTAAGTATCCATTGTGACTCAGCTTGCTCGTGGCCTTTGTACTATGTGACAAAAATTCTTGCATGTAATGGCACACCTCTGAGCAAATGCAACTTGAAAAACAGTCTTGCCTTCCTTGTACAAGTTCCAGCTATTTCAGCGTAAAAGGTGACAGGGTACACAACGTTTTGCATTGCACTATTCTGCTTTTTGCAATTCCTTTATTTGTACTATGTCTCTCTCATTGAAACAAGACAATAAAAGCCGTTAATAGAAAATGAGAAGGACCATTATAAATATAGAAATGAATATCAATCATATGAAATAAATTTGCTTTGGTTCAGATTGATATAAATGCTCAAAAATCTTCGTCCAGCAAATGCAATAGTAAAAGCAAGGTAAGTAAGAAGAGTTTTAAGGCTCCGTCCACTGATGTGGCAACCAAAACTTCGTCTATATAAAACAACGGTCTTGCCAGTACTTGAGACATTTAAAATCTCCGTCCAGTGACGTGGCATTGGAAAACTAATGTTATTATTGGAGAAAAGCTCATGTCTATATCAAAAGAATTTCTCCGTCTACTAAAAACATTCAAGCGCTCGTCTACTGACGTGGCACTTGAGTTTAAAGGAGATCCTTGATAGAGTGGACTCGACCACTCTGGGAAACTTTCAATACAGAATATATGGACGCGGATTGCAAAGAAGATAGACTTAATTTATAAAAACAGAGATCCTTTCAAGACTGAAGGCACTTGTTTGATTAAAGCTAACCCTTTGCTACACAAATTTAATTCTTATTGTTAACATCAAAACTTAGAGATTATTTAATCCAAATTACTTTGGTTCCAACAAGCACTGCCATGCTCATGCGCCAGAAAGGGACTTTACAGCAAAAAATTCCTCTTAACCCCATTTTAACTTCCCTAAGGCACATTTCTAATAAACTAGCATAACAACAGCCATATATAACTCATATAAACACATCAAGGCGTATTTACGAAAAATGGGATATTACAATTCCACCCCCTTATAAAAAAATTTCCTCATCAAAATTTTTTCTCACCTCGAGTAAAAAGGAGTGGATACACTTCCATCATCGTGCTCTCCAGCTCACAGGTAGCACTTTCCCCAGTATCCCCACTCCAAACGACTTTAACCAAGGGAATCTTCTCTCTTAGCTGCTTAATCCTTCGATCCTCAACCGGAAGCGGTAGTTCCTCAAAAGTCAAGTTCTCTTTTAACTGAATTGCATCAGGTACTATCACATGGCTAGGATCATGAATGTACTTTCGAAGTTGTGACACATGAAACACATTGTGAAGATTGGATAGGAAAGGTGGTAAGGCAATTTGGTAAGCAACTTCACTGACTCTTTTCAGTATTTGGTAAGGGCCAATGAATTTAGGAGTAAGTTTCCGTGCTTTCATTACTCTACCAACCCTAGTTGTTGGAGTAACTTGCAAGAACACATGATCACCCTCCTGGAATTCGAGAGTCTTCCTCCTCTTATCATGATAACTCTTTTGTCTACTTTGTGCCACTCTCATCTTGTCCTGGTTCATCCTCATCTTCTCTGCTGTCTCTAGCACTATTTCAGCTCCTAGCACCACATTCTCACCAGGTCCATTCCAACACAAAGGTGTCCGACATCTCCTTCGATATAAAGCTTCATAAGGTGTCATCCCAATACTGGAATGGAAGCTATTGTTATAAGTGAACTCTATAAGGGGTAAAAACTTATCCCAACTACCCGATTGTTCTAGCACACAAGCTCTCAAAAGATCATTGATAGCGTGAATCCGCAAGTGTACGGTTTCGTCGTCAAGTAATAAAAAGATCGAACCCACAGAGACCGTGATCTTAAATAACAATTAATTATTAAATCAATTTAACTAAACTATATATAAAAAGATTTGGAAAAGATTTGGTTTTTAAAATAAAGATTAACTAACAAATCAAATATCTAAAACGAAATCAGTTAAAAATCGCAATCAAATCAAATCAAATCTGGTGTTTTTCAAATTAAAAGATATTTCCAGGAATTGGGTTACCAACAAGACTGCTTATGCTACTAAATTGACTACTCCTCTTGTTAATTACCAAAATTGCTTTGAAGGTGAATTTATCCTAATAAAGTTAATGTTCCCTCTCGAGATACAAGAACCGTGCCCAATTAAACCAACACCTACTCTCGTGATAATTGTATTTAAATTGAACCCATTACGATTTGTGACAATTCAATGAACCCTCGAAGGACCGCTTCTAACTCTCGTGATTTAAGTCCTAAGTTCAATTCCTATAGATCCAATACCTAAGTTCACCGCTAGGTTCATCCTTAGAATATCTATGACATGCAAATAAGTGCGCACCAAATTTACAAGTAATTCATGCAATAGGAATCAAATCGAAAGCAAATTGAAATTAACAAGAAATAAAACGTCAATTCATCACATAAAACGAGTCTTGGGCATAGCCCCAATTCCTAGAAATAAAACGACTACTCACACATTGCCATGTTCATAACAATGTTGAATAACAAAAACATGAAAATCCTAAGAGAAGAGAAGAAATTGAGAAGAAGAAAAATCCTAAAATTAAGCCTAAGGTAGCAGCCAAGAGGTCCTATTTTCGAGCCTAATTCCCCTATTTATAGTGTAGGTTAACTGGGAATTAAATCAATTACAAATCAGATCAAAAACAAATCCCAAAATCCCAGATTTTACGCATCACGGCCGTGATGGCTGTCAGGGCCAGGCCATGACAGCTTCTGCTTTGTGAATTCTTGTGCTGATGGTCTGTCATGGCCATGATGGCTGTCACGGCCTGGCCGTGATGTCTGTCACGGCCATGATGGCTGTCACGGCCAGGCCGTGACAGCTTCTGACTTGCACTTTCTTCTTTTTTCTTCAGTCCCACGCGATCACGGCCGTGATGGTCGTCACACCCAGGCCGTGATGGTCTCTTCTTTGCTCATTTTCCTTGCTTTTCAAGCTCCATCTTCATACAAACTCCGATTCAACTGGATTTGATTATTTTACTCATGAATTCCTACACACAAACACCACAGAACCACCTTACCCGTCCCAAGGTAAAAACTAACAAAAATCAAATTAAATATGCCTAAACTATATGAAAATGCATGCAAAATGACAAGGAAATATGAGGTGAAATCACACTCATCAAACTACCCCAAGCTTAAGATTTTGCTTGTCCTCAAGCAATAACTAAGGCCAGACAAGATAAACAGTTAGAGCATGGACAGTGAACCTAGAACCCGAGTAATAAATCCAAGTAACAGAGGCATATCCAATAAGAAACCAAGAGACAATCAATTTCAAGTCCAATTAGAAGCTTAGGTTCCCTAAATTCATATCACTCACTACTTCGGGCACTCTTCTCACCTCACTCAAGTGTTTTAAGGGTATATGACAATTCACTCAATATCCTCAAGGAAAGTACCCTACCATAAGCTTGACTATTAACCAAAATCTCTACTTTATTAATGAAAACACATAAGAATCAAGAGGTCTTTTATTTTGGTTGTAATGGGGTCATGGGATTAATCGTTAGGTGGGGAAACCAAGAAAGGGGATATTCAAGAAGGCTAACAAAATATAAAACAATGCAACGCATGACAACCTTCTAAAATACCTCTTTTGGGCTTTATATTTCACTTTTCCACCTTTCTTTTCTCTTTTTTCATTTAATTTCTCACTTTCTTTTTCTCATCCCCTTCTCTTTTTTTTCTTTTTTTTTAACATTCATCAATTTGGAGAAGGGGAGATTTGCAATTCAAGAGAAACATTTATTTTATTTTTTTCTTTCTTTCCATCCCACAAATTTTTCAACTACCATTTTGCCATTTTTCCAATACTTTAAAAGGTGTCATACCATGCATAATTCATGAAAAACAATCAAGGTACCAAGAAAAGCAATTTTTTTTAAAGTTCAAAATTGGGCAACTAAGGGGTAGTATTTAATTAATCAAAGCTCAGAAGGCCAGAAAAATACCTAATGCCTCAATCATTTTCAAATATGTTTTCAAAAATTTCTAAGTTTCAAAACGGTTTCAAGTCAAGTTCTAGAGAATACAATCCAAGAGGAAGAAAACACTCAATCACAAGAAGGGGGTAAATTTAGTGAATACCCCTTTTAGGCTCAAATATCTCACATTTAGTAGTTCAAAAATCAATGAGAAATACAAATCCAAGGAACCACATGCTAATTATCAACTATCAAAAGATCATCTCTAGAATTTTTAATTTCAACCTATCACAAGAATACAAAAATTGGGTTCAAAATTCACTGTCTTGGTTTATTTGGCACAAAATTTTCACAATTGGATGCAATTTCAAAACAAGGGGCAATCTAAAGATGTGATCATGCAAAACTATACCTAAATGAATGCAACATGTAATATGCAAAATGCAAAAATACCCCTACCCCAAGCTTAAAAACTTACATTGTCCCCAATGTAAATAATTAAGTTAGAGAGAGGAGAAAATTGGAACAACTCACCTAGGTGGTGTTGGGTGCTGCGCGAATTGACCAGAGAGTGAGGGTGAATTTTTTTTTTTTTTTTTTTTAAGCAAGGCGCATCACGGCCGTGACCATATTCACGGCTGGGCCGTGATAGATTCTGGTTATGTGGTCCTTTCCACGTCACGCCCGTGATGTCAATCACGGCTCGGGCGTGATCTTCTCTGATTTCTGGCACCTTCGCATCACGCCCGTGAGCACTGTCACGGCCTAGCCGTGATCATTACTGCTTGCACCCCTTTTTTTTTCATGCTTTTCCAACCTGGAAACACACTTGGCAAAACCATCAGTTTGGATCTTTCTCCTCTAATCTTCTCAAATTAATGAAAACAAAAATCAAAAATAAAATAGCAAGGGAAGGAAAGCTTGGGTTGCCTCCCAAGAAGCGCTTGTTTTTGGTCGTAAGCTTGACCATACTCTCTTAAATCAACCGGGATCAGGTGGGCTTTGAAGTGCAAGAACACCTCTCTTCCAAGGAAGTCCATCAATGAGCCTATAGTGTTCATATGGCCACATGCGCTTTCGCTTTGCTCTTTTCACTCTGAGTTTCATGGCCTTACTTCCTCCCGGTGGAAGTTTTAACTCCATATGTTCAGAAACTCCAATTTCATCTTTATTTGGTGCATCATTTGTCATGCAAAGTTTGGGAGTTGCTTCCATGTTAAGCTCTTCTTTCATCTCCGGAGGCACTATCTCAATCCTGCACACATGATTCTCAAGAGGAGGGTTGTTATATGAGTTAGTCAAATCAAAATCCACCCTACCTTCCTCTACATTCAAAGAGAGCTTGCCATTTTTAACATCTATTATTGCTCCAGCTGTGGCCAAGAATGGCGTTCCTAGAATGATAGGGAATTTAGAATTCCCGTTCATATCCAACACCATGAAATCAGTAGGAATGAAAAGTTTCCCTACCTTTATGGGGACATTCTCTAGTATGCCTAGAGGGGTTTTAGTTGAGCCATCCGCAAATTGTAAAGAGAACTTGGATGGGCTCAATTTCTTGGTTCCTAACCTCTCAAAGATGGCACGTGGCATCAAACTCGCATTAGCCCCTAAGTCACATAAGGCATGATCTATTTTAACTTCTCCAATTGAGCAAGCAATAGAGAAACTTCCTGGATCTTTTAATTTAGGAGGCATATTAGCTTTTATCATTTCATCACGCTCCTCAACTAAGCTCTTAGTCTCTTGTTCTACTTGCTTTTTCCTGACTAGCCTTTGTGGGAAAGGTATTGGGGGTTGGTAAGGTGGTGGAGGTATATATTTTGGTTTAATTTCTTCTTGTTCACTCATGTCCACCTCACTTTCCATGCCCTTTTCAACTACCCCAAGCTTATCATCCCTCAAGTATATAGCATTACAGTGCTCACTGGGATTAACTTCAGGTTGTCCCGGAAACGTACCCTTAGTCCTAGAAGATGTACTAGCTTGTTGGGCAATTTGTGTCTCTAGCATCTTATTGTGAATAGCTAAGTTGTCTACCTTAGAAGCTAGTTCCTTAATGGCTTCGCCCATAGCCCTACCATGTTGCCTAAACTCTTCATTTTGCTTTGTTTGAGTTTCAACAAAATTTTCCATAAGAGACTCAAGTTTAGACTTTTGTACCTGAGGATACCCCAATGCGGGTTTCCTATTACCTTGGCCTTCTTGGAATTCATGGTTCAACGTGTTGTTGTAGTTCCCGTATGAGAGATAAGAGTTATTCTTCCTTCCTTGGTTGTAAGAATTTGGGGGAACATAGTTTGGCAACTTCGGGTTCGTGTCATAAAAGTTGTGACATGAATTCACTTGTTCTCCCGAAGCGCCTGATTCGTAAGCATTTCCATGTGGGCATTCCACGAAGTCATGTCCCTGCACTCCACAAATCTCACAAGCAACATTAGTAGCACCTAATGAGCTCACATTAGCCTTTTCAAGTCTATCAAAGCGCTTACTCAATGAGTCAAATTTAGACAATATTAAATCATTACTATTCATTTCAAACTTACCCCCCGAAATCTTTTTCGGGTTATTACCTCTTTCTGAACCCGTTGATGATAGTTAGTGGCAACACTTTCAATGATATTGAATGCTTCAGTTAGTGGTCTATTCATCAATGCTCCACCAGCTGCGGAGTCAAGTGACACCTTCGAAGAATAGTCCAATCCATTGTAGAAGGTATGCACTAAGAGCCACTTCTCAAGCCCATGATGTGGGCAAGATTCTAGCAATCCCTTGTAACGATCCCAAGCTTCGGATAAGCATTCTCCGTCCTTTTGGAAGAAGCCGGTGATCTGAGTTCGTAGGTAGGCGGTCTTGGATGGTGGGAAGAATTTTTCCAAGAACGCCTGCTCCAATTGGTCCCAAGTGGACAGAGTATTAGCAGGCACCGATTTCAACCAAGCTCTTGCCCTTCCAGTCAGAGAGGAGGGAAATAACCTCAAGCGAATAGCATCAACCGGTGCACCTCGAATTCTTATTGCATCGGTGAACTCCAAGAATGTCTCCACATGATCAGTCGGGTCTTCCGAGGGTAATCCTCCAAACTGATGTTGCCTAATCATGCCAATTAACTGGGGCGGTATAGTGTAGTTATCCGCCTCAATTTCTGGCCTAGCAATCCCAGTTCGCAAACCCCTAGCATTTGGGGCTGCGTAGTCCTTCAGTGGTTTAGTATCCGGTTGATCGGCCATAAGTGGGATGGGGGTCAACCTTTCTCTCACTCTTTGTCTTTGTAGTCTCCTACGTCTATGAAAGTTCCTTTCGATCTCGGGATCAACTTCAATAAGAGTTCCAAAACTTTGGGATCTTCACATATAAGAGACAAAATACCTGCAAAGAGAGAGATAGATACACTAGAAAAAGAAATTTTTTTTTTTTATAAAAAAATGTTCAGAAAAATCAATTTAAAAATTAAATTGAAATTCAAGAAAGCACAGTCCCTGGCAACGGCGCCAAAAACTTGATAGCGTGAATCCGCAAGTGTACGGTTTCGTCGTCAAGTAATAAAAAGATCGAACCCACAGAGACCGTGATCTTAAATAACAATTAATTATTAAATCAATTTAACTAAACTATATATAAAAAGATTTGGAAAAGATTTGGTTTTTAAAATAAAGATTAACTAACAAATCAAATATCTAAAACGAAATCAGTTAAAAATCGCAATCAAATCTAATCTGGTGTTTTTCAAATTAAAAGATATTTCCAGGAATTGAGTTACCAACAAGACTGCTTATGCTACTAAATTGACTACTCCTCTTGTTAATTACCAAAATTGCTTTGAAGGTGAATTTATCCTAATAAAGTTAATGTTCCCTCTCGAGATACAAGAACCGTGCCCAATTAAACCAACACCTACTCTCGTGATAATTGTATTTAAATTGAACCCATTACGATTTGTGACAATTCAATGAACCCTCGAAGGACCGCTTCTAACTCTCGTGATTTAAGTCCTAAGTTCAATTCCTATAGATCCAATACCTAAGTTCACCGCTAGGTTCATCCTTAGAATATCTATGACATGCAAATAAGTGCGCACCAAATTTACAAGTAATTCATGCAATAGGAATCAAATCGAAAGCAAATTGAAATTAACAAGAAATAAAACGTCAATTCATCACATAAAACGAGTCTTGGGCATAGCCCCAATTCCTAGAAATAAAACGACTACTCACACATTGCCATGTTCATAACAATGTTGAATAACAAAAACATGAAAATCCTAAGAGAAGAGAAGAAATTGAGAAGAAGAGAAATCCTAAAATTAAGCCTAAGGTAGCAGCCAAGAGGTCCCTATTTTCGAGCCTAATTCCCCTATTTATAGTGTAGGTTAACTGGGAATTAAATCAATTACAAATCAGATCAAAAACAAATCCCAAAATCCCAGATTTTACGCATCACGGCCGTGATGGCTGTCAGGGCCAGGCCATGACAGCTTCTGCTTTGTGAATTCTTGTGCTGATGGTCTGTCATGGCCATGATGGCTGTCACGGCCTGGCCGTGATGTCTGTCACGGCCATGATGGCTGTCACGGCCAGGCCGTGACAGCTTCTGACTTGCACTTTCTTCTTTTTTCTTCAGTCCCACGCGATCACGGCCGTGATGGTCGTCACACCCAGGCCGTGATGGTCTCTTCTTTGCTCATTTTCCTTGCTTTTCAAGCTCCATCTTCATACAAACTCCGATTCAACTGGATTTGATTATTTTACTCATGAATTCCTACACACAAACACCACAGAACCACCTTACCCGTCCCAAGGTAAAAACTAACAAAAATCAAATTAAATATGCCTAACCTATATGAAAAATGCATGCAAAATGACAAGGAAATATGAGGTGAAATCACACTCATCAAACTACCCCAAGCTTAAGATTTTGCTTGTCCTCAAGCAATAACTAAGGCCAGACAAGATAAACAGTTAGAGCATGGACAGTGAACCTAGAACCCGAGTAATAAATCCAAGTAACAGAGGCATATCCAATAAGAAACCAAGAGACAATCAATTTCAAGTCCAATTAGAAGCTTAGGTTCCCTAAATTCATATCACTCACTACTTCGGGCACTCTTCTCACCTCACTCAAGTGTTTTAAGGGTATATGACAATTCACTCAATATCCTCAAGGAAAGTACCCTACCATAAGCTTGACTATTAACCAAAATCTCTACTTTATTAATGAAAACACATAAGAATCAAGAGGTCTTTTATTTTGGTTGTAATGGGGTCATGGGATTAATCGTTAGGTGGGGAAACCAAGAAAGGGGATATTCAAGAAGGCTAACAAATATAAAACAATGCAACGCATGACAACCTTCTAAAATACCTCTTTTGGGCTTTATATTTCACTTTTCCACCTTTCTTTTCTCTTTTTTCATTTAATTTCTCACTTTCTTTTTCTCATCCCCTTCTCTTTTTTTTCTTTTTTTTTAACATTCATCAATTTGGAGAAGGGGAGATTTGCAATTCAAGAGAAACATTTATTTATTTTTTTCTTTCTTTCCATCCCACAAATTTTTCAACTACCATTTTGCCATTTTTCCAATACTTTAAAAGGTGTCATACCATGCATAATTCATGAAAAACAATCAAGGTACCAAGAAAAGCAATTTTTTTTAAAGTTCAAAATTGGGCAACTAAGGGGTAGTATTTAATTAATCAAAGCTCAGAAGGCCAGAAAAATACCTAATGCCTCAATCATTTTCAAATATGTTTTCAAAAATTTCTAAGTTTCAAAACGGTTTCAAGTCAAGTTCTAGAGAATACAATCCAAGAGGAAGAAAACACTCAATCACAAGAAAGGGGGTAAATTTAGTGAATACCCCTTTTAGGCTCAAATATCTCACATTTAGTAGTTCAAAAATCAATGAAAAATACAAATCCAAGGAACCACATGCTAATTATCAACTATCAAAAGATCATCTCTAGAATTTTTAATTTCAACCTATCACAAGAATACAAAAATTGGGTTCAAAATTCACTGTCTTGGTTTATTTGGCACAAAATTTTCACAATTGGATGCAATTTCAAAACAAGGGGCAATCTAAAGATGTGATCATGCAAAACTATACCTAAATGAATGCAACATGTAATATGCAAAATGCAAAAATACCCCTACCCCAAGCTTAAAAACTTACATTGTCCCCAATGTAAATAATTAAGTTAGAGAGAGGAGAAAATTGGAACAACTCACCTAGGTGGTGTTGGGTGCTGCGCGAATTGACCAGAGAGTGAGGGTGAATTTTTTTTTTTTTTTTTTTAAGCAAGGCGCATCACGGCCGTGACCATATTCACGGCTGGGCCGTGATAGATTCTGGTTATGTGGTCCTTTCCACGTCACGCCCGTGATGTCAATCACGGCTCGGGCGTGATCTTCTCTGATTTCTGGCACCTTCGCATCACGCCCGTGAGCACTGTCACGGCCTAGCCGTGATCATTACTGCTTGCACCCCTTTTTTTTCATGCTTTTCCAACCTGGAAACACACTTGGCAAAACCATCAGTTTGGATCTTTCTCCTCTAATCTTCTCAAATTAATGAAAACAAAAATCAAAAATAAAATAGCAAGGGAAGGAAAGCTTGGGTTGCCTCCCAAGAAGCGCTTGTTTTTGGTCGTAAGCTTGACCATACTCTCTTAAATCAACCGGGATCAGGTGGGCTTTGAAGTGCAAGAACACCTCTCTTCCAAGGAAGTCCATCAATGAGCCTATAGTGTTCATATGGCCACATGCGCTTTCGCTTTGCTCTTTTCACTCTGAGTTTCATGGCCTTACTTCCTCCCGGTGGAAGTTTTAACTCCATATGTTCAGAAACTCCAATTTCATCTTTATTTGGTGCATCATTTGTCATGCAAAGTTTGGGAGTTGCTTCCATGTTAAGCTCTTCTTTCATCTCCGGAGGCACTATCTCAATCCTGCACACATGATTCTCAAGAGGAGGGTTGTTATATGAGTTAGTCAAATCAAAATCCACCCTACCTTCCTCTACATTCAAAGAGAGCTTGCCATTTTTAACATCTATTATTGCTCCAGCTGTGGCCAAGAATGGCGTTCCAAGAATGATAGGGAATTTAGAATTCCCGTTCATATCCAACACCATGAAATCAGTAGGAATGAAAAGTTTCCCTACCTTTATGGGGACATTCTCTAGTATGCCTAGAGGGGTTTTAGTTGAGCCATCCGCAAATTGTAAAGAGAACTTGGATGGGCTCAATTTCTTGGTTCCTAACCTCTCAAAGATGGCACGTGGCATCAAACTCGCATTAGCCCCTAAGTCACATAAGGCATGATCTATTTTAACTTCTCCAATTGAGCAAGCAATAGAGAAACTTCCTGGATCTTTTAATTTAGGAGGCATATTAGTTTTATCATTTCATCACGCTCCTCAACTAAGCTCTTAGTCTCTTGTTCTACTTGCTTTTTTCCTGACTAGCCTTTGTGGGAAAGGTATTGGGGGTTGGTAAGGTGGTGGAGGTATATATTTTGGTTTAATTTCTTCTTGTTCACTCATGTCCACCTCACTTTCCATGCCCTTTTCAACTACCCCAAGCTTATCATCCCTCAAGTATATAGCATTACAGTGCTCACTGGGATTAACTTCAGGTTGTCCCGGAAACGTACCCTTAGTCCTAGAAGATGTACTAGCTTGTTGGGCAATTTGTGTCTCTAGCATCTTATTGTGAATAGCTAAGTTGTCTACCTTAGAAGCTAGTTCCTTAATGGCTTCGCCCATAGCCCTACCATGTTGCCTAAACTCTTCATTTTGCTTTGTTTGAGTTTCAACAAAATTTTCCATAAGAGACTCAAGTTTAGACTTTTGTACCTGAGGATACCCCAATGCGGGTTTCCTATTACCTTGGCCTTCTTGGAATTCATGGTTCAACGTGTTGTTGTAGTTCCCGTATGAGAGATAAGAGTTATTCTTCCTTCCTTGGTTGTAAGAATTTGGGGGAACATAGTTTGGCAACTTCGGGTTCGTGTCATAAAAGTTGTGACATGAATTCACTTGTTCTCCCGAAGCGCCTGATTCGTAAGCATTTCCATGTGGGCATTCCACGAAGTCATGTCCCTGCACTCCACAAATCTCACAAGCAACATTAGTAGCACCTAATGAGCTCACATTAGCCTTTTCAAGTCTATCAAAGCGCTTACTCAATGAGTCAAATTTAGACAATATTAAATCATTACTATTCATTTCAAACTTACCCCCCGAAATCTTTTTCGGGTTATTACCTCTTTCTGAACCCCATTGATGATAGTTAGTGGCAACACTTTCAATGATATTGAATGCTTCAGTTAGTGGTCTATTCATCAATGCTCCACCAGCTGCGGAGTCAAGTGACACCTTCGAAGAATAGTCCAATCCATTGTAGAAGGTATGCACTAAGAGCCACTTCTCAAGCCCATGATGTGGGCAAGATTCTAGCAATCCCTTGTAACGATCCCAAGCTTCGGATAAGCATTCTCCGTCCTTTTGGAAGAAGCCGGTGATCTGAGTTCGTAGGTAGGCGGTCTTGGATGGTGGGAAGAATTTTTCCAAGAACGCCTGCTCCAATTGGTCCCAAGTGGACAGAGTATTAGCAGGCACCGATTTCAACCAAGCTCTTGCCCTTCCAGTCAGAGAGGAGGGGAATAACCTCAAGCGAATAGCATCAACCGGTGCACCTCGAATTCTTATTGCATCGGTGAACTCCAAGAATGTCTCCACATGATCAGTCGGGTCTTCCGAGGGTAATCCTCCAAACTGATGTTGCCTAATCATGCCAATTAACTGGGGCGGTATAGTGTAGTTATCCGCCTCAATTTCTGGCCTAGCAATCCCAGTTCGCAAACCCCTAGCATTTGGGGCTGCGTAGTCCTTCAGTGGTTTAGTATCCGGTTGATCGGCCATAAGTGGGATGGGGTCAACCTTTCTCTCACTCTTTGTCTTTGTAGTCTCCTACGTCTATGAAAAGTCCTTTCGATCTCGGGATCAACTTCAATAAGAGTTCCAAAACTTTGGGATCTTCACATATAAGAGACAAAATACCTGCAAAGAGAGAGATAGATACACTAGAAAAAGAAATTTTTTTTTTTTATAAAAAATGTTCAGAAAAATCAATTTAAAAATTAAATTGAAATTCAAGAAAGCACAGTCCCTGGCAACGGCGCCAAAAACTTGATAGCGTGAATCCGCAAGTGTACGGTTTCGTCGTCAAGTAATAAAAAGATCGAACCCACAGAGACCGTGATCTTAAATAACAATTAATTATTAAATCAATTTAACTAAACTATATATAAAAAGATTTGGAAAAGATTTGGTTTTTAAAATAAAGATTAACTAACAAATCAAATATCTAAAACGAAATCAGTTAAAAATCGCAATCAAATCAAATCTGGTGTTTTTCAAATTAAAAGATATTTCCAGGAATTGAGTTACCAACAAGACTGCTTATGCTACTAAATTGACTACTCCTCTTGTTAATTACCAAAATTGCTTTGAAGGTGAATTTATCCTAATAAAGTTAATGTTCCCTCTCGAGATACAAGAACCGTGCCCAATTAAACCAACACCTACTCTCGTGATAATTGTATTTAAATTGAACCCATTACGATTTGTGACAATTCAATGAACCCTCGAAGGACCGCTTCTAACTCTCGTGATTTAAGTCCTAAGTTCAATTCCTATAGATCCAATACCTAAGTTCACCGCTAGGTTCATCCTTAGAATATCTATGACATGCAAATAAGTGCGCACCAAATTTACAAGTAATTCATGCAATAGGAATCAAATCGAAAGCAAATTGAAATTAACAAGAAATAAAACGTCAATTCATCACATAAAACGAGTCTTGGGCATAGCCCCAATTCCTAGAAATAAAACGACTACTCACACATTGCCATGTTCATAACAATGTTGAATAACAAAAACATGAAAATCCTAAGAGAAGAGAAGAAATTGAGAAGAAGAGAAATCCTAAAATTAAGCCTAAGGTAGCAGCCAAGAGGTCCTATTTTCGAGCCTAATTCCCCTATTTATAGTGTAGGTTAACTGGGAATTAAATCAATTACAAATCAGATCAAAAACAAATCCCAAAATCCCAGATTTTACGCATCACGGCCGTGATGGCTGTCAGGGCCAGGCCATGACAGCTTCTGCTTTGTGAATTCTTGTGCTGATGGTCTGTCATGGCCATGATGGCTGTCACGGCCTGGCCGTGATGTCTGTCACGGCCATGATGGCTGTCACGGCCAGGCCGTGACAGCTTCTGACTTGCACTTTCTTCTTTTTTCTTCAGTCCCACGCGATCACGGCCGTGATGGTCGTCACACCCAGGCCGTGATGGTCTCTTCTTTGCTCATTTTCCTTGCTTTTCAAGCTCCATCTTCATACAAACTCCGATTCAACTGGATTTGATTATTTTACTCATGAATTCCTACACACAAACACCACAGAACCACCTTACCCGTCCCAAGGTAAAAACTAACAAAAATCAAATTAAATATGCCTAAACTATATGAAAATGCATGCAAAATGACAAGGAAATATGAGGTGAAATCACACTCATCAAACTACCCCAAGCTTAAGATTTTGCTTGTCCTCAAGCAATAACTAAGGCCAGACAAGATAAACAGTTAGAGCATGGACAGTGAACCTAGAACCCGAGTAATAAATCCAAGTAACAGAGGCATATCCAATAAGAAACCAAGAGACAATCAATTTCAAGTCCAATTAGAAGCTTAGGTTCCCTAAATTCATATCACTCACTACTTCGGGCACTCTTCTCACCTCACTCAAGTGTTTTAAGGGTATATGACAATTCACTCAATATCCTCAAGGAAAGTACCCTACCATAAGCTTGACTATTAACCAAAATCTCTACTTTATTAATGAAAACACATAAGAATCAAGAGGTCTTTTATTTTGGTTGTAATGGGGTCATGGGATTAATCGTTAGGTGGGGAAACCAAGAAAGGGGATATTCAAGAAGGCTAACAAAATATAAAACAATGCAACGCATGACAACCTTCTAAAATACCTCTTTTGGGCTTTATATTTCACTTTTCCACCTTTCTTTTCTCTTTTTCATTTAATTTCTCACTTTCTTTTTCTCATCCCCTTCTCTTTTTTTTTTTTTTTTAACATTCATCAATTTGGAGAAGGGGAGATTTGCAATTCAAGAGAAACATTTATTTATTTTTTTCTTTCTTTCCATCCCACAAATTTTTCAACTACCATTTTGCCATTTTTCCAATACTTTAAAAGGTGTCATACCATGCATAATTCATGAAAAACAATCAAGGTACCAAGAAAAGCAATTTTTTTTAAAGTTCAAAATTGGGCAACTAAGGGGTAGTATTTAATTAATCAAAGCTCAGAAGGCCAGAAAAATACCTAATGCCTCAATCATTTTCAAATATGTTTTCAAAAATTTCTAAGTTTCAAAACGGTTTCAAGTCAAGTTCTAGAGAATACAATCCAAGAGGAAGAAAACACTCAATCACAAGAAGGGGGTAAATTTAGTGAATACCCCTTTTAGGCTCAAATATCTCACATTTAGTAGTTCAAAAATCAATGAGAAATACAAATCCAAGGAACCACATGCTAATTATCAACTATCAAAAGATCATCTCTAGAATTTTTAATTTCAACCTATCACAAGAATACAAAAATTGGGTTCAAAATTCACTGTCTTGGTTTATTTGGCACAAAATTTTCACAATTGGATGCAATTTCAAAACAAGGGGCAATCTAAAGATGTGATCATGCAAAACTATACCTAAATGAATGCAACATGTAATATGCAAAATGCAAAATACCCCTACCCCAAGCTTAAAAACTTACATTGTCCCCAATGTAAATAATTAAGTTAGAGAGAGGAGAAAATTGGAACAACTCACCTAGGTGGTGTTGGGTGCTGCGCGAATTGACCAGAGAGTGAGGGTGAATTTTTTATTTTTATTTTTTTTAAGCATAGGCGCATCACGGCCGTGACCATATTCACGGCTGGGCCGTGATAGATTCTGGTTATGTGGTCCTTTCCACGTCACGCCCGTGATGTCAATCACGGCTCGGGCGTGATCTTCTCTGATTTCTGGCACCTTCGCATCACGCCCGTGAGCACTGTCACGGCCTAGCCGTGATCGTCACTGGCTTGCACCCCTTTTTTTTTTTTTTTCATGCTTTTCCAACCTGGAAACACACTTGGCAAAACCATCAGTTTGGATCTTTCTCCTCTAATCTTCTCAAATTAATGAAAACAAAAATCAAAAATAAAATAGCAAGGGAAGGAAAGCTTGGGTTGCCTCCCAAGAAGCGCTTGTTTTTGGTCGTAAGCTTGACCATACTCTCTTAAATCAACCGGGATCAGGTGGGCTTTGAAGTGCAAGAACACCTCTCTTCCAAGGAAGTCCATCAATGAGCCTATAGTGTTCATATGGCCACATGCGCTTTCGCTTTGCTCTTTTCACTCTGAGTTTCATGGCCTTACTTCCTCCCGGTGGAAGTTTTAACTCCACATGTTGAGAAACTCCAATTTCATCTTTATTTGGTGCATCATTTGTCATGCAAAGTTTGGGAGTTGCTTCCATGTTAAGCTCTTCTTTCATCTCCGGAGGCACTATCTCAATCCTGCACACATGATTCTCAAGAGGAGGGTTGTTATATGAGTTAGTCAAATCAAAATCCACCCTACCTTCCTCTACATTCAAAGAGAGCTTGCCATTTTTAACATCTATTATTGCTCCAGCTGTGGCCAAGAATGGCGTTCCTAGAATGATAGGGAATTTAGAATTCCCGTTCATATCCAACACCATGAAATCAGTAGGAATGAAAAGTTTCCCTACCTTTATGGGGACATTCTCTAGTATGCCTAGAGGGGTTTTAGTTGAGCCATCCGCAAATTGTAAAGAGAACTTGGATGGGCTCAATTTCTTGGTTCCTAACCTCTCAAAGATGGCACGTGGCATCAAACTCGCACTAGCCCCTAGGTCACATAAGGCATGATCTATTTTAACTTCTCCAATTGAGCAAGCAATAGAGAAACTTCCTGGATCTTTTAATTTAGGAGGCATATTAGCTTTTCATCATTTCATCACGCTCCTCAACTAAGCTCTTAGTCTCTTGTTCTACTTGCTTTTTCCTGACTAGCCTTTGTGGGAAAGGTATTGGGGGTTGGTAAGGTGGTGGAGGTATATATTTTGGTTTAATTTCTTCTTGTTCACTCATGCCTACCTCACTTTCCATGCCCTTTTCAACTACCCCAAGCTTATCATCCCTCAAGTATATAGCATTACAGTGCTCACTGGGATTAACTTCAGGTTGTCCCGGAAACGTACCCTTAGTCCTAGAAGATGTACTAGCTTGTTGGGCAATTTGTGTCTCTAGCATCTTATTGTGAATAGCTAAGTTGTCTACCTTAGAAGCTAGTTCCTTAATGGCTTCGCCCATAGCCCTACCATGTTGCCTAAACTCTTCATTTTGCTTTGTTTGAGTTTCAACAAAATTTTCCATAAGAGACTCAAGTTTAGACTTTTGTACCTGAGGATACCCCAATGCGGGTTTCCTATTACCTTGGCCTTCTTGGAATTCATGGTTCAACGTGTTGTTGTAGTTCCCGTATGAGAGATAAGAGTTATTCTTCCTTCCTTGGTTGTAAGAATTTGGGGGAACATAGTTTGGCAACTTCGGGTTCGTGTCATAAAAGTTGTGACATGAATTCACTTGTTCTCCCGAAGCGCCTGATTCGTAAGCATTTCCATGTGGGCATTCCACGAAGTCATGTCCCTGCACTCCACAAATCTCACAAGCAACATTAGTAGCACCTAATGAGCTCACATTAGCCTTTTCAAGTCTATCAAAGCGCTTACTCAATGAGTCAAATTTAGACAATATTAAATCATTACTATTCATTTCAAACTTACCCCCCGAAATCTTTTTCGGGTTATTACCTCTTTCTGAACCCCATTGATGATAGTTAGTGGCAACACTTTCAATGATATTGAATGCTTCAGTTAGTGGTCTATTCATCAATGCTCCACCAGCTGCGGAGTCAAGTGACACCTTCGAAGAATAGTCCAATCCATTGTAGAAGGTATGCACTAAGAGCCACTTCTCAAGCCCATGATGTGGGCAAGATTCTAGCAATCCCTTGTAACGATCCCAAGCTTCGGATAAGCATTCTCCGTCCTTTTGGAAGAAGCCGGTGATCTGAGTTCGTAGGTAGGCGGTCTTGGATGGTGGGAAGAATTTTTCCAAGAACGCCTGCTCCAATTGGTCCCAAGTGGACAGAGTATTAGCAGGCACTGATTTCAACCAAGCTCTTGCCCTTCCAGTCAGAGAGGAGGGAAATAACCTCAAGCGAATAGCATCAACCGGTGCACCTCGAATTCTTATTGCATCGGTGAACTCCAAGAATGTCTCCACATGATCAGTCGGGTCTTCCGAGGGTAATCCTCCAAACTGATGTTGCCTAATCATGCCAATTAACTGGGGCGGTATAGTGTAGTTATCCGCCTCAATTTCTGGCCTAGCAATCCCAGTTCGCAAACCCCTAGCATTTGGGGCTGCGTAGTCCTTCAGTGGTTTAGTATCCGGTTGATCGGCCATAAGTGGGATGGGGGTCAACCTTTCTCTCACTCTTTGTCTTTGTAGTCTCCTACGTCTATGAAAAGTCCTTTCGATCTCGGGATCAACTTCAATAAGAGTTCCAAGACTTTGGGATCTTCACATATAAGAGACAAAATACCTGCAAAGAGAGAGATAGATACACTAGAAAAAGAAATTTTTTTTTTTTATAAAAAATGTTCAGAAAAATCAATTTAAAAATTAAATTGAAATTCAAGAAAGCACAGTCCCCTGGCAACGGCGCCAAAAACTTGATAGCGTGAATCCGCAAGTGTACGGTTTCGTCGTCAAGTAATAAAAAGATCGAACCCACAGAGACCGTGATCTTAAATAACAATTAATTATTAAATCAATTTAACTAAACTATATATAAAAAGATTTGGAAAAGATTTGGTTTTTAAAATAAAGATTAACTAACAAATCAAATATCTAAAACGAAATCAGTTAAAAATCGCAATCAAATCAAATCTGGTGTTTTTCAAATTAAAAGATATTTCCAGGAATTGGGTTACCAACAAGACTGCTTATGCTACTAAATTGACTACTCCTCTTGTTAATTACCAAAATTGCTTTGAAGGTGAATTTATCCTAATAAAGTTAATGTTCCCTCTCGAGATACAAGAACCGTGCCCAATTAAACCAACACCTACTCTCGTGATAATTGTATTTAAATTGAACCCATTACGATTTGTGACAATTCAATGAACCCTCGAAGGACCGCTTCTAACTCTCGTGATTTAAGTCCTAAGTTCAATTCCTATAGATCCAATACCTAAGTTCACCGCTAGGTTCATCCTTAGAATATCTATGACATGCAAAATAAGTGCGCACCAAATTTACAAGTAATTCATGCAATAGGAATCAAATCGAAAGCAAATTGAAATTAACAAGAAATAAAACGTCAATTCATCACATAAAACGAGTCCTGGGCATAACCCCAATTCCTAGAAATAAAACGACTACTCACACATTGCCATGTTCATAACAATGTTGAATAACAAAAACATGAAAATCCTAAGAGAAGAGAAGAAATTGAGAAGAAGAGAAATCCTAAAATTAAGCCTAAGGTAGCAGCCAAGAGGTCCTATTTTCGAGCCTAATTCCCCTATTTATAGTGTAGGTTAACTTGGAATTAAATCAATTACAATCAGATCAAAAACAAATCCCAAAATCCCAGATTTTACGCGTCACGGCCGTGATGGCTGTCAGGGCCAGGCCATGACAGCTTCTGCTTTGTGAATTCTTGTGCTGATGGTCTGTCATGGCCATGATGGCTGTCACGGCCTGGCCGTGATGTCTGTCACGGCCATGATGGCTGTCACGGCCAGGCCGTGACAGCTTCTGACTTGCACTTTCTTCTTTTTTCTTCAGTCCCACGTGATCACGGCCGTGATGGTCGTCACACCCAGGCCGTGATGGTCTCTTCTTTGCTCATTTTTCCTTGCTTTTTCAAGCTCCATCTTCATACAAACTCCGATTCACTGGATTTGATTATTTTACTCATGAATTCCTACACACAAACACCACAGAACCACCTTACCCGATCCAAGGTAAAAACTAACAAAAATCAAATTAAATATGCCTAAACTATATGAAAATGCATGCAAAATGACAAGGAAATATGAGGTGAAATCACACTCATCAATCATCCAAGGATTGGATGGTTCTCTCAGACTGACCATCAGTCTGTGGGTTGTAAGATGAACTCAATCTAAGCTTGGTTCCTAGCAAACTATTCCAAAACCTAAGGTAAATCTAGGGTCTCTATCTGAAACTATGCTAGAGGGCACACCATGCAATCTAACTATCTCCTTGATGTACAACTTAGTCAACTTCTCTAGTGGATATTCCATGTTGATAGGAATGAAGTGGGCAGATTTAGTCAACTTATTCACAACAACCCATATAGCATCAGAACCTGCTGGGAGCCTTAGGGAGTCCAGACACAAAATACATAGGGATACTATCATGTTTCCACTCTGGGATACTCAAAGGCTGCATCTTTCCTGAAGGTTTCTGGTGTTCTATCTTAGCCTTCTGATATACTAAACAAGCATAGACAAACTCGACTACATTCTTCTTCATTCTAGGGCCACCAAAACATGTGCTTAAGATCCTGGTACATCTTAGTGGCAACTAGGTGACCACTCAAACCACTCCTATGTCCTTCCTCAAGAATCAACTTCCTAAGCTCTGGGACATTAGGTATACAAACTCTATCTTGAAACCTCAAAACTCCATCAGTTCCTTCCTTAAAACTAAGGTTTCTACCCTGAGCAAACAACTCTCTCTGGCTTAAGAGGTACACATCTATCTTCTGACCTTCTCTAAAATGGTCCATCAAATTGTTGGTAATCTTCAACGTTCCAAACCTAATGCTCTTGGAGGTAACTTCGCATGCTAAGCTCAAGTCTCTAACTCCTCATCAAATCCATCTCTCTAACCATTAAAGCCGAGACATGTAAGGTCTTTCTACTTAAGGCATCTGCCACTACATTAGCTTTTCCTGAATGGTAGCTCAACTCAAAATCATAATCCTTAAGAAATTCCTTCCACCTACGCTGCCTCATATTGAGCTCATTTTGGTCAAACAGATATTTCAAACTCTTATGATCACTAAAAACCTCTCAATACAGATAATGCCTCTAAATCTTTAAGGCAAACACTACGGCTCCTAATTCCAAATCATGGGTAGGGTAATTCTTTTCATGAGTCTTCAACTGCCTAAAGGCATAGGCTACTACCTTACCATTCTGCATCAACACACCACCTAAACCTTGCTTAGAAGCATCGCAGTACACTACGAAAGGCTCACTAGGATTGGGTAAAACTAACACTGGTGCAGATGTCAACCTTTCCTTTAAGGTCTGAAAACTTTCCTCACACTTAGCGTCCCACACAAAGATCTGACCTTTCTTAGTGAGGTGGGTCAAAGGCAAGGCTATCTTGGAGAACCCCTCTATGAACCTCCTATAGTAACCTGATAAACCCAAGAAACTCCTAATCTCGATTACTGACTTTGGTGCTTCCCAGTGGAGCACAGTCTCTACCTTAGTTGGGTCTACAGCCATTCCTCCTTTGGAGATGACATGTCCTAAGAAGCTCACATCTTCCAACCAAAACTCGCACTTGGACAACTTAGCATACAACTGCTTTTCCTTAAGGGTCTGCAAAACTACCCTCAAATGCTCCTCATGTTCCTCCTTGAACGAGGGCGATTTGTTCCGCTGGAACTTATTCCAGACCCTGAAACTCAGCTGGTCCTTCATTGTTGTTGTTCTGGTTCTGTCATATAGCAGTGCCAAAGCATCAGTGATAGCTTGGTCGTCCCTACCTCTTCCTGCCATTGGTTCCTGCACTTGTCCAAAGCCGCTATTTAATACAGAGAACCAAGCAGGAAGAACTAAATGTTCTTATTACTAAGCGTCATTATCTATAATAAATATAGATAATTCAAACAAGAGCACACAGAAGACTCGTAACAGACTCTTAACAGACTCATACCACGGCCTGATAGGACAGACCTACTCTAATACCACTAAATGTGACACTCTCTACCCCGCATACATTCAGAACATGTAGGAACGATAAAATAAAAGAAAAAGAAAACACATGCATATTATATCATAATAATAAAACCACAGTAGAGGTTACCACATTGTAACAAAATCTCAAACGCGGAAAATAAAACATGTTTTAAAAAGAAACACATAACAAACATAACGAAACCCAACTCTAATGTCACATTACAGAGCTGGTGTAACCATAGTCCAAAACATCTCGGATAAACAACATAAACTAAGAAATCCTAGACTACGAGTAGCGGCTCCTTAGAGTCACTCCTCATAAAGCTGCTCAATGTCCTCTGCATAACAAAAGGATACATGCAAAGTAAACAACAAAGACGGGGAGTAAGAAACATGTATAAAACATAATGGCATGGAAGCAGTTAGCAAGATGAGCATGCATCACATATACACATATGCATAGCATATCAAAACATAATAACATCTAGCATATCAACGTCATTCGCATCATCTCAAACAAAGTATATTATGTGATGCAGCACTACTCCACTACTCCGTTATGCACTTGGATCTAATCTACCTCAGAATGTCAACTTCGAAGTTACATATCCACATTGACCATTATGCACCAACGCCGGCAGTCCACCAAAACATGGTGAACCCCTTGGATAGCCGACGCACCTTACTCTCGGATGCGCCACCGCGGGGGGGCCATATTCACCTAACTCTCGGATGAATCGCCGCGGACTGCCAGATCACCTTACTCTCGGACGACCTCCCCTATGCTGAACATCCCCCACTAACATCTCCGATGCGTGAATGTATGAGCAACACAGCACACAATCAAACAATCACTACCTCCGCTTGGGCCACTAGGCTACCCAAGTTTTATCACCATCAACACCTTAACCACTTGGCATCGAGGCCCCCTTGGCCACCAGACTACCAATGTTCAATATTATCTTTTAATCTTTAATCTTTTAATTTGATTTAACACTCTGGCCAATAAGCACCAGATCAACACCTCGACCACTTGGCATCGATGTCCCCCTGGCCACTAGGCTACCAACGTACAACATCAACAACACATTGACCATTAAGCATCAAGGGCTACCAAGGCACAACAACGTGCGGTAACACATCATTACGGTCTTAACATCTTATCACTTATAATTTATTTATCTTCATTGAGTCTTCATTAAGTTATCTAGCTTATCCTTACTTCATTTGGTGTCTTATTACATCATTGAGGACATTTGGGGTGAAACACCCCTGTTTCTGTTTCTGTGTTCTGTTCTGTCTTGGGGAGCACGGTCGTGCTGACTGTTGAGCATGGCCATGCTTACTGAAGCATGGCTGTACTGTTTCTGGGCAGAAGGGTTGAAGAACCCTTGCTAAGTTCCCTAGGGCATTCGAAGATCAATCTTATGGGCTTTTACTAACCATCCACATTAGTTTCATTACTCTTAATTAATCTCCAATTCATGTACTTATTGGGGAATTAATCCTTTAATTCCAACTTCATTATTAATGTCCCTCAACACTCAAGAATCGATCCTAGGGTCTTAACTAAGCCTTTGAGCAATAATCTCACTTCTCTTTACTACGGCTCATGTCTTATGAACATTAGGAAAACATCCCTTACACTCATTCATCATTGTTAACATCTTTTAATGTCTTAACATCATTTAATTAGAGTCTTATTAACATCGACGTTGGCATAACAACCTTGACAACCAAACACTCATTCACAACATAACAACATCATCATCCATTTATGGCAATAACATCGTCATAACAGTTTGCAATTAAAGCATGGCAACAAGTAGAGAACATTGACAATAGTCATATAACAAACAAATATCATTTAAGTAAATAGCAAAACAAATAGGGTCATAGGTTAACCCTTCATCTTACGCTACCCCCAATGCCTACATGTTCATACTATCCTTTCTCCCCATACCTGATATGAAGATCTAAGCCTCTTAACAAACGTAAGCGTACCTACTCTCGTTCCCTCGAGCGGCTAGATGAGTTCCTCAAGCCTTGGCCAACACAAAAAGGGCAAATACTAATCTCATATTCAAACAACAATGAATAAGCGATTAATAGAGGGATGAACACGTTACCTTAATGACACTAGAGTGTGTGAGTGTGTGACATCTCTCCTAAACGAACTTACGAACACCAAGAACTTCAAAGGGTTCAAGGGAAAGGAAAGGGGAGAGGTTTTTGTCACACTAGGATTGCCCTAAGTGCCAATTTGAGGGTTTGGCTCGTAACCCTCACGGAACTCTTCTATTTATAAACTCTTTGTGAGCACGGCCGTGCTTTCGTGCTTGTGGCTCAGGCAGCCACAAGACACGCACCTAAGCACGGGCGTGCTGATACATAAGCACGGCCGTGCTCATGTACCATAAATGGATTTTAATCCTCATCATCCCACTTAGCCCTTCATAACACTCCTAAGGTCAAACTTAACATATATAACACACACATAAGCACTTAAAGGCTCAACACGAAAAACAGGGCGTTATATTAAATATTAATTAAAAAGAAAAGCTACTATACGTCAATACCCCCTCCCCCCACATTCTCCACTCTACACATCCCGGACTTCTCCACCCCCCACAATCAGTCATCAGACCACCATGCTTTTCCCCCATCATTCGAAAACATCACTTTATCACAAAGATAAAAATTTGAACGAAAAGGATCAAAGAATGTGAGAGTGTGAGAACTGGGGCTTTTTCGTAATGGAAGCTAGAAAGAGATCTTCTGCTAGGTGAATGGTGGTAGTCCTAGGGGTGTAAATGAGCTGAGCTATTCGTGAACTACCCGAGCTTTTTAACAAACAAACTCAAGCTTGAGAGTGAGCTCAATTATTTAAATGAGCAAAGCTTAAGGCTTGGCATTCAGGGCTCGCGAATAGCTCGTCTATCTATATATATATATATATATATATAATATGACCAAAAAATTATATATAATAATATATTATATATACTAATACTATTGCGTTTTTCATTTCCTTTCTCTTTCTTAACGAATTGCTTATGGATGAACTTGTAACACCCTGTTTTTCTTAAAATGTTTTATTAAGTTAATTTTATTTAAATTTGTTGGTTAAGGGCTAAGGGGGATTTTAGCCTAAAAATCCCTTTCTGGTACATGAGCACGCTCGTGCTCATCAGCCAGCAAGCCCGTGCTTAAAGTCAGAAGCGTGTTTCTGATTTTAAGTTGAGCACGACTGTGCTCAATAGTGAGCACGCCCGTGCTCAATGCGTGGACCGCGTCTCACTGACGTTAAGTGGAGCACGACCGTGCTAGAGTGCTAAGCACGACCGTGCTCAGGTCCGAACGTTAAATACGTAAACAGAGTCGAGGGTTGGCAGATAACCCTACTTTTGGTGTAGTGCAGCAGTCTTGTGCGGCCAGAACTAGCATTCCTCCTTTTTCCTTCCTCTTGATCAGTTTTGGGAGCCTTGGGAGATCGCTAGCTTAACTGTGTCAGTGTATAGGTAACGTTCCTTACCCTTCCTTGGTTTCCTTTCATTATTGTGAATAGGGAACTAATCCTTGGTTTGTTTTGTTGATCCAAGGTTCGTGTTGGTGTGAGTCGCCGTAAGGGGAGGAACCGGTTCGTTCGTTGGGACGTGTTAGAGCTACCTTCAATCCAGGTATGGGGAGAAGTGGGATTGTACTCATTAGGCAGTGGGTAGAGTAAGGTAACGGGGTCCCCATGACTCCGGTATCATTGTATGCTGTATGATTTGTATGCTGATTATTGTTTCTGTCAATAACATGATATATTGGTTGATTGTGATGTCATATGTATGTTATGGATGTGTGGTTATTAATATGATATGATGATTGATGTTATGATCTAATAGTGTTGTTGTTGTTTGGACTGTTGCGATGATGGATGGTTGATAAAAGATGTTAACTGATTATATAGGTGTAAAAATGTGTTAAGTTAAGGGGATCAATCCCTAGCATAATTGATTAGAAAGTAGCTTCTGTTTCTGCCCAGAACAGTGTAGTCGTGCACTGAGCACGACCGTGCTGAGCAGGGAGCACGACCGTGCTCCCATTTAAATTCTGGAAAATGGCCGCGCTGCTCAGCACGGCCAAGCAGGTCAAACAGCACGATCGTGCTGCTGAGCACGACCGTGCTGAGTGTGAAGCACGACCGTGCTTCACTTAAAAGGGCAGCACGCCCTCACGTGTCCAAGCACGACCGTGCTAGGGTCTAAGCACGACCGTGCTGACCCCCTGGACAGTAATGAAATTAAAGGACTTAAGGGGTTTTTAATCCCATTCCCCATGATGATAAGTTAAGATAACTAATCAAAGATAAAGATTAGACAACCTGGTTATTAATTATATAAGATAATTAGATAATCAAATATTAAGTCGGTATCCGTTGGGTTACCGCACGTTGATAAGTTGAAGTCTTGGGTGCTTATAAACCCAAGCACGTTGAGTTGAACCTTGGTGTTTATTGGCCAAGGGAGCCTTGACCCCACGGTTTGGGTCTAAGGTTACGTTGAGTTGATGTTGAAAGTCTTGGGAGCTTCATGGCCCAAGCAAGGAGGTGGTTGAGATTGTTTGTTGTTGTGCCATTTGCATAAAGCATTGAAGTAGTTGATGGGGGAGGTTCGACAAAGGGGAGATCGCCCGAGAGTACGGTGATCTGGCCATCCATGGTAGGTCACCCAAGGTTTGGTGACCGAGGCCCCCCGTGATGAGGCATCCACGGTTTGATGCGTTGGCTATCCATGAGGTTCACTCAAGGTTTGGTGAACTGCCGGTGTTGGTGCTTTTATGGCCAATACGGATATGTAACTCCAAAGTCGTTCATCCTGAGTTAGTTGGATCCACATGCATAGTTGGAGTAGCGGAGTAGTTGATGCATCGCATAGCATGGCATACTTGGTTGTTATGTTACTGATGGATGTTGATGTATGCTTATGTGTATGTTTACCTTGCGTACTATTCCTCTGCTGTTTATATGATTACATGAATCTTACTCCCTGTATTGTTTGTGTTTGGCCTGATTGGCATTTGCAGAGGATGATGAGCAGCCCGGAGAGGAGTGACTCTGAGGAGCCGCCACTCATAGTAGGGTTGTTTAAGTTTAGATAGTTTGTTTTCAGTTGTACTCCGAGGATTTATTTCCGGAACGGTTATACCAGCTCTGAATTGTGACATCGGGGTTGGGTTATTTATTTGTTTATGTTTTTATTTGATTAACTTATTTTGTTATTTTTCCGCGTTGTAAACGAGTTCATGTGGGACTTTTCTACCCATGGACAACTATTTTATTTAATTCAGTTAAATGCATGTTTTTCTTATTAATTGTTTTGTATTTAAATGCCTTATAACATGTGGGGTAGAAGGGTGTCACAGAACTTCCTTTTCATACAACTAAAAACTTTCAAAATTAATGGTTGGGTCCCAACCAACCTGATTGTAGTCCAAATATCTTTTGGCCCAAAAGTTAAACTCACTCCCAATACTTTTTTGTTATTATCCTAATGAAAAGTATTTCCAACGCCTACTCGTAAATCTCTAATATAAAGAAAATCATTTGTATCCTACTATAATACTAAGTTACTAACCTATGGCTATACAAGCAACAAAAAAAACCACTAAAATGCACCATTTGTATTTTTGTGTACTCAGGTGGACAACATTTTGAAGGAGATTATTCTATCAATTACGAACTCGATTCATATGTTTCCACTTTCCATTCCTTAACATTTCGATTGGTAGGCGTGATCGATGATGAGGATTTTAGTAGTTTTTGTTATTTACATTATGGAAATATGTAGAAATTTAATGAGTTGTTAAAAAATTACTCTTAAAGTTTTTGTTTTGTTAAATTCTTGATTAAGTACTAAATGCAAAATTTTCATATTATGGAGCTATGCATGGTTTTTTGTTAAGAAATTTTTTTTTTGGGTTAAACCCGGGTATCCTCCGGCTAAGAGCCGGAGATTAATCCCTTGAGGTACTGAGATCCATTTAAGGGGTTGACCTCTCCCAACAGATGTTCTTCCATATGCGTGAGCTACGAATCGAACCCCTGACCACATGATTAAAGGGTCCAGTTATCTACCGACGGTGCCACACCATGTTGGTTGTTAAGGAAAATTTTTATAAATGCAAAAATAGTTAAGTTATAAATGAGCTACACAAGCCAAACGCAAGCTTTACTTTTTTGTAGCAAGCCAAGCTCAAGCTTTTAGTTAGGCTCGTTTAAATTAATGAGTTAAGCTTGAGCTTCGCATTTTTTTCATAAGCCAAGCTCAAGCTTTAAGTGATCGGCTCGGCTCAACTCGTTTACACCCCTAGGTGGTACTGTCGACTGAATTGCCACCCACAAATGGAGGTTCTCATTGCAAAAACTGTGGAAGAAAAGGGTAAAGTTGTCATTTTTCTACCTTTTCAAGTTTTCGTTGGGTTTTCTTCACACATTGGGGAGAAAATATTTATGCGGGTCCCACAGGTGTTTTATTCTTTCTATGCATTTTCTCCTCACTTCTCTCTTTTTCTTTCTTCTTGTCTTCTCTCACACCAAAAAGAGTGTTAGCAAAATGAGAAGTTAGCAATTCTTTTGTTGCCATTCTTCAATCTTTCTATAATTGTTCTCGGAATTGCAAAGGTGGGGGGAAAAAAGGGCTTATTTACTTTGTTTTCATTTCCTGTTTTCAAAAGTAATTACAAAATTGTCACCTTATTTTCATTCAGTTTTTAGTTTTCAAAATTTTGTACAAGAAACACAGAAAACAATTTTTTTTCTTGTCTTTATTTCTCTCAATTATTTTTAAATAAGTTTTTGGTTCCTAAAAGATTCACCAATTTTGGTTTTAGTTATTGTAAAAAAAATCTTAGGATTTCTTCCCTGTAATTTCAAAAAATTGGAAATAGTCCATACTGTCATCTCTTTCCGTTAATTACTGACGTGACAAACAAAATGTCATGTCAGCCATGCCACGTCATCCATGTGGCACTGACGTGGCGTTCCGTTTGCCACATCAGTATGGACTATTTCCAAAAAAATTGAAAATATAGGAACGAAATCCTAAAACAATTTGCAGGGACTAAAATCAAAATTGGTGAACTTTGAGGGGACCCAAAACTTATTTAAACAAAAAAAAATGTATTCTATGGCCAAATTTCAGAGCAAGTCGGACAGAGACAGGAAATTACCTCGGTACCCTGAGTACTAGAAATTATACCCATTGACAATTTTTTTTTCCTTCTATTTTTTGGCAAAATCTCATAGCAATCGAACATGAATGACTTAACTATTTAAACAGATAATCATTTGCGTTTAACTATCCATTTTGTGTATCAGGAAATTTAAGATAAATTAAAAGCAACAATTTTATAAATAAAACCTCATTATTATTATTTTTGATGAAAAAACCTCATAAATTTAATTAAATAAACTCGTATAATAATTCAACTACTGACATGTGGTTGGTCCGAATGGTAAGGGGTCATGGGTTCGAATTCTGACTCTTGTGTATGGAAAAAAACCTGGTTGGGAGGGGGAAACCCAGCTTGTGTGTCCAACAGGTTCCCCGACGGAGATTAGCCACTGTTAACGGTGATGGATACTTCGTACCTTTAATAACACAGTTACAAAAAAATATAATACTTCAACCAAGGCCTTAGCCTTAACAACAAGCATCTAATAAAACCAAAGGTACCCAAAAACAACACATAAATCCCAATATGATTTCAAATATTCATTATCAATTTCAATCCAAAACCCAAAAATTCTCAATTTTCCCTTTGAAAACAACCCAAATATCACTATTCTCGAAACAAGTATTAAACCCCGGCAAATGCTAGGGTGAGCAACTAGGAGAAGTCTCTCACGGTAAGAGATGTATTTTTACCGATTGTAGTAGGTAAAATATAAGTTTTCATTTTGAAATAATTTCTCATCTACCCTGATAACCCTTCCTTCCTTGGATTCGCAGAGCTCTATAAGTGTCGGCGAGTCCTCCTAGTTCCTCTCTGATACACAGCTGAGGAATGTGCTGTTCAAGCACTTCACAAGATAATCCCAATCCCAACTTAGGAATTTGCACAGAAAAGAAACCTATGGAGCTCTGGGTCTCACCCTCTGAAGTAAACATTCAAAAGCATGAAAAGTTGAAAACCCATTTTTCTTCACTGATGATGTGGCAACCAACCTGGTTTCAAAGCAAAATTACAACAAATCTTAACAACCAGTTTTTTTTTATAAAAAAAAGTCACGTTCCTGAAGTCGATAATAGAGAATATGAAAATGAGTTCAATTCGATGGAGTCAATCACATAGAGAAGGAGATTGGGTTCTCCAAAGCTCTTCACATTCCTCTAGCTTCCAAACTTTCTCCCCTCCTACAATTTCTCTTTTCCAACGCCTCAATCAAAATGAATGTATCATTGCAACTGATGACCCACATACGAACTCCTCGTCTTCATTGGAAATCCATATCTGGGTCAATCCCAAAAGCCCCAGAGCCAAACAGCTCCTAAAGAAATTGTCTGGTGCTAAGTACATCGACAAACCCCTGTCAAAGTATTATAATTTGTACTCTTACAACCCCAATGCGCAAAAGGAAGTAGCGGAAGCATTGGCGTTCGGTGGCTGGCAGTCTAGCAATGACCCGAGCATAGGGACTGATTTGAGAAAAATCGAAGACAAATGGTTACACCCAAACAATCTGGTTCGTCCATTTTTTATTTAAAAGATCTAATGGCCAGATAGTGTCTCTCATGGTGAGCAACGTTACTAAGTTGCTTACCCTAGAATTCGCCTTAAACCCCTTTAAAATTCATATCATGATAGTTTATAAAAGGTGTTTAATCACCTTCTAAAGGCCTCAAATCCGTGCCTCAAAAGCTCTAAACTCCCCTCTTCCAAGTCTATGGTTTACTTGTTTTTCTCTTTTCTCTCCTTTCTCTTATTATGATTTATCCTTCTCCAAGCTGTGAATCTCTCTCTTAACTCTTCCCGGAGTGCCTAAATAGATTAAGGGTTGAAAACGACATTTTAGGGGCGTTAGGAACCTATTTAAAGAGTTCTGTAGAGGTCAACATGTTAAAACACATAAAACAAAAAGAAGACATGGTCGTGCCTCTCAGGTAGCATAATTGTGCTTCCCTAAACATGGTCGTCTGGTGTTAACACACGACCTTCTGAGCTTCCCAGCTCGGTAATTTTTTGAGTGAGACATGGTTGTGTGACATTTGAGACACGACTCATGTCTCTGTAAAACATAAAAAATACCTTATTTTAAACCTCTTCTAAGACATTTAGGGATCTCTAAACAATTATAAAATTTCAAGACAACGTTCCAATGATTTGTTGTTTATCAAAAGGATATAATTGATATACATTGATAATGTAAATATTTTTTTACACTGTCATCCAATCAAAAATTACTATCCCATTAAAAATCTTTGACTCTTATCTTAATAACTTTAAAAGTCATATATACCATAATTTCTGATTGATTGACAGTATAAAAAACTTTACACTGACAGTATATGCTAACTAAACTCTTATAAAAAAAAAAAAGACTCAATTTCACAATGCTAAAAGTTTGGCCTTTATTTAAATCATTTATGAACCCATCATTGAATAGATTTTAATATTTTAAGTGATCATTGTCATAATTAATCTATTTTATTCATATGATAAAAATGATTAAATAATCTATTGATAAAAAATAAATCCGAATAAAATTGTATTAAATAGAAGTATTATTTAATGATGACATTTTATATACATTTGATAGGAAAAATATATATATAAAGAAAAATTATAGGATGAATTTGACATTACACCAACTTACCCCATTTGGTAAAAGCTGTCTCGCCTACTCTCATGAGTTATGGGCTCGAGTTATGTTACAGAGGGGAAGTGAAGTGAAGAATCACTATTGATTCCTTTAAAAAAAGAAGGAATAAAAAATAATAATAATAAGATTTTGATACATGTGTTGAGTTGAGACCACCGTGATATCGTGCGAATGCACATGTCAACATAATAGCTGGATGATTTTTTTTTTCCTGATACGTATTTATTTGATAAATTTGATAAATTGTTTAGCAAGAAAAACTAAAAACGAAAAACTTGTTATATGGCTGAGCTTCGCCGTCGTCACCACATTAATTCTCACACGGTGGTTGTGACCTCGTTTCCGTAGCAAAAGTCGTTCATTTCGTGTGCGTCTTTCTAACTCCAATTCTCTTCCTTCGCCGCCTTAAAGTCTTCGCCTCTTTGAACTCTGAAGCAAACTTGTTTTCGTCGAATACGATGCTATTTTCTCGGATATCAAGAAACCTCAGAGGCAGCTTCAACGGTTGTCGGTGGTTTCTGTCCCTCGGAGATCGAAACCACCGGTTTCTCTTCTCGCATAATTATCAGTCTAAACAGGTATTGTTTCCTCTTTTCTGAGCTTTCACTTTTGTCTTGTTTTACTTAATTTTTGGTGATCCTCAATTGTTGTAATCAGATCTAAAGTTTGACCTTTTTCTTCCAATTGGAATGATTTTTCAGCAATGTGTCATTTGGGTTCATTGCTTTGTGAATTTTCTATCAATAATAAGCATAGTTGTTGCCCACCAAATGTTTGAACTTGAATGGGTTGCCATAGTGTCCACAAGTTGTAACTAATTGGTCATGTCATCAGCTAACTCATTACACGCAAACGCATAGAAGCTGCAGTTCTGCTGTTTGAACATCAAAAAATGGTTCAACAATCCACAACAGTTAATGATGATCAAAATCGTGGTTAATAGCGTGTTGAACTTATTCAGTGAGTACACCAAAGATGGGTAACTCATTAATCATCAATTGAGCTGCATTAACCAAGATTTTTCACATTATTATCCAAGTTGTCGGTTAACGAGTTACTCCATCTACTACTTGTGTATCCATTAACCAAGTTCAACATATTATTAACCACGATTTTGAACATCATTAATTGTTGTTGATTGTTGTCCCATTTTTTGATGTCCAAATAACATTTTTGTAGAAGCTGTTTTGTGATCACTAAGCCATGCTTGTCCTGGAACAGATGGTTTCGTACAAGGAGTCTCTTTGGTAAATTTAGAGGTACTAGAGAGATTGGAGTGCGTTTGGAAGAGCTTATGGATAGCTTATTTGAGCTTATGAAAGTAGCTTATGAAAATAAACTTATTCAAATAGTTTATGATTTTCATATAAGCTCATTTTAGCATATTACATTATGCTTGTCAGAAAAGCTTATGAAAATAAGTTGTTTTTAGCTTATTTGAAAAAACAAAGCTTATCAAATAAACACTTAATTAAGTTGTTTACCTAAATGCACCCTTAGTTGTGCACTTGTGGTTGTGTTTTTCTTCTGTCATTAGTTTATCTGAATAGAATTTCTTATCCTCCTTTTGTTACGTAGTCTTCTCTTATAAAAAAAAATGTTTTGCAACACTGAATTTTGCTTGTGCATGAATGTTGTGTGGTGCAGGTTATCGGAAGTTCTTTTTTTTCAAAGGATCTGCCAACATTGCATAGTAGTAGATATCAAATCCATCATCAAAGCAGTTCCATGGTTGAGGTTAATTTCTTTATGTTGTTTCTCCTCTTTCCTCTTTGCACTGGTCAGAATCCCAATTTCTTAGATGATGATTTTATTTTATTTGTTTAAAGTTATATCATATTTGATTTTCTTTACATGTAAACTCCTATAGTATTAGAATCTCTTAGTGCAATGTACAAATCCCAATTTACAACAATTCCCCTAATCATGTTGGTATGTGTTCTTGTGATGTGCATATATTTATTCCAAAAGAAAAATGCATGAATATGATAAGGATTTCTAACTGCATTATTTATCGATTGAGCTATTCATATGCTGTTCTCAGTAACAACTTGGAACTTTTTTGTTTTCGACCAGTATAGATAATTTTACTCAAAATAAAATAGTAAGACTTAAATGGAATGATTCTCATCTGCATTTTTACATCTCTCAATCATTTACTCATTCCTAATTCTCTGTTAAGATTCATATACTGTTTTCAGGATGAACTTGATCCATTTTCATTGGTTGCTGATGAACTATCACTTCTTGGTAACAGGCTGCGAGCAATGGTAGTTGCTGAGGTATCAGACTGTTCTTAGTTTACTTTCTATTCTAATATGTGAATGGAATTAATAACAGGGTCAAAATCCATTTGCTGCATAGAAACCAGGTCTAATGTGAAAATTGGGTATTATGTGATAGGTTCCTAAGCTTGCTTCAGCTGCTGAATACTTCTTCAAAATGGGGGTGGAAGGAAAAAGATTTCGTCCTACAGTAAGCTTATGCTCAATGATATGCAGATCTTGTTGTATGCTTTTGCAGAAATGTTTGCTTAGTCTGGATTGATAATCCATAAATTTATGCTTGGGAAGTAGTGAATTTGTCGACCATAACCTGTCTTTGATGTGTCCTTTTAAAATTGCTACAAGTAGGTTACTGCATTCATACATACTGACACATTATCTCTGTTCTATCCATGCTCATGTTTACACAATTCTGAAAAATATGATCATTAACACATAAAGATTGGTGGACACGTTTTAAAAATGGAAACACAAGTGAATCCTCATTGTTTGGACTGTCAGCGACAAGGATATTTTTAACTAACTACAATTCTAATTTATGTGTTGCCATTCCATGTTTCTAGACCTTTAGCTTTCCTTTAAAATTGTATGTACTCTGTCAAGATATATTGTATTTGTGTGTTGTGCACTCTTCTCTTATTAGGTCTTCCTTGTATTCCTGCATGAATGTTTGACTTTTAAAATATGCCCTTATTTTTTATTGGTTATTCGTAACCATTCACTTTATGGTGCTAATTAGCTCTGGCCTCTGATATCTATCTTTACGAGTGCATAATGATATGAGGTTAAAATGTATATTTTATGATTTTTCTGTGGTGTATTATTCATGATTTGTGTAGCTTAATTCTTTCGCATACAGGATTTCGGTTAATTGATGAATGTTTGTGCAGGTTTTATTGTTAATGTCAACAGCATTACATCTACCAATGCGTAATGCATCTCCTACTATTGAGCTAGGGGATACTTTGACTACTGACCTACGTTCAAGACAACAATGCATAGCTGAAATAACAGAGATGATCCATGTTAGTCCTTCAGAAATCTTCATTAATTATATAATGCTTTCATGATACCGCTGGATAGTATTATCTTAAGAATATATATAAATTAACTTAATGGGACTCATTTAGGTGGTATCTTATGTTTGTACTTTGTTTGATTATATGGCCGCTAATAACTTCACACAATAAATTGCAGAGATGAATGTGTGAAAAGAGATTTTTACACTAATGACATACATTTTCCTTTTTCATATCTTCGGCTCCACCTACCACACTTCTGTCGATTCAATTTGATTTTGTTGATCTTTTCAAGCTATGTTAACAATGGTCAAAAAGATGTAATTCACTTTTTCCTTTAGAATATTGCTATTCATTGTACTAGTTTCTTTCTGTCTCTTGCTTCTCACTCGTACCATGACCCACTGTTTTGAAACGCACTTATCCTAGTTTTGAAATCTCAATTTGATGGAATACCGTTGTATATTGCAAGTATGTTGTGCTTAATTGAACCGGAAAACTCGAACCTATCTAGTGTCTTTGTTATGCACCGTGTGAATGAGTCTACTGCTCAACATCTGAATGGATTCTTATTTGGGCAAGGTGGAAGCTCCTATACTTCATCTGTTGTGTGGTCATCATGCTTCAAGCAATGGGACCCTGGTGAGTGCTTCTGTCAGCTGCTACCAGACCCTTTCCCAATCCTTCACCTTGAGGACAAGGTGAAACTCATTCGAGGGGGTATCGATAGGCCTCTAATGGGTAGCGATGAGCCATTAACCTGTGTGATTAGAAGTGGAGGAATAAGTTGGAGGAGAGCAGGGAAAATATAACAGAATGGACATGTGGCATATGATGAGTGGGGGCTGCAGATGTTATATAGGAGGGGTGAAGAGAAAAGAAGGGGTATCACTAAATTTGGAATAGGTTGTGGTTGGCCTTTGGCTTGGGAAGGACTGCATATGCTTTATGTTCTTTTCTTTATTTTGTTAGTTTGCTGATTCTGGTTTTTCAGAGTTGTAAGGAGCTGAGCTACATTTTTCCATTGGAATATCAGTTAGCATTTTCCAGTTCCTATCAGATTGCATTTATGGTCTCTATCTATTTCTGATTATGGTTGCTGCAGTGGATAAGTGAACATACAAGTTAAGATCACGGATGAATGTATTTGGAATTTGGAAGAAAGTTGGAGTAGCAGCAACTGAGGAGAAGATAACAGAAATTCAGTTAGAGTAGGTGGGTGGTCATGTGAGGAGACGACCACCAGAGGCTCCAATGAGAAGACCAACAGTGGAAGATCAAAGAAGACTTCAGGACTCGGGAGAAAGTAGAAACTGTTGAAAATTATCTTGCTGTAAATGGATTTCTTGAAATTTTGGTTTTTGAAAGAGCCCAACTGCATCATTTGACTTCGATCCATGAAGCCAACCCGTCTGGCGGGATTATCCATTTCCAACATGCAAAGAGTTTTTAGCCTCTTTGGCTGTGTGTTTTCCTTTTTGGTTTTTCTGCGATAGGGGACATCTTGTTGCCCCCTCTAGTTTTATTTTCGTCTTATCTCTAATAAAATTTATTCTTTCATTAAGGGAAAAAAATTTTGGCCAACTCTTGTAGCTGTTGTGCCTTCCGTACCTTTCAGATTTTGGGAAATGATTTTTTGAAGCAAGTTTATGTTTTCCTGCTGACTATGAGAAAGATCCTTCTTGAAGCAGAGACTGATATATAGATATCTTACTATTTTATTGCTGCAGTTTTGTGATGTTAATATCTTCCCAATTAGATTAAGAGGTTTAAAATGTTGGCAGTAAAGTGCCAACAGGAGCATAAGATAAGTGTGGCAGGGATGTGAAGGTTGTGTTGGATGAGTGGACATTCAAAAAAAGATCATATCAGGAATGCAAGTATTAGAGGGAAAGTGGGAGCGGCATCTATTGAGGAAAAGATGGTAGAGTCGTGCCTAAGACGGTTTGGACATGTGAGAAGAGGTCTAATAAAAGCCCCAGTTAGAAGAGTTGATGTGGGGGAAGAAGATAGCCTCATAATTAGAGGGAGTGGAAGACCAAGAGAAACTCTAGGTAATACCATTAGAAAGGATTTAAACTTAAATGGCCCATTGGAAGATTTGGTTTTTGATAGAATACAGTGGCATTGTTTGATTCATGTAGTTGGCCCACTGCTCACCTAGAGGGAAAAGGCTTCGATTGTTGTTTAGAATTTGTCCCTGATCAGTTAAGTGCCAATTATTTCTGATCTATGTTTATTCATGTAAAAAAATTGTACAAAAAATGTAGATGATAAATGGAACTCTTAATTTCTGCTGGTGTGAATGTGACCCTGTCAGTTAAGATGATGATGATAATTATTATTGTTGTTGTTGTTTTGGAAGATGTAATTTAGATGTTCATTCTTTAGGTTCATCATCAAGTTTACACCAAAAGTTTGTGCTCAACATACGCTTCCCCTGATAGTAACAAACGGTTTCAAACTGCAACATGGTTTGTACCTTGAAATGTTTTAGGACAGCCAATAACCTTCTGAAGCTTTGTGTTCCAGCAACATATTGATTATTTGATTGTTTCCTTTATGATCTCTTTGTTTTCTTTCCCTTAATAGACAATGAAATTAGCACTTTATTGACTTTTCTCCATTAGTATAGCTTACTCTTGCTCTATCCTCTGAAAAAAATTGCTGGTTGTTTAAGTCATTTTCTACCATGAAAGTGCCCAATGATAATTCTGAAATAACTTTTTTTGTTTACAGTCGTAAGAGAAAACAATCCATTATTTCTCTTACAATCTAATATCATTATTTTGTCACAGGTGGCTAGCCTTCTTCATGATGATGTATTGGATGATGCAGATACCAGACGTGGTATTGGTTCATTAAATGTTGTAATGGGCAATAAGGTATGTATATAAAGTTGTTTCCTTTTGCCTGTGTAGTATTTGCCAATTGTTTAGTGGCATTTTCTACATGTATGTTGTCGCATTGCGGTGGGTGTACTTGCCTGAGGTTTTCTTTTCCTTCTATATTCTGTGTTACTTTGATGCAGGTGTCAGTATTGGCTGGAGATTTTTTGCTTTCTCGGGCTTGTGTTGCTCTGGCCTCTTTGAAAAACACGGAGGTAAGGTAAATGGGTAATATGTGGCATTTGTATTAAAATTGTAAATTTGTATGCTGAATCCAGTTTTATTGATGCTGTGCATAATTATTTACATATCATCTGCCTAAGGACTCTGTGTCTGTAGGTAGTATCTTTGTTGGCAAAAGTTGTAGAGCATCTTGTAACAGGGGAGACCATGCAAATGACTACAACATCTGATCAAAGGTGTAGGTATGACTCTGAGTCGTGTTCCTGTCACGTGTTTGTGTTTTCTTTTGATAGGAAGTTAACATTCATTGTACATAATATGTATCGCTATCAGTAATGTGGTTTCTCTAATCTCTATAAAATTATTGGCTTATTCTGTTAGTTACGGAAGTCATTTTCCCTTGCACAAACACATAATTATAGGTCAGTTTTAACTGTTAACTCTTGAGAATGCATTGAATCATAGAGACGTGTTGTGGGCACCTATGGTTTGTTTGATTTCTAACAATTGTTTATATGATTTGTTTGATTTCTAACAATTGTTTATATTTTCAGCATGGAACATTATATGCAAAAGACATACTACAAGACTGCATCTTTAATATCAAATAGTTGCAAGGCCATAGCCATCCTTGCGGGGCAAACAGCAGAAGTTGCGATGCTTGCTTTTGAGTATGGAAAAAATTTGGTGTGTATACTTGTAGATTTACACTTTTAAGTGTGGCATTTTGTGTTGTGTTTAGTAATTAATAGCCATGCTTTGCATAAAGAGAAGAGATGACAATAAACATTCAAGATGATTCCACCGTTTCTTCTGGCGACAATGTAATCGATATCTGTCTACCTGTCTGTGCATGTTATGACTGTTTCTGTTGATGAATTTTTCTGGATGGCATAATTTAATTCCCTCTCCACTGTTTTGCAGGGTTTGGCATTTCAATTGATAGATGATGTGCTTGATTTCACAGGCACGTCAGCTTCACTTGGAAAGGGTTCTTTAACAGACATTCGCCATGTAATTTCATAATTATTCTGCTTTTAAACTCCATCTAGTCTTGATTTTGACTTTTCAATTATAATTTAACATATTTTGATGAAAGCCTATGAATTCTTGATGGTCAAGTCAGTAAAAAATGATACACTCTGTCCGTTGTAAAACCATAATTTTTAATTTGTCTATCTTCATCATGTTAATTTGTCCATCTTACATGTTGCAAATATGCTTGACATCATTTATCGCTAGGTTTGAACGAACAACAATATTTATCATTAAACATTGCTGATGACTTCCATATTTTAATTGGTGGTGATTAATCATGTAGGGGTCGTCTGGTACTTGTATTTTCCCCCCCACAGTTAGTTAACCTGTATCATTTAAACCCCAATTAAACTGTTTGTCATGAACAGCTTGCTTTTTTATTGGTTAGATAAAAGCATTCCAATTATTAAATATTAGTTTATTGACACATGCTTTGCACATGAGGTTTATTATTATTTTTTATTATAAACTGAGAACTCAGAGAATAGAGAGAAAGATAAACTGAGAAGTGTAAATTTCATTTCTAATCTTGGAAAGTACAGGGAGCAACTATTTATACAACAAAGAGATTGAAGGTAATTCTAACAGGATAACTGCCTCTGAAACTAATCTACTAACTGACTATAGTCCTAGCTATCCACTACATACACATGCACAATAGCTTAAGCTAGACTATCTCTTATATTCCCCCTTAGAATTCTGAGGTGGCTGACCAAGTAGGGACTTGTCACAGACCCGAAGTTTGTCCCTGAGGCTGCAGAACCGTGTGGCAGACAGTGGCTTGGTAAGCACATCGGCCCATTGATCTTGAGCAGGACATGAGACACTATGAGGCTCTTGTTAAGAACCTTTTCTCGTACAAAGAAGATATCTAGCTCCATATGCTTAGTGCGTGAATGCAGCACAGGGTTGTGAGCTAGTGAAACGGCACTAAGATTGTCACATAGTATTTTAGGTGTCTGGAAAGGGGTCTGCAGTTCAGTGAGCAGGGATTGTACCCAAAGCATTTCAGCTGACGGATTTGCTAGACTCCGATACTCCGCTTTTGCACTTGAACGTGTGACCAATGTTTGTTTCTTAGACCACCAAGAAATTAGATTGGGTCCAAGAAACACACATGCTCCTGATGTGGACCTGTGATCATCCGGGTCGGATGCCCAATCAGGCATCACAGAAACCAATGAGTGAAAGTGGCTGATGCAGGGCAGCAGATTGAATAAGAAGTCCATAACCAATAGTTCCCTTAAGGTATTGAAGAATCCGTTTAACAGCTTTCCAATGTTCTTCCAAGGGCTGGGAAAGAAATTGGCATACTTTGTTGACTGAAAAGGATATTTCTGGCCTTGTTAGAGTTGCATACTGCAGGGCCCCTACAATAGACCGATATAAGGAGGGGTCTTCAACATAGTTGGAGCCTTCTTTTGACAATTTGGCATTAGAAACCATAGGGGTAGGAATAGGTTTTGCAGCTTCCATATGAACTTTGGCCAGTAAATCACGGATGTATTTAGATTGATTTAGCAGCAGTGAGCCATTTGGAAGATGAGTGACCTCAATGCCAAGGAAATAGTCTAGGGAGCCAAGTTGCTTGAGAGCAAACTCACCATTCAGCTGCTCAATTAAGGCTTGAATATGAGTAGAGGAGTTTCCCGTGACAATAATGTCATCAACATAAACTAAAAACACAATCCGAATGCCCTGTTGCTGGAACAAAAACAGCGAGGGATCACACTTACTTGACTGAAAATCGCGATAACCTCCATTCCGGCCACCACGAAAATTGCCGCGATAGTCACCATTATAATCACCATTACCTCGATAGCCACCACTGGTCGCCGCTGTGTGAGAAACACCTTCAGGGAACGAAGAACCCTGGGAGCTAGGGTTGGAGAAAGAATCGGACTGAGGTGCATGAGCCAAGTTGACCGAAATCGGTTCAATGAGCAAGGGCTTCTTGTTTTTCTCTAGTCGAGCCTCGTGAACCAGTAAGAGAGACTCGAGTTCATCTAGCGAACACAAATCGGCTCTGCTATTGACAGCGGCGACGACAGAATCGAATTCCTCCGGAAGCGCTTCAAGCGTGATCTCAAGTAGGTTGCGATGTGGTATCGGATCACCAAGGGACAGTAGCGATTCCGAGATTGAATGCACATGAACCATGAACTCCTCTATTTTGCAATCGCCTTTGGTGAGAGTACGGAGTTCGGATCGAAGTTGGCGAGCTCTGGTGTTGAGAAGGTTGTGAAAGTGCTTGTGAATTTCATTCCAGATTTGCCACGAGTAGGTGCACTCAACCACTTGATGAAGGAGCGATTCCGAGATCGATGAAAGAAGCCAAGTGGCGATGAGTGCATCTTGTTGCTCCCAATCATTGTACTGAGGGTTCACTGTGTCAGAATCGCGATCCGCATCAGAGAGAAAACGAGGAGGAATTCGAGGCTGTGTGATGAATCGTTCGAGCTTATGGCCTCGAACGATTCCCTCATGTTGTTGTTTCCACTGCCGAAAGTTCTTTTCATCAAGTTTTATGGAGATAGGGTGCGGAAAATTGCTAGGGTTTGAGAAAGGGCTTTGGGGAGCCATGGATACAGGATCGAGAAGCTCAAGATACCATATTATAAACTGAGAACTCAGAGAATAGAGAGAGATAAACTGAGAAGTGTAAATTTCATTTCTAATCTTGGAAAGTACAGGGAGCAACTATTTATACAACAAAGAGATTGAAGGTAGTTCTAACAGGATAACTGCCTTTGAAACTAATCTACTAACTGACTATAGTCCTAGCTATCCACTACATACACATGCACAATAGCTTAAGCTAGACTATCTCTTATATTTTTCTTATGGAATTTCTTCTAATTTATTAATTATTAATTCAGTAACACCTTCAATGAAGTAAATCTGAAATAGAAACTTTCCAGAAAAATCCTCCTAAATGAGATAAATAAGAGGAATAAAAAATAAATAAAAAAAGCACTGTCAGCTGTATAACTTGAAATGCATAATTTATCTTGCTTTTCTTCACCCTGTTTTGACAGCATTTATTTATTTATTTATGTATTTATTTATTGCATCAATATTAATCTCAATGTGGAAAACTGTTTTTTAGGTTGATGTCATCTGAAAAATCTTTTTGTGTATATTTTGTTTTGCTTATATTCTTAATGACACCTGGTGTTACGATTTGCTTTATGCTACTATATGACCTGGTGTTGGCCCAAAAAAATATTGCAGGGAATTGTAACAGCTCCAGTGTTGTTTGCTATGGAGGAGTTCCCTCAGTTGCGTGCCATTGTTGACGAAGGCTTTGAAAACCCTGTGAATGTTGATCTTGTAAGTTAATGTGATGTTCTTGGCTGCATGTATTCTACATAATTAGTTCTTGTGCAACTAAACAAAAGCAATAACTACTTTGACCTCTCTGGTTTTGGTGAATCTGCCATTTAGAAGATTGAGATTGGTTTGGGTAAGATCATTGACAAGTTATTGAGGCCTCTCTAATAAAGTGGTTTCCATTTTGGAAATAATCCCTTTTTTCACCACTTTTATAATTAAAATTTCAGCTGGAGATAGTATTGAGGCTGATTATCCCCTGATTTTCTGATAATAGATTTGAATCTTTACTCCCCATGAATGCTACACTTCATGTTTCAAATGAGCAGGATAACAGAAAGTAATGGAAAATTAAAATTTCCCGTTTTCTGTGACCAACATTCTTTTTTTGCGTGGCCTCTTGAAGATTTGTTAAGTTTGCACCATCAAACCTAATTATGCAGAATTCATTAATGTTGCTTCAGCAGCAACCCTTCTGTTTTGGCAATGAAGCTGTTTAACATGATTTGTTGCAGTTGATTTTATATTCATTTTTCATCCATATTTTAAAGTCATTGTTTCTATGGCCTTTCTGAAGACTTGGTTTATGATAAAATACAATGATTTTGTTTGATCCATATAGCTGATCCCATCTTATGGAAAAAGGCTTTTGTTGTGGTTGTCATTGTTGTCATCATTGTTATAGTTTGAAGTCATGATATTAAGTTTTAGTTCATTCCTTAAACACTTTTAACTCCAGGAATGCAAATATCAGGCACTAGAGCCTTATATACTGCCTTTGGAAAATTAAACATGTAGTTATAACAAACCCATATTATACAAGCTTATTGAGCAGATTTTATATTTTTGTATTTGCATGTATAGGCTCTGGAGTATCTTGCAAAGAGCCGAGGTATACAGAGGACCAAGGAGCTAGCTGTGAAGCATGCTAACCTTGCAGCAGCAGCAATTGATTCCTTACCTGAGAGTGACGATGAGGAAGTGAAAAAGTCAAGGAGAGCCTTAATAGACCTCGCTCAGAGAGTCATTACAAGAACAAAGTGAAAAGGAAGCCTCTTTTTTTTTTTTTTTTTACTTATTTTTATTTCTTTTTTGATTAACTAGAAGCCTCTCTTAGTTAAATGAACAGCTAGCAATTGTTTTGTTGCAATTCTTCAATTTTTCCATAATTGTTCCCCGAATCCCGAAGGTGTGGGGGAAATAAGTTATATTCCTACCATTGATTTGTTGAAGTTGCTTTTATATTTGTTTCAATGATATATTGAAGCCATGATATTGAGGCTTAATTTATGCCGTAAACACTTCTAAATTCAAGGATGCAAATATCAGGATCCTTGGGGAAGCAAATGACTATGATTGAAATAGAGTCATATATGATCAAGTCCTTTAAAACATTAAACGTGTAGTTATACAAAACCCACCATACAAGTTTATTGAGTAGATTGCATATTTTTGTATTTGCATGTGTAGGCTCTGGAGTATCTTGGAAAGAGCCGAGGTATACCAAAGCTAGCCGTGAAGCATGCTAACCTTGTAGCACCAGCAGCAATCGATATCTTACTTGAGAGTGACAATGAGGAAGTTAATTTTACTCGGATAGACATTACAATAATAAACGGGTACTGTTGACACACCCAAAAAAATGGGTAGAAGAAACACACAATCACTCATGGTTCACTTAATCAAACAAAATTATAATCATGCTCCAACTACTCATCACAATCATCAATTCATTGGCTAATGATTTCATAAGCAGGCCAAACAGCATATGGACATCTTGTTCCTCAATGGAATATTTGTGTAATGACTTGCATTAACTTTCTTTTTCTCATAGTCAGTGTCCCACTCATAAAAGGATACACATAATGACATACTTCTCATATTGAGTCTGTGGGTTCCAATTGAGATTGCTTGCTAAAGTCACGATCTCAACTGTTTTAGTTTCGCATCCCGGAGATACTATCTCCTCCGGCCATCAATATCCCTCCTCAATATATCGTGAAGATATCATCCCCTTCAACCGGATTTCCAAATATCGCATTTTCTATTATCCAACTCATATACAAAACTCCAAGGGCTCATTTGGTGGTCATAATAGGATATGGATGGATAGGATAAGAAAACATGATAGGAGTATGATAGGATATGAGTAGGATAAGCTGTTATCATATCCGACCTTTGGTGTCCATCAAATAACCCACTTGATAGCCTTATAATTTTAGTATAAATTTTAAATTTTTTCTATTTTTATTTTAAATGTTTTCATATTTTATTAGATTTTAGTTTATTTTTTAAATTATATAAAAAGACAAAATTATTTTTGTGGTAAATATTCTTTTTTTGTTTTTACTTTACATATAGTTAAATTATTAGAATAATCTTTTATAATTTTCAATTTTTAAAATAATATAAAATAACAAAATTAGCCTTGTGTTAAAATAAAAATAATTTTTTAATTAATTATTTATATTTTTATTATTTAAATATTTTATATTTTACTATACCTTTTTTCAGTAACCATGTTATATTTTATTATACTTTAATTATTCTATATATAAATTATTTTTTATATTTTATTATGTTTTAAATTATCCTATCATATCATGTTGAGTTCTAACCCAGGCCTCCCCTCAGGATAGAATTTCAACTTGATGAACAAGATATGATAGGTGACATGATTGATTTATCATATCCTGATGGTTCATCAAACAACAATTTCAAACATAATATGATAATTTATCCTATCATGTCTCTCTTATCCTGACCACCAAACGAGCCCTAAGGATCTTTTTGGTTCAAAGGAAGGGATAATAAATATTTTAATTAAATTCTGCTTGGTTAAGATGAGGGATTTTAATGAAGGGAGGAGAAATAACACTACACATATTTGATTCACAAGAGACAACGAATTTTAAAACTAATTTACTGTTATACCCTTATAATTTTGGATTTTAAAATACGTAAGTAAAGATATCTTAGTCAATATATTCAAAATGTTTTAAATCTTCTCCTATCCAAATCCTCTATTATAGGAGGGGAGCCAAAATTGAGTCTGAAGGGATTTTGCTCCACTCCATTCCCCGTCACCACTTCAAAAAACTGAATCAATAAAAAGAAACTTCATAAAAAAAATCCAATCCTTTCCTTCACTCCATTCCCGACTCTGCAAAACATCATGTAAATTAAATTGCACTAAAATTGATTTTGGTCTGTGATCCTTATATACAAACTAATGAGAAAAACCAACATATGATTGGTTGGAATAATAACGAGTGCGGGCCCCTTAAACAAGTAATCATGGATTTGATCCTCGGCTCTTGTATATAGAAAAAATCTGGTTGAAAGATGTCAACCCTTCAATATCTACCTTGCAGAATTAGTCTCCGTAATTGTAGGCGGGTGATATTATGGAAACCAAAAAACAAAAAGAAAAACTAATGAAATAAAAATAAAATAAAATAAAATAAACGAAAAAACATTTATGGTTGAATATATTATCAGAAAAATTATATTTGAACACATTTTGTGACATCATAACTCTTGACATCGTATATTAAACAACTTTTGAAAGATTTAGGAGAGGGAAAATATAATAAATAAATGTGAAATAATATAAATATACGGTGTTAATATCTAAAAATATGTTCAAATACCATTACTCTATTATCCCCCTGCTGTGCCGTGCCCTGCCTGCAAACTTAACACTCAAATCGAAACCATTGAATTTCTTGATCGGATATTGGGATGTTCCACAAGTCATCTAATTTCCTATCCATTCACTTACACCCTTCCTTGTCATCTCACACCTCGTTTCCCGCCAGAAAACATTTGAGAGAGTTACATGTCACACTCTTGTTTTTCTTGTAACCACTATTCTGCATTCCTCAAACTTTGCTGCGAAACCCGCAACCACACCAACGCAAAGAAGCTCCACTGCCACATAATCAAGTCCTTCCGAAAACCAGAAACCTTTCTCTTAAACAATCTCATCAGTTCCTATGCCAAACTGGGCAACATCACCTATGCCCGCAAGGTGTTCGACCATATTCCCCAACCAAATATTTTCTCTTGGAACACCATTCTCTCCGCTTATTCCAAACGGGGTCTTGTTCCTCAGATGAAAAATGTCTTTGATTCAATGCCAGCCCATGATGGGGTGTCATGGAATTCGCTTATCTCCGGGTATGCTGGTTGTGGTTCCCTTGTTCAATCAGTGAAGGCTTATAATTTGATGTTGAATGATGGGTCATTCAATTTGAATCGGATCACGTTCTCGACTATGCTTATACTTGCGTCCAGTCAGGGATGCGTTCATTTGGGCAGGCAGATTCATACGCATGTGGTGAAATTCGGTTTCCAGTTTTATGTTTTTGTTGGGAGTCCTTTGGTGGATATGTACTCGAAAACGGGACTGATATCTTGTGCAAGGCAGGCTTTTGATGAGTTGCCTCAGAAGAATGTGGTTATGTATAATACTTTGATCACGGGGCTTATGCGATGCGGTATGGTTGAGGATTCGAGGAGATTGTTTTACGAAATGCAAGAAAGGGACTCAATTTCTTGGACGACATTGATTGCAGGGTTTACTCAGAATGGTTTGGACAGGGAGGCAATTAGTTTTTTCAGAGAGATGAGATTGGAAATGCTAGAGATGGATCAGTATACATTTGGAAGCGTGTTAACTGCTTGTGGAAGTGTTATGGCTTTGCAAGAAGGCAAGCAAGTTCATGCTTATATAATTAGGACTGATTATGAGGATAATATATATGTTGGCAGCGCTCTTGTTGACATGTATTGCAAGTGTAAGAGTATAAAATCAGCAGAAACAGTTTTCAAGAAGATGACTCGCAAGAATGTTGTATCTTGGACAGCAATGTTAGTGGGTTACGGACAAAATGGTTTTAGTGAAGAAGCTGTTAAAGTCTTTTGCGATATGCAAAAATATGGGGTCGAGCCAGATGATTTCACCCTTGGGAGTGTAATTAGCTCATGTGCAAACCTTGCAAGCCTAGAAGAGGGTGCTCAATTCCATGGTAGAGCTCTGGTTTCTGGCCTAATTTCTTTTCTTACAGTTTCCAATGCTCTTGTTACGTTATATGGTAAGTGTGGAAGCATTGAAGACTCCCATAGACTTTTTAGTGAGATGAGCTTCAGGGATGAAGTCTCGTGGACTGCACTTGTTTCTGGATACGCCCAGTTTGGTAAAGCGAATGAAACAATCAGGTTATTTGAAAGCATGCTAGCCCATGGTTTAAAACCTGACAGGGTTACTTTTATTGGAGTCCTTTCAGCTTGCAGTAGAGCAGGATTAGTAGATAAAGGAAATCAGATATTCAAATCAATGATTACAGAACATGGGATTATACCAATTCATGATCATTACACCTGCATGATTGACCTCTTCAGTCGAGCTGGTAGGTTAGAAGAAGCAAGGGATTTTATAAATAAGATGCCTTTCAGTCCTGATGCAATTGGTTGGGCAACCTTGTTAAGTTCATGTAGATTCTATGGGAACATGGAAATTGGCAAGTGGGCAGCTGAGTTTCTTCTGGAATTAGAACCACATAACACTGCTAGCTACATCCTACTTTCAAGCATCTATGCTGCTAAAGGAAAATGGGAAGAAGTTGCCAGATTAAGGAAAGGGATGAGAGATAAGGGGCTGAGAAAGGAACCAGGATGTAGCTGGATCAAATATAAGAATCGAGTGCACATTTTCTCAGCTGATGATCGGTCAAACCCCTTTTCCGATCAGATATATTCTGAGCTTGAAAAGCTGAACCACAAAATGATACAAGAGGGATACGTGCCTGATATGAATTCTGTTCTACATGATGTTGAGGATTCAGAGAAAATAAAGATGCTTAGCCATCATAGTGAAAAGCTTGCGATCGCCTTTGGGTTGATATTTATTCCTCCTGGTCTCCCTATAAGAGTGGTTAAAAATCTGAGGGTTTGTGGAGATTGCCATAATGCCACTAAGTATATATCTAAGATCACCCAGAGGGAAATTCTTGTAAGAGATGCTGCCCGGTTCCACTTGTTTAAAGATGGAATGTGTTCATGTGGAGACTTTTGGTGACAGGTCCGGTTGTTATATTATCTAAATTCTATAGCAATTTAGAAGACTATTACAAAAAGTGAAGACCAACACAGGATTCAGCATAAGGAGACATATGAGATCACTTCCTTCAAAAAGTGAGTATAATTACTACATGACCATTGTTTATCCCATATTATACTTGCTATTCATATTTGAGCTGTGATTCCTTGGCTCTTGATTGTATAATTAATTCCAAAGAAAAAGAAAACCTACACTGAATTGGAACTTACTAATTTCATTAACTGGCAGTCCAAGTCTGATGGAAGGACTTGTACTTGTCATGAGTCTCAAGAAAGCACAGCATTGCTTTTAATGGTTTCTACCTATTTTTTATTATGGTTGCGGTGCTGGATGGGTGAACGTACAAGATAAGACAAAAATGAATGTATTTTGAAGAAAGTTGAAGCAGTCATTGAGGAGAAGATGACAGAAAGTGTTTTTGTCATGTGAGAAGACCCAGAGGCTTTAGTGAGAAAGACCAACAGAGGAATATCACAGAAGAATTCAGGAGAAAGTAGAAACCACTGAAAAACATGCTGTCTAGTGGGATTAGTGGTTGTATTTAACTATTTATAGCAAGGGAATATCCATTTCTGACAGGCAAAGAATATTTAGCCTCTTTGGCTCTGTTTTTTCCTTTTGGTTTTTTTGCCAAAGAGGACGACCCTGTAGTTTTATTTGCCTCTTTTCTCTCTAATAAATTTTATTCTTTTATAAGGAAAAATCATTATTCATTTTGATAAACTTAGCTGCTGTTCCTGACCTTTCGGATTCTGGGAAATGATTTTTTGAAGCTAGTTTATGTTTTCCCGCTGTCTATGAGAAAGATCCTTGTTGAAACAGATATTGATCTATAGAAATCTTGCTATTTTATGGCTCCAGTTTTGTGATGTTAATATCTTAACATTTAGATTATAATAACTGTCATTGAACCAAAGATTATAATAACTGTTGTTATTATTGTTGTTAGTGTTACTAGTACTACAGTCTGTGGCATATGTATTTTAGTTCGTTCTTCAGGTCTATCATCAAGTTGACAACCAAAAGTTAATATTCCCGGAACGTGGGCATGTGAATAAAAGTTTCTCATGTTTGATACAGGTTTTAAAAAATTATTGCAAAACATAAAAGATGTCCGAGAATAAAATTAGTGAGCGAAAGTTAAAACTCAATTTCTACGTGTAAAGTATGTGTAAAGATTAAAAAAAAAAAGTATGTGTAAAGATTAAAAAAAAAAAGTATGTGTAAAGATGGGATAGAAATATTAGAAGGAATGATATCCTTAGAAATGTAGGTCTTTTTGTTTTGTTTCCTGATTCCTGTTTTCATTTTTTGTTTTTAGAAATAATTACAAAATTGCCACCTTGTTTTCATTCTGTTTCATATTTTCAAAGATTTGTATAGGAAATAGAGAAAATAAAAAAAATTGTTTTCAGTGTTTCCTCCTGTACAAATTTCTGAAAACAGGAAATAAAATGAAAACAATGTGACGGTTTTGTAATTATTTTTTAAAACAGAAAATAGAAACAAGAAACTGAAACAAAGTAAACAAACCCCTGACAATAAAATATTTCATGAAACAAACAGTACCTAATAGCAACGAACAGTATCAAAGGAGTTTTTGTACGAAATATAAATGCATTTATGAAAATTCATGATGAAATGTGAAAAGGAACCACGAAAAGAAATTTTGTATTGGGAATTTGTGTATAATGTTTGAAGAAATGAAATATTTAGTTTTCCAATGAAAACTTTTTCTTATAATTCCTTAAAAAGTGTCCTAACGGCACTTGTTAGCATGACCCTTTCATAAATACACGATTCATACGAAAAACACTAGACATGATATCTAAGTAGTAAATTACATTTAAATTGGCATATTTATCATGGAGGTTTTTGTCTCTTAGGTTTTCTAAATTAAAAATTTGATAACAATTTTTTGTTGTCGTGATATATGACTCAACGAAAAATATCAAGATAGAATTTACAAAAGTATCAACATAATTTGTTTTAATTTTAAAGAAATTTAAAGATTCAAAAGAATGAGATGTACAACACTAAAATTACAAAAAAACCTATCAATTTTATTTTTTTTTTTGTGTAAAAAAATATAACAATTTATTTTAGGAAAAAAGTGGCTGCATTCAAGAGTTATAACCCAAAGTCATGTAGAAAAATATTGTACAATTTTTTAAAGTTAAAAAACTAAGTTAGCTTTCAACCAAAAAGAACAAAAACTGATTTAGCAAAATAAAAATTTAAAAGATTAAATAAAATTAGAAAACAAAAATACTACCTCAGGATTCAATTATAAGCAAAATTAACTAATTTCACACTTATTAAGGAAGTTAGTTAATTTAATTTAATTGTCTTGATTTATGTAAAAAAAAATGAGTTATAATTACTAAATTACCCTTTAATTGTCTCGGGAGTGTGCAATGCTCTTGAAAAAGTAAAAAAAGAATTGGTTGGATTGGTTAATCTTCTTGACTTTTGAAATACTGATAAATAGAGTTGAGTTTGTTGGATTTTGCTTATATTTGAGTCCAAAAAATATATGTACTTTTTTGCTTATAATTGAATCCAGAGGGAGTACGTATTTTACCATAATGATATAAACTTTGCCCTTGTATGCACTATGAACACAAGACATTATTCATTTTGTAAATAGGGTTTAAAATTATGGTTAATTGTGTGTTGGATTTTGTTAATGATTACATGTGTAGTAGATAGATAACTCGTTAACTATCCACTGGACTTTATTAATCAAAGTATTACACATCATTAAACAAGTTACCAGTTGTCGGACGTACAAATCACATTATTGCTGAAAAGCCATTAAAATGGAGTTCATTAATCATTATAGATGACCCTTCAATCATTAATCATTATAGATGACCCTTCAAACATAGAAGGCCTTCTATATTCTTTCATATTATAGAATTGTATAAAAGAATATGGTGTGACGATATAATAGTCATTATCAACTCAAATAATAATCACCAAACAATCACAAAAAAAATTAGCAGATGTATAGGACAAAGAAGACTAGTATATACTTAGACAAAGAAAAGTCGATGACTTTGAATGAAACTGCAAAAGAGAGTATGCTTCCGAAGATGGTATTATGCTAGCACGAGGTATCATTCAACTTGATTTTTTTTTTTGGCTTAAAAGCTACTTCAAAGTTAATGTTAAAAATAAAAGCTTTAAAAGTAAAGAGTTTACTAAATAATTAATTCATGAATAATACATAAATCATTAATAACTCATAAGTCCATGTTTTTAATTTTTCATCAATGCAACTGCTATTTCATTTTAAACTTTATCCATATAACCACCACTGTTATAGGATTACATGAACCAATTCTTCATTAGTATTCGTTTCTTCTTTGTACTCAGTCATATATCCAACATTTGTTAAATTTCTCATTCAACACCACATATTGACTAAAGTTATGGAGTATTGTTGTTGCAACTATGACCTTCTATTAATTGATCAATGGGAATTGTCTCATATCACTAAAGATATGCCACCTTTTCTTCCAAATCTCAATCATTCTTTTAATGACATCTTAGTGAAAATGTGCATGATGGAATACTCGTTGAAAACCTTGTGCTCGATGTCATCTTTAAAATCAGGAATGTAATATCTTTCATCCTTGTATGGTTCTAGATATCCTTTAATGTTTGGATACCCAACATCCATGAAATAATACTTTCCTAAAAGAACTAAAATATTTTGTTGTTGGTTTATATGAAATATTCAATTTAAATATATAAATGGACAATTTTATTTAAAAAAAATAAGGATTATATGTACCTTTAGGAGAGTGAGAGAACACATTTTTCATTTCTTCAATCACAGATGAAAGAATACGTGTGTCATGCACAATACAAGGCCAACCAACAATAACAAAAGTGAATTGTTTGTCACACTGGCACTGTGGCACACTACCATGATATTTTGTGTTGGACATCCTTATCGACCAATATAACGAATTTGATCCTTAATGGGAACAATGGCAGGAATATATGTTCCATTTATAGTATCCATGCATCCTTCAAAATAAGGCTAATATCTACGATTATATTAAATTTTGGGTGGAATTTCTGCAATGCTTATGTAGTTGCAGAAGAATTAATGCATAATATTTCAACGGAAGCATATGAAACATGTTGATTGCTAACTCATACAATTATATGTGGTTTTTTGCTAAGATCTAGATTAGGTGGTATGGTTTAGATAATAATATGATTTCAAAGAAATAATTATATTGCTTACAACAATTAATTGTAGCATATTTGGTAAATTTGCAATAGAAAACGGGAATTCTACATGGATGAGATGGTGCATAGAATGTAGAACAAATGTATTGTCTTAATTTAACTACACATAACGGGCATGCAAGGCTAGGCTCAAAAGAGATTGTAATACCTAAATGATAGAAGTAAATAATATATATAGATAGGTCTAAATTCATGGAAAAAAATAAAAGGAAAAGACAACAAGAAAAGAAAAGTGATATGAAACAAGTAATGGTATTAATTGGCGGTAATAGATTGGTATAAATGTAACCTCTACATCATCTAGTTTATGGTAGTAACATAACATCCATAAATCTCACTAGAAGGAAAGGAACTTTTGATGAGATTAAGCTCACCGATGACATCAACTATAATCATTCTTTCTTTGGGTGATTCCACCGAACAAGCAAGTGCAATCCTAAAAAGTCATCACCTCAATCTAATTTCTCAGGGAGAATGTTGGGTCCACAATCTGTAGAAGGTAATTTGGAATTGAAATTTTGAAATAGTTATATAGATTTTGATCATCTTTATACATTTCATCCATGAGTCTCCTTCCTGTTAATATTTCTAAAACAAGAATTCTAAAACTATACATATCACCTTCAATTGGCACCTTTGAACCCATTCCATATGCTGAAATGTGATATAAAATCAGTCAATGCCCTTAAAGTTATAATCAAAAACCAACTGAGGTTGGTATGAGTGGTTAAAGGCTTCTCGCCCCTTAACCAAGGTCTCGGGTTCGAGCCTTGGGTATGAAAAAAACCTCAGCTGGGAGGGATGCCACCCATCGAGGTGCCGAACAAACTCCTGCAGGAGATTAGTCCCCGTTTCAGGTTGGCGGTAGGATACTCCTCGAAGTAGATCGAAAAAAAGTTATAATCAAAACATTACCTTAATAAAATAAAAGCTCCTAAAGCTTAAGGTAGAACTTCAAATAGTTCTCTCCCAAAAAAAAAAAAAAGTTCAAATAATTTGCAATCCAACTAAATAATTTCATGCCATACCTGAAGGAGCATACATACTCAATAGTCCCTTTTATTGCAATTGTGCTAGTTTGCTTTGAAAAGACTCCAATTTAACCAAAGATAACCTTAATTTATCACATATGCAAAAATTTAAATTTTGAAAGTATCTGATATAAAATAAATTTAAAAGAATATCATTGAGAACTGGTTTTTTTTTTTTTTAGAAGAAATCATCAAGAATAATAGAAGTCATAGTAAGATTGATGACATGATACTGACAAATATAAAAAAACATAACTTTGAATGATAAACTTAAGAGTTTAATTTGATATCTTGTAATTTACACTGATAACCAATCACACATCATCTCACATACTCCTGCATTCCTTATATTTAGTGTTTTTAGCTATTTGTTTTTGTTTCAAAACAATGAGTGTTTTGTAAACCCAAATTATAATTGACCAATTTTTTTTTTATGTATACTATTATATAAAACTAAGATGATTTGCCTTGAAAATACATAAAACCATCCATACTTAAATTCAGTCATAAGTGCTGCATGTTCCAAAACAAAAGTGCTCATGCAATTGATCTAGTGGAGTTTGGAGTATTTATTTAGATTAGTAAATGCAGTTGGAATTTGTAAACAATGATATAAATAAGAATATTTTGTTACAAATATACACAAATTAATAATTTATTAATTTATGTGTAGAAACTTTAAAACACCAAATTTAAGAAATGGAGGGAGTACTTTTCCGGTAGTTATTATGAAAATCAAGTACTTTTAATTATGCATCAAAATATATAATTAGATAAAAATAAAAAAAATCTTTATACTTATAACATATTGTATCAACTGAGCACAATTATATATAAATAGAATAGATTTCTTAATCATGTTGTCAAGAATTCAAATTTTTTTTTTATGTGTATTAAAAAATTTATTAAAAAAAATAAAATCAATTTTCAATAATTCCAATGCTTCGAAAGGAACTAATATCTGAGAATCAATTTCGATTGAGTATTTATTTTCCTTTATTTAATTTTTAAGAAAGCCAGCTGGAAAAAGCAGAAGAAACGGAAAGGCTTGTGTGTATCGTAACTTGTGAAGTGGTAAAGTAACGTGCCCAAACCTGAGCTAACCTGACCTGACCCCGTGACTGACTGTGGCAGTTTATAAGCACCTAGCTAGCTAGCCCAACCAGTAACGACGGTTCCTCCACCTCCGCGTGATACCCAAACACTGCCTTCCTCTTCCCTCCATGTTCGGATAACATGACCACCATCACCGCTGTCGAACTCAATTACCTCGTTTTTCGCTACCTTCAAGAATCAGGTTTCTTCCCCCCCTTCCCTTTTTATTTTTCGTGTTCTTAATATATGTATGCTTGTCTTTATTGGTCGTTTCTTTTGTTGTTTTTTTGTGTCCGCAAGATGTTAGGGTTCTATAATTTTGGACGAATTTCCGAGTTTTTTTGTGTTATTGCGGTTTCTCGAGCTGGTTTGAGCGCTTCAATTTTGTTACACCCGAATTAGGGTTAGCTACTGCTCAGAAACCGAACATTTTAGGGCTTAATTTTGCAGGGTAAATAAAAAAAAACGAATTTTTGGCTTTCTATTCTCTGGTTGAAAGATAGAGGGAGGACAGAAAATTGTTAGATCTGTTACTAAATAATGGTTTTGCGTATGCAAAAGGATAGTAGAAATATCAATTGAAAGGAAACTTTGATGAAGCTTTGAAACATGGAATTGAGTGCTTGAAGCAGCTTAGGAAATGACTCTCAGCAGGTTTGAAGAAAAATAAAAGTTTGTTTGGTCTTTAGGCTATATACACTTGCTTATAACCATATCGTTAGAAAATTTTATAACGTGTGATATAATATCTGTTATATTTTAAAACCATTCTTGTGCCTTTACCTAATTGCTTAATCTTTTAAGAGTGTTGGTCCTTGTTTAATTTTTGTTGCCATGACTTTCCCAAATCGTGGCATTGCTGCCTGAATTTTGCACGTCTCTTTTCAGTAACCGACCCCAACCGCTGGCCAAATCCCAGCAGCGTGCTTTTTCTGTACAAGCCCACACCCTTCCAATTTAAGCCTTCTATTTTGAATGGCTTCCTCTGTCTTTTCTGCCTTTTGCGCTTTTGTTTTCGCATGAGAACATATGAATGAAGTTAAAATAAAAAAATGGAATTAAAAGAAACAAGAAGTTACAGAACAGAGGAGACTTTGGAGTGGGGACATGGGAGCACAAAAAGAGGCCACCGACCTGTGAAGGAGCTCTGACTGCTGGAATGTCACTGGGGTTGCCAGAAAAGGCTCCATTCAAAATTTGAGTGGGGAATGAGGAGGACAAATGGAGGTGAGTGGGGGACACTAACGATTGAAGAAGATGGGTTTTAACCCTTAATTTGTTCTGACATGAAAAAGGAGAAATTGACTAAAATATCCTCAAAATTGTGCAAGACTGCTTAAAAATGGTGGTAAACTGAAGATTTTACCCCCCACATAACATAGTGGCTGCAGTAGGCCACTTCAGCAAATCGCAACAAGACATGCAGATGCAGGGTGAGAAGACCCTGAGGGCATCGCGGGCAGGCAGTGTGACAGCGCGATAGCTTTGCTATCGATGTGATTGATAACCCTGATAGAAACCTCAGAAGAGTTGATTAGATTGAGGATAATCTCTTAAAATTTGGGGTTTAGACCTAACTCAAACCCATAAAACTGGCTTGTAAGGTGAGGATTGTCAAGCCTTATAAGTACTACTTAGGCCATATCTCTAGTCGATGTGGGACTCAACACACCCCCTCACGCTCAAGACTGGATATCTGAAGCATGGACAAATACGGGTGGAATAACATAGATCTTGGCCCAATAACAGATCTAGGATAGGTTCTGATACCATCTTAAAATTTGGGCTTTAGGCCTAACTCAACCCCACAAAACCGGCTTGTAAGGCAAGAATTGTCCAAGCCTTATAAATACTACTTAGGCCATATCTCTAGTCGATGTGTGACTCTCAACATAATCCAACAATTAGAGGTAGAGGAAGACCAAGAAAAACCCTAAGTGAAACCATTAGAATGGATTTAGATCTTATGAAAACTTATGATAACTGAGAAAGGGTGAGAAAGTGAGGGAAAGAGGGGAAAACTGAAGATGATAGTAACAATTTGTCTCAAATGCAAAAATGAAATTGAAACATACAGAAATGGAGGAGGAAGACTGTTTTATTTATTGAAATTTTAAGGGAATTAAAGAAATGAAGAATGAAGACAGAAATATATGAGCAAGATGCTCCCAGCAAGGAGAAGACCCCATAGCCCAAAGCTAAAAGCCGACACCTAAAATACAATTCACAAGCATCTTTCAGATCTGATTTCTCTCTCCTAAAACCAACCTTCCCCTTTCACCCCTTTATTATATGCTTTTCTGTCCTGAAAAGGAACAGAACATCTTTTGTCACTAGTTGGAAACTCTACCTGCTTTTTTTTTTATAAGTTCACACATGTTACAATAGAATTTGTCAACATTTAGACTGGTAAATAAAGATGGAAAGAGACCTTTAACAACCTAGAAAGATGGGTTTCCAAGTCTGCGATCAAGAAGCCAAATTTTGTCTTTGGTGGATGAAACAATCTCTGAGGTAAAAAAAAAGGTATTCCACCCTTGGTTTTGTTCAACTAATAAGGTGTTTCAAGGTAGTAAAGGCCACCATGTTCCTTAGCATGTCCAAGCATCTTCCCATCTTCCCAAATCCTTGTCCTGAAAAACAGAATAATTATGGTGAAAAACTACATTGTAAGATAAGTCTGGGTCAATTTCTGGATAGAGACAAGATTTGTGACCAGTTAAGAGACATGAAGAACATTTTTTAGAGCACTGTTTTCCACACTTCATTCATATTATTTGGTCTAAACACTTGTTTACATCATCATTTTAAATAATATATTTGTTGTGATGTTAATATGGATAATTATGTATAAGTATACTTAATTTGAATATAAACGTTTTTTATTATTGATTTGTTGATAGTATATATATATATATTATAAATGGTATGTTTTAAAACAATTAAAATTATGAATTATGTATGTTTTATAAATTTTGAAACTTTTTTTTTGTATATGCATCTTCAGTGTAGTGGCTGCTCTTGTAATCTGCAATATCAGTATAACATTTTTGAGGATGGCCGCTTCGAGCTGTGATCCACAATTAACTGCTTTGATTTATACTTTCTTAAGATGTAAATGCTGATATCAATTCCACAATTTTTTAAAATTTGACGTGTGAAGTGAATTTTTAAAGGTAACTATTAAGAATAGTACATTGGCACTGTTGTCTTAGAGAACTAATATGGACTAGGGCATCCGTCAGAGTGAGAAAAAGCTTCTTGAGGTTGATTTTATGGCATGTAATTTGTTTAGCAAACAATAATAGGTGTTCCTTTCCAGTTCATATGAAGCTTTCAAGCTTCCTATATTTAAGAAATGGCAATGTAACATGCAATGAATTGGTTTACTGCTTACTTATGTTACATCACCACTGCAGGTTTCACACATTCTGCTTTTGCTTTTGGATATGAGGCTGGTATTAACAAATGCCCCATTGATGGAAATTTGGTGCCGCCAGGTGCTCTCGTTACATTTGTTCAGAAGGGGCTACAGTACTTTGAGATGGAAGCTAACTTGAGTAATGTTAGCATTCTCTATTTTGCGTTCTTGATTCACTATCAATATAACATTCTTCCACTTGAGTTTGCTTTTTTAACCTTTCATACCCTAGGTTTCATGTTGATCACTATTTCTTTTAAGCCTGCCAGAATGATGCAGACCTGGAAGAAGATTTTTCATTCTTACAACCTTTGGATCTTATCACAAAAGATGTGCATGAACTTAGGCAAATGATAAATGATAGAAGGAAAAAACTACAGAAGGATAGAAATAAGGAATTTGAAAAGGAGCACGAAGGTGAACATGTACGGGTAAGAGAAAAGGAAAGACATGAAAGGGAGAAAGAAGTTGACAAGGACAGGGAGAATGTAGAAAATGATAAAGAGCGAGAACAGCAGCATGGTGATCAGACTGACAGAGAAATGATAACAGATCAAGAAGATAAGGTTACGGTAAAGCATGAAGTAAATGGAGCATTTGGAGGTAATCCCCTGCTCATTAGGAGTGGTTCAAAACTTTATATTGTCTTATATAAAATGTGTTTTGTTCTCTGTTGCATGTTTGGCATGTCATTTCATGTGGAATAGATGCATTATTTTTATTCATAACATGTCAATCCCATATAATTCCACAAAAGCTTTGTACCTGGGTTGCTGCCTTGGGGAACTTAAATGGATTTTTTTAAAGAAATATTATTAAAGGAGAAGAGAAAAGTCCAAAGGAGGATAATGCATCCTCAATAACAAATGCCTTGGAGCTTCAGCAATGCAAAGCTAGCAAACCTCTTTGCACGTCCAACAAAGATGCCCCTCTAAAACAATCAATAGTTGAGCACCATATGGAAGCTAAAAGAGTTACCCTATCCCAAATGAATTCTAGGGTTGGAAAAAAGTCCTTGAAAATTCTGACATTCCTGTCACAATATTGTTGCTTCTTTACGACAACGAACAACCAAAACCCCTAAACTAACAACAACAACTAAGCCTTTTCCCACTAGGTGGGGTCGGCTACATGGATCAAATGATGCCATGATGTTCTATCGTAATGTCCACAGACAAACCATTGACCTCTAAGTCACTCTTAATGGTTTCACCTATAGTTTTTCTTGGTCTCCCTCCATCTCCAGTGATTGGGCTACCCTCCATCTAATCTACTCTCCTGACTAGGGATTCCACAGGTCTTCTCTACTCACGTTGAAACCACCTAAGGCGAGTTTCTATCATCTTTTTTACAGTAGGTGTTACCACGACTCTCTAATGCAATCATTTCTATTCCTATTTTGTCTAGTATATCCACTCATCCAATCCAACATTCACATCTCTGCTACATTGAGGTTTGTCATTAACTATGGTGGCGAAAGTGGAAGAGGATAAACACCGGAAAGTACATTTTCTCCGCCTCTCCCCAAAGCCTTTCCCATCCATTACTTAACCCATAAAACCCCAACCTAACTAACACGATCATAACTCGTAAGCTTTCTCAAAATCTAGTTTATGAGCTCTAACATCATCTACCAGCTCATTAACACTGCAATTGAGCCTCATAGCTCCTTTAGGCCCACCACTAACCCACCTTATCAGGCTCTTCCCATCAGAATTTACCTCAATCCTCAAAGACTGATTGTGTAAGTTGACTGTAACGCACTCCCTTGTAGCTGAATATTAACATTGCCTTCCAAGATCACCACTAGCCATAACACCTGATCTTTAATGCCCTGATTCAGACTTCGAAAACTCCAGTGGTCTTTACCAGCCACACCACTCTTCACCAAATCAGTGAAAGATATATCCCTGATCTAGCCTGTTGCCTTCCTGGAATAAAATGTTTTGACTGTAATGTAGTGGCTTTTGAGCGATCTGCCACCAGCAGCTATGGTAAAGCTCCCCTGAAGTGGTTCCGGCCTGCACACAGACTTCCCTGAGGAAAAAATGATCGAACTCCTCCTTCCATTGCCAAATAACTCTGCCACCAGAACATAAACAACCTTTGTTGTTTCAATCCCAAAAACTAGAAAGGACTTTACCACCTTTTCCAAAACACCTAATGAAAGAGGGAGAAGCGATCAAAGTATTGTCCCTGAAGGTGGATGTTAACCAAAAAGAAGCGTCTCTGCCCAGCAGCAGATATTTTATTAAGCCACAACCACTATCTATTACCAATAGATGAAAGAATTTCCCCTTATTCTTGAGCACCAAGTCAAAACATCTGGCATACGATTTCGGCAAGTATACCTAGTCGTAAACAAGTAATACGGTGGTGAGACCGGATATCGTTCTCAGGGATCGCGGACAAGTACCACTTCTCAAATTGAACCACTATTTAGACGATCGTTTGGAAGGAAGGGAGCTCAATTAACATGCAACAAAATACACGAGTAAAATATTTTTGGGTCTTTTGGGATTTTTAACAAACACCTAGTAAGCAAAAAGAGATGTGATTAACAAATGGATAAAAGTGTTGGGGTTAGACTACACCAATCTTCCCTCAATTGCAATGAAATGGTTAATAACACAAGTCCTAATTCAATTATGACAATCAAGCCTTTTGAAATACTCAAGCCCTAATTCCTTAGGTGGAATGAGCCTAAAACCCCAAATTAAACCCTAATTCCTTAGGTGGATTAACATGAGATTTTGCATAAAGAACCAAGACTTATAAGATTGCAAGCACTTCAAGACCTATTCCTAGATTCATGAACTACTTGGTATTTGATTCATGAGCATGCCTTAGCATCAACTTTCCAATTGTCTACCAAAGCAACAAAACATTTCATGGGTGATCAAGCCAAGAAAAGCATTAAGCATGGAATCAAACACTCATAATGAAAGAGGAACTTGCATTAAAACCAAATCAAAATACAACCAAGTTCAGAAAAGCAAACATCTAACCCCAACAAGAGGGGGTTTAGCTAGACATAGTAGAGAAAGCAACAAGAGAAGATGAAATAAACAAGAAAAATGGAACAAACTCCATTAGAAATGGTGTTCCAGCTGAAGGGAGGCGTTCTTCATTCCTTTTAGGTCAAGTCTGTCGAATGGCTGCTGATGGGTGTTGCCCAAAACGGAAAAAACGCGTTTAAATACCCTATCAGAAAATGAGCCAGCGCTGGATGCTGGCTTTCTGGCGCTGAGCGCCAGCAGCACAGAAAGCTGATTTCCCACGACCTGCTAGCGCTGAACGCAGGATTCCTGGCGTCCAGCGCCAGCTTTGCTGATGCTAGCTTTCAAAAAATTCTCTTTCCAGCTCTTTCATTCTCACATAAGCTCCACTTCCTTGATCAATTCCACTTCTCTTCAAGCTTTTCCACAATTATTGGATCCTAAAATGATAGGAAAACATACCTAAGTTAGATCGCAATAAAAGGGAACAAAACAACTAAAAATTAACCTTAACTACAAGAATTATTAAAAATACCCACAACAACTAACAAAGACTCAATTAACTAAAAATGGGGACAAAACAAAGATAAAGCCATGCAATTGGGAGTAAAATCCACTCAAGAAAGGCATAATTACTCTGCCCAGCAGCAGATATTTTATTAAGCCACAACCACTATCTATTACCTATAGATGAAAGAATTTCCCCTTATTCTTGAGCACCAAGTCAAAGCATCTGGCATAAATAGCAATCACTTTAACACTTCTATTTAAGAAACGGTACATCTCAATAGAAATCAGAGATAAAAAAGAACAGAATCGGCAACCACTTGTGCAGCCTTAAGATTAGAAATGACCTCTTTCAGATCCTTTTTTCTATCAATTTGTTTTGGATCTGCCAATGAAATCACTGATTGTAGTTGTAGTGTTATGTTTCAATTAATATTCTTCCTTCAATTAGGGATGAAAACTTTTCATTCGGTTTAATAGGGCCAGACCCAATGGACATATCTACAACATCAACATCTCAGCCATTTGAAATTCCTAGTTCAGATGTGACAATTTTGGAAGGGCATACAACAGAGGTTAAGTATATCAACAATGTTTTTTTTTTTTTTTTGTCACAATTTTTTTTCTTCTTTTCTTCATCGACTGTTTTTTTTTGTTGTTGTTGTGAAACTCATAATTGGTCTGTTTACCATCCACATAGGTGTGTGCTTGTGCATGGAGTCCTACAGGATCTCTTCTTGCATCAGGGTAGGTATCACCATGAACGATTTATCTTTGCATAAGAATATACATTAACACATGTATACCTGTTTGCTAAATGTACATAATATTGCGCATCTTGGATTTCCATTTGTTATACATCCAATATGTTTGACTTCCGTTTTTGATGGAGTGAAGCTAACTGCATTTAGTTATCATGTTTTTTTTGTATTCAGTTTCTGAAAACGCAACTCAGGTTTTTTAAAAAACCAGAAAATTAATCAATTGTGAAATGTTTTCCAAAGCTGGTATTTCTGGAACAACTGTTTTCACCGTGATCTATGGAAATTATAATTCATAATAACAATATTGTAGATAATGGCTGCTGCTAAATCCTTTTCCTCTGTTGGTAGATTTTAGAGAACCTTTCAAATGATTTAATGGAATCCCATTACTCACGGGTGACATCCAAATACTCATGCTTCACTGGCATTGAAATAAATAGCCACAAATCTCTCTCTCTCTCTCTCTCTCTCTCTCTCCAGTTTTCCATTTTCGTTACCTTCTTACCTTGCTCTTTCTTGGCCATTTGGCCCTTTTAAAAGATCTAGATACAAAAGCAGGTTTTATTTTTCTGTCTCTCACTCAAACATAAGTCACTTATGGGTCATGTGTGATTTATAATGTATATGGTTGAGGAGTTGGTTAAACTACGACACATACTTGAGTGTCATGAGTGATATGAATCATGCAATTTATTCGTGTGTGAAACTAATGGAAATTTACAATAGGTGGAGGCAGTAGCACAAGTTTTTTATTTTTCCTGAGTGGTTTGCTTTATGATATTTCTAATGTTATATTTCTTTTTCCAAATAAATTTTGTGCTCTTTTCTAAAAAGTTCCAAAAATAAATTTTTTATGAAGCTTTTTTTTTTTAAGTAACTTACTCAGGGAGTTGAAAACTGTTTTGTAGAGACAAATGAACTTGAACAGGACTACAAGGCCTAAAATTTTATAAGTAATAAAGTTCTGAAGATATGTGTTGATGTTAAGGGGCATGATAGTATGAATTCTGACTCGACGTATCCTTGTTGTCCTATTTTATTATAACTTACGTAGAAGTTTTGTTAGATGCAATCCCATGCATTGTCTGTACATTTTATTAAGCCGTTCTCATATTGGGTAAAAAAAGGGTCTGCCAGGTGCACGGAGGCTCCCACCTAGCGGGGTCTGCTGAGGGTAGATGTACATAATCTGACCCCTGCAAGTGGAGCCTTCAGGTCACAAGACTGCAACCTTACTGTTTTGCCAAGGCTCGTTCCCTCAAATGAGCGCCATTCTCATATTGGGTAATTCTAAAATACATGTGTGAAGAAACTGGAAGAGATAAAGAAAATTTTGAGAAACAACTTTATTGCCAGAAACTTTCCTTTTTATAAAATAAAAAGTGAATAGAGTCAAGATGCCAGTATTATCTCATTTCTTTTTGGGTTCTAAAATCTAAAACACTTCTAAAGATTACCTTTTATTTTCTTTTATTCAATTTTGTTATTTTGGAAATGGGATCTTGATAGATGGCTTATAATATTCTTACATTTTACAATCATCATTTCCACTTTTAGGTCTGGGGATTCAACAGCTCGTATTTGGACAATAGCGGAAGGGAGACGTAAAACAGGTTCACAGAGTGGTCCTTTGAATGTGGTGGTGTTGAAGCATGTTAGGGGTAAAACAAATGAAAAGAATAAAGATGTCACTACACTTGATTGGAATGTGAGTTTATTTGCATATTATGATTTAAATCCAAGATAACTACTGATCTTATGTTGGAATCCACAGCTATTATTTGGGCTATGCTATAAACTGCCATACATAAATTATTTATTAAATAATTAGAAGCAGATTCTTTTTTTGTTCGAGTTTAAACAGTTGTAAATTCTAACAGTATATATCGTATGCTATAGCACAAAACAGCACAATGTGTAGTCATATTTTTGTGTTATGTGGTCCTTGCTCTCCTTTTGCTTCACACCGTTTTCAGACACATTCAAATGATTGTCTCGAGAACTTTTTTACTTTCATTTTTGTAGTGCAAGCAACCTTTCTTGCTTTCCCTATTTTGTTGCTGCCCTTTAGCCAGCAATCCAGGTGTCTATTGTGCCTATGAAGCATGATTGAAAATTGTCTATGCTCTGAATTACTTCATGAGACACAAGCCAGATATATGTGTGTGTGTCGTTTTTTTTTTGATGGGCAAATGTTAGATTGTTAGTATATGTTATGTTAGTGGGGGGAGGTGAACATACCTCCACCTTATCACTCCAAACTTATCTCCCTCCCCCTAAGCCACCAAGCCTGATATATGTGTGTGTGTGTGTCTATATATATATATATAAATTCTTAGGACATTCTTCTGTGAAGGCATGCAGAGTGTGCTTTAATCTTTTATCATAAATCTCTTCCTTCTGCGTTTTCTCTTTGAACTACTGAAAAAATGATATCTTCTTTCTGATGCTAGTTGTATGCTTCTACATGGAAACTAGTTAAATGTAGCTGTATGAGTGACTATTTCTATCCTAAAGCTCCGTATGAACCTATTTATTTCTTTTAGTTGTTCTTTTCTTCTTTCCTCTCAAATAAAATCTCTTAAAACAAGATTAAAGTACTGCAATCTCTTCTATATTTTTCTGATTTTCCTCGACATGATCTCTATTTTTTTAATACCTACACCAGCTTCCATTGAGTAGGGGAACTTTGTGAAAAAATCATGACAATCAGTGGAGTATTGTTAAGGTTTACATGGCATATTTTGTATGTTTCATGGCAGGGTTGTGTAGGTTATGAAAACAGGAGATGCGTGAAAAACCAAGAAAATAAAGGGGAAGCTGAAAATCTTTTGCTTAAAATATTTTTTTCTATTGTTTTCTAAAAATTATTTTAGGTAATATTCTTTTTTTAATATGCCAGGTTATTATTCCTGTGATGTTAATAATGTAAAATCTAGGTTATTTATATTTATATGTAATATATTCCTACGCTTTATACCATATGGAAAGTTCACTCTGGCAGCTGTTGTACAGGGGGAGGGGACACTTCTTGCAACTGGTTCATATGATGGGCAAGCAAGAATTTGGACCAGTAATGGTAGGGCATTTTTCTCTTTACTTGGATTCTGCAATAACCTTTACAGGATTTTATGTGGTGGGATGAAACGATCTAAAAAGATGCCTTGTTCTTAATTTTTGGTATGATATTTCTGTTTGCTATTATCTTGTTGGGTTGGGTGAGAATTTTTAGCCATCTTGGAAGCCTAAGGAAGGTCAAGTGACCTGATGGGATCAACACTGACTTTGGCTTCTTGTTTGCTCGTGGATAATCCTAATAAGAATGGAAGAACTAAATTATTATATTTGTGACAAGCTATCTTTCTCTGTCTACGTTGCTGTTTGTTTTACTGCAAGTAGCAGCTTGTGCTTAGTGGGCTTATATTTGAAGTTGTTTGCGGATGTGGATAGGATAATAGGAACTGTAGCTAATTTATGTTTAGGTTGAATTTTCTGTAACCATTGATATAAAATTCTTCCAGATTTTAGGCTATGTTCTCGGGTCTCCCACAAAAAGTACAATTGTTTCAAATAATGCCACCCAGCAGATCGAAGTATCCAAACCCTTGCCCCCCTTTTCTTCGGTTTAGGTGCCATATAAAAGTGAAACTGGGAAAAAGGATAAGTATTCATTTGCATTCAAATCTCTCTTCTTTTTTAAGATTATTGGAAGAACATTTAAATTTTTTCATTTGCACTCTAGTCTTGGTAGGTATGTTTGTCTTCGTTCTTGACTGTGTATACATTCTTGTCATTTTTCCATAATACATTTTATCTGTCAGTTTGTTATTCTATCTCCCGTCCTTGATGGATGGAATCATTGTTTAGAAACTGAAATGGTATGTGCTTATTACTGATGTACTTCAGGTGTTGATGTTTATTATTTATTATTGTCAAGTGGCTCTTACACTATGATTGAAGGAGAATAAAGGAGAAGGGGGATGGGATTGGGAAGGGAGTAGATACTCATGTTAGTGTTTACTTGAGATGGTGAATGGAAATGGTGAAGAATCATTCCCCTCCATATTGAAATGGAGGCAGACAAAAAATTTTGTTTTATGATAAATGAGGCAAAGGAAAAAAATTTTAAAAGAAAAACAAACAAACAAGCAAAAGAAAGTGAATTTTCTATTATGTCTTACCTTGCTATACATACGATTACGAACAAGGGGAAGGTAAATACCTTCCCTTCTCCTTCTCATTCCCCTTTAAACAGTCAATTCTAGCATGGTCAGATTGTAATATTTCTGGTAAAAGAGTTCATGATGTATGCTTGTTTCCAAAAGTTGCAATGCATCTTTGTGCATGCGTTGATATGGGATAAGAGCATTTAGTTGGGGATAGTTTTCACTGGGTTAATAATATGAGTAATGATACTCCCACAACCAATTTGTTTATAAAAAATCACAATTGTTTCTGTGGGTTATTGATTTAGTAAACAGTTAAACATATAACGGCTTACTGACAATTGTGATTTTCCGTAGCCAAAATCGTTGAGAGCAATGTCACTTTACTAGTATAATTTTTTTTAATCAGAAAATTAATTTAATGAACATCAAATGACTTTGGGTGATAAAGATATTGTACTTTTGTCTTAACAATTTTAGTTTATGGTTGCCTGCATATGCACTAATGCACCTTTTATTATGTGTGCATCTCTATCTCTATATTGTGAGAGTACCCTCGGTGGCTATATTTGTTTCTGATATCTGTTGGTGCATTCATCATATTTGTAAATATTTTTTTACTTATTTCTTTATGCAGGCTCTGGGTAAATTTGAATTTGCTTTCAGGGCTTAAAACAATATATTTGTTTTGATCATGCGATGGTATCTTTGACCAGGTGAACTGAGGAGTACATTAAGCAAACACAAAGGACCCATATTCTCTCTCAAGTGGAATAAGAAAGGCGATTATCTTGTTACTGGAAGTTTTGATAAAACTGCAATTGTGTGGGATGTGAAGACAGAGGAATGGAAACAGCAATTTGAATTTCATTCGGGTGCAAATTTTGAATATATGAGAATTCTATATAATGAACTTTTGATGAGAATATTCTTAATCATGATTTGGATTAATTGTTTATTGTGGGCTTGATATGTTGTTTAGGTCCAACACTTGATGTTGATTGGCGCAACAATGTGTCTTTTGCCACAAGTTCTTCTGACACAATGATTTATGTTTGCAAGATTGGTGAAAACCGCCCTATAAAAACTTTTGCTGGACACCAGGTGTGTACATTAGACTGTATTTTGCAGCACTGTGCTATACACTGATACTTAAAACTCTGAAATTGTATGCTATTGGTCGGAAGAAGGGTTCATCCTGATTTTCTTGATTAGAAAATGGCTGGAAACTTTAATTATATGGATTGGTGCATAACCTTGGGCTGCCTCTTTCAAGATGATTCCTGACTTTCTGAGTTGCTGTAATATTTAGGTGTATTTCTGATAAGCACCCAAGCACTTGGGGAACCTTCCCCTAAAAGCTAGCTACCAAGCCAAGTACTCCACCGAGCATCCCATACTACTCAATGTGGGACTTAGGCACCCCATAATATCCTAGTCCCTATCAATTTCTTACAAAAATTACCAGCAGTACATGAATTCATTCGGTAGAAAATCCATGTAGCCAACCTCACCTAGTGGGAAAAGGCTTTGTTTTTGTTGTAATTTGCTTTGATAAAGTAAAATCCCGCTACCCACAAAGTGTGGTCCAAGTGGCTAGTAGCTTGGGCCTTTTAACAATATGTCCAGGGTTCGAAGGTGATGGGAATAGAGCTGTATTTGTGGGTAGAGGAGTTGCCCCTTAACTGGTACTCTACATCCTCGGAGGATTAGTCCTACGGCTTCCGGCTGTGGGGATACCCTAGGTTCCATCCGGGACCTAAAAAAAAGTAAAATCCCGCTTAACTAGTTTATAGGCTCCGCACGTTTGCATTTTATATCATAGTTGATTGAGGTTGAAGGTCCAGAGATCTGAATTGTTGCTCTTGAGTGTACAGAAAGCTATAGGTTGAGATATTTCACTGATTGGATTAGTTTTTCTGTCCGCTAATGACCTTAGTGCAATTTCAGAACGAAGTTAATTGTGTCAAATGGGATCCCACAGGATCATTGCTGGCCTCCTGTTCCGATGATAAGACTGCAAAGGTATAATATTTGCCAACCTATTAACTGATCTTATCTATGTTATCATTCCATAATAGTTTTTTTTTTTTTTTTGCTGGTAGCCTAGTTCTGGCTTTTGCAATCAGATTTTATCTTATTAAGTTATTTTTAAGCAGAGTTATGAAGATATTTGTGAAATTACTATGTGTACATTTGATATTTCTTGCTTTGAATTGAATACATGATTGTTTTGCAGATATGGAATATGAAACAAGATAAGTATCTTCATGATTTAAGGGAGCATTCCAAGGTACCCTGAGTTTTGAATGTTCTCCAATGCCAGTTCTTGCTTCTGTGTTTGCATTTGAATTTCTTAAACATTCTGCATGCTGTTGGGAAAACTAAACAATTGCTTTGTAGGAGATATACACTATCAGATGGAGTCCCACTGGTCTTGGTACGATTAATCCTAATCAAAAATTGGTATTAGCTAGGTAAGTTAATTACTTGGTGAAATTAGGTTCATTAATCTTGATTTACGTATATGCATTTATTTATGATTTGATTTCTCGAAATTTAGAATTTTGTTTACTCGGTTTCCTGGCACTTGAATATTAGTTGATAGGTCACCACTGCATTTCTTAGACTGAAATTGATAATGTTGCGAGTGGCCTTGCAGTGCTAAAATATGTAGAATGAAGTGCTACCTTTGGGGTTACTGATTCCAATTGATTATAATTGCCTGGGCAAAGTTTTATGCTGTTTGACTTTTTTATGGACTGCCCTTCCATGTTAGTTTTTTTTTTTTTAGTTAAATGGGTATTATTAAACTGTATAGAATATATTCTAGTGCAGTGGAGTTTCTGTGAAATTAATGTTTAAGTTTTCTTTCATAAAAGAAAAAAATGTTAAGTTTTCAACGTTTGGTAAAATATTGTTGTCTTATGGTTTCATTAGGATGACCGTTGACTGATACCGGCATGCTTTTATGTTGGGTACTATTGGAAAAGTTTGTTTTCATGTTAAAAACTACGTGGTCATCTTTTTGTGCAGTGCTTCATTTGACTCAACTGTAAAGCTATGGGATGTGGAACTTGGGAAACTTATTTGCAGCTTGAATGGACACAGGTACTGTTTTTTCTTATAGCTTTGGTGTTTTAATATCTGATGGTCTTTATAGCTTTGGTTTGTTTATATGCGAGGGTAGTTTGAGATTCTCAACGACTGTCTTACTGTTTCAAAGTTGTAGACCAATGAGGCTGATATCACAACATGAAGTCTTAACCTTATATTTGTGATTTCACAAATGCTGTAGACCTTTATGCAACCGTGTTAAGTTCCTAAGTTATAGTTTAGCTGGTAAAAATTATATACTCCTGGAAAATGGTTTTTCTTGTGGAAAAAATATCAGGCACAGTAAAAGGAGGCTGGCAGGTTCCGTTTTCTTTGAATGTTAATTAATTCCTTTATTTTCTGACATTTTTATTTGGTCCTACAGGGATCCCGTTTATTCTGTTGCATTCAGTCCCAATGGCGAGTACTTAGCCAGTGGGTCTCTTGACAAATCCATACACATATGGTCATTGAAGGAAGGCAAGATCGTGAAAACGTACAATGGCAATGGGGGCATTTTTGAGGTCTGTTGGAATAAGGAGGGTGACAAGATTGCTGCTTGTTTTAATAATAATATAGTTTCCATTTTGGATTTCAGAATGTAAAGATCCTGGGTAATTGTTCTGGCTAGTAAATTAACTTTTCCCTTTAGATAGATTGGTGGAAGTGTAATTTGGGTTGGTAGGTTTCCCATTTTAACCATAGTTATAGGCAGTACATTGTTCTTGGAACTCGTAGTTTATTTCTATAAATCAAAAGTATAAGTAATTTGTAGTGCATTCTTAATAAACAAGAATATATATTTAGTTGGACAATATCCTGTATAATAATCATCGCTTTACCTGTATAATTATGGTGTGTTAGATGGCGAGGGGGGTCGGGGGTTGGGGGACGTTTTTTAGGTAAATCATCATGTTTTAGTTTTATAAATAAAAGATTAGGAATTAAATGGTAGTGACGAAAAACATCAATTAGATTTATTTTGTTACGTGATTCCACCCTTTTGTGTGAGACAGCATTACCAGTTTAGACTTTGAGCAACATTACTTGGTACGGATAATAAATGGGAGAATGGATCTTCTTTCCTTTGTAATTCATTCTTAATTTACTAAAGTGTGGTCAGGACTGGACATTGGTTGATATTTGAGTAACACTTGTAGGTTCAAGTAACTTGTAAATATAAAAATAGAAGGTCAGACATCAATTTATTCTCATCAATTTTATGCAACTCTTGATCGGATAACTGCAGGTACAATGAAGTTGTCAGTAACAGCAACCACTCTGGTGCTTCTTTCATAAGAAAGGAAATTTTATTTTATAGACAACAATAAATTAAGTTCACCAGTAATCCCCACATGAACATGAACCGTTCTCAAAGTGGTGGAACCGATTCCGGTCTCTCATTATAATTCTACGTCCAGTGATCTTAGATAACATCTTCATCACAGCATGACAATCCAAACACACCCGAAGGTTCTTTACAATCTTGATTGTAGTTCCAGGACGAGTACTAATGAGCCCAAATGCTAAGGCAAGTTTCTCACTGTGAACTTCCAATGACAGCTCCTTTTGTTTCTCCCCTAAATCATGTAAAACAACATCTGTCTTTGGGGTATAACCATTGGTCTTTAGCCAACAATTTATCTCCTCCAACATATAATATATATCTTTGCTCTTTGGGTGTCTTAAATCACCAGCAACAAACTCATGCACCTTGTTGTTAACTTCTATTAAACTACAACCAGGTTCCTTTTCAACTCCACTGTCTTTCATCAATGATCTCACCTTAGCCACACCAACCCAGTTGCCAGCAAGAGCATATATGTTAGAAAGAAGAACATAAGTCCCTGAACTAGCTAAATTATGGTTAAGAAGAAACTCTGCAATTTCCTCTCCTAGAGAAACACTGTTATGGAGTCTACAAGCCCAGAGTAAAGTTCCCCACAGGACAGGATCAGGGTCAATCTTCATGTTCCTGACAAGGTCATAAGCTTCTTGAAGATGCCCTGCACGGCCAAGAAGATTCACCATGCATCCGAAGTGCTCAATCTTTGGTTCCAACCTGTAACAGTTCTTCATCAAATTGAAAATTTCCCATCCTTTGGATACTAAACCAGAATGGCCACATGCAGTCAAAACAGCAATAAAGGTAATATCAGTGGGTTTGATTCCCATGCTGCACATCTCATAAAACAACTTCAAAGCTGCTTCACTAAATCCTTGAATGGCATATCCCATAATCATTGAATTCCAAGCCACCACATCCCTACCCTCAATCTGATCGAAAACTTCACGCGCATCATCCAAGCTACCGCACTTGCAGTACATATCAATCAAAGCAGTACCCACATGAACATTGATTCGAACACCATTGTTCTCAATGTAAGAATGAACCCATCTACCACACTCCAGAGCACCAAGCTGCCCACAAGAAGAGAGCACAGACAACACAGTGATTTCATTAGGCTTAACCCTTTTCCTCAACATTTTCCTAAACAACAACAAAGACTCATTTGGAAACCCATGCTGAGCATACCCATCAATCATCACATTCCAACACACCACATCCCTCTCATCATCCTCCATCTCCTCGAACAACACACGGAGCCTCACGGATGCCCCCGTGCTTCGCATAACAAGTAAGCATAGCCGTCAAAGAAACCAAACTCTTCTCAGGCATTTTATCAAACACCTTCTCCGCAGAAACAACATCACCCCCTCTAGCATACCCGTCAACCAGTCCTGTGGCAACATACAAATCCGAACCGAACCCGAATTTGATTACGTGGCAGTGAATGGCTCTAAGGGGTTCAAAGGGGCATCCTTTGAGGACAGAGGAAAAGGTGAATGCATTGGGTATGACACTTTGGGTCAGCATTTGAACATAATAGGCAAAAGCTTGGTGTGAGAGACCGTAAAGGTTGTGGCTTTGGATAATAAGGGTCCATAGGAAGACGTTGGGGTTGTGGGTTTGGTTGAAGAGAGTGACGGAGTGGTGGAGGTGGTTGAATGAGGAGTAGGAGCGTTGGAGCTTGAAGTTGAGGATAGGGTGGTGGTGGAGGCCACGGCGGAGAAGGGCGGCGTGGATTTGGAGAAGGCGGTTTATGGATTTGGTGTTGTCTATTAGGGTGGCGAGGCTGTCTGCCGGAGGGAAATGAACGGTGGTTGGTGCAGCGGCGATCGAGGTGGTTGAGGAGGGTGAATGGTTGGTTGAGAAGAGGGGTGAGGGTGGTGTGGTGAAAAGAGTGGTTAAGGGCATCCTTGTTTTTACCGGTTTTTCAAATATCTGCCGCTCTAATTTATACGCATAATAAAAATTAAAAAATGACTCAAAGGCAGCAGAATTATTTGATTTATTATTTCAACTGTTGATTTTGGACTACTTCTTAAACACTGATAATTAATTTTCTATCCAAAATATACATACTTTTGTAGATGCAATTGGTATTTACGGGAAGTGTAAAAAAAAAAAAAATACATGAGAAAACTACAAAATCATTTTAAATTTTTCTCTCATATTCACCCAAATCAAGCAAAATGTAAGAGTTGAAATTATATGCTTGGCAGTAAATTTGAAATTACCAAATCATGACTCTAAGGAATTTAAAATTAGTTGCATAAATTATTTTAATTTGTTGGCAGTGGATTGACCCGCAAACTCGCCATTAATTTGAATAGTTAATTTCTTAAGGTTTAGTTAATAGGTAGGTTCTTGAATTATGATAAATTTTAAAAAGGTTTTTTTATTTTAAAATTTTACAATCGGGTCTCAAAACACATAAAAAATTTATGATTAGATCCTTCGTACACTTTTCCATTAAAGTTTTGTTAGGACTTCAAAAAGTAGAAGTACCTATTTGAATTTTCCTAAAAAATATAGGGATATATTTGAGTTTTTTGAAAAGTTAAAGAACCCACATATGACGAGTGAATAGATTACTTAACGAAATCCTAACGAAAAGATGGATAGGGGCTCAGATTATAAATTTTTTATATGTTCAGAGACTCAATTACTTTACAAGTTTTGAAAATAAAAACTTTTTAAAATTTAGAAACATACAAATTAATTTAACCTTTTTTTATTCACTTTTAAAATCGGGTCAACCTGCCTACCCATCTCTAAGGCTTTGTTTGGAAGTTTCAAGCGGATTAAGTAGAGTGGTTAATAATGGAGTGATTAATAATGAAGTGATTAAAGAACATATCACTCCATTGTTTGAAAGTTAAAGTTTAACGAAGGAATGTAAGAAAATTTCAAACTCTCCAAAAAAAAATGGGAGGTTTTGGATGGAGTGAAGTTGTTAATAATGGAATGATTAAAGGATATATCACTCCATTGTTTGAAAGTTAAAGTTTAACGAAGGAATGTAAGAAAATCTAAACCCTCCAAAAAAAATGGGAGGTTTTGGATGGAGTGGAGTGATTTGGATTATCATCTCAACCATCCAACTCCATTAATAGAGAAACTCCCAAAATGGATTAATGGATTTCTGCCAATCCAATCCATTACTAACCATATGGTCCATCCTTCCAAAGATAACCTAAAGGGCTCTCCAAAGTCCAAACACTATACTGCTGGACTGTCGTTTAGGTTCATCCAACCGAATAAACCGTTACCACGAGTTAGTGACAGTTGCTGTTCGTCCCTCTCAGCTCCACAGATTCACAGCAATGCCTTCCCGCTGACGAGGTCCTTGTTCTTCGCTGGCAGAACAATATCAAGCCGTCATCTCCCCAACTTATCTCGCCGCCTCCTCATTACACTACCTCTTATCTTACGCAACGAACTTAACCACTTCCCCCTCTAATTATTATTCCATTTTTTGGAAGGACAATGGGAGTCGAACCACTGGTATGCACCCACTCGTATTGCCACTGCACAGTGCCGTCACCGGCATTCACCTTAACTCCCACATTTCTGTGGAATCGCGCTTGCTGCTTCGAGTTGTCTCAGGCTACCTTTTACTTCCTACTTCTCTTCGTATATCAGTTTTTATGGTGAGGCTATTATAACTTGCGCTTTATGATTGATTTTTATTATTATTTTTTCAAATTTGTCACAATATTTTTCTTTACGCTTGGCTTAAGCTCTGTTAGAGAAATAGGGAAGATCGATGGCTATGCCGTGGATGACCCACTGTCTTAAAGCAATCTGACAATCCGATTTGCTTCTCAAGATTAACACAGCATACTCTTAAATTTATGCACTCAAGGTTAAGAGCAATGGAGGTTACACAGTTCAATTGCTCTTGCTATCTTAATATTTTCTTATGGTATTCTCGTCAAAAAAATATCTCAATGATAAAAAGCTCTCTTCTAAGTGTAAACTAACGTTGTTATTATCCCCCGAAAAAGAAAGACCAAAGACTTTTCTATTTGCCTTGCCGGGGAACGTTACAGCCAAACACCAAAACCTTTCAGAAAATGACCAAATTAAAATATAATAAAATCCAAATAAATGGCCATAAAACTGAATGTTACAAATTAATATTCACCCATTTTTAATGAAAAACGTGATAAAAAATATAAGCCTAATTATGAGGCTTGTAATTCAAACATTAAAACAAATTATTATTAATAATTTTAATTCTAATTAATTATTGCCATTATACTAACAAGCTCATGGTTTCAAAACCATTCTTTGTTGATTTTTATATTTCAAACTTAGATTCTTTTTCATGACTATTTTGCTTGAAGTTGAACTGATGAATAACCGACCGAGTTTTGAAATTGCATCTTATTTGTTTGGTTGGATGTCCTTTTGTAGTGCATTGATTTTGTCACTGCAACATTCTAAAGAAGCATTGAATCTACCACAAATCACTTTTCTTATGCTCCTTGTCTTTGCACCAGACACTTCTTTTTCAAAGTAGCTTGCTTAGGACCTCCAACATTGTATTTGTAGTTTTACTGTTGGCCATTGCCTGGTTTCCATGAGTCTCGTTTGTTATTTGAAGCTCACAGTGGATTTTCCTTTCCTTGAAAAGAATGGGGGTTAACCGTGAAGAGTTAAGGGGACTACATCACTCCCTTTAAGTTTTTCTTCCTCAATCACACATTTGACAGTAAAGTCATTAATAATTCATTTCTCACCAACGGTATCATGTGCTTTCAGCTTAATCTGGATGTGAAATATCTTCATGATAAATTCCCGTTATCCTTATTGTTATCATACCTAATGTCAGTTATAGGATACTGCTTGATTCCTAGAGCACTAGGGAATTCTGTACTCTGTAGCACTTTAAGGTAAGCCAGTCACTAGGTGTCCAGAGATGTCCTCACATAGGGACGAAACTACATGTACCTTGGGAGGGGTCTTGGCCCCTGCTGCCGAAAAATTAGTTGTTAAGACGACGGTCTCGAAAAGAGTTTTCCGTACATATATAATATGTCCAAAAATTCCATCTGGGTAAAAAGTTATAACCGCTCAAAGATTTGTTGATTGTTTGGGATTTCAGTTACTTATTATGTCCAAAAAGTCATCAAAAGCACGCACCCGGATGTGTGTTAAACCTAGTGTTGGTTGCAAGTGTCGAGGGATAATGGTCTATTTGGATTGCTAGATTATCATGTATATTGATAGATTACGAATGTGATTAAAGTTGTGAAACAAATAATTATGAGCATTTTATATAAAACTCGGTATGTATATATACATTGAATAAACTTAATTTTGTTATTTGGCCCCTCCTATCATATTAATATTAGTGTGGTTCCGTCCCTCATAATGTCAATGAGACTGAGTTGGTTAGATCTCTCCCACTTAGCTGTAAGTTCTTTTTGTTCACATAATCACATGTACTTCCCTCATTGATCTCAGGCTTATTTTAACGCAATGCCAATTCAAGATCAATAATTCCTGAATATAAACTTAGGTCATGCTTCCATTTGTATAATTCGATCTACTCAAAATATCAATTAATGCAGAACAAATTTTCACCAAAAATAAAAATAAAAAATGGTACCTATTAAGACAACATGAATGTATTAGAATAAATACTAGTTCCATGAACATTTTTTCCGTGGAAAAGGTAGCTGTTAAATCAACCTATGTTTTTCTGTTTATACTAATGCATTCATGTTTTGTCTTATTAATTACCCTTTTTCTGTGAACAAAAGTTCTACATCCACTGATATTATTGGGAAAAACCCAAGTCCCATATTGACTAAAGAGTATTTAATGAGAACTTATAAGTAGTGGACAATCCTCATCCTATGAACTAGCTATTGAGATTGAGTTAGGCTCAAAATCTAATATGGTATCAGAGTTATCCTAGATTCATTGTAGGATCATATAATAACAAATGGAAGCAAGGCTTAACGTTCTTTTAGGAATGACTGAGTTTAATATGATAGTGTGAAAATAAGCCCAATGTTGATGAGGAAAACACAACTAAACAGAAAAGCTTTTAGCTAAGTGGGAGATATTCAACTTTGTTTGATTGACATTAGGAGGACCCTTTGAACAACTACTGATTGGTTTTCTTGAAACCACAAGTGCTAAAAAGTAAATAATTCCTTATCAATTACCTAATTAATAAAATTAAGTTCCTTTTGCCACTTGTCATCCTCCCATTCAATATTTTCCCGCTCAGTTGTTTTTTTCCCTTGTAAAAGAGCATTTTTTGTTTTTATTATACATTGTTGTTCACTCATCGAAAAAGTCCTCTACGTATGCGCGCTCTTCATTTCTCATAATTTTTCAAATTTCAAAATCACACAGTGCCATCTCTCTCTTCTGGTCTCTCTTTCTTTCTCTTCTCCCTCATTCTCGTCCTCACACTTTTTTTTTGCTCACTGCCTCTTCTCCCTCACCCACAGTTGATCCACCTCTATTGTGTTGTGCTTGTGCGGTCATTTCTCCCCCTTTCCCTTTCTTCTATTTCCTTTGAACCGGCAGATCTCTCCCTTTCCATTACTTTTGTTTCCTTCGATTTCATTATTTTCTTTGGAACCGTAGCAGAGGTTTACTTCTCTTTTCTTTTCTCCTTATCGTGCTCCTTGCCCACACCCTGGTGGATTTGGAATTGAAGTTCGGTTCTTTAGGTATGTGAGATTTTTTTTCTTTCTTTAATTTCTACGTGTTATGTGCTCTGAGTATGTGTTTCAGATAGTGAAGTTAATTTCTTTACGGGTTGATGGTAGAATGAGAAAGGAGTGAAGTTAATAAAGGTGAATTCTTTGTCACTTGGTTGTGTGTTAGCAGTTAGCTTCCCCTTTGTGATTTCACTTTGGTCCATACATTGCTCATTGTCTCTCTGCATTTTATTTCATTTATTATTCAATCTGTTGTACAACTTTTCTGGATTTTCTCATCTTGAGTTATGTTAAGTCACCTCAGTCAGGTGCTATCAATTTGTCACATTAAAATCAATTGAAAGAAGAAAGCTATGCATTGGTGTGAAAGGATTTCTTAGAGCTTTATTCTGTTTTGTTAGCTAATAGATTTTCTTTCTCATGAATTCTTATTATGATATTGGGATTGGCTTCTCGTGATCAGTTTTCTACTCTGCATTTGGCTCACATAAGACTGCCACTGCTATATTTTCTCTTTGTCTTTGGAAGTTTGATTTTTCAAATATAATCCAGTTGTGCAGCAGAAAAACAAAGCTATAGTATTCAGTGGACTTTTTCAAAGACAACAAGGTGGTAGTCTGGAGGTGAGAAATTATGCAGCTGAAAAAAAAAAAAACTTTAGAAAACTATCTGATCTGAAACCTATCTAACAAATCAAACACAACTTGATAATTGTATTCATTTATTTTATGAATTTTGATAGTCTCATGTGCATTTGCGAGTGTATGATCTGCCCTTTTATTGATTCATGTCATTTTACTACTTCATTCAGCGGATTGATTTCCTATGTGGTAGTAGGGTATATATTTGTTAGATTTTGTGATTTTATAGTTGAAATCACTAGCCAAGAAAGATGGCAGTGCAGCACCTTATGGATGGAAGCATATACTGTGATTTAACCTCTATTTTTTTCTTCTTCTCAAATTCATTATTCACAAATTTCTTTGGACAATAGCTGCTCTTTCCACATCAAATAGTTCTTAAATTCATTATTCAAATCTTCTTTGTCTTTGGATACACTTTCTTCTTTTTGAGATATACTTCCATCCTTACTTTACAATATTCACGGTGTTTGGTGCTACTAGAATGAGTATTTGTGATTTCAATTACAAGTGACATAAATGGAAAAAAAAAAAAAAACATTGAATATACATACTCATTTTCTAAGATTTAGTACTTAAATGGTGGTATTATGATGAACTTAGATTATTAACGAATTTTACATTATCCCTGATATGTGTTTTTTTAATATGATATACATGATAACTTTTTAATTCTCTTTACAATTTGTTTATGAAGAACCAAGTGTTTGCTCCTACAGGAAGCAGCTTGCAGAATCCTTAAACATGAATATGATCAGAATTCTTGCTTTCAAGAACAAGCCACCTGTGCCAGTTGCAAAGGTAAGAGTTTGATTTTGTTGTTTGCAGTCACCTTTAGTTGTTGAGTTTGTCACCCTGATCATAGTCTGTGGGTTAAAAAGTAAAAGAGTATAGTTCATTTTACTTTACTTTTTTATTATTTTATAGATAAAATGTGATTATAAGATGTGGTTTACGATTCATTTGGAGATTTTTTATTTCAATAGCTTTTCAGTTGTTGGTAGGTGAAGCTATTCTCCACTAATATGCATTATAAGATTTATGATCCATGATGATTTGAGTCATATTTATTAGTTTAAGATTCAGTTTCACATACCTTCAACTTCTTAGCATTATATAATAGCTTATTGACATATGTTTACTAGCTCTATTCTGCGATACAGACACCTACTTATTTGACTTGAATATCCAGAGCAGAAGTATATACACTTGAGTTATTAAGAGTTTAAACGTTTAATATTCTAGCCTCTAGGATGATCACATTTGTTGCAATGGAGCACCAAATGAGTGCAGCTCCCTTTTTTTTCATATAAAACACTTTCTTCGATAAAGGTAGTTTAGTTCTTTGAATTTTACAAACTAAAATGGGAAAATGAAGGTATGCTATATATCCAAAAACACATCAAAGCCAACTTGCTTTTAACATTGAGCTCCCCCTTTCACTCTTGGCTTTCTTCTCTTGCGTTGCTTGGCTTAATGATGCTGGCAAGTATGGTATTGTATTTCTCTCCTCATTTTCATCATCATATTTTCATAATTTTTCCTCATTTTTTATGCACTTATAAGTGAGATGTATAACTATAAGTGACTAATAGCTTCCCTTTAGTTTTCTGACTTTGTTATTTGATTCCATCATCCTATTAAACTGAGATGTATAAGTGACTAATAGCTTCACTAGGCTAATAAAATACATTTTCTTTATTTATTGGTTTGTTTACACAGCCTATGATATCATTCCAGCTCTACACGATATATTTCCTTCTCTCTGTTCTCACCATCTCTCTCCACTTTGTGCAGGAAGATCTTAGTTATTTCTTGACAATAAATTGGGCTTTGATGCCAGGTACAACTATGAGATTTGCACTTAATATAATAAATTATCTTGGAGTCTAACCTCTCTCTTTCTCTCTGTTAAAACTATTTAGAAATTGTCAGATAATACTTTAAATAGCAAGATAATTTGTGCAAAGAGTTTCTGTGGCCTTAGTAAAGTAGTTTGTAGGTGATGTAAGGTACTTTATTTTGAACATTTTATGTATTTAAGAATCAAAATAATAGAATGATTGAATATGTTCAACATTTATCTGTGCAGGGCTGCAATATAGGGCAATTTTCAGGGATGCTTGCTCTTGGATTTAATGTCATTGCATCTGTTATTATGGTTATTGGTATCAATATTGCAATGAGTTATCCTACTCAACCTGTGAGTCATTCTGTTTTTTCTTAAACAAAAGGAAGAACAAAAAAATAATAATGGTTCTGTATAAATTCCCTTTTGTTGTTAATTTCTTATCTACTTTTTTTAGGTCCCTGCTGATGGAATCCTGATCACTGGTCATTCTCTTGCAATTGATGAATCGAATATGTCCAGGGAGACCAAAATTGTAAGTATTCATTTCAATCTCTATGGATGATGGCCCTGCTCTGAATGTCTGTATATATAGTTCAAAAGTTGATGTTAGTGTACTACATGTATTTTGCTGCACATCACTTTTTTAAAATGCTGCATTTTCTTTTTTTGGGGGGGGGGGGGGGGGGGGGGGGGGGTGTTAGACGTTTTAGAGCAGGGGTTTTTGTTATTGGTAAGGAATTGGTTTTCTTTAGATGTTATCTATTTGCATAGTGGACTAGGAATTTGTAGAGTGAAATGAAGGCAGCTTCTATTCCCACACTAATATATCTGTGTGATCACATTGCTTTCATATGTTCTAAAATGTTGCATGCTATACTATATGAAAAAAAAAATATTGATTCTGATTTTTTATTCATAATACACAGGCAGAAGGGTTTGAAGTATCAGCTTAGCTTGGATTTCTCTCGAGCATCACTTAGAAATGACCCATGTACTTCAACATGTGTTTCTTTACCAGTGTGGAGATTCTCATGCTTTATCAACTGCATGTTTGTGTGTGTTTTCCTATGTTTGCTTTGAGTGATATATAATCCTTGGCACATTTCATTGTATTTGAGCATATATCAATTTTATGTTGTCATGAATGTTCAAAGCACATGTGATTTCTTACGAACTAAAAAGTTAATATATTGTTGATACATTCATTGTTTTCTTCATAATAGCTATTAGTATACATGGATTTAGTATAAATAAACATATTAGTACACAATAGATAGTTTACGCATAAGTCGTTTCAAACATGCGTAAAAACAAAAATGACCCGTGCGAATGCACGGGTACCTTACTAGTTGCTTTAAGAAAGAAGTACCAAGTATCCAATAATGCTTAATTCGGATGTCAAAGTTAACCAACATGAGGTAAGCCAAGGAGTGATTGAATCCTTAACCACATCCGAAGCATCAATGAATTTGATGAAACTGCTTCCTCTAGAGCAATAAACTAGAAATTTTATAAATTACCTATTTTTTGGTCTTGCCATCCATCAGCCATGATAGTACACCTGTTTCTACCCAATTACTATGACAACTATCAACAAACAATTGAACATCTTTCTTCATATCATACAATAATTTAGTTCTCATAGCATGATAATTTGGCCCTTTATAACTAAGACCAAAGGCAACAATTGCATCAATCATCTGTGCACGTAAAGCCACTTTTGTGGCATAAGAAGTCAAAAATATGGTTGGATGATAGAAGTAGTTGGGAGTTAGAAGATAAAAATTGAATGCAAGGCATACAAAACTCCTCTATAAATAAAGGCCTCACTTCTCCATTCTTTGCATCCCAGCCAAGAGGCAACATAAAGAGAGCAAGAGAGCAAAAATATTGAGAGAGAGATAGTTTCTCCTGTGAGGTTTCTCCTTGTGTGTATTCTCTTTGTATTTAGAGAGAGGTGTTATAATTTCTTCCACTTAGTGAAAATCCTTTACTATTGCTCCGTGATTTTTCCCTTATTTGTTGAGGGTTTTCCACGTAAATATTATGTGTTCAGTTCCTCTTTTCTCATCTCTTATTTTAGCTGTGTGATATTATTCCGTCACTCTGGTACCCAACAGTGGTATCAGAGCCATTGGTTCATGGTCACTATTCCACTGCAACAAAGTGATAAGGTGCCGGGTTCATAAGAAAGTTCTTAGTATGCTCTGTGGTTGTAGTATTGTCTGATCTTCCACATCAGAAAAGAATTATTCTTGTTGCTGGAAATAAAGTGTGGTAGTGTGAAAGTGCATGTCTAGGAAAGTTCTGGCTAGGAAAGACTTGGTATTTAAGTGTGTCTATTAGTGACCCACCTCTCTTTCCTGGGAACTTACCTGGTGTATTATTTACGGACTACGGTCACTATTCCAGTATTCGGTACTGTTCACGGGAGTAATTTGGTGTAAAACCATGGCAACAAAATTTGAGATTGAGAAGTTCAATGAGAGTAATTTCTCCCTGTGGAAATTGAAGATAAGGGCAGTTCTGAGGAAGGATAATTGCCTAGACGCAATTGACGGTAGACCCTCAGATATCACTGATCAAAAGTGGAAAGAAATGGATGACAATGCTGTTGCTAATTTGCACCTAGCAATGGCAGACTCGGTATTGTCAAGTATTGCAGAAAAGAAGACTGCAAAGGAGATCTAGGATACTCTTATTAAATTGTACGAGGTCAAATAGAAGGCTCTACACTCTTCGAATGAGTGAGTCCACGTCGGTGACGAATCACATCAACACCCTAAATACGCTATTTGCTCAGCTCACAGCGTCAGATTTCAAAATAGCAGAAAATGAACGTGCAGAACTTCTACTTTAGAGTTTACCAGATTCGTATGATCAACTCATCATCAACACAAATAATAATGTGATGGATTCTCTGCGCTTTGATGATGTTGCCGGTGCTATTCTTGAAGAAGAATCCAGGCGCAAGAATAAGGAAGAAAGGACAGAAAGTTCAAAGCAAGCAGAGGCGTTAACGGTGACGAGAGGCAGGTCAACGGAGCGTGGCTCCAGTGGGAGTCAAAATCATGGTAGATCAAAATCTCGAAGAAGGAAGAATCTTAAATGCTACAATTGTGGCATGAGAGGGCACGTGAAGAAGGAGTGTTGGCATAACAAGAAGAATGGAGAGAAAACTTCTGAAGCAGCAACATCTCAAGGATGTGTTGCAAGTACCTCGGATGATGGAGAAATCCTATATAGCGAAGCAACAACCAGTTCTAAAGGCGGAAAACAACTTAATGATGTCTGGATAATGGATTCGGGCGCGACATGGCACATGACTCCACATCGAGATTGGTTTTGCACTTACAAGCCCGTCTCGGAAGGATCTGTGTTCATGGGAAATGATCATGCCTTAGAAATTGCTGGAGTTGGTATTGTCAGATTAAAGATGCATGATGGTACTGTTCGCAAAATACAAGGGGTACGACATGTGAAGGGATTGAAAAAGAACTTATTGTCCATTGGGCAATTGGATGACCTCGTGTGTAAGATCCATACTGAAGGTGGGATCTTAAAAGTAGTTAAAGGCAATCTTGTGGTGATGAAAGCTGAGAAAATCACAAGTAATCTATACATGCTTTTGGGAGATACGTTGCAAGAGGCAGATGCATCAGTTGCAGCAGCGAGCCAAGAAGAAACAACAATGATGTGGCATCGCAGATTAGGCCATATGTCAGAACGTGGCTTCAAAGTCCTTGCAGAACGCAATCTCCTGCCCGGGCTCAAGACGGGGAATTTACCTTTCTGTGAGCACTGTGTGATGAGTAAGCAGCATAGATTGAAGTTTGCTAGAGTAACTATTAAAAGCAAACACATATTGGACTTGATTCATTCTGATGTATGGGAATCGCCGGAAATATCTCTAGGAGGAGCAAAATATTTCGTGTCATTCATTGATGACTATTCCAGAAGATTATGGGTGTACCCAATCAAGAAGAAGTCAGATGTGTTTCCAGTATTCAAGGAATTCAAAGCACAAGTACAGCTTGAAACTGGGAAAATAATTAAGTACTTGAGGACAGACAATGGAGGAGAATATGTAGATGGCGATTTTCTGGTATTTTGCAAACAAGAGGGTATTGTAAGACAATTCACAGTTGCACATACACCTCAGCAGAATGGTGTAGCTGCGGATGAATAGAACTCTCCTAGATAGAACAAGAGCCATGCTGAGAACAACGGGAGTGGCCAAATCTTTCTGGGATAAAGCAGTTAAAACTGCCTGTTATGTGATAAATCGATCACCATCAACAGCACTTGGTTTGAAGACACCAATGGAGATGTGGAAAGGAAAACCAGCTGATTATTCTTCTCTACATGTATTCGGATGTCCTGTGTACGTGATGTACAACTCCCAAGAAAGGATGAAGCTGGATCCAAAATCCAGGAAATGTATATTCTTGGGGTATGCTGACAACGTGAAGGGGTATCGCCTGTGGGATCCCACTGCCCGCAAGGTTGTTGTTGGCAGGGATGTAGTCTTTGCAGAAAATGAACTGCAAAGTGAGCAGCAAAATGACAGCACTACCAAAGAAACTACTGCAGTTGAGATAGAAAGAAAGTTTGGAGAAGATGATTCTTCTGAGGCAGAACCAGGGCATGAGGAACAAGTACCAGATGAGGCCAATGATACAGAAGTTCGGCGATCGTCACGCTGAACAAGAACACCATCATGGCACTCAGATTATGTTATGGCAAGCCACGATGCATATTGTCTTCTAACAGAAGAAGGGGAGCCATCAACCTTTCAGGAGGCTGTAAGCAGTTCAGATACTTCTCTGTGGATGGCAGCAATGCATGAAGAAATGGAAGCCTTGCATAGGAACAACACATGGGAACTTGTTGAACTTCCAAAGGGTCGAAAAGCCATCGGGAACAAATGGGTTTATAAGATCAAACGAGATGGCAATGATCATGTGGAAAGGTATCGTGCAAGACTGGTGGTTAAAGGATATGCTCAGAAAGAAGGTATAGACTTCAATGAGATATTTTCTCCAGTTGTTAGACTTACTACTATCAGAGTAGTGTTGGCTATGTGTGCTGCATTTGATTTACATCTTTACCAGTTGGATGTAAAGATTGCTTTTCTTCATGGAGAACTTGAAGAAGAAATTTATATGCTCCAACTGGAAGGCTTTAAAGAACAAGGAAAAGAAAACTTGGTTTGTAGGTTGACCAAATCTCTGTACGGTCTAAAGCAAGCGCCCAGATGTTGGTACAAGAGATTTGATTCCTTCATTATTAGCCTTGGATACAACAGACTAAGTTCAGACCATTGTACGTACTACAAGAGGTTTGATGATAATGATTTCATCATTTTGTTGTTGTATGTGGATGACATGTTGGTGGTAGGCCCCAACAAAGATCGAGTCCAAGAATTGAAGGCACAGTTAGCTAGGGAGTTCGATATGAAGGACTTGGGACCCGCAAACAAGATTTTAGGGATGCAAATTCACCGAGACAGAAAAGATAGGAAAATTTGGCTTTCTCAAAAGAATTATCTAAGGAAGATCTTGCGGCGCTTCAACATGCAAGATTGTAAGCCAATTACTACCCCACTTCCTGTCAGTTATAAATTATCCTCAGGTATGAGCCCTAGCAGTGAAGCGGAGAGGATGGAAATGTCTCGAGTACCATATGCATCGGCGGTGGGAAGCCTTATGTATGCCATGATATGTACAAGACCAGACATTGCGCAAGCAGTGGGAGCGGTTAGTCAATTTATGGCAGATCCTGGTAGAGAGCATTGGAATACTGTTAAAAGGATCCTGAGATACATCAAAGGAACCTCGGATGTTGCATTATGTTTTGGAGGATCAGAGTTCATTGTCAGGGGTTATGTTGATTCAGATTTTGCAGGTGATCTTGATAAGAGAAAATCTACTACTGGCTATGTGTTCACACTTGCAGGAGGAGCGGTAAGCTGGTTATCCAAGTTACAGACTGTTGTAGCTTTGTCTACTACAGAAGCTGAGTACATGGCAGCTACGCAAGCTTGCAAGGAAGCTATATGAATTCAAAGGTTAGTGGAGGAACTCGGGCACAAGCAGCAGCAAATTACTGTGTATTGTGACAGTCAGAGTGCCTTGCACATTGCAAGAAATCCAGCCTTTCATTCTAGGACTAAGCACATAGGTGTTCAATATCACTTCGTTCGAGAAGTAGTAGAGGAAGGGAGTGTGGATATGCAGAAGATTCACACCAAAGACAACTTAGCAGATGTTATGACGAAGCCAATCAATGCTGCCAAGTTTACATGGTGCCGATCCTCCTATGGCCTATCAGAAACGTAAGCAATAAGAAGTTGGCAAGGTAGAGAGATTTTGAAAGCTCACCAAAAGTGGCTTTAAGTGGGAGATTGTGCACGTAAAGCCACTTTTGTGGCATAAGAAATCAAAAATATGGTTGGATGATAGAAGTAGTTGGGAGTTAGAAGATAAAAATTGAATGCAAGGCATGCAAAACTCCTCTATAAATAGAGGCCTCACTTCTCCATTCTTTGCATCCCAGCCAAGAGGCAACATAAAGAGAGCAAGAGAGCAAAAATATTGAGAGAGAGAGAGAGAGATAGTTTCTCTTGTGAGGTTTCTCCTTGTGTGTATTCTCCTTGTATTTAGAGAGAGGTGTTGTAATTTCTTCCACTTAGTAAAAATCCTTTACTATTGCTCCTTGGTTTTTCCCTTATTTGTTGAGGGTTTTCCACATAAATATTGTGTGTTCAGTTCCTCTTTTCTCATATCTTATTTTAGCTGTGTGATATTATTCCGTCACTCTGGTACCCAACATCATCAACTGGTAGGAAACTGAATTTAAAGCATTTATAGGGATGCAGTTTTCAAAGTAAAATGTTGCCACAATAAGATCAATCTTATGCACAGCTTCTTTATCTGCCAACACACTCTTAATTGTTGGTTGAGCTCCAAGAGTAGTTCTAGGAGCAAAGTAATTACTTACTCCTCCAATTGCTCTCGTTTTTGTTGAAGCAAAAAAAAAAAAAAATGGGATGAAGAAAATCATTATGGTCCTAGAACCTAGTGTCATCCAATTTGATGGGGAACACTTGCATGAAATAGCCCCTCCACAATCTGCTGAAGCGAAGGTAATAGGACTGTACCTTCCTCACAAAATGCAAAAAAGAAGGCAATTGGAGAAGTAACTACTTTACTCCCGGAGCTCAACCAACAATTAAAAGTGTTTTGGCAAGTAAAAAAGCCGTGCATAAGATTGACCTTGCAATTGCAACATTTTTCATTGAAAATTGCATAATGCTGGATGCTTTAAATTCAGCTTCCTACTAGCTAATGATTGATGTAATTGTTGCCTACGGTTCTGGTTATAAAGGGCCAAAGTATCATGCTATGAGAACTCAATTATTGTATGGCATGAAGAAAGATGTTTATTTGCTAGTCGATGCTTATCGTAGTAATTGGGTAGAAGCAAGTTTGCTATCATGGATGGCAATTGATGCTCATTGCCATAAGAAGAGGCCGTTGTTTTGGTCACTGTTTCATCTGTAACGTGGGTTCAATGGCAACCATGTCCCTGTTCTTGATTCTGCATGGTCTGTGTTTTTGGTTTGTGGTAGATTCAATGCTTCGTTAGAAAACAAGCAAAAACCCGGAGTGCCTGGTTATTATTATTTATTGACAATGGCAGTAACCACTCAGTCACTCACCAACTAACCAATCCATTCTGCATGCTCCATTATCTTGTGGACCATCATGCTTTATGACAAATGATTGTTACTTTGTGGTTGGTATACTTGCTTTTTTATCAATTTGATTAATTGCAACAGTATACAGGTGTTCTTGATCGAACATGAACTGTAGTGTGCAATACATGATATAAGACTAACTAGATTGTATTGTTATTAAGACTACGCAAGTGTCTTCAACAGATAAATGTCCCTTGTAGTAGTTTGCAAGGTTTTATGAATTTGTACCTAGAGAAAAAATATGCACACGTTAGTCCATGTTTCTTTGGTCATGAAATTAACCTTGTTCTTCATATTTCGCAGTCTAAAACCGGGCAGATTCTGATGCTTCAGTAAACTACATTCAAATCTGCCTTTTCAGATTTGATTAGGAACTCTGTTGTTGTCAAGTCCTATTAGGAAACCCCTGGAGCGCTTTTAACCTTTGGTTAATGCAGAAATGTTGCACTCATAGCTTATGTTTGCTACTTCCCCTGCTCTTTCAATGCTTTACTTTGGTCATTGCGCATGGTAAGAGGATGGATGGTGCTCTACTGGTAGTAGTAGGGTTAATGCAATGCATATTATGGTGAAATGTGATGTGTAACACCCTGCTTTTCATAAAATGTTTTTATAAAGTTAGTTTTATTTATTTAATAATGTTGGTTAAGGGCTAAGTGAGATTTTAGCCTAAAAGTCCCTTTCTGGTACATGAGCACGCTCGTGCTCATCAGCCAGCAAGCCCGTGCTTAAAGTCCGAAGCGTGTTTCTGATTTTAAGTTGAGCACGACCGTGCTCAATAGTGAGCACGCCCGTGCTCAATGCGTGGACCGCGTCACGCTAAGTGGAGCACGACCGTGCTTAAGGAGAAGCACGACCGTGCTCAAGTCCGGAAGTTATAAACGTAAGCAGAACCCGAGGGTGACGTGAAAAACCCTACTTTTGTTGGCAGCCGTCACCAGTTCGGCCAGAGTGATCCCTTTCCCTACTTTCACTAAACTCAACCCGTTTTTGGAGTTTTGGAAGCCTTTGGGAGCCTCTTGTGAGTCCTGTTGGTCTAGAGGTAATGTTCCCTTCCTTGGTGTTTTCCTTTTCATAATGGTTTGAATAGGAAACTAATATCTGTGCTTCGGTTTGACTAAGGTTGTGTGGAGTTAAGCCGCTTTGGGGAACCGTGACCGTTTGCTTTAGGAGCTAACGTTGGAGCGACCTTCAATCCAGGTATGGGGAGAAGGGAATTGTTTTCATTAGGCAGTGGGGTAGAGTAAGGTTAAGGGTTCCTCATGACCCTGTTCTGTTGTATGTAATTGTATGTGATAACTGTTTTGGTATATTGTGAATTTGTGATAATCGTTGATGATATGATAACATGTAATTGTTGTTATTGCCATGACCTTGGTTGATTGATGATATTGTTGTGATGATGAGTTTGAGGTTGATGAAATTATGTTAATTGGCTAAATAGGTTTAAAAACCGTACTAAGTTTAAGGGATTTAATCCCTAAGTTAATTGGTTAAAAGTTGGTTCTGTCCCTGCCCAGAACAGTGCAGTCGTGCATTGAGCACGACCGTGCTGAACAGGGAGCACGACCGTGCTCCCACTCAAATTCTGGAAAATGGCCGCGCTGCTCAGCACGGCCAAGCAGGTTGAACAGCACGATCGTGCTGCTGAGCACGACCGTGCTGAATGTGAAGCACGACCGTGCTTCACTTAAAAGGGCAGCACGCCCTCACGTGTCCAAGCACGACCGTGCTAGGGTCTAAGCACGACCATGCTGACCCCCTGGACAGTAATGCAATTAAAGGACTTAAGGGGTTTTTAACCCCATTCCCCTATGATGATAAGTTGAGATAATTAATCAAAGGTAAAGATTAGACAACTTGGTTATTAATTATATAAGATAATTAGATAATCAAATGTTAAGTCGGTATCCGTTAGGTTACCGCACGTTGATAAGTTGAAGTCTTGGGTGCTTATGGACCCAAGCACGTTGAGTTGAACCTTGGTGCTTATTGGCCAAGGGAGCCTTGACCCCACGGTTTGGGTCTAAGGTTACGTTGAGTTGACGTTGAAAGTCTTGGGAGCTTCATGGCCCAAGCAAGGAGGTGGTTGAGATTGTTTGTTGTTGTGCCATTTGCATAAAGCATTGGAGTAGTTGATGGGGGAGGTTCGACAAAGGGGAGATCGCCCGAGAGTACGGTGATCTGGCCATCCACGGTAGGTCACCCAAGGTTTGGTGACCAAGGCCCCCCGTGATGAGGCATCCATGGTTTGATGCGTTGGCTATCCATGGGGTTCACCCAAGGTTTGGTGAACTGCTGGTGTTGGTGCTTTTATGGCCAATACGGATATGTAACTCCAAAGTCGTTCATCCTGAGTTAGTTTGGATCCACATGCATAGTTGGAGTAGCGGAGTAGTTGATGCATTGCATAGCATACTTGGTTGTTATGATGCTGTTGGATGTTGATGTATGCTTATGTGTATGTTTACCTTGCATACTATTCCCCTGCTGTTTATATGATTACATGAATCTTACTCCCTGTATTGTTTGTGTTTGGCCTGATTGGCATTTGCAGAGGATGACGAGCAGCCCGGAGAGGAGTGACTTTGAGGAGCCGCCACTCATAGTAGGGTTGTTTTAGTTTAGTTAGTTGTTTTCGGTTGTATTCCGAGGATTTATTTCCGGAACGGTTATACCAGCTCTGAATTGTGACATCGGGGTTGGGTTATTTATTTGGTTATGTTTTTATTTGTTTAAAACTCTTTCTTTACTTTTCCGCGTTGTAAACGAGTTCATGTGGGACTTTTCGACCCATGAACAACTGTTTTCATTTAATTCAGTTAAATGCATGTTTTCCTTATTATTTGTTTTATATTAATTGCCTTATAACATGCTGGATAGAAGGGTGATACATGATGCTCATTTGTTTGCTCCAGTTTCAAGCACATGCCACCGTTAAAACTTTGGCTGGCATTCTGCCCCACAAGAAGAAAGCCAATACTGTGTTTTGTTCCCTTTTCTGTAACTTTGTTTTGGTATTGCATGGATGTTTGGACCGATCTCAATTTGTACCTTGAAAATTGAAATTGAGATGTGGCACAAAGGTATCTGTTGATTTTGGATGGTCTGGAGCTCTCTCTGCATTATTCTAAAAAAAGATGCACTACTGTTTCACAATACTGCCACTTCTTACTTATGCTGGGAAAGCCCTTGATCTATTTTAGAAAAATGGAAAATGAGTATGAAATATATTAATATTTGATATCTCTAGAGACCAGATTTTGTTCCCTCTTTGGTCAAGTTTTGTGACAGGCTGTTTCTGATATTATATTGCCTACCATCGAAGTTAATACTTCCTCCAGTCTACAATGTACGCAAAATTTTCCAAATTTTTTGTTCCAAAATATAAGTAAATTTTAATTACTTTCTTCTCATTTAATGAAGTTATTCTCAAAATACCCTTCATTTAATACAAATTTTGTTTTCCAATGACTCCTTTTATTCTCAATAGCACAAGCTTAATAAATAAGATGAAGGGTAATTTAGGTAACAAACTTAATTTTTTATTCTCAATGACTCTTTTAAATAAGATCAACTAACTATCTTAATACATGTGTCCCATTTAATTTTTGCTTACAATAGAGACCGGAGGAAGTATATATATATGGTGATGGTTATATCACTTATGTTTTTATTTCTTTTGAACTGCCAGAGAGAACAGTGTACTAGCGTGTAAGTGAAGAATTTCATCTCTCCTTATTAGCATCTGCTGCATGATGAGAATTTGTTCTCCTTCAGTTTTTCTTTTCCATCTTTTTCCTTGTTGTCTTCAGTTTTAATAAAGGATTAAACCAAACAGAATCGGACATAAAAATATATCAGAATAAGACCACCCAAGCTCAATTGGGGATTCCTTGTAATCATTTCAGAACCAGCAATTGTTGATTGCTTGGTTGGATCTTTATCAAAAAAAATTCTTCAAGTTGATACCCTCACGAGATTTTGACTCAACATGCACATATTAGCCAATAGTGAATCGTGAGTAGCAACTATGTTGGTACCTGGTAGACTTTACGTCAAAGGCTTGAACTTTTGAAGTTTGAACAGATAAAGGCTATTTCAAGCGCTTTGCGCCTTGTAATTTAACTTAAATCAATTTAGAATCTCAGTCTCCCAATCAAATCCCTTAATATTTGTGTTCTTCCTAAATGGTAACTGATTATATATATTGTAATTTCTAATCGTGGTATTTGGTATGTGTTGTTTATTTGCTAATGATGTGTTTATGAATCATAAAGCATATATCAATTAAAGAAAGGGCTCCGTTTTGAGTTGATGCTTATTTTAGCCTTATGTAGATAACTCACAACTCTTTTGGCTTCTAATCATAATATTTTTTTTGGGTTCGGGATGAAATCTAGGGTATTTTCCATAGCCGGAAGTTGTAGTACCAATTAATTCCTATGTTATTCCAACAAGATAAGACTTTGTCTACTTCTAAACTTCCGACTCATCAATCCAACACCTCAATCACTTTAGAAGCTTCATCATCCCATTACTGAAGAAATTATAAACTTTATTTAGACCACTTTTAAAGGAAGATTCTGATTTCTAAGAATATGCACAAGTGGCTCAAAATGCCCTTCAACTGTACATAACATAGACTTAACCCACTAGCAACTAGACACCACACATCAAATGTAGAGAAACTGATTTAAAAACTCAATATCACCTCTTTCCCCTTAACTTTTTCTCAACATTATTGACAGCTTTTGGGGCCCTTTTTAACTTCCAAAATAGGTGTGTTACGTAATCAACAATAAAAATAAAGATTGTGCAAGACCAGTGACCACTAGATCCACTATCTTCTCTGTATTTGGTTATTTTCTAACATGGAGTTTGTTTCTGTTTACTGCAAATGTGTCCCCTTTATGTGAGTAACAACAAATCAATGTCCATCTTAATCTGTCTGAACTAGTCTTGGATGGACCATACCGTGGCCAATCCAACAGTTATTGTACCAGTATGCCAATATATGTCTCTCTCTGTGCATGTAACATGTGGCCTATCCCACAAACTTGACCTTTTCCATGTTAAATTTGTGGCTCTTAAAAAGACTAAGATCAATGAATGTATAATCTAGCAGTGGTCCATAGTTTGCAGGGTCCGGCATGGGTGCCTATAACTGCAAAATGGGCTAAAACCCTCCTCTTGATTGGGATTTAGACCAAGGACTTTCATTGTTTAAGTAACTTTTGACTGAAGCATTATCTATGCAAGAAATTCTTTAGTATTTTAGAGTAAGAAATTTATACCCCCTATATTATTTAATAGGCACCATCTCAATTATATCATTGAATATTTGGGTTATGATGTCTCCTACTTCAATTAAACTCTTAATACTATTACACAGATATATATAGGAGAATGTTAACCAGTGTAAAAAAAAAAAAAAAACAAGTTTGTATGACAAGTAGCATATTTATTGTTTTAAGATATAGTATATCAGTTTTTCCCATAAAAATTTGCTTTTTTTTTTTAATTCCTTAAACGGGTTAGCAAGACCCTAATATATATTCAATAATACATGCAAGTGATCTCTTGTTATCTGGACACTAAAGAATTTTTCTTATCAGTGCTGCATTATGTTTTACCCACAATGATTCCAACACACATAGTTCCCTAAATTTCATGACACGAACGTCAAGTGTAATATGTAATCAAGGTTCTTACTCTTAATAATACAAGACCTTTTTAACAGAAGGGTCTATTCTTATAACTCATCCAGTGAGAACCTATATAGATGCCATAAGAAGTTTAAGGCTTAAGACAAGTAGGAATCTGAAGCCATAAATTGCCAACACCAAAGATGACATTAGCATGTCCCAAACCTCCCCTCAAAAGCATATGCTATGCATAACTCATTGGTGGGAACAGTGCTGAGATCATAAAAGATAACACTTCTCCAAATAATATTCAGCTCCCCCTTCCTATCTCCTGCACTCAATCATTCCTCCCTTATTTTAATCTTTATTTAAGACCAATCACTTCAATTCCTATATCCCTCTACCACAAACAAGTCTTGCTGTTGCAAAACCATTCTCATCTGAAAGAAGCATTACTATGACTTTCAGGAGTGATGAGGAAGTAGATGATGAGATATCAATCAATAAACAAGATGGATCACAGACCATTGACAACTATGAAAGTGTGACTCATGAAGATGACAACATAGGAGAATGGTTAAGCTTAGGCCTCAAAGGAGACATGCATCTTGAAGAAGTTGATCAAAACCCAGTTTCCCAATCATCAAAGCCTCACCACAACAAACTATTCTCATGCAACTTTTGCATGAGAAAGTTTTACAGCTCACAAGCCTTAGGTGGTCACCAGAATGCACACAAAAGGGAAAGAGGGGTAGCTAGGAATCACCAATCTCATAAGATGATGGTCACATCACTGAACAGGTCACTAGGAATCCAACCTCACTCTCTTGTGCATAAACCTAACAGAGAAAGGTCTGCTATGGTGGCTAGATTCAGTGATGCCAATTCTGGGATTGGAATTGTATGGACACCCTTTATACATAAACAAACTGTGGATTCAATATGCCCAGGAAGCTTCAGGGTGGAGCTGCCAAAGCAAGAGTCAGATATAAATAAGATTGACTTAGATCTTCGGCTTTGACACATTTGGTCCAGCTTCAGACTTCAGAATCTTGATTTTACAATGCTTTTTTTTCCTCTTTATTTTCATATGTTATATGTTGTGCTAATAATATGTCAAACAATGATAATATTGTTACTGGAATTATGTTATTTGTTTGGAGAGTGGAAATGGCAAAGTTGATGTGCATTACGGGTTTACACAATATCAGAATTTACCTTTCTTTCTTTCTTTCTTTCTTTCTTTCTTTGTGAAGAAGATCAAGTTCTTACTTTAAGTTAATAAAATCACATTAATATTACGAATGACTTCAATAACTTCCCTGTCACCTTGTGTGTTTCTGTTGTTGATAAACCAAAATGTATAGCTAAACTTAGGATTGATTTTGGACATAAGAAGGAAAGGCAGGGTCATGGTTATAAATTTTGGTTCCGATCACGATTGTGGTTGCGTTGTGACTACTGTGATTGTGAGTATTGCAGTCATTGCAATCATTGTGGCATTGAAGATTGATTTTTGAAACAATTATAGTCCATTGCTTTTGAAATACAGTTTTGATGCGGCTGCATCACCATTTTATTGTAGTCCCTTCCCTTAATTTAAAACCATACCAAAATTGCAGGAAGATAAACTAATATAGCAGCCTAGTCAAATGATGCAGTCTACAATTTAAAACTTTGGTAGGGATACAAGAACACATAGTAGAAGTATTTCCATCCAACATGCAAGTTACAATATTGCATCAGAATTCTGGGTAAATACAATTATACAAGCCACAAAAGTATAATTAAAAAAAAAAAAAAACTATAAATTCAATAAACCACAGCTGAGAATTGGTTGTAAGAAATGTTGAATTTCGTTTAGGATTTATTTTTAGAAACTTCTATTGTTCTTTTGAGAATTAATTTTAAGCAATGAATTTCATCAGTACAGAAACATGTAGCAAGATTCCTCTAAATTCATTTGTGATGCACAGAGCATGCATAAAGCAAGCTTATTAACACTCTCAGGATGTCCTTGTGTTGACTTGTGAAAACTAATTTTATTTCCAGTAGCCAGAATTGATTTCTTTTACATTTCTTTAATTATTTATTATTTTTATTATTATTATTATTATTATTATTATTATTATTATTATTATTATTATTATTATTATTTGTTTTTTCTACTCAACTACTTGTGTTCCTGCCCCAAACCCAAACCACATTACACGCCACCCTGCACATTGTTCCATGGGGAGAACCTATTCTGATATGAGGATATTCAATATTCATATTGTCCTAGTAAAAAATTCATTCGGGCTCTTACAATAAACTCAATGGGTCGCAACTTCCCAAAGTGGGCTAATTAAGTGTCTCCCGAATTTGGGCTTGGGCATATGCGTGCCCACCTGATCCAAAACCCTTTTTGCTCCTACAGTGAAATAAAACTTGAGGGTAGTGAGTAGAAATGCATGCTATCTTCAAACATCATTTTCTATAAGTAAAAATAGAATTCAAGTTATTTAGGTGTAGGATAACATAATGAAAAATGATACTTGCATAAACAATGCTCTTCTAAACTTATTAGATAATAAATTCGTTGATCTCACTGTAATTTTTTTTTTTTTTTTGAATGATTTAGATGGATTATCATGAAGTATGTGAGTGTTTTGTAATAATAGAATTGGAGTAAATATCACTAGTCTTAACTTATTTCACTTCTAGCCATGTATGATTTTTTATTTTTTTCCTTCCTGGTATTAGGCGGAGATCCTATTATAAGAAGAAAGGGCCCTAAATAGGAGGCCATGAATTATTTTGTTCATGAGATAATTTAGCTTGAAGTTAGATCATAACCAACAAATTTACATACTAATTTTTCTTATCAGTAGCAAGTTAGAATCTAATTGTAAAAATATGATCAACAAAATTAGAACATCGAGTGGATCTTAAATTTTTTTATTAACAAAGGGCTAAAGCCCAGAAAACAACAAATTATACTACTATATATTAAGCAGGGAGTAAAAACTCCCATAACATCAACAAGTAAGACTTCGCTAAGCTGAACAGGAGGTTGTTTAAGATACATGAGGAGCAATTTCGAAAATTTTTGTATTGGATCTATAGATAACATGACAAGTCTGACAATCAAAAAATTGTTATAGGTTGTTAGGTTAATGTCTATGCTGATTAGACTGAACCATACTAACCAACTGTTAGATGCTTTGAGTCTAATTAAATTAATGGATCATTAAGTTAATAGCTTTAATACATCTTTAAATATAAAAATTGAAGATGTCAAAAAATATATTTATATAAAAATTGAACATCAATCCATAATCAAATTTTGTCAAAAAAAAAATAAAAAATCCATAATCAAAGAATCAAAATATAGCTCACAATAATTAGATTATTCTATCATCTAATAATTTTTCTAAAATACAAATGATTCCTTATCAATAACCATTTCATTTGTTAAACATATATTCTCACTTTATAAATATTGTTGGAAATCTCACCTCGTCTGCCTCAAATCTTGGATGCAGTTTCTTGTTACCAATTGATTTTATGATAGAATCTAACAAATATTAATAACCAAAAATATCATAAAATAATCCGGAAAAGAGAGACGTCCAAACACCAAGGCATTCAAATAAAGAAAAAACTTTAAAACAATTAACATATTAAACTCATAACTAACCATTAAGAGTGTGTTTGGGAAAGCTTTATCTTTCCCATTCAGCTATTTTGAGCAATTAAATAGTTTTGTGAAAAAATTGGTATGTTTGAGTGCCTAGATTATTTTCTAAAAAAGCTTTTCTCTTCTCATTTCAGCTGTTTTCTAACCAGCATCTAGGCCCAGCTATTTTATAAAAAAGTTGTTTTCTAACCAGCATCTATTCACAATATTCTCCATCTTTACTATGTAAAAGTGATTATTTTTGCAATACCAAAACGAAATAGATTATCTTAAAATCGCTTTTCAGCAAACATACCCAAATAAAAACAGATTCTGATTATAATCGATTATCAGAAATAATCGATTATTTGAAAACAGATTATCAGCATAATCTTTTTTTTTTTTTCCAGTTTTCCTAAACACACTTTAAGAGTTGACTGACAAAGAACCTGTCTATACCTTAATTTAAACTCGTTTGTAATTTTCAGAAGAGATTTAACATTTTTAATAGCCTATGAGCTCCTGGATCTCCGGATCCATATATATATAGGCATCGAATATACTTGTAGCCTGCATCAGCCATGTGATGCTCGAAAGGGTGTCAAATTTCATGGCTTGACACACACATTACTGCAGAGAGAATAACACATCCATTATACTATATTACTATCATATACTTTCAAAAGGCCTTATTGCTCAAAGAAATTTCATGAATGCGGTTGAAGTTCCTATAGCTAATTAGCCACTATATTAAGTATTAATGCTAATTAGCTTAGCTGCACCACTCACCTACCAGCCCTCAAGGTCAAGAACCTCAACCGGCCAGCTACATAAAATAGGAGATGGGAACACTTTGATTTTGATATCCCTCAAATTACATAGATTAGGGTCCAAGAACCTCTCTTAGGAGGAATATTTTTTTCTTCTTCCTTTGATTTGCTATAACATTTGTTATTTTGGTAGCCATCAAACTCACCGGGATAATTATATGATAGCAATTCTTTGGAATATATTATATCACCATCAACTAATCATACATTATTATATATATGCGGTTTTGTAAAAATAAAATATTTTTAATAACATGACAATATATGATAAGTTAATGATATAAAAAACTTTTACGTTGTTAATATATATAGTTTAGTTAATATCTTATAAAACTTTATGGTATTTTTATACTATTATCATAAAATATTATAACTCTTAAAAATCATAATTTAGTTCAACAAATTACTTTAAATATAGCCTTTGCGTATTTAGATTTTAAAATTTTATAAAATTCATGAAAGTAAGACATAAGAAAATAAAATAAATAAGAAATTAATTTTGATGCACTATCACTCCTTTTTTTTTTTTTCTTTTTAAATTTATCGAGCTTAAGCATCAAAATGGTCATTCCCCACACCTTCTAAGAAAGGTGCCCCCCCCCCCCCCCCTGGATAAGCACACCTTCTAAGAAAGGTTGAAGAGCACTCATCATATCATATGCTACAAGCTAAAAAGAAAGTAAAACAATATTACATCATCTTCCATAAATTGTTACATTCGCATTGTAAATATAATTTGTTATATTATCATCTAATTATATAATGTCGTATCAAAAATAATATTTGATGCTCATTATAACAACTTTAAAAATCACATATATAGTAATATATGAATAGTTGATATAGCAAAGCATTCGTGAGTTCTTATTATGTGACACATCCTGTGTATCTTAGTCATTTTTTAAATATATTATTACAATACCTAAGTCATTTTTCTGATTAACGTGGACTTTATAATGCAATATGCTCATATATAGTTATGAATAAAGTCATTTGCCATCTTCAAAATTTTGTAAGAGAATGGAAAAACATAAAGATAATTGCGTACAGCTCCAACCAAGAACACATGCTGCTGGAAGTGTTATCTTTATTCTTCAGTTACAGCGAGCTTGAGAGATGAGAGAGAGAGAGAGATTTCGAGAGAAGTTTCGAGACAACAACTATAATGTTGGGCTCTATGGGAGAGGGCCAGCACCAGCTTTCCACTTTCAACAGGGGACTTCTTCAGGTTATCATCTCAACAACAGGAATATGGAATGGAACTTTCTTAAGGATACAGTATCCTATTTTTTTACTGGCTTTCCAGACAATATGAAGGAAGAGGATCTGTGGAAAATTTTTATGAAATGGGGAAGTGTAAGAGAAGTTTTCATTCCTCAAAAAAAAGGATAAGTATGGGCATAGGTTTGGATTTGTGAGATTCAAAAATGTGCAAAATGTTAAATCCTTGGAAAGACAGCTAGATGCGATTTGGATTGGTGACAAGCGTCTTAAGGTAAATATACCTAGATTTGAAAAAGGAAACTTCAGAGGTCATGGGCGAGAGCTTTAGAGAAATGGTATTTTTGAAGGTGTGAATCAGAAGTCTGATATGAACAGAGGTGTTGTAGCTGACGTATCCTTTGCAAAGGTACTTTCTAAAGGAAAGGGACAAAACGAAGGTTTTAACAGTCATCAGAAGAAATCTATTGCTCTCGATGATGAGTGGAAAGGTATGGCATTCAATGTGCCTGAGGAGGAGATCAAATGGCTAAGGAGGAGTTACGTTGGGTGGACTCATCAGTTTGAAGACGCTGTCAAAATGCAAAAAAACTTGCATTCCTTGGGTGTGTTTTCGATAAGTGCAGTGCCATTAGGTGGAAATATGTCCCTGTTATCAGCAGATGAGGAAGTTGATATTCATTCAATTCTGAATGAATTTAAAGAACCTCTGGCAACATGGTTATCGGATCTAAAACCATGGGAAACAGATACGGTTGTCAGGGAAAGACTGATATGGTTAAAGGTTACAGGGGTACCAGCTCATGCCTGGAAGGAGGAGGTGTTCAGGTCTATGGTAACAATGGTAGGAAATTTCATTAAGCTGGATGAAAGCACAAGTAGGAAATCAAGGTTTGACGTGGGAAGAGTCCTTATTGCCACAAGCTCTCCAGAAGCTGTTAACAGGTTGATAAAGGTAAAGATTAATGAAGAATTTTTTCAGATTAGATTGTTGGAGGAAACTTTTGGGGATTTAAATTTCAGTTATGGTTCTTGGCACCGAAAGTCTGCTGGAAGTGTGCCTACAGATGAGGATGAAAGTTGAGTGAATAGTGAAATGGTTTCAAGCTCAGTCACCTATGGTCAATGTAGGCATGAGGAGTTTGAGAAAATGGAAGATGAATTTTCGAATTCAAAAGGTTGGTGTCAGGATGTTTTGGCGGGAGACGCTTTAGATGGTGTTTCGAGGCGTACTGGCGAGGTCGGCGGTCAGAAGGAAGCATTGATCAAGCTTATCAATGCAGGGATTTTGGATACTCAGTCAAAAGGAGGTACGGAAGGGAACTTTGATGGGATGGAGCAGGAATTTCAAATTACTGGCTCAAAGGATAATGTATTGGAGAATAGGGGCTCATTGTTAGTGGGCTCCCAGGGGGCGCATTTGGCCCATTTGTCACGAGGAGAGGGGGATGTTGAAGGGGGCGATCTGGCCAACTTGAGTGTGGTCCCAGACAGTATTGGTGGGTCTGGGTCAGCCTCTGAGGAAATATCCTCAGTTGGCTTAATTGGGCCTCCACATAGGCTGGCACTATCAAGGAAAAAAGAGTTAAAAGTGGTTAAATGGCTTGATTTTGTGGGTCTGAATCAGTTTGACAGAGGGAGATTGGATGACTCTAACCAAAAAGGGACGCTGGGTTTTTTGGAGAGTACTGGGCAGAATGTTTCAACAATTTGCAAGGAAAGGGTGTGGCAGGCGCCGATTGTGGTGGGTGGGGCTGAGGGTTTGAGTGGGAACCTTCGTTTGGATCTATCGCTCAACAAAGCAGGAGGGGTCTCGAAGAAACATGATATGAGCGCAGCTTTTGAAAGCAAGAATGGGAAGGAGGTTGCCAAGGTCAAGGTCGATCTTCCTCTGGTAGAGAAACAGAGTAGAAAAGATAAAGGAAAAGAAATTATTAGCTATGACACAAATTTGGAAGAGGATCTGCTGTGTGTGCGTGGGAGAGGACCTTTAGAGGACAACCAATCAGCAAAGGCAGTTTGGATGGCTAGTCCAAGAGGACTTAATTCGTTGGGTAAAGATTCACTCTTGGAGTCATGTTCAGACGTGAACACAACAGGTATGTCAGTGACTGACTCTGTTATTAATCACTGCAATAGATTAGTTCTGGAAAGAAATAATTTGGATTCAGCTCAAAAACTGTGGGATATAGGAAAGGAATTAGGAGTGACTTATGAAGGAAATGAGAGGGATATGGTTGTTAAAATTTTGGAGATGGAGTCCAGAGACAGATTTGGGTTTCTGTCGGGTGGGGATAGAATAGGTTTTAAATGAGGATAAGCTCTCTTAATATTAGAGGGCTTGGTGTAACACCCTGTTTTTCAGTTTAATTTTTATTGAAGCTGGTTTGGTTTAAGTTGGATTTATCGTTTAAGGACTTAGTGGGATTTTTGGCTAAAAGTCTCTTTCTGGTACATGAGCACACCCGTGCTCATTAGCCAGCAAGCCCGTGCTTAAAGTCAGAAGCGTGTTTCTGATTTTAAGTTGAGCACGACCGTGCTCAACAGTGAGCACGCCCGTGCTCAATGCGTGGACCGCGTCCAGTGACGCTAAGTGGAGCACGACCGTGCTCGAGGGTAAGCACGACCGTGCTCAAGTCCGGAAGTTATATACGTGAACAGAATCGAGGGTTTAACGTTTTAACCCTATTTTGGTGAGTGCAGCAGCCTTAAGTGCGGCCAAGGCAGAGCTTCTTCCATCTTTCTGTTCCTTGATCAGTGTAGAAGCGTTGGGAAGTTATTAGTGCTGCATTGGTAGTGGTCTAGGTAACGTTCCTTTCCCCTCTCTTGGTTTCCTTTTTCGTTGCTGTAAATAGGGAACTAACCCTTGGTTGTCTGTTGATCCAAGGTTCGTTCGGTGTAAGTTGCTGTGAAGGGGAAGAGCCGGTTCGTTGCTTAGGACACCGAAAGAGCTACCTTCAATCCAGGTATGGGGAGAAGGGTAGTATATTCATAGGTTTGGGGTTAGGGTAAAGTGAAGGGGTTCCCATAACCCCGAATGATATATGTTATGTGTGGATTGATAGTTTAAACGTATTATATGATAACATGGTGTTGCTGTTATGTGTGGTATGCTGATACGTGAGTATGTTGATGTATTAATGCACATCATGATAATTGCTCTATGAGTTGATATGATGATAATGATAGTTTTTTTTTAACATGATGTTGTGGTTGATGCCATTGTTGATTGATGTTGGTAAGATGGAAGGACTTAACCCTTGAAAAGTGTTGATAACTGATTTAGGATGTTTAATGGGTTAAATTATAAAATTGGTTAAGTTTCAGCCTCTGTTCCTGCCCAGAACTGCACTGTCGCGCGTTGAGCACGACCGTGCTGAACAGGGAGCACGACCGTGCTCCCAGTTGAATTCTGGGAAGATGGCCGCGCTGTTGAGCACGGCCATACAGGACAAAGAGCACGATCGTGCTGCTGAGCACGACCGTGCTCATTAAGAAGCACGACCGTGCTTCACTTACAGGGGAGCACGCCCCTCACGTGCTTAAGCACGACCGTGCTGGGTTACGAGCACGACCGTGCTCAACCCACTGTGACAGAATACAATTAAAGGACTTAAGGGTTTTTTAAACCCCACTCCCCCATGATGATAACTGATTAGACAACTTGGTAAATGTTAATAAAGATAAACAAAGATGATGAGATGGTGAGATGTTAAGTCGACACCTTTTGGGGTGCCGCAAGCTGATGAGTTGTGCCTTGGTGCTTTTTGGCCAAGGAGGCCTTGACCCCACGGTTTGGGTCTAAGGTGTTGTTGTTACGTACCTTGGTGGCCGAGAGTTTGCCGCAGGTACTGCGGTTGATTCCGCTTAAGTCCTCAGGTAGATTCCGCGAGGCAAGTTGGTGCGGTTGATCCCGCTGTTACCTTCGGTCGATCCCGTTGGAGTTATGGAGGTGGTGTTGCCGTTGTTGTTGTGTTGCATACGCATTGCATCGGAGTTGTTGTTTAGGGATGTTCGACATAGGGGAGATCGTCCTAGAGTACGGCGATCCGGCCATCCACGGTTGGAGTAGATTCTCCTAGCGCCCCCGTGACGAGGCATTCGTTGGTTTGATGCGTTGGCTATCCAAGGAGTAGATTCTCCGGCGTTGAGTAGATTCTCAATGTGGATATGTAACTCCGAAGTCGTTCATCCCGAGTTTAGTGGATCCACATGCATTGATGGTTTAGCGGAGTAGGACTGCATTGCACTGCATAGTATGATGATGACGTTGATGTTTGATGTGATGCTGCTATGCTTGCTGTTTACTTTACTGCCTATTCCCATGCTAATATGTTTATACGATTCTTACTCCCTATATGTTTGTTGTTTGTGTTTGGCCTGATTGGCACCTTGCAGAGGATGACGAGCAGCCCGGGGAGGAGTGACTCTGAGGAGCCGCCACTCATCGTAGGGCTAGTTTATGTTTCATAGTTGTTAGTTTCAGTTGTTTTCCGTGGATTTTATTCCGGAACGGTTATACCAGCTCTGTATGTGACATCGGGGTTGGGTTTTATTATTTTGGTTTGTTATGTTTTCGTTATTTAAAACTTATTTTATTTCCGCGTTGTAAACGGTTCATGTGGGACTTTTCTACCCATGGACAATTGTTTATTTTATCCAATAATTGCATGTTTTCCTTTAATTGTTTTTAAATTAATTGGTTTTTAACATGCGGGGTAGAAGGGTGTCACACTTGGAGCGGATATCAAGAAAAAGAAAATCCGCTCACTTATTTCAGCAGAAAACTTAGACTTTATGGCTATTCAGGAAACCAAATTGGAAGTAATAGATAAATGCTTGTGTCATCAGTTATGGGGGAATATAGATGTTAATTGGAGTTACTCTCCATCGAGGGGAAACTCGGGGGGAATTTTGGTTTTATGGAATTCATGCACTTTGACAAGTGTTTTTTCCTTTAGTGGGGAAGGTTTTTTGGGGGTGTGTTTGGAGAGTGGGGTTTATAAAATAAAATGTTTTGTGGTAAATATTTATTCGCCTTGCTCAATGGCGGGTAAGAAGAAGTTGTGGGAAGATCTTAAGAGGGTTAAAAATAGTCTCGGGGCTGGGTTGTGGTGTTTTGTGGGTGACTTTAATGCGGTGAGTAGCAGAAGAGAAAGAATGGGGACTGGTGTAAATGTGGGAAGTCAAGAGGTTATGGGTTTTCAAAGATTTATTTCAGAGATGGAGCTAATGGATCCTGCATTACTTGGGAGGAAATTTACATGGTACAAAGCAGACGGCTCGGTAATGAGTAGATTGGATAGGTTCCTGCTATCGGAACAGTGGGTTCAATTCTGGAAGATAGAATCTCAGTGGGTGTTAGGTAGAGATGTCTCCGATCACTGCCCGATAGTCTTAAAAAAATGGGTGGAGGGAATGGGGACCAAAACCTTTCAGGTTTAATAATTGTTGGTTGTCTCATCCGGAGATAAAAAGGTTTGTGGAGAAATGTTGGTTAGGAAACAATGTACAAGGATGGAAGGCTTTTGTTCTGAAAGAAAAACTTAGGGCCTTAAAAGTGGAACTCAAGAAATGGAATAAGGAGGTTTTTGGTAATATAGATACAAATATTCAAGTAATTGAGAGTGTCATCAGTAACTTGGACATTAAGGCTGAATTGGAAGGACTTTCAGAGGAGGAAGTGGGTATAAGAAGAAACAAGTTTGCGGAGTTGTGAAAGGCCTTAAATGATAAACAGAGTCTACTGAGACAGAAGTCGCGGGTTAAATGGTTAAAGGAGGGGGACGCGAACACGTCTTTTTTTCCATGCATGTTTGGCCACCAGGAGGTCCAGGAATAGATTGGTGGCGTTAAACGTGGAAGGCTTATGGGTTGAAGAGGCAGCACAAATTAGAGAAGAAATAAAAAAGTATTTTACAAATATTGTTTCAGAGGAAAGGTGGGATAGACCTCTTTTAGATGGGATCTTCTTTCAACAGTTAACAAGGGAGAAAGTGAAGGAAAATGTGGCTCCTTTCTCTAGGGACGAGCTGGAGGTGGTTATTGATAGTCTTGATGGTGATAAATGTCCGGGGCCTGATGGGTATAACTTCAACTTCTTCAAAAAATTTTGGCACCTTTTGAAAGAGGATGTGTGGGGGATGTTAGGCGAGTTTTATGTGCAAGCGAGCATTCCAAAGGGGCTAATGTCTTATTTTGTGGCTCTTATCCCGAAGATTGAAAACCCTCAAAAAATAGGAGAATATAGACCTATTTCCCTTTTAGGTAGCCTTTAACAAAGTTATTTCCAAGCTTCTTGCTTCAAGGTTGAGGCCAGTTCTAAATGAGTTAATTTCAGATAATCAATCGGGCTTTTTACCTAATAGAAATATTTTTGATGGAGCTGTTATTATAAACGAGGTGGTGGATTATGCAAAAAAGACGGGGAAAGATTGTTTTATTTTCAAAGTGGATTTTGAGAAAGCTTATGACTCAGTAAATTGGAAGTTCTTGGATTACATGATGGAGAGGATGGGTTTCTGTGAAATTTGGAGGCGATGGATTAAAGAATGTATCTTCTCGGGAAGCTGTTCGGTTCTGGTGAATGGAAGTCCAACAGAAGAAATCAAAATTGAGAGGGGATTAAAGCAGGGTGATCCATTGGCACCGTTCTTATTCCTAATAGTGGCGGAGGCTTTATGTGGTTTAGTCAAGAGTGCTGAGATTAAAGGAAAATTCAAAGGGTTTAAGGTAGGAGATGGGGGCTTAGAGGTGTCAATTTTGCAATATGCGGATGATACTTTATTTGTGGGGGAGGCTAGTTGGGAGAATTTGTGGGCAATAAAGTCAATTTTGAGATGCTTTGAGCTGGCTTCAGGGCTAAAGGTGAATCTACATAAAAGCAGTCTTATTGGGGTTAATGTGGAAGAATCCTTCCAAGAATCGGCTGCCATGTTCCTAACTTGTAAAAGAGGGAGGTTGCCTTTCAAATATCTTGGGTTGCCGGTGGGGGCGAACCCGAAAAGTGTTTCTACGTGGCAACCAATAATAAATACGATGGAGAGCAGATTGGCATCGTGGAAGGGAAGGCACTTATCTCTTGGGGGGTAGGATAACACTAATTAATTCAGTTTTTGAATAACCTGCCAATTTACTATTTGTCTTTCTTGAGGATCCCTGGTAGGGTGTTGAAAAAACTAGTGTGTATACAGAGAGACTTTTTGTGGGGAGGTACAGCAGAGAGAAGGAAGATACCTTGGGTGAGGTGGGAGCTGGTTTGTAGGCCAAAAGAAGAAGGGGGTTTAGGGATTAAGAACATCGAGTGGTTTAACCTGTCTCTTCTAGCAAAATGGAGGTGGCGGTTAATCAAAGAAGAAAAAGGGCTTTGGCGAGATGTGGTGGTCTCTAGATATGGTCACATTGATGGAGGGTCTTACTTTATAACTGGGGTACAACAGGGTCAGAGAAGTGCATCCAACTGGTGGAAGGCAATTTGTAAGATTGGTAAGTATAGAAATTTGGATGATTGGTTTCAGATGGGTTTAAAAAGAAAGGTAGGCAGAGGTGATTCCACCAAATTTTGGGAGGATGTCTGGTTAGGGAATTGTAGTCTGAAGGTAGTATTTCCTAGGTTATGTAACATTTCAGAGGATAAAGATAAAATGGTGGCATCACTAGGGGAGTGGCAGGAATCAAATTGGAAGTGGATTTTGAGTTGGAGGAGGGACCTTTTTAGTTGGGAGGAGGAAATGTTGGTGGAACTGCAAAACCTTCTAAACTCAAGCGTGTTGCATAGAGGTCAGGATGATGATTGGGTTTGGAAGTGGGATGACTCGATGTCTTATTCCACAAACTCTGCATATAGGTGGCTGTAAACAAATTGCGGGCCTGTGGTACATACTCAGGAAAGGGAGGATGAGATTTTTAAAACCTTTTGGAAGTCAAAAGTGCCGTCCAAAGTACTTGCTTTCTCGTGGCAGGTTATCTTCGATAAAGTGGCAACAAAATTTAACCTGTTCAAGAGAAACGTTGTGTTAGGTCAACAAGATCTCATTTGTGTTCTATGTGGTGAGAATAATGAAGACACAAGCCATCTTTTTTTATCTTGTAGAATAGCGTCTCAGGTGTGGATGAAAGTTTATGCTTGGCTTGGGTTTGAGGTAGCATTACCATCCACGCTCTTAGGGTTGTACATGATGCATGGTGGTTTATTCACAGGGATGAAATGCAAAAGAAAGGGGTTCCTGATTTGGCATACTGTTTTTGTGGTCTTTGTGGTTAGAGAGAAACGGGGTTATCTTCAAAAACATTGCTTTTGACATGATTAGGCTGTTAGACTTGATTAAGACTAGATCTTGGGCGTGGTTTTCAGCAAATTCGGCTTCTTTGAGCTCAATCCAATTTTTTTCTGACTGGTGCTTGAATCCGGTGGAGTGCTTAAAAAATCACTGACAACTGTTTTTGTTAACGTTTTGAGTGCATGGATATGGATGGTGACTATATGACAATTATGGTGTTGGGGTTATATTGTTAGAGCATTTCTTTGTTGTATGCTTATGGTGTCTGACTTGCAATTTTGTGGTTACTGGGGTATTTCATTTTGATTGATGCAGTTTGAGAGATAGCTCTTTTGATGGTCCTTCATTTGAGACATACTTCTGTGGCTCTGTTTTGAGAGTTAAGGAATGTTGGTGCTGATTTTGCTCTTCACATAGAGCCTTGAGTGTCAAAGAAAAATGAGTGGTTCAGAAATTTGTGAGAGAGTGGTTCAGTTGAGTGACAAAGGTGAGGTAGAGAATCATTAGGTTTTTCTAACTTGTTTTTGATGGACTTTGTGCCATTTTTATGTTTTTTGTGCAGGTGGGCTATGGATGTTGGTGGAATAGAAAGAAATTTCAGACGAATGGATCGAATTTTGTGGCTTTGACTCTCATTGATTTGTGGTGCAGTTTCATATGTTGGTCGGATATGACTCTCATTGATTTGAAAGTTGGAAAAGGTTTTGGTTTGTCAAGTTTTTCTTCATTCAGCTGGACCTTTGGTTCATGAACATAAATTGTACAGCTTATATGACACTTTGGCTAAGTAGAGGCATTGTCTTGGGTTATGCATTTCGCCTACACAGCATTATACATAGCTTGGGTTGGAGGATTTCTGCAGTTGTTCCAAATGACAGATTTACATTCAGATGGGTTTTGTTTTCAGCAACAATTGTTTAAAGAGTTTTTATACAGGCTGGGCTCTTGATACGCATATGGTTGGCAGATGTCTTTGGTGGATTTTCTGGGTTTTTTGGTGGGTTTGTTAGTATACTATGACTAGTTTTTTGAGGGTTCTGTTATAGTGGCTTTGGTTAATAGCCTTTATTATTGGGTATATTGGAGGGATATAGATGTTGGAGTGTGTTTTGGTTTTGAAAGAAAACCTTTGTATTTTGGATTCTATTTCGAGTTAGGGACAGAATCGTTTATACATAGGTTCAATTCTTTTCATTGTATACGGGTTGGAGCACCTCTTGTGCTCGTTTATAAAATTTTTATTTTGCTTATCAAAAAAAAAAAAGAACACATGCTGCTGTGCAAAATGACAATAAACAGTCACGGATGTAGCTACTCATGGATTTGGATCCTCTAACTTTGTGGAGGGAAAAGGTAGGTGACTTTAGTGTATTTTGGGAGAGAAAGAGGTGAGAGAAAAATGAGAAATAAGATGAGAGAAGGTAATATATGAGAGAGATAGATAGAAAGTCAGGTGACTTTTGACACAAAAAAGTTAGAGGATTAGGTTCCAGCTACTCATGTATCACGCAGAGTCGAATCATTATGTTCAAGACAAAACTATCATCATTTTTTAAGAATTAAATAAATTTTTATTATCTGACGCAAACTTGACGATATGATTCTTCACAGAATTTATTTCTGATATTTGATAAGATTGAGAGATATGATAATTCGAAATAGTTTTTCTTTTTTTTACTGAATAATTCGAAATAGTTAACACGCAATTATACAACACATTCTAATAATATCTTTAATTCTTTAGCAAAGTGTTTAGAGTAGTTATTTGCAAATTCCTTAGAAATATTTCTTGAAAGTGACCTCAATTTAGTTTTTTGCAATTTTAAAAGTATTAATAATAATTGTCAGAAAGACTTTAACCAATTATAACTCCCGACACAGAATTGCCAGAACAATTGGTTAAAGATGAAAAAATATTGATAATAATGATATTTATTAAATTAATTTATTGAAACGAAACATGCTGAATATATTCTTTGCCATGTTACGGAGCATTCATATTAATTTCCCCCTCTTACTAGTTACTACAGCTACAAACAATATACGGAATCCATAGCATTCATTTATGAGAGAGAAATAAAGCAACGGGACAAAAAAAGAACAGCAGAGATTTAGTATACGTTTAGATAAGGGTGGCATTTTAATTTCTCCACACAGCTTAACATGACAGAGACAAATCAAAATTTATCATCCTAGACAGGTATAAAATAATGTGTTAAAATCCAATAACACTTGGATGAGATGGTACGGATCTCTTCCAGCTTAACCAGAGATCTCGATCGAGTTCGAATCCTGACCCTAGGAATGCAGTAGTGTTAAAAAAAACTCTTGAGAAAGAGCTTTGCCTCCCTTATGGTCCTGCCCGGCTCGAGGGATTAGTCTTCGCAGTTACGCTAGGAGGATACCCTAGAAACCAAAATAAAAAATAAAAATGTGTTAATAAGTAGACATACTAGATATACATGCCCATATCCAGATATCCTTTACACAAAAATAGCATTGATGTATATAGAAATATAGAAAAGAAACTGCGGATCATACACGCAGAAGCGAGCATGTATCACGTGTCTCTAACAAAATTATTGATCTGGAATTTAAATAAGTATTTTGTAAAACATTAATCATGTATGTATCATTTCTATTTCTCCTTCTTGTTGATGTCCTAATAGTATACCCCACTATGATCAGGCGTGATATCTGTCGTACGTTGACTCTGTTTACGCCGATGATGTTTGTTTCACCACTCAAAATCCCAGCTAGACTTTGTACCTGGACACAGAAGGCTTTGAAATTTTTCGAATTGGGAAAAACATAATTAGGTCTCACGAATCTAAAAGATTTGCTTGCTGGTTCCACCAAATCAAGGCAAGGACCACACGAGTGTGTCATATATCTAACTATATGTGTAGTGTACGTAATCCATCAGCTCTAATCCAATAATTCTAATCCCACACACTTTTATATTTACTCATCTTAAATTTTCACAATTTTCATCATCTAATTACATTTATATAGTTTTACCTTGCTTTTTATACAAATTTTTATTTTAATGCCATCCCATAAATATATGTTAGAGATATACATGTCCCTTTAAAGTAATATATATCTAGCCTTTTTCCTCACAATTATATACCACCAAATTAAAGGTGCAAATTTGTGGCTCGCATACATAACCTATAAGCTCTAGCTTATACCTATATGGTTGTGCCTTTATCGGATCACTTTTGTTCTTCCCTTTTCTTTTGTTTTTTAAGTTTATTTATATTTTTTCTTTATGCTGAATGCATGTGCAGCTTCTAGGAAAGTGATGCCCTTCCACTACTGGGGTAACTGGTTAAGATTATCAGGTTGCGGCTTAATTTACATGCAATATATTTTTGTTAGCAAAATAAGGCCCCCTTCCTAAATTACAAGCCTGAACTAGACTGGACGATGGTAGCAAATAAGTATTTATTCATTGTTATTTGTAAGTGAAATTTGAATGATTGAATCTGTATAACAACAAACAATGTCTGAAAAAAAAAATGCATCAAAGATAGGCATACACAGAACATGGAATAGGTGCACGTGAAATAAGAACAGTCAGTCCAATTTAATCAAGTAATGTCAAGAGAAATTCTTAGATAAATTAAGCTAAAGTATTCTAATTGAATATACCAATCAGATTACAAATTAATAGATAGTTAATTCATTTAATTGATTAAGAGCATCTCCAATGGCACAACTCATTGGAGGTACTTAATTTCTCTTTTTATGGGTTCTAATGTCACCTTATTACTTTTAACTTTATGAGTCTTATTAACGAGTGCCCCTAAGGGTATTGGTTAATGAATCCAATAAAAGCAAGTTTTTATTAAAAAAACTAAGGATAACACTTCTCAAAATGTTGAATGCATCACTTCTTAATGAGAACTTTTTTTATTATTCCTTAAACCAATGCCCTAAGGGCACCGATTAACATTTTTTTCCTTACTTTATATTACTTTAAATAACTCTCCACTCCAATGGTACAACTCAAATTAAAAATTTATCAAATGGGTCCTACAAGTTATCTCATCTTTATCTATATTTATGTTTTTTTATAAGCAAATGGGTCCTACATTTATGTTTGTTTCAATTTTTCGAGGAATGTGGGAAAATGTAATTCCCTATTATTTTTCTCCATCCTATTTCTATTGGAAGTTCTTACATAAAAACGGTTGCTGTCCTTACAACGTGGATGACAAATCATCCTACTCCAATGGTGTAAACGGTTCTTATTTTTAAGAATTAGCTAAACAACTCCAATTTAATTTTCTCTAACAATAAATCATTATAACCTACTATAATTAATGGTGTGATTAGTCTAGTACACTCTAACTTAAATCTCTAGATTTATATAAATATTTCTCCATGTTCAAATTGGGTTACTTAGAGGCAATGCACCAAGTCAATGATTTTCTAGTAGGTCGACCCAGCTCGTTGAGATTGATCATATTTCTTGGTCGCACATATTTGTGCATCCATGAACAATATATTGAAACGAGTTTCGCTAACATAGCATGTTTCCTTATATTTTTCCTTGTGTTTAGTCAGATCTATGTTATAACATTTCGCGACAGAAAGTTTCCCATAGTGGAAAGTTGGTGGAATCAATAGATGAACTCTCTTATGAATAAGAATGCGTAACAAGGTGAAATACATATTAGTTATTGTTCAGACCCTGATCTAGTCAATTTGTTGAATATTTCTTCTAAGGGAAAAATTTTTTGTTGAACTTGTCAAAGCTTCTGTGAAACGTTCTTAGAGTTTATGTTAGCTAGGATCTGTAATTATATGACATAGGTGATGGATGTGGTCATCAGCTGCAAATATATGCTTGAGCAACTGGCACGGATTTCACTTCCTAGCATGTAAAAAATTCAACATATATCTTTGAATTACGAAGTAGCTTGCTATCATGTACAAGAAATTTACTTTCTACTAATTATGGTCAATCACTATGGCATGTACTGTGAGATTCTTTTGGTCAAAAAAATTTGTTTCGCGCCTCTATGTACATATATCCTAGTTCTTTGATATGATCTTGACAGTTTAATTAATTAGTGCCTTGACTTAATTAACAAAGCATTAAAGTCATGTTTGGAATAATTAAGGCATAGATATGCTCAAAAAACTTAAACATTTGATAGTTTGAAAAGGCCCTTGATCTTAACGACAAAGGCCAAGAAAAGTAATGCAAGTATGTTTGTCATGCTTGGTCATGATGTAAGTTAATGTTAAAGCTAGGATTATTTTTATATATGTTACTTTTGAAGTTTTTCATTTATAGACCAAAGGGATATATATAGAGTAAAGTTAAAGTCCTTTCCTTTTACTTGCTCCTACTGACTTTGGCAAGTAGGAAATAATTGAATCGAAGTTCCAACGTTTACACCTCAATTCAATGTATGTGCTTTTTTATCAACTTTGTGACGTTGAATTCATTGTTTTCATTACGTACTAATAGGAATTGCGAAAATGATTACAATATTGCTTTTGTCTAGGCATGATTGATTTTTTTTTTATTAACAGGCATAAGTGATTTTAATGTTTATCCGATAGGAAGGGATAATTCTACTGATTAAATGATTAGGATTCAGTCAAAAAAAAAAAATTAGAATAAAGGTTCAAACTAGTCCTTGACAAAAAACGAGGTGATATTTTGGTCTCTAAGAAATAAAAACACTAATTTGATCATCAAGAATGTAAAATACGGGTCAAAATAGTCCTTGATGTGAACTAAAACACCCCTAAAAATTGTTTTAAAAAGGACTATTTTGACCAGTATTTTACATTCTTGTTGATCAAATTGGTATTTTTATTTTTTAGGGACCAAAATGTTATCGTATTTTTTTGTCGAGTACCAGTTTGGACCTTTACTCAAAAAATTAAATGTTTAGGATTAATTTTAACGAAAAAAATGTTTAGGATTAATTATAAATTATTTTACATCGCTACTTAAAAAAAATATAATATTGTATGTTCTAATTTTTGTGGCAAAAAATTTATATTCTAACCTTCCTCATAATAATTATCATAACCAATATATCTGTTTTATTTAATTGTTTAGACTAGAAGCATGCAAATTAATTAAATTAAAATAGGAAGAGTCGTACTCCAAAAGGAAAAACGTATCTTGCAGGGACCATCAGCATCAAAGCATCGTAAGAAGCATCTTTTCCCCAAATATATCAGCACTGCTTATCATTTACCATTTGTCATTACCTTATGCAATATAGATGTTGGTTGGCAAGCAATACTAGTATGTTGTCTAGTTTCATGACTAGAGTAAGATGTAACATAATGACAAAACATGCAATATTTTATTTGTCAATAATAATTTCATGTAGTTCTCGTAGAACCATGATAAAAAAAAAAAAAAATCAATTAACTGTATGGCCCTACTAATTCGGTTCATATAATTAAATTGTTTTCTTTAATTATTAGGAAGTTTGTTCTGCATCCCTAATTAGTTGCACAACGATGGTATAAATAGCTAGTTTGCATGGTAACATGATTTTGCTTTTCAATAAATAACTTAAATAAATATATACTTCCAAAAGTCTACTCGTGAAGAAAAAAACTTGGCTACAAAATAAATTGCATTGAAAAATTTAATATAAAATATTAAATAAAAAAATTGACTAAAAAGGATATTCATTCATTCAAATTGATAAAATACATCGAAAACAACACAAATTCAACTTCGCTAAAAACCGAAAATGATGAATCTGCGAACAAACTCACAGCACCCAGGTTAATAGCATAACATGGCAAAATGTCTACAAATGTGATAAAATCAAAGTGATCGGAATATCCATGCCTCCGGATCTGTAACGTTGACAACCAAGTCTTGATTGAATCTGTAATGAATCGAAGTTGATCTGCCAATCTGAACCAAACAAACACCGCAACAAGACGGAAAACCAAACGACGCCGTAACAAGAAGACGAACAAAACACCGCCGCACGCAGATGACGAAAACACCGAAAAACACAAAAGAAAAACCAGATCTATGTGGAACAACCACTTATTTAGATAAAAGGAGAGAAAAAAAGATGTAGATGGGTAATTCCAGGCCAAAAGATGACCCAAAACCACCCCTTTCCGGTGAATGAGAAAGAAGGAAAAGAGGAGTAGAGGGAAGGTTGAGAGAGAGAGACCGCTCTAGGTTTTAGCCGAAAGTATTTAATATTAAATAAAAATTAAACATTAAATAAACTTTACTTTTTATTTAATACTTTATATATTTTTTTTCTTAACAAATGTACCAAGCTGGGTACTTGTCAATCAAACCATTATAAAGAAGCTTAAAAGTAGTAGGCCAATTCTGACACTAAGGGTGGAAATAAAGTCAGGCCGCTCGTCAAGAATCTATGAGATCATGCTAATGCTTTAAAAAAAGTCTAACTTGTTTACCACACACATATAGAACATAATTTAATATATTATAATACTATAATATATTATTTATAATATTTGAAAGTAAAAACTTATTGATCTATTTAAATATAAAGGTCCACTTGCTTATTTATTCATGAATGCCTAGTAGTAACTATGTTTGCCTAACATCATGGCCCATGATTTTAAATGATAATGATAATAATACACGCTGCAATTCTGTGGAGACAAAGTAACTTAACAATAAAAGTAGGTTCATACTTCCTTTAATTCCATCAAGTAGAAGATATATTTCTGCTGCCTTAGCCTGAAATGAACCAAGCGCTACGTATTTGTCAAAGTGAGTTCGTGCCATTCAAGCAATATTCACAGTAATGAAACGTATATATATTTATTTTCTTTACGACTTGTACTTCCTATATTATATATGCCCAACTTGAAGAAACGACCCCACGTGATAATGTCATTGTTGTTTAACAAGATGAGGGAACAAATAAGGTAAGAATTTAATTAATTAAATGTAAGCATCTTCTTATAATTAGTTTCATTTTGAATTACTTTTATATGTGAGAATTACACTGCTAATCAATTATGCATTAACAAATCAATTACCCAAAAAAAAAAATGTTTTTCTAATGGCAGCTAGCTAGCCTAGTTCTCTCCTTAGTTTTGTGCAGGTGATCTATCATTTCTTCTCATGCTTTAGTTTTCTTTTGGGTGATTTGACAAGGGGGTATTGTCGCTCGCATATCTTCAACATCAACTCTCTTCAATCTTCATTTGTTTTCTTTACTTTTGCAATTTTCTTTGATATTTTTATGAAAAATCTTTTAAGTTTGTGACTTTTTTTTGGAAAATTTGAGAGGTTAGCTTTGAATAATTTCTTTTGATTTGCCTTTCATCGCTTTTTGGAAATAGTCCCAGTTGTGATATGGCAAATGGAATACCATGTAAATACCACGTGGATGATGTGGTATGGCTGCATGACATTCGTTTTATCATGTCAGTAGTTAACGAAAAGAGATGACGGTATGTACTATTTCAAAAAATTGAGAATACAGGAACGAAATTCTACAAAAAAATTACAGGGACTAAAACCAAAATTGACAAGCTTTGCTGGGGTAAAAAAATTAATATTTAAACTTATTTTTTTTATAAGCTAAAATGTTATTAAAGAATTTCATAAAAAAAATATTATTAAAGAAAGAAGTAGACACGCAATTAGTACAAGGAGTACCAACAGGTGCTGACGGCAAGAGAACAATCAAATTGCTAATAAAGATAATAGCAGCAAAAGAAAATAACAAGAGACATTTCACAATCTGCAGAAAACCAGAACAACACCCACCACTACCAGAACTCGCGCACACATTTTCAGTATACACTTCAATATTAATCAAAATCTAAATACTCCCAAACACCCATCAAATTAATTTTGTTTTATAATAATATGTAAGTGATTAATTATTAGGATTTAAATGTAAAAAAAACACATTTACCTACCCTTGGGATATAAAATTGTTACCAGTAGCCCGGACATGAATAAGCAAATAAAAACCCTAAATCCAATCCAATTTTTTTTTTTTTTTACAGAAACCCAAATCAAATTAAAATGCAGTAACATAACTAACACTGAGCGTTCCTTACCTAATTATGCCATGTCCACGTGATAACTGCAACGCCATACTTTTCTATAGGGTGATTATGACTAAATTATTACCTAATGACGTGTAATTAAAAAGCCCAGGTAACAAGTTTCACCGCCCTACTTGGGCGTGGGCTACGGTGAGAGACTTAACAAGTCTCTCACCGTGAGAGAATAGATTTCACCGTTGGATTTAAATGCTCCCTATGATAATACTAAGCTCAGCCTACACTAGATATTTTTCACTTCATTGTCCTCTCTCCCGACTCCAATTCCGTTGCCGCCTGTGTCCTCCGCCACCCACCTCCACCCCTCTCGTCCGCCACCGCCAACCCCACCCCACCCCCTCCTTCCTCTGCCACTACCACCCCACCCACCACCTTGAACCTCAACCACCGCCATCAACCTCTCTCTCCATGGCACCTTCAACCTCCCCACTGCCTCACTACTTCATTTTCAGACCGGGACGGCACAGCGGCGAGTGTGACGGGTCCGATCTCGGCGACTGAGTCGGAATCAGTGGTGTGGGCGGCACGAATCTGGTGGTCCTTGGTTGTGATTGTGAGGCAGAGATTGGCGACACGGCGGCGAGTGCGGTGCTGGGCAGATCTGCGTGCGGCGGCGAGTGGCAGTGACGGCGGACTCACGACGCTGGCTCGCCTCGCCTTGCCTTGGCCACCTCCCTGCACATCCAGATCTGGACGGAGGTGGAAGATAGAGTGGAAAAAAATTCAGTGTGGTAGGTGTATGATAGTATCCGTGCAACCTCTTCATCTAATGGTCAAAATAGGTTGTGCACGTGAGCGACGTGATCGGGTCGCTCACGCTAGAACTCGCCGCCCTACTTGATGCTCTTTAGCTCTTCCTCCTTTTGTTTCTCATTCTCTTTCTTGGTTTTTTTTTTTTAACCATTCAACATGAAATTCATGAATTATATTATTTCATTTTTTCTTAAAAATATGAAACTGACACATATCAATATTTTAACAAAAACTAATAACTACAAGCTAAGCTAAGGAAAATGTAAGTGCTAAGCTACTAAAAATACTAAAGTTCATTCATCATTCTAGATCTTTCTATGCCTAATATGCTTATTTAGTAACTAAGAGTAACTAAGGTAATTCATAATCCTTAAGCTACTTTGTTTCTCTGGGCCTTGGTTTGGGAGAGTTGGGCCTACTGCCATAATTCTGGGCCATAACAAATATCATCTATACTATCATATTCTTAAAAAAACAAAATAGAGAGATCCAATTCTTTTAGGTTTAAATAAGTTTTTGGTCCCTACAAAGTTCATCAAATTTGGTTTTGGTCCTTGTGAAATTCTTTCTTAGGTTTTTGTCCCTGTAATCTCACAAATTTTGCAAATAGTCCCTACCGTCATCTTTTTCTGTTATCTAGTACTCATGGGTATCGAGGTAATTTTATTTTATTGTCCGACTTGCTATAAAGTTTGGTCATAAAATAGAAACAAAATCATATATTAGGGACATAAGGTTAAACTTGTTAAATTCCTTCATTTTGTATGATATCTAGTATTCAGGGGGTACCGAGGTAATTTCTCGTTCTTGCCCGACTTGCTCCAAAATTTGGCTAGAAAGTAGAAATAAAATCATACATTATGGCCATAGGGTTTAAAATTGACACAATTATTCATCTAGTATGATTTCTAGTACTCAGGGGTGACAATAGGGACTATTTACAAAATTTTCGAAAATACAGGGACGAAATCCTAAGATTTTTTTTTACAAGGACTAAAACCAAAATTAATGAACTTTCCAGGGACTAAAAACTTATTTAAACCATTCTTTTATTACTCTATACTATACATAGATCACGGAAATGAATTTTCTAGACAAAGATCGAATGATTTGTAATTTGATTTTTTTAAAAATCTAATTTACCAAATTTAAAATATGAATCGTTTGATTTGAAGGCAAGAATATAAATCTCAAAATTACTTAATTAATCTCAAGGGTCTATGCACACTGCATGAAAATAAGTGCATTTAGGAGAGTATATCCAAATCTTTGTTTCAAGTTTCAATCATCTTCTGAGTAGAGGAAAATTGGGTTGAATGAGTGTAATAAATCTCATACAAGAAGGAAATTTCTGAGTAGACTGTAGAGGAAGAACAAGTTCTCTTGCCTTTGTGCTCAGCCGGCACCCTTCACTATCACAGACCAACAAACCTTGGAAGCATACGGATATGGTTTGTCTTAGACAAGTCCATGCTGACCTGGCGACACATATGGCCCCACCTGTCGGCCACAACCTCCCATCCCTACGTGTTCCATGGTCCACATGTCTCCTCATTAAGCTACAATAAAATAAACATTAATCTCTTGTCTCAATCACCCCACAACAACTTCAACGTCCTTCCAAAGTACTATTTGCTCATCCTAGCCATGACGTTCACTATGACATACTCTCACATGCCTCATATATGTGTAATTTTCCCCCATCAAAAGCACTATAAATACCCACCCCCTTTCACAATCCCCTTTTCATCCATCATTAGCCAAACTCACAAGAAGTCACAAGTACTCACAACACAAACACATTGATTCCTCTACTACCCTTTAGCTTAATAAATTAACTAAGTTCTGTTTTGTGAATCATGGCCATTGATTCTGAGTTTTCATCATCCCCTCCTCTTCTTGGACTTGCAGTTTGTGGTGATGATAAGAATGCAAAGGCTCTTCAGTTCATTGAAGATATGACCCGAAATGCTGATGCTGTTCAAGAGAGGGTCCTGGCTGAGATCCTGAGCCAAAACGCTGAGACAGAATACTTGAAACGGTTTCAGCTCAATGGAGCCACAGACCGTGACAGTTTCAAGTCCAAGGTTCCTGTCGTTACTTACGAGGATTTGCAGCCTGATATCCAACGCATTGCTAATGGTGATCGCTCTCCTATCTTCTGCGCTCACCCAATCTCTGAGTTTCTCACCAGGTACACTACAAATTAACACAAATATCTCTTTCATTTTTTTTATAAAATAATTATGTTGAGTAAATGTGAATTAATTACCTACTGTGGAACTGTGTAGTTCTGGAACATCTGCTGGAGAAAGAAAATTGATGCCAACCATTCGTGAAGAGATGAACCGTCGTCAGTTACTTTACAGCCTTCTCATGCCAGTCATGAACCTGTAAGTTTAATTTCTGTTCCTTTATTAATTGCATTTATTTCTTGGACCACCGAGTACTTTTTATACAATATATTTAATATAGTTTTCTTAGAAAAATGCTTACAAGTGCTAAGAACATCAGTTAACTAATCATAGAAAACTTGTACTCCCTCTGGTCCTATATATAAGAGGCAAAACCCTAAAACATACAGATCAAGGAAATGCATTAAAATAAGCTACTTGTAATTAATATTCATATAAATTTACAAATTTAACCCTTCAATAATTAATGAACAAACCTACTTGTATTGAAAGTTACACTGTCTCGTAAATATAAACCCTATTATAAATAAGGGTAAAATTGAAAATGAGCATTTAATATTTGTCAAAATACATACATGTCTCTTATATTTTGGACAAAAAAAAAGTAGTCATCTCTTATAATAAGGCCCGGAGGGAGTATCAAAGAGGGGTGTATTGAATATATTGAACGTTAAAAAGTTGTATTTTCCGGTAAAACTTTTTTATCTTTGAATTTCTTAACGAGTACTCTGACCAATGCCCCTTTTTCTTATTGGAAAACATCTCACGCTTTTAAAGTAGGAATAAAATGGATCAGACTTATATGAAATGAGCTTATGTATAAAGTGAAAAGGTAAATATATACTCATGCTTTAATTATTAGTGAGTTAATATTTTAATGTATTTTAGATTAAAATCAAGGATAAATATATCATTATTTGTTCACTTTATGCATATACCCACTTTAGTTGAACTTTTTTATTAGTAAAATAAGAAGAAAATATGACCAATAAAAAATTTATTAAAAAGGAGGTATAAAAGAATATGGAGTACTTACGCATTTCTCTAATGTTAACTATAATGATTCATGTAAACTACTAATAAAAGAATGCATAGGGTACTCGATAAGGAATTAAGAAAAGAAAATTTATATAGAGAATTAGTGTATTTAACAGTTAAAAAAATGAAATGCTTAGTTTTTCAATGAATTTTTTTTTCTTGGTTCCTTAAAGAGTGCCCTAAAGGCACTCATGACCCATGTTTCATTTCCTCATTTTTGTTTTTCATTTGTAAACTTGGTGAACTAATCAACAACATGTTTGCACAGATACGTGCCTGATTTGGACAAGGGGAAGGCTCTCTACTTCTACTTCATCAAAGCAGAGACAAAGACTCCAAGTGGCTTAGTAGCACGTCCAGTTCTTACCAGCTATTACAAGAGTGACAACTTCAAAAACAGACCATTCGACCCATACAATGCATACACAAGCCCAGACGAAGCAATCCTTTGTCCTGATTCCTTTCAAAGCATGTACACCCAAATGCTATGCGGTCTCATCATGCGCCACCAAGTCCTCAGAGTTGGTGCCGTTTTCGCCTCTGGCCTTCTAAGAGCCATTCGTTTTCTTCAACTCAATTGGCAACAACTAGCTCATGACATCTCCACCGGAACCCTAAACCCAAAAATCACCGACCCTTCAATCAAAGAATGCATGACCAAAATCCTCAATCCTGACCCTGAGCTTGCAAGTTTCATAACAAATGAATGCAAGGAAGAAAACTGGGAACGAATAATAACAAGGATTTGGCCTAACACAAAGTACATTGATGTCATAGTCACTGGTGCTATGGCTCAGTATATTCCAACCCTTGATTATTATAGTGGTGGCTTACCATTGGCGTGTACCATGTATGCTTCTTCTGAGTGTTATTTTGGGCTTAACCTAAAGCCCATTTGCAAACCCTCTGAGGTTTCTTATACCATTATGCCAAACATGGGTTACTTCGAGTTCATACCTCATGATACCCATGCAGCTGCTTCCGCTTGGTGGAGCTTGCTAACGTTGAGGTCGGTAATTACTATGAGCTTGTTATCACCACCTACGCGGGTCTATGCCGTTACCGTGTGGGCGACATCCTCCAGGTCACCGGGTTCCACAACTCTGCACCGCTGTTCCGATTTCGTGAGGCGAAAGAACGTTCTGTTGAGCATCGATTCGGACAAAACAGACGAGGCGGAATTACAAAAAGCAATTCAGAATGCATCCATGTTGCTTAAGGAGTTCAACACGAGCGTGGTTGAGTACACGAGTTTTGCTGACACGAAATCTATCCCGGGACATTACGTGATTTATTGGGAACTATTGATGAAGGATGACTCTAATGTTCCCTCAGATGAAGTGTTGGAAAAGTGCTGTTTGGAGATGGAAGAGTCGCTGAACTCGGTTTATAGACAAGGAAGGGTTTCGGACCAATCGATTGGGCCTTTGGAGATAAGGGTTGTGAGGAATGGAACATTTGAAGAGTTGATGGATTATGCTATCTCAAGGGGTGCGTCTATTAATCAGTACAAGGTGCCAAGGTGCGTGAGCTTCACGCCAATAATGGAACTACTTGACTCTAGGGTTGTGTCCGTTCATTTTAGCCCTGCTGCACCGCACTGGACCCCGGAACGGCGTCGTTGAAGAGTAATGGAACCTCTAGCTACATGCAGTCATGCACGAGATCATCTATGTTTTTTCTGTTTGTCATTTTATGTACCTTTTTAAGGTGTTAGTTATGAAATAAGAATGCGTGCATGAAGTAATAATTGTCATATACGTGTATGTTTATACATATCCATTGTATGAAAATCATGTTACAGAGTTTCGTTCTAAAACATCCTCTTAATTAATAATACTATTATAATACTTAATGAAAAAATATTAAATAAAAAGGAATGTATTTAATATCTTCAAAAAATTAATCAATGTCTTTTTCATTTGAAAATATGTAGAAAATTAGTAAGAGAATTGATTGGGAAAATTTAGAATTATTCATACAAATATCTTCAATAATGTAAATTCCCATTAGTTTCAAAGCCGTTAATGTTATTGATACATTATGTTCTAAATAAGAGAGAAATTCATGTTTTCCATCTCTCTATCAAATTTCTCCATAAATAATTAACTTAAGAGGGGATTAGAAGATGGTGTATAAATAATATAGCTCTTTGTATTTACACATTTTTTTAGCAAACTAATAGAGCAAAAAAAATGTTAGAAATTGGAATGTGTGTTTTTTTTTTTTTTTTTTATCATATAAAAGCTGGAGTGTAAGAATAATATAATAAAAAGTGTAAACAAAATTGTTACCTCTCCATCTCATTATAAATGTCTTTTAAAAAATTTCTTTTATCACAGTTATTTGTCATTTGAAAATATAAAAAAAAATATTAAATGTTTTTTAATATTTTAATCTCATTATTTATTATCTCAATGACTAAATTAATAACTATATATAAAATTCATACCTAAAAAGGGCATACATGGAACACAAATATTTTTTGTACAATTAATTAGCAGGGATACCTGGGGTGGGACACCATATGTTAATGTGATTGTGAGTGAATACTGAAATATACTAAATAGAAGTATATTTTAAAGTAGAATAAATGCATCATATATCAATGTAAGAGAGGTGTCGGTATTTATTATATCCCAGTCTTTAATGGAAAAGTGTAGGAACATGATGTATGATATTTAGACAAATTCTTTTTGAAAGGTCAGTTGATGGAAGTCATTCATGGTTTGGTGTCTTTGGATTGGGTATGGATTGAACTTTTGGTGATCATTGATCGAAGTTTTGAATTTAGAAGTTATCTCTGTCTACCGGCTCTATGTGGTGTACTGATGTGCACGTGCTAGATATTCTGTCAATGTCCCTAAGTTTATAATTCGCAGGAATTAAAGTGTATTACGAATTAATGATAAGTGTAAACTGTGAACCATAGTCTTGATAAATTAAATTATTGAGGCCTTACTTTTGGAAGCATGCCACAAGACTTTTAGTGGGGAGCTGCGTGAGGGAGCTTGATTACTGTGACATTTGACAGCCTTAATATTATATTATTATCTTTTCAATTACTTCTTGGAATAAATTTGGTAGGCTTTCTAAATAACTTCTTTGACTCTCTTTAGGAAGTTCTTGGATTTGGAATATGCTCAACGAAGAAAACAGGAGAGGCCGAGTGACAAGTTGCATCCCCACAAAAGTGGTGTATGGATACACCATCTAAGTGGTCAAATCTGAATCATCTAAATTATTATTCGACAATTTGATTTTTCAACACTAATAAAATAATAATATTATCTAGATGGTCAAACTGCCCAAGTGACAATCTGAATAGTCCAGAGACAACACCAAGTGTTTTCTAGCATTTCATTCGGCACTCTTTGATATATAAGCGCAATATAGTGGAATTGAAGTAGTAGAGTCTTGCTTTTAATATGGCAAGGAAAAATGATTAAAAGAAGAAAATAGAATGACTGTGCTAACTTAAAATGAATCATCTCCATTTAAATTGTCTCTCCATCTCTCATCAGTCAAACGTTATCCTTTGGATTAATCTAACAGTCGAAAGATCTCTCATGTTAGTCATTAAATTAATTCAATAACTAATATTTGGCAGGAAAGAGAATGAAGAAAAATTCGGATGAAAAGGATCCAAATCCCCACTTCCCCACCACAAGGTACATACTTGGGGGGCAAAATAAAAATTTTAAAACATTAAATTATTCTATAAACAATTTAAATAAACCTTAAGGGAAGTTTACTTATTGTGTTTACTGTGTTTGGGAGATTATCACCCCCTCACACTAAGAGTTTGTTTGGGAAAGATTAAATTTTTCCATTTGAGCTGTTTTGGTGTAATAAGTTGTTTTGGAAATAATTTCTTATGATTGGGTAAAAAGCTTTTTCTAAAAAAAGTTTTTTTTGGAGGAAAAAAAACTGTTTTATATCATCTAGTTAGCTTAAGATTATTGTAATTTAATTATTTTTCATTTTTTAAACTTTCTTCTCCATTTACATCTACAAAACTAACTTCTAAACAAATATTATTAAATATACAAATAACTTCATACCCTTTTTCGTAATTTATTATATAAAAGTGATTTTTTCCACCACTCAAACGAAATAGATTATCTTTAAATCGTTTTTAAGCAAATAGACCCAAACAAAAACATATTCTGATTATAATCGATTATCACAATAATTAATTATACAAAATCGATTATCAGCATAATCTTTTTTTTTTTCATCTTTCCCGGACACACTCTAAATGGATATAGTTTCGGCCGTTTGTTATAGTTGTAACAAGAATTATGACTTTCTCATCATATTTTTCTTTTATATCTTATTCTATACGTTATAATAATTGGTTATTAGATTTTTGTTTTAGAAATAATAACAATTAAATAAAAATAATCAGTATTTAGATATAAAAAAATGTGTATAAAAAAATAATAAGATAATATTTATTATTGTAACAATGTGGAACTTACCATGGTTATTTGACTTTATTCAGAAAGGTAATATATCAGTATATCACATCTAGTATTATTAATTAGCATCGATAGATTAAAGGCCTCACTACTAGAAATCTTCTTATTACCTGCAGATTTTACTGCAGATTTTGCTCAAAAATTTGCAGGAAACAGATTTCATGCGGATTTTCCTACGAATTTCACCTATAGGTAATACTTTCGTGGGTAATTTTTTCCTGCGAATTTTAAAATCTGTAGGAAATTTCCTGCAGATTTTCTTGCGAAAAAATTAAATTCGCAGGAAATGTCAAAATTTCCTACAAAATTTCCTACGAATTTAAATCTATAGGAAAAAACCTTATTTTTTGAAAAATTGCAGCAAAATTCGCAGGAAATTCCTTCGAAAAAAATCCGCAGGAAAATCTGCAAGTAATCCATGAATTTCTAGTAGTGCCTGTTTGGACAATATACAGTAGGTACGTTGCTACATATCTTCTCATTTTTAGATTCGATTAAGAGCTGTGGGGTAACTAATTTGACACAAAACATCAATGATATATAGTTATATACTGCTCTAGACTTTACATCATAGTTATTAAATCCGGCTTGGAACACTGAGGGTCTGTTTGCGAGTCTTGTTTAGGAAGGGAAGTAAGGGAAAGGGAAGATTTATGAGAACATCTCCCTTGTTTGTGAGTGTAAAAATTTGGAGGGGAAGTTTTTTAGGATTTTAGAAAACCCCCCAAACCCCCCAAACCCTCAATTTTTTGGTTTGCCCCAATTTGGGGTTTTTTTGGGGGTTTACCCCAATTTTTTGAGGAAAATGAATCATTTTTTTTGCATTAGTATTAAATTTTTTTTTTGAAAGGTGTATTAATATTATTTAACAAATATTACTTATGTTAATTTTCTAAAATAAAGATAAAATTGTAAAAGTATGTTATAAACCTTCCATTTACTTTCCCTCATACAATATGCACTCACAAACAAAGGGAGGGATAATACTCTCCTTCCCCTCCCCTCCCCTTCCCTTCCCCTTTGATCCCCTTACTTTCCTTCCCCTCCAAACTCCCAAACAAACCCCGAGAGAGTTGGACGTGAGAACATGTGGTGTTGTCAAGTTGGTGCGAGGAAGAAGCTTCATTGGTGCTTTGGACGTTGAACTTCTCTCCTTGGCTAGAGGCGGATCTTGGTAGGAGCGGGGAGGAGCCACGGCTCCCCCAAGATCTTCTAACCAATGTAAAAATATATATATATTTGATGGCACCCTCAATAGCCTTCACAGAAACTGAAAAGGAAGGGTGATGAAGTTTCCTGTGCAACCATGATCCTGCGCTACACTCTTTGCTCTCAATCTTTATCTGTCGCTGTGTTTCCTTTATCTGCGCTACACTCTCTACGATATAAACTTGAAGATGATGCTGGCTGTGTTTCTAATTTTCTTAGCTTTAGGGTTTTTTTAGTTAATGCTTGGTGGGCCTTAAAGTCAAAAGGGGTTGCGGGCTTGTTTGATTGTGTTTTGGTTTTTTTTGTTTTTAAAACAAAAAAATAATAAAAAACTTGTTTGATAACATTATTTTTTAAAAAGAGTTTTAAAAATTGGAGAACAAAAGATTGTGCTTGCTAAATTTGTTTTGCAAATTTTTTTGTTAAAATATAGAAAACAATTTAGAAGAAATTTATATTGATTTTGTTTGTCCTCTAAAAAAGTGATAGAAAAAAAGAGGAACCAGGAACAGAAACTCTCCTAAGAATTTCTCTTGAATCCACGAATAGGATTGCTATGGAGACAAACCATTCCTTTTTTTTTTTTTTTATCATCAATGTTCAGACCAATGCATTCAAAAGCAGTTCAAATAGACAAAAGAAAAAAAGGAATAAGAGACGAAATACTCTCTGTGACTGTCTTCAACCTTTCATGCTTCATTCCTACATCTCTGCCACACCACCATCGTGCTCCCTCCTATCCGCCGCTACAGACACTACGAAACGCCGCATGATCCACCGCTTTCAACCACAAAACGCAACCTCCATGCCTCCGTCAACAGCAAGATGCGGCTCCTTTCCTCCTTGCCACCGCGTGGCCCTCATCCCTCCGCCGTCAACCGCGAAACGCCGCCGTGGTTCTCCTCCATCGCAGATCTGCCACCCCGCCGCCATCAGTCGCGCGACTCCTTCTCCCCCTCCATCGTTGAAGATCTGTTGTCCGCCGTGCCGTGAGCGTCGCCCCATCGCCATGTGCAGCCCCTCCTCCGCGGCGCCTTGCCGCTGGTGGCCCCTTGGCTGGTCCCCTCCTTCTCCCTGGTGCTCTCCTTCTTGGCTGCCAGAAGGGAAGAGCTTGTGTGCATGATTTAGGGTTAGAGTTGGATAGTTTGGATTTGCTTCATATTTACAAATTTGCCGTTAATGAAAACAATGGTGTTCTCCGTGTATTTTATGTTTTCAAGTAGAAAGCAAAAAAACAACCCAGCAATGTTCTCCAAATCTTGTTTTAAAAACTAAAAAACAATAATTGTTTTTAGAACAAATTTTACAAAATAGTATCATCAAATAAGTTTTTTTTTCTTGAAAACAAGAAAACTGTTTTTAAAAACAGTAAACGAAACTATTTAATTGAGTCAAAAAAATTTTTCTTTTTAATGTTTCTTATAAAGCCCGTACAATACCCATGAGCTGGGCCATCTTTTAGGAAACATTGGTCCATGACTTTGAATATTATATTACATTTTTTACATTAAATTAAATACAAAATACAAGACTATGGAAAAAAAAGCAAAAAAAAGATAAACAGACAATGAAGAAGCAAAACAAATATGTATATGATAAAAAAAATATAGCAGACTAAAGAAACTTAATATCAATATAAATGTTTTTAATATCATTAATTAATTTATATTGTATATATATTTTTGAAAAATTTTAATATATACCGAGTCAACTGGTTTAACCAATAGCTAATGGCTTCCCAAATATTTTTGTCAAGATCCGCCACTGCTCTTTGCAGTACCATGAGCTGCTCCTAAGATCAAGTGCCTGTAGAAACTAGAGAGGGAACTTACGGGGTTATTCTCGTACTATTTTTCATTACCATTTTGTCCATATTTTGAAATCAATAACTAAATTAATTTTGTTTTGAAAACAATAATGGATAAGTGACAGATGGTTAGAATTTATATATACAAAGTAGGGGTGTCCATGGGTCGGGTTGGGTTGGGTTCAATGGATTTTGGCACGGGTTTGTAAAAAAAATTATGAAACCCGAATCAACCCAACACGGTCATCTATGACTTGGGTTGGGTGGGTCGTCGGGTCTGATAACAAACACAATAATGTTCATTTATTGATTCGGTTGGGTCAGGTCTGCGAGTCTGTCAGAGTAGAAAACATGAAAAAATGTCAAAAATCATAAATAGACCAGTTTAAAATTTTAAATTACATCAACAACCATGAACTAAAAGTTTAAAATAATTGACAACCATCAACTAAAAGTCTAAATTATTACAATGAAATAGTAAAAGTCAACAACATTCAACAACCACCAACACAAAACTAAGTAATATGGGTTGAGTTGGGTTCAGTGGGTTTGAAATTCTGAAACTCAATATCCAACCCCATACTCTATGGGGTTTTATGTGTTTTTACTCAACCCAACTCAATCACCCGAACTAACCCACAAAATATGGATTGGGTTGGGTCGGTTCGTGGGTCTAGCCAAACCCATGGACACCCCTTACGAAGTGGTGTGATAAAAAAAAAAAGTGGTTAGATGATTTTATTTTTGGTTTGAAGTTTTTTTCTTTTTAAAGTTTCCAAGCTGCCCTTGTCTATCCCTATTATTTCCGACTAGCCGTGAGGCCCATAATTGTTTAAAAAAGACCCACAAGTTTTTGCCAAGCTTGGAACAGGCTCAGCCCAGCGCACTAAAACAAAACAAAATATCTATTTTTTATAAGTGTAAACCTTAACCAAATTGATGATCATTGAAGTTTGGACAGTTTGGTGACTATATACATAGTCAAAAATATCCTTTTAAGATAAACAATTCAGAGAAAGTTATAGCAAGACTAAGATATTATTATTTTATTATTATTTAATAGATTTAATAGATATTATCTAATAATTGCACGCCAGAGTTTGTACGGATAAATTATGGTGGCTTCTATCATGAGGGAGCAAGCAAGTCCCTCTTGATGAGGGAGCAAAATTGAGCCCTTAGATTTGTTGTTAAAATAATTGAATGACTGAGATTATTTACTTGAACCTGATAATATAGGTTTGCTTTATAATTGCTTAATAGTCCCTACTATTTAATTTATTCAATTGCAACTTAATCCTCACTGCACACACAACTCCTATCAGTAATGTCACCCAACTTCCTCTCCCATTCGATCCCCTCTCCCTCCTAAGACAAAGTACAGGGCATCGAAGTTCGACAGCAATGACAGCAGCGAGGGTTTATCGTCGCTGCTGAAGGAACATTTTGTGGTGCCATTGTTGATGGTGGTGTTGGTGTTGGATGGAGGTATTGATGATGTTGCCGCCATGATAATAATAGCGACATTCGCTTGTGCTGAAACCGCAACAACAAGATGAAGAGAATGGAAGTTGCGGAACCTGAGAATCTTGGTAGGGATGAGTGACTTTTCAGTGAAAAAAATCATGAATGTAACTTTAACCATAGTTTATCTACATATAAAAGACATTACTTAAAATAACTTTAATGTTAGCCGAATGGTTAGGACTTAGGCTTTGCACTCACAGGTAGAACTGTCAATTCGAGTCGGCCAGACTTATTTGGGCCAGCCCATAACTGGCCACTATATTTTCGGGTCGGATTGGGCCGGGCCAATATAAGTATGGGCTACTAAATTACTAGCCCAGCCCAACCCTATACGGGCTGCGAGCCAAACGGGCTGGCCCATGGGCCAATACATTTCAATAAAAATAAAAAATTATATATTTTTAAATTAATAACATTATAAAATTCAGTAAGTTATAAATTTAAAATTAATTCTATAAAAAAAAATTATTTTCTATTCTTTAAAAATGAGAGACAAATTTAAAACACATATATTACATATTACTACAAATGTTAACGTGTTAAGTTACGTAATTAACGACGAGTGATGGGAGCAAGTAGCACATATATAAAAGTGTATGCTGGGTGTTAAGTTACGCGTTTTCATCTAAGAGGCCTTGGATGGAATTTTTATTATTTGTTCCGTATCTAGATAAAACTCACCGAGAAATGTATGTTGGACGATACAACATCTTATATTCTTTTAGAGGATAAGACAACACCTTTTTAAAACGTTAACTACTTAAGTTTTTTGACAAATTTAACTCGTAAAAATATATTATTCAAAACACATAGAGGTGGAATTACTATCTTATAAACAATAATGTATTATTTTTCAAAATAGTGAGAATGTACAGTATAAAAATGTAATGCTTCAATTCAATTCATATCTTTTTATCTTCAAAGTTCGAGCCATCGGGCCAGCCCGCATTGGGCCAATGAATTTTCGGGCCAGGTTGGGTTGGGCCAAAATAATTCCGGGCTTGCATTTTATCAACCCAGCCCATGCTTAATATCAGGCTATTCAGACCAGCCCATCGGCCCAGGCTCATTTTGACAGCTCTACTCACAGGTCGTGGGTTCGAAACCCAAGTCCCTCATTTTCGTTTTATTATTCTCATAACGATCTTTTATCACAAAAAATTAAAAGTCGCAGGGCGTGGGGATCGAACCCATGACTCGGTAGACCCCTTTAAAGAAGCTAGGTGGAAAACCATTGTGCCACCCACGAAGTGTGTTATTGTTTATCATTTAATTCTATTTAAAGTTAAAGTTTTGATCAACGTTTGGCTATTATCTTCCACCTCCAGCTGGGTTTTTCAGACCCGTTTTGCAGAAAATGCAGTCCTTCTCCATCACTCAACACGGTCAATTCGCAGAGTCCAGCTACTCTCGCTGCCCCCCTCTGTGTTCTTTTTTCTTTTCACTATAGGTGTAACATCCTGATAATTATGTATATGTGTTTATTTGGAAACTAGTTTTATTAATCGGTTAAATATTTATAATTATGCGTTTTGGCTTATTTGATTTTATTTCCTTACTAAACTATTTTTATTTGGTGCGTTAACACTACGTTATTGCAGTGTATGCACACTTGTTAATAGTGTAAGAAAGAAGAATATGTTGCTTGGGTAAGTTAGATTATGATCTTATATTTAAATCTATTTGTCAAGGGTGTGAATGTTAGATTGACTTTGGAAACATATTTATTTGGGTTGCTTTGGTTTTGGATAATCATAGTAGGAGTCACAAAGGTAATGCAACTATAAGGATATATAGAGTTGGATGATTAGAGGGATGCTTAAAATATGTACATTGAGTATATGTCTTTTTGTCTAAATGGATACATTGCTAATTGCATATGTTGTATAGAACCTATAGGTCATGGAATTCATGTTGAGTTATGATTTATGATGAAGGTAATTAATAGCAAAGTATAAGGTTTGATGCGGTTGGTCTTCAATGAGCTATATTATTAAAGGAGTAGGATAAGGAAGTTGTTTTATAAATTAAATTGATGAAGTTGGTAGTCAGGGTCAAGATGAATGATGTATGGTATATGACATTTTGGAATTAGTTTTGGTAAATTATGAAATTGGTGAATTAAAAGGATGAAATTATACATGGTTGGATGTATGCACATTGAGGTGTTATAGGTGAGGGGAAGGATTCTTAGTGGATTATATGTAGAGTTAGGACGATGCTTTATGGTAATAGATTCCAAGGAACATGAATGATATAATTTATAGAATTTATGCTAGTCATGAAGGATGATAAATTGAGGTTAAGGCATTGGATAGGAATCGCCGATGAGACCGAATGTTGAAAGTTCAAGATACGATGAATGGTAAAGGAAATAGGGAATAAGGATGATACGTGGAAATAGAGGATACATAGGAGTTTAGTTGAGACAATAGATGATGATGGAAGAAAATATTTTGGTACTAGTTAGACTATGATATTTGAGTTAAAGTTATTTTATATTAATTGTTTGCCGATGGCATATTTAAATGGAGCTCACACCTCCATGTGCTATATTATTTTAGCAAGTAATTATCTTATTTTTATGACGTGGTTTCCCTTGCGAATTTTTGGATAAGGTTCGATTTCGAGAACCTTCCTTACTCTTGATTTTTTGATGTTGAGCGTCAATTCGAATTCGTTATAATTAGGCTCTAAGTGTAAGCCTATCAGTATAATCGTTAAGTCGCTTAAGGACTTGTGTGAATTGCATTTGTTTCCGAACTTAGATTCGGGAGGTGTTGGAATATTATTATTAGTTGGTATCAATTTCTTATTTATTGAATTTGTGAATTCAATCTTAAGGTTTATCCTTATTCATCACTACAAGAAAAAATGGTTTTAGCGAGGGCCAAAGGCCGTCGCAAAACTCAAAAATCCATCGCAAAATTATTGTTTGTGACGGATTTGCGACGGCCGAAAATTCGTTGCATATAGGGTCGTTGCAAAAGTTTTGCGACGGTTTTTTGTTAATGGCCATTGAAAATTTGAGACGGCCTGGCCGTCGCTAAATTCTGCAGATTTGTGAAGGCCAAGCCGTTGCAAAAATGGCCGTCGCAAAACACTAACATTAGCGACGGCCAGCCCGTCTCAAATAACAAACATTTAGCGACGGCCAGGCCATCGCAAATCACTGACATTAGCGACGGCCAGGCCGTCGCAAATCACCAGATTTTAAAAATAATTAAATTTTTTATTATTATAAATATGAATTATTTTTAATCAATTATTTAATATAAAATTCATAATTAATATAAACTTTAGTAAACTTTTTTCTTAATTATAATTTTGTACTATATAAATAAATAATAATTCTAAATGATAATAAATGTATAATAATTTAAACCATAAATGAAATCTAATCATAACGAAACTTAAAAAACCAAATTCTTTTAACAAAGTGTACGTACATTATAAAGAAACTAATAATTGTTTTAACAAAGTGCGTACATCATACAAAATAACCATAAAGAATCTAATAATCCTCTCTATAACCCCTCAACAAGTCTGTAAAGGATCGACCCTCCTCATCATCGATCTGCTGATGACCCTCAGGCTGGGACGAAGGTGGCTGGGACGACGGCTGCTGCGGGTGAGGGGTGCCGTGAAGGTGCTGGTCCTGCTGTGACTGTGGCTGATAGGTGCTGGCTCCAAAACGCATCATCAGCTCTCTCTGTGTAGCTGCCATCATATTTAGTTGTTCCATAATCTGTCGATTGATCGCCTCCTGAGTTGCCAGTCTTTGCCGCATCTCGACCATCTCCACAGACTCCTGAGACTGGCGGGTCCTACTAGACGGTGCTCGACTCTGCTGAGTGAAGACGCTAGAGCACCCGCGTTGATAGTTGCTAGAGAGGTCTCCCATACCGTAAATGCGCCCTTTTTCTTACCGCCAGCAACCTCGACCCATGTCTGCAATTCCACTTGGGCTTCCACCTCTGGGTCAAGTGTGGTAGGGGAAGATGAGGCTGTCTGAGACCGAACCTAAGATAACTTAGCTTGATACTCCTCCTGTCATTAAAATTAACGCACATCATCATACAAAATGACCAGAACTTTGTTAATTAAAAATAAAAATAAATACCAATAAAGAGATGTGTAAATCACCTGAGTGCGTCTAGAGCGCTCATCTACATAGTCGCCGGTATCCTTCCTAGTATGAGTACGGGCATGAAGCTCATTCTGCTTAGCGAGACGGCGTAAATCCCTAGACTACACCAAAAAAACTTGTTAATATTTAAATTTAAACATTCTAAATATAAACGAAATTTAAATGAATTCACAAAATATGATATTTGAAGTTACAAGGCGTCGAGCGTGCTCTGGATGACTGATGCTGCCGCCAGTGTGCAGGCTCCCACCCTTTTCCGAGGCCCTGTTGAGCTTGGCTTGGGCGAATAATTTCTTGAATGCAGGTGTAGCCCAATAAGCACATAGCTCCTCCCAACCTTGAAAGACATTTGCTAGCTTTGTGATGAAAATTTTGCTCAACTTGTTCATGATGTTCTACTCTCCAAGCAGCCTTCTCCTGTAAATTTCGAGAATATAATGTTTTTTATGATAATAATAAATTAAAGAAACATTAAAAATAACTAAAAAATGGAACTAAATTCAAATGTACAAAATACCTTAAAAGCCGTAAAGAATCGAGCCCGATCTTCCTCCTGCAGCTCACCCCAATTTTTCCAGGCCCGATCAAATTGAGATGTGACCGCATATTTGACACAATCAGCGGATTTCCTCGACGGAAGGAACCTTATCAATAAAACATGGAGAACAATTAAATACACATACATATAAACTCAACAATAAAATAACATTATTTGAAAAGTTTCTTACCCTCTACCAATCGGGGTAATAATAAGTCGACCGTCAGACATATACTCGATGATGTCCTCCTCATCATCTGATATAGGCGGTGTATATCCATGACTCTCCTCGTCGTCCATGGGCAAATCCACCCCTGGTGCATTTGGCTATCCAGAACTCTCTCCATGGGTATAAGTCGGAAACGCTGGGGTGGGCATCACCGTGATGCCAATGGAGGTCTCCATGAACTGAGTAGATGGAGCATCAGGTCGGTAGGGAGGTGTCGGAACATAGTCATGCATAGGTGTGGGCGGTGGACGTGGTGTAGGAGCAACAGGTGGGGGTGGGGGTGCCATATCATGTGTAGGCAAAGGTGTTGGCGGAGGGCATGGTGGAGCAGATGTAGATGGGAGGGACACGAATCCTTCATCGACCATCCGTGTCACGATGCGGGGTCAACCACGACGGCGTGCCTCTCCAGTAGATGCTTACCCTTTCCCTTATCAGCCATTTCTATAGTGAAAAATGATACTAATAAAATAAAAATAATCTTTATCATCACTAAAACACAAATTTTCATCATCTTCCGTCGAGTCGGCTTCTTCAACATCTTCATCCGGAATGACTTGATTTGATGTGAAGATGGAGGCGTCCACTTCTTCCCCTACAACTTGTGTGCCTAGTAAACAAGGGATTGGTTCAACTTCAATTGCTTCATTTGCATGTGACATTTCATCCGTTTGATATGGCTCTTCCAACTCTGAAACATCCACTTCAATGTGACCCCTTGGTTTTGTCTTGATTGCAACACACCAACCTTGTTTGTCCCTATGCTTTGCTGGATAAGGAACATAGTATACTTGCCTCACATTATGTGCCATGATAAACGGATCAAAGAAGTGATATTTTCTCCTCATTTGGATGTCCTCAAAATTATATTTTTTATCCACTTTAGTGCCTTGACTAGATGGATCGAACCACTTACAATAAAACAACACTATTCTCTTAGGATAATCTAAATAACGATACGACAACTCATATATGTGTTGTATCACACCATAAAAGTCGTCTGCACCTCCGCCTGACTCACCCTTTAAGTAAACACCACTATTTATTATTGTTTTGTCTTCTGTCCATGATTGAGTATGAAATTTGTATCCATTCACAAAGTAAGTGTGCCATTCTTTGACAATTGTTAGAGGACCATCAGCCATGTTTCGTAAGTGTTGATTAATGACTGTAGGTGCCTCACTGTAAACCTATTCACAGAGTTGACAATAAGTTTTTTATCTGCATACATTTGAGTAAATAACAGAATGATAGATGGAATAATACTTACTTGTTGCTTAAACCATATTGGAAAATCTGCATGAGTACGAGCAGATGCATCTCAGTTGCTTATGTTTTGAGATGACAAGATTGCACTGAACATATATGGATATAAGTTATGACAATTAACATATGCTATCGAAGGAATAAAAATTATAAACATATACGTACTCATGATATGGTTTAACCTCGGCACAATTGATCAATACATGAACATGAGCCGAGTTAAACTCTTCCTCCGTTAAATAATGTGTCAACTCCTTTCTAGAATGACAACCGGGAAGGCAAAAAACTGATAAGGTTCCGGGTAGTCTTCCACTTTCGTTTTCCATTTCATTCCTTCTAATTGTTGGCGACAAAACCATGTGTTTGAAATAATGAAAGCAGAAATGAGTTGTCTCACGATACAAGTAAGACGCACAGATCGAACCTTCAACCCTAGCCTTATTTTTCACAGAGCGTTTTGACTCGCCCATGAATCTATTGAAAAAATGATGATGTTATTATTAATTAACTAACATGCATGGAAAAGGCTAAATAGTGTATAGATACTTATATTACCTTTCAAATGGATACATCCACCTATATTGAACTGGACCACCAAGTCTGGCTTCATATGCAAGATGAATTGGAAGATGCTCCATTGAATCAAAGAAGCCGGGGGGGAATATTCTCTCCAACTTGCACAGTATGAGTGGAATGTTTTTCTCCATCCTGATCAAATCGTCTTCCTTCAAAGTTGTAGAACACAAGTCCTTGAAGAATTGGCTTATTTCAGTGAGAGCATTGATTACATGGGGTGGAAGCGAACTGAAGGGGATGGGAAGTAAGCATTCCATAAACACATGACAATCATGGCTTTTCATCCCATGCAACTTGCATCTGACAACATCAACACATCTTCAAGTTGGAAGAATAACCATCAGGCATCCTGAGCTCCTTTATCCATTGGCAAACTAACCTTGCTTCCTGGATAGTCAAAGTATAATTGGCCTTTGGCTTGTACATCTTCCCATTAGCTTGATGTCTCAGCTCCAAATCCGGTCGCCTGCAGTACAACTTTAAGTCCATTCTAGCCTTATCGTTGTCTTTGGTCTTGCCACGCACGTTCATCGCAGTGTTGAAAATGTTGTCAAAGAAGTTTTTTTCAATGTGCATTACATCAAGATTGTGCCTCAATAAATTATCTTTCCAATATGGAAGATCCAAAAAATACTTCTCTTTGTCCAATTATGCCACTGCCCGTAACCATCTAATCGGGAAACCCCGGCTTCAGTGACTTTTGGCAAGTCCCTGACTCTACTCCAAATCTGTTCTAGTGTCAACCTCGGAGGCGGTCCATCTGTTTCAACAACCCCTTTCCTGAAGGCGTTCTTATTCCTTCGAAATTGATGATCGTTCGGTAAGAACCTCCGATGAGAGTCAAACCAAGACGACTTCCCCCCGTACTTTAAGGTAAATGCCTTTGTATGCTCCATACAATGGGGGCATGCAAACTTCCCATGCGTCCCCCAGCCAGACAACATGCCATACACAGGGAAGTCATTAATTGTCCACATCAACGCTGCCCTCATTATAAAATTTTGTTTCCGAGAAATGTCGTACATCAAAACACCATTCCACAACCTCTTCAGATCATCATTCAAAGGCTGTAAGTATACATCAATGCCAGCCTTTGGATTAGACGGACCCGGAATCAGACAAGTCATGAACATATATGGCTTTGACATACACATTTCAGGAGGAAGATTGTAAGGGGTAAAAATAATGGGCCAACATGAATAAGGCGAGGCTGAGGCTTGGATATATGGGGTAAAGCCATCCAAGCATAACCCCAGTCGTACACTGCGAGGATCCGCTACAAAATCCGGATGCACCCGATCAAAGTGCTTCCATGCTTCACCATCAGAAGGATGGCGTAACACTCCGGCTTTCCTCCTATTCTCATGGTGCCAAGTCATTTTTCCAGCAGTCTGCATCGATGCAAACATCCTCTGTAATCTAGGAATGATTGACAAGTAGAACATCGACTTTACTGGAACTGGTTTCAGATTACTTCTACTTCCGGTGCACTGACGATACCTTGGCGCATGACAAAATCTGCACGATACCAATGTGCCATCATTTCTGTCGAAATCATTATCGTAAAAGATCATGCATCCATTCTCACAACAGTCAATCCTCTTGGACTCCAATCCCAACTTGGACACTAACCTCTTCGCATCACAATAATTGTTGGGTAATCCTCCTTTGAAAGGCGTCCCGGCCAAAACCATTTTGGCAATGAAATCCAAGCCCAACTCGGGTATGTTCCAATTGGACTTGGCAGACAACAGTTGAACACACATCGATAGCCTCGAGTTGGGGGACCCTTCCCACAAAGGCTTATTTGTCTCTGTTAGGAGATTATAAAATTTTTGCGCTTCAGGATTAGGGGGCTCTTCTGCATTATTTGACTCAAACGACCCGGGCATCATGAGAGCGTCACACACCATCTCCTGCATGGAAACAAAATGATCTTCATATCCAACTTCTGCACCACTACCTGAAGCACCAGTGCGATTCTCGTCAATGCCAAAATTAAATTGCGGCATTTCTTCTCCATGGTTTGTCCAAATCCAGTAATTAGACCTGAACCCGACTTTATACAGGTGGAGCCTCACATCGTCTAAACTCTTAATCCATGTACAGTCACACTTCACACAAGGACATCTAATCACCCCCCCCCCCCCCCCATTGTTATAGGTATGTTGCTGACTTGCCTTGGTAATAAATTCTTCAACAGCATCTAAAAAAGATTGTTTCAACCCCCCTCTGCATGGATAAACCCTATCATACATCCAAGTACGATTCGAAGGAACAAATTCCATCCTCTGCATTTGACCCAAAAAAAGATAACTATATTGAAAAACATATATCCGAGATAAAAATAAGACTAAACAATCAACATCAGACTAAACAAGATCAAGACCCCAACAAATAAAAAAAATCACAATTTTAAGCGAAAATGCAACTAGAAAGTTGCTGCTATTACTTTTCTGAGATAAAAATAACTTATTATAGTGCGGATAATTACTTAGCTTTCATTTTATTACTTATTGTCACGACCCAAAAAAAGGATCCGTGACCATATTTCAATGTATTCTAAAGAAATAATCCAAGGATGATCATATTTCTCAAGAATTGCTCATTTAGAATCATAACTTGATCATTTCTCATGAATTGCTCAATAGAATATAACTTGTTTTACAATCCTTTCAACTTATGTCATATTCTCAATTTCATTTCAACAATGTTCTCATCCACATCTATACATGATTCAGTTTAGCACCCTGGCCATAGTTTATTCCATATTCAATTATGATCACTCATATTACAACACAAAGGCATTCATCATAGAGATAACCAACTCAAGCCACCAAGTCCTACTTAATAAAGCTAATCACAACAGAGCTATTGCATGTAACATCATGCCACACTCCAGACATACTCATCTGAATCACATATTACATATATCACCATGACTCATCACATCATCACGTTTTCACGATTTGTAAACATCATAAACAAAGTTCATCATTAAGAGTTGTTACCTCACATTATTTCTTTTTCATAGATTTCTCTTGTTACTTACATTTCTTACAACATAACAAAAAAGAAAATCGATAACTTAATCAATGGTACCCATCTAAATACAATTCTGCCACTTAATTTCATAATACCAAAGGGATGTTAATGAGTTTGAACACCTTGTCACCAATATTTGATTCTTCTATATACATTTGAACACTAACAGAACTAACTACAAATGAAATATGAAACAACAATTTACACAATAAACAAAAAAGCTTAATATAACAATATGCATTGTTTATTAAATTGTTTTTTTTTACTGAATTTATTAAATTGTTTATTAATATAACAATTTACCCTCTTTTATGAATTGTTTATTAAATTATTTACTTGGATTAAATTACTAATTTAATTGGGCATTGATTATTTACTGACATTTTTATTTATAATTTGAAATCATTCATATATTTGACTATGAGTTTTTTTTTTTTTTTTGCTTAAACTTTATAATAGTTTGTATAAAACTGTTTATGTTTGGAAGTTATTTTAAAGTTTGATTTTTATTAATAACGTAATTCTTTACATTGTGTGTCACAATTGGATCCTTTATAGTTCACTCCAATAATGAATTAAAAGGTGCAGTCAAAATGCTAATTAAAAATGCAAATTAGTGCCAATTATCAAAAATCATTTATGAATTTTAATAAACGCCAATAATGATCCAAACTTCAAAACCAAATAAGAATTAAGGCAATAAAAAATTGTTACCAAAACATACCTCAATTGTTGATTTGTATGTTATAACCTCTTTGATATTTTAATAGGCAATGCAGAAGTTTCATTAGTAAACACCACTATATTTTTTTTCCTTTTTCATTCTTTAAAGCTTTTAAAAATATATTCATAATATGGGTAAAAATCTGCATAATTAACAAATTAAGTCCCGGCTCAATGCTTATTTTTGTCGTTTATCTAACCATCTAAACTCTGCTTGAATCTAGCAATTTACTGAGAAGAGATAAAGCCAGAGAATGGCAATAGCTGCAGCACTTAATTGAGTTTAGAAACAAAACATAGTACACATAACACATAATTTCCATGGCTAATAATGTTGAATAGAAAATTTCTACCAAATAAATGATTTTTTTCCCTCAATATATTCAAGGGGAAATGGATGTCTTGGACTAAAAGAACCACAGTCAGCTTATCCCGGTGTGGATATTGTGAAGAGCGTTTTGAACAACATAACAAAACTTATGCATTTGCTTGACATTACTTTGTTATATAAACATATTTTTTAATCCCTATGATGAAGGAACAAAAATGAAAGTAAAAAAAATATGTGATATATACCAAAACAGTGTTTATTTCAAAAGATAGAACCCTGTATCACACAAGTTTCACACTCATTTTCATCACTATTTACAACAACTTTGACATACATGGCATCTCCAAACAACATATAAATAGCAATTTCAACACAAATTCAATTAAGATAAAACAAAGCAGGCCCGTGGAGACTGCAAAGCCATTGAGGCAGCAGCCTTAGGCCTCAAATTTTTTTTGCTTATTACTATCAAGTTGTTTTTTTTTTTTTTAATCCCATAGTTATTAACTTTGCAAGTCCCAGGAGGCCAGGATGCTGCACGTTGGAACCAAGGAGTCAAACGGCTAACGGCGCTTAACATTTAAATAATAAAGAATAATAATATGGAATAACTATTAACTCTTCAAATCAGCTTTTCAACGTTAACTTAGTAATTTGGTCCAAAAAAAACGTTAACCAAGCAATTAGAATCACAATATGATCACATAATAACCGTTGAAATTTAAGTGGCAAATTAATTGCTAGTTATCATTTCAAGGTTATAACAGTTATATTATTCTATATATATATTTTATAAAATTATAATGTTCTTACTCTAATTTTTTTTAACTCTCTCATTCCTTTCCTTTTCTCTCCATATGAAACCATTTTTACAATATGAAACCATTTTTGGTTTTTTATTTGAATCCAAAAAATTAAAAAATTTAGATGAGGATGAGTTGCAAAAATATTGTATTAATCTTGAAAAGTTTTTAAGATTTAGTGAACATTCTGATATTGATGGTCTTGATTTATTTTCGGAATTAAAAGTATTGAGACAAGTGTTAAGAGAAGAAATTAACACTCCAATAGAAGTATTGGACTATGCCAAAAGATTAGATTCTTTTCCAAATATATGTATTGCTTATAGAATATTATTGACAATACCCGTAACAGTTGCTACCGCTGAACGAAGTTTTTCAAAATTAAAATTGCTTAAATCTTATCTAAGATCAACAATGTTACAAGATAGATTGAATGGATTAGCCATCTTATCTATTGAGAGTGAAATGTTAGAATTACTTGATTACAAAACTTTGATAAATGATTTTGCCGCTCAAAAGGCTAGAAAATTAATATAAAGATTGATAATTTATATTACATTAAGTCTCTTTAAATTTTTCGCCTTAGGCCCCGAAATATCTTGACACGGCCCTGAAACAAAGACAACAAATTGAAACAAACCTGGGAGCAAAAGGGAACTGGGACGTGGTGGTGTATGGTGGTCCGGTGGTGGTGTGGGGTTGCTGAAATTTTTTTAAAACAATTAAAACGAATGAAAGTGAGAAAAATAAGGACAAAGAAAGTGAGTGTAGAAAAGAGGGACTTACATTTGCCAGAAATGTGGTGGTTTGTAGCCGGAATGGTCGCCGGAAATGGAAGGGGCGGGGCTGCTCACAAGGAAGCGGGGAGGTAGGCGCTGCGCATGAAACGAGGAAGGGGGAATGCTGCGTGTGAAGTGGGGGAAGGGGAGAGGTAGGGTTCGGTTATTAAGACTGAAGGGCCTTTTGCGACGGCCCACCGACAGCCCAAGCCGTCGCTAATCTGGCATTTTGAAATCTGTGCTCCCTTAGTGACGGTCTTAGCCGTCTCAAATGGTATCGACGGCTTTGGCCGTCGCAAATATGCATCTATCACTTAATTAATGACGGCCTTGGCCGTCGCAAATTTTACTGACGGCCTTGGCCGTCGCAAGTTGGGCGCCATTTTTTCATGCAATTTCGTGCGAATATTAGGGACAGTGGTTTGCGAGGGTGTCCCAGAAAGCCGTCGCAAAACATTAATATTCATCTAGCTCCCTTTCCAACGGCTAAAGCCATCACAAAAATCCATTTTAGCGACGGCAATAGAGCCGACGCAAATAATCCGCGGCAAAATTCAACTTTTCTTGTAGTGCATGTTTTGTTGTCTTGGGCTCGAAGTTAATATGATATATGTTATTTTGGTATGAAAGGAATAGACCAAATGTTGGAAAGTTAAAGACTTTCAAAATCATGTCTTTTGATGATTTTATCCTTCGATTTGTATGTTGATCTTAAGTATCAAATGTTAATTCTAAATATGATTATATACTTAATTTTAGCCTAAATATGCTCAAATGAATTTGAAGTGTCAAAAAATTTTTGTATCAGGAATAATATTTTGGTTAATGGTCTATTCGAGCCCAATTCTTAACAATAACTCTTTTTAAATTGATACCGGCGCTTTGAAACTTTTAGTTCCTGCTTTGTTTGTCTTAGGACAACATTCCAACATAATCATAGTCATTGTTGTTCTGGAAGCAGAGACACCTATTTATAGGATATTAGGGGACTGTGTGGGGGCCACGGAGACCTTGGGGGTAGTCAGGCGTGGATCCTGCCAATGGTTCAGTGTACAGCTGCACTGCGCCGGTGGAGACCTGGACAGCAGGGCTATCTTGACACTCCACTGAACTAAATATTATTCAGATGTTAAGTACTCTCGTGTGAAAGGACCGCAGAGATGGCTGTTAGCGTACTCCAATCGGGACTTGTGCACAGAGTTGTTTACGCATATTACCTGAATGCTATCCTGATAGAACACTATGACAACAATAGTCTCCATGGAGCAGAGTTAGGTCTAGTCCTAGGCATGCATTCGAGTCTCAGCCTTTTTCTGAAACTATATATATTTTATAAATCTCCTTTGATGTATATATGTATATATCCACTTGAATGCTTATTTTTTTACCTGCATGCTCATATCTACATTACTAGCCTATTGTAGAATCTTACCTCCTTTGTTTGTATTTCTTTTCTTCTTCGTTCCTTGTAGGCAATGATTAGTTTCATCCGGAGAGCGTAAAGGAAATGAGGAAGGACTGAAAGATGCTGAGAAGGTGACACAAGAGAGTTATGAAGACTCAGAGCTTCGATGTCGTGTGTAATATGTTGTTGTTATATATTTAGAGTTGTTTGTGTTTAAAGTATTTTTAAGATGTTATTATATTTTATTTTGGCAATCGTGAGAAAATTTATAAGCTTGCGTAGTTTTCGAAAACTCATTGTATGTAATTATTTCATGTACTTTTCAAAATTCATTTGGGACTGTTGTATTTATCTATTTTAAGTTTCTAGTGTATAAATGGAATTTTATGCCTTTTCTATCCTGGTAATTGATGTAAGACAAGTGATCAAATTTTTATGTTGAAGAAGTTTTGGATTTATCAGTTGTTTATCAGGTAATATTTTGACGTCATGCAAAGTTCCAATTTTTAAAGAGGTTATTTCGAAAATAATTCAAAAAAAAATCCTCATTTTTATAAGTTAATCAGTCTTAAATAAAACATGGTGTTACAATAGGGAAGGTAATTGGTTACCAAAGGAAGCTCCTGGGTCCATGATTTTTTAAGCTCCCAATTGTAAATCAAACAAAATCACAATTCCCAGAAACACAAAAAAGTTACTTTTTCCTTTTCTAAGTAAGCAGATAAAATAAATTAAGAGAGAAAGACAATGAGCCTAAAAGTAAGATCTTTCCATGAGGATGACAGTAGTGAGAAGGAGGATGGAAACAAATATGAGAATAAGGAAGAAAATGAATAGGGATTTTATTGCAAATAACAAATTTAAAAGATCAACCCATATAAAATTTAAAATTATAATTATACCCCCAAAATAGTTTACTACAAGAGGTCATTTTTGCTTCCTCACCATGAAGGACTTATTTGCTCCCTCATGGTAGAAGCCACCATAAATTATAGGCTAAAATGCAGTTTTGGTCCCCCAACTTTTTCATTTTGGCGAATATAGTCCCCCTATTTATTTTTTGGCTATTTTTGTCCCCCTAAAATTTTAACTTTGCAGAAATGGTCCCTATGTTAGTTCACCGTTTAAAAACTAACTGCAGTTGCTGACGTGTTATATTATTTTTAAGAGCTCTTGGATGAGATGACACGGATCTCTTCTAGCTTAACCAAAGGTCTTGAGTTCGAATCCTGACCTTGAGAATGCAGCAGCGTTAAAACTCTTGAGGGAGAGCTTTGCCACCCTTGTGATCCTGTCAGGCTCGAGGGATTAGTCTCCGCAGTTGCGCTCGGAGGATACCCTGGGAAACAAAAAATAAATAAATAAATGTATTATAATAAATATAATATCTGCTTTCTCCTTCATTCCTCAGTGACGAGTGGGTTCTGCCCATTTCATTCCGATGAACATGGAGTATCCTTTAGAGAAGTTGGCAAAGTTGTACATCAAGGAGATAGTTAGGCTTCATGGTGTACCCTCTAGCATAGTTTCGGATAGAGACCCGAGGTTTACCTCTAGGTTTTGGATTAGTTTGTAAGAGGCTTTAGGGACAAAGCTTAGGCTTAGTTCAACTTACCACCCTCAGACTGATGGGTAGTCTGAGCGGACCATCCAGTCCTTAGAGGACTTGTTGAGGGCTTGTGTGTTAGAACAGTCAGGAAGTTGGGACAAGTTTTGGCCCCTGATAGAGTTCACCTACAATAACAGTTTCCATGCCAACATTGGGATGGCGCCTTATGAGGCTCTGTATGGGAGGAGATGTAGGACACCCTTGTGTTGGAGTGAACCTAGTGATAGTGTGGTGCTAAGGCCAGAGATAGTCCAGGAAACAACAGAAAAGATCAGGTTAGTTCATGAAAGGATGAGAGATGCACAGAGTAGGCAAAAAAGCTACCATGATAAGAGGAGGAAGGCGCTCGAATTCCAGGAAGGCGATCATGTATTCTTTAGAGTTATCCCGACAACTGGGGTTGGTAGAGTGATGAAGGTGAGGAAACTTACTCCGAGGTTCATTGGTCCTTACCAAATCCTCAAAAGAGTCGGCGAAGTCGCCTACCAGATAGCCTTACCCACGTTCTTGTCAAATCTCCACAATGTTTTTCATGTGTCTCAACTCAAGAAGTATATTCGTGACCCTAGTCACGTGATAGTACCCGACGCTATACAGTTAAAAGAGAACTTGACATTTGAGGTGTTACCCCTTCGAGTCGAGGATATGAGGGTGAAGCAGCTAAGAGGCAAAGAGATTCCTTTGGTTAAAGTAGTTTGGAGTGGGGCGACTGAGGAAAGTGCTACCTGGGAGCTGGAGAGCAAGATGATGGAAGCGTACCCACACCTTTTCCCTTGAGGTACGTGTAAATTTCGAGGACGAAATTTTTATAAGGGGGGTGGAATTGTAACACCCTGTTTTTCGGAATATTTTTTTTATTAAGCTGGTTTTGGTTAAGTTGGATTTATCGGTTGAGGGCACAGTGGGATTTTTGGCTAAAAGTCTCTTTCTGGTATATGAGCACGCCCGTACTTAAAATCAGGAGCGTGTTTCTGATTTTAACTTGAGCACGATCGTGCTCAACAATGAGCACGCCCGTGCTCAATGCGTGGACTGCGTCTCGGTGACGTCAAGTGGAGCACGACCGTGCTCAATAGTGAGCACGACCGTTCTCAGGTCCGAACGTTATATACGTAAACAGAATTCGAGGGTTTAATGTGTAACCCTATTTGGTGAGTGCAGCAGCCTGAGAGTGCGGCCAGAACAAGCTTCCTTCCTTTTTCCTTCATTTTGATCAGTTTTGGTGAGAGTTGGAGGCCTTGGGAGACCGCTAGCATAGCTGTGTTGTTGCATAGGTAACGTTTCTTCCCTGTCTAAGTTCCTTTTTCCATTATTGTGAATAGGGAACTAATCCTTAGTTTGTTTTGTTGATCCAAGGTTCGTTTTGGTGTGAGTCGCCGTAAGGGGAGGAACCGGTTCGTTCGTTGGGACGTTGTTAGAGCTACCTTCAATCCAGGTATGGGGAGAAGGGTAGTGTGATCATAGGCTCGGGGTTAGAGTAGAGTAAAGGATTCCCATAACCCAGTTTGTTGTGCAAATATCTGTTTATATATGTTAACTTTCCTGATAACATGCTCTGTTTGGTATAATGATTTTTCATGCTTTATGTTCATATGGTTTTCTTGATGATTACATTGGTTGGTTAATATGAACATGAATGCGTTAATAATTATTTGGTTGATGCCAAGGTTGTATGAATGCAATGCTGCTGTTTAACTCTTAAAACGTGTTAAGAATGGATTTAGGATGTTAAGTGATTAAAACACTACTGCAAAATATGCTTTTAACATCGGAGATTCCACATCGGTTTCTATAAAACCGATGTGTAAAACGAGGCGGTGGCATTTTTGAAATTAAAAGCAAAGTTTCCACATCGGTTTCTTAAATAACCGATGTTTAAATATTTTCCACATCGGTTTTATTATAACCGATGTCTAAAATTAAAACAAAAAATATTGAAATTTTAAAATATTAAGTTTCTACATCGGTTCTTATAAAACCGATGTGTAATATATATGGTAACCACATCGGTTTAGTGATAACCTATGTGTAATATTCATAACCACATCGGTTTGGGCATAACCGATGTGTAATAATTTACAAAACCCTACTATTTGCTTCTGCTTTCATTCCCTCCATCTATCACGCGCCCTTTCCTTTGTTTTTGCTCTGCTCCTTGCTGTCCATAACCCTTGTCCATCGTTACTGCTGCTGCTCCCTTGTCCGTCGTTACTGCTGCTGCTTGCTCGCCGTTGTTTTGCTCCGTCGCAGCTGTTGTCTTCTCCGTCGTGGGCTGTCCGTCGAGGTTGGAGCAACAGCGATTATGCTCTGCTTCCCACCGAGGTAACACATTAAAACTCGTAAACTCACTTTTGAGGTACTGGGTGGTAGTTGAAACTGGTGGATGACAATGTGTTTGTTTGGTTTGTGTTTTACCTTTTGAAACTGTGTTTACTTGTGTTCCTGGTTTTTGTAAGCAACTCTATAACATTGCCTAAACTTAATTTAGACACCATCACTTGCTATTTATTTTTCAGCTTGTGTTATTCCTTTTCTTTACTTACCTCTACCTGGTTGGTTGATGAGAAAATGGGTCCACCCTAATAGAAATGAAATATTCATCATGCACAAAACCTGGTCAATGGACACAGAACATTAAAAGTTTTGGTTCTCCCTTTCTGCCATTTATGCATATTGGATGGAAGTGAAATGTTTTTCTTTCAGCAAGTGAGAATTAGTAAACAATAGTAACATATGGGTTTTGAGAATCAGTAGCAATTGACATGTGTAAAGTCCATTTACCTAGTTCTTCACTTTATTCCATGGAGAAATTTCAGAGTTGGATTTTGGTTCAATATGACCGGAAGAAAGGGGGGGAGGGGTGGGTTTAGATGCTCTGAATTGGACAATGATGTGTTATCAACTATGCTCTGTTAGAACTTAGGATTCATTTATCCTTATCCTCAACTTTATTATATATTTAAATTTTATTTTAGCTTCTCTGTTTATCCTTTTTACTCTTGTGTATATAAACACATGAAATTGAATCCAAGTTGGGATCCACGTTTTCTCACGGATCCATGAAGAAGAGGTTTCAATTTTCCTCAGTTAATTCGAAACATAGCTTATGCTTTCAAAACAGGTTTCTATTTTCTAAATGTTTCTAAGAATCATATCTATTTTCTTTCTTTCAGGGTTTTCTTGATTATTTGAAACTTAGGACTTCGTTTCCACACTTGTTGTGTTTCTTCCCACACCCGGTAAACTTTCTCATCTCTATTTTTCTAGTTTTATTTTTGTTTGTTTTAACTTGGGGATTGGAGTGTTTTATTACTTTTTTAGTGTTTATTAATTAGTATAGCCTTAGTTTCCCGTTTGAGATGCAATATTAATGAGCACACGTGTACGTGCTTAAGGTACAGCTCATTATATTGGATCTTGAATTGTCCAAGTTGGACAGTTTGGGAAAAAACTTTTTCTTCATTCAGTTAAAATAGTTATTCATTGATTCTCATGTTTATATACTTTAAAATATCTGAAATCTATTAGATATACTTTAATTAATGTTTATTTTCTTATGATAGGTCTATTGATGCAAGCCGCATGCTGTGTGGTGAAAGGCGTCGGCCTATTAGATGGATTATTCCTAACGTAATATATTTATTAGTTCAAACGCTTCAAGCGCAGTGGGTATAATTATTGATTTCTATTTAATTTCTCATATTCTAACTGGGTTTCATTTATACGTAGTCTCATAGACAACGTGGATCATGGGAATGTGGATACTATATGATGAAGTGGATGGTCGAAATTATCTCCTCCGGTATCACTGAAAGATGGCAGGAGGTAAATGCTAATTGGTACAATTAGTTGTAACAATTATATATAGATTCGTTATATGTTTAATTTTAGTTTATTACTTAAAAGATATAATCTAATTATGTCCAATTAAACTTGCAGATATTCAACAATCCGACTCCACTCTCTGATGCCGACATAAAAAACATAAGGATACGTTGGGCAAATTTCTTTCTTGAAGTGTACCAACATTAGTTTGTATGTAGTTAGTATATAAACGCATCATGTAATAGCTATAGTGTACTTTTGACTGATATATGTTTTGACATGAAATCTATAATATATCATATGTAGCTTTTTGGTTTCTAATTATCTTTGTTGTGTGAATGTTATTGAATATATTTATTGTTAGTAGACTTTTAATTTAGTGTGTTTTGGTTGTACAAAAATGATTCTGTAGACAATATAGATTCTGTATTGATCTGGATTACTGGATTACTGAAACAGGGGAAAGGACTGTCAATACTGAAAAGGATGATTTTTTTATAAAAAAAAACTAAAATTCACATCGATTTTCATAAAACCGATGTGGTAAACCCAATTTTCCACATCAGTTTTAATAAAAACCGATGTGGTAACTCAACTTTCCACATCGGTTATGCTAAAAACCGATGTTGAAAGTTTGTTTTTCACATCGGTTTTTAGCATAACCGATGTGGAAAGTTGAGTTACCACATCGGTTTTTAATAAAAACCGATGTGGAAAATTGCTGAAAAGGAGATGTGGCTTTGTGAAACAGACTTTTTTACATCGGTTTTAAAATCGATGTGAAAAGTGGTAATAAACCACATCGGCCTTTTCAACATCAGTTTGAAAACAGATGTGAAAAGCCAAAAAAAACCGATGTGAAATCCCTTTTCTGCACTAGTGAAACCTTAAAATTTGGTTAAAACTCAGTCTTTGTTCCTGCCCAGAACAGCACTGTGGCGCGATGAGCACGACCGTGCTGGACAGGGAGCACGACCGTGCTCCCAGTTGAATTCTGGGAAGATGGTCGCACTGTTTAGCACGGCCGTGCAGGACAAAGAGCACGACCGTGCTTATTAAGAAGCACAACCGTGCTTCACTTACAGGAGAGCACGCCCTTCACGTGCTTAAGCACGACCGTGCTGGGTTACGAGCACGACCGTGCTCAACCCACCTGGACAGAACAAGATTAAAGGACTTAAGGGGTTTTAAACCCCACTTCCCTATGATGATAACTTATTAGACAACTTGGTTAATAATACTAAAATTCACTAAAGATGATGAGATGGTGAGATGTTAAGTCGATACCCTTTTGGGTGCCGCAAGCTGATGAGCTGTGCCTTGGTGCTTTTTGGCCAAGGAAGCCTTGACCCCGCGGTTTAGGTTTAAGGTGTTGACGTTGCTGTGTACCTTAGTGGCCGAGAGTTTGCCCCAGGTACTACGGTTGATTCCGCTTAAGTCCTCAGGTAGATTCCACGAGGCAAGTTGTTGCGGTTGATTCCACTGTTATATCCGGTCGATTCCGTTGGAGTTATGGAGGTGGTGTTGTCGTTGTTGTTGTGTTGCATACGCATAGCATCAGAGTTGTTGATTAGGGATGTTCAACATAGGGGAGATCGTCCTAGAGTACGGCGATCTGGCCATCCATGGTTGGAGTAGATTCTCCTAGCGCCCCCGTGACGAGGCATTCGTTGGTTTGATGCATTGGCTATCCAAGGAGTAGATTCTCCGGCATTGAGTAGATTCTCAATGTGGATATTTAACTCCGAAGTCGTTCATCCCGAGTTTAGTGGATCCACATGCATTGTTGGTTTAGCGGAGTAAGACTGCATTGCACTGCATAGCATATTGATGATGTCGCTGTTTGGTGTAATGTTGCTGTGTTTACTGTTTACTTTACTTCCTACTACTTGCTATATATGATTACATGAACTTACTCCCCATGTTTGTTTGTGTTTGGCCTGATTGGCACATTGCAGAGGATGACGAGCAGCCCGGAGAGGAGTGACTCTGAGGAGCCACCACTTATCGTAGGGCTAGTTTATGTTATCGTAGTTGCTAGTTTACAGTTGTAATTCCATGGATTTTATTCCGGAACGGTTATACCAGCTCTGTATGTGACATCGGGGTTGGGTTATATTTATTGGTTGTCATGTTTTTTACTATTTAAAACTTATTTCATTTTTCGCGTTGTAAACGGTTCATGTGGGACTTTTCTACCCATGGACAAATATTTTATTTTATTCAATAATTGCATGTTTTACTTTAATTGTTTTAAATTAAATGGCTTTTAACATGCGGGGTAGAAGGGTGTCACACTTGGCATATTTCGAACAAACGTGTTGTGTAAAGCTTCTATGTAAACAACCAAATACCACAGGAAGATCATCGCAGGTAGTCAATTTTCCATCTTCTTGTATCTTTTTCTTTGAGACATTTTTGTTAAGTCTCCAGAATGTCTGATGTGTATTTCCCTAAGTTTTGATAAAAACTAAACATTTGTTAATGATTTAATTAACCTTTATATTGGTTGCTAACCTATCTATCAAGTGTGCAGATCAAAATAGTAAGAAGTCACTTTCTCACCTGTTTGCCCACATAGATGACCACATGTCTAGAGAAGCAAAAGTCAACCTGTCTGATGACTAGAATATTGACTTTGTGCATTGAAAGTTCAACCTGTCTTCTGATAAGTTCTCATACTCGTCTAAGGCTCTTCGATGGGGAACTCGAGTACAAAAAGCTTTTGGAAGTTGTCCCATCATGCAGAAGACTCTGAAGCTCTCTCTCACGCTTATCAAGAAATTCAGAAGGTCATTCTCACAAGCAACCTAGGAAATCAGAGATAACATCCAGTTAAAGAATGTTTCCACCATGCTTTATTTCCTAGTACTTTTGGTTATTACATGAAAAGGGAAATATGCTCTGCAAAGTACAAAAGCATTCTGCACAACTATGATTTGGCTATTGCTCGATGCATAAAGCCATGATCCTCCTTTTTAGAGTACAACCAACATTCCTATTGCATTAATTGCTGCCCAGAACTACCCTATTGCATTTAATGGAGTTCTGCTTGTAGCCAACGTTTGAAGAAATGTCTCTAACGGATCTTAAATGCTTGAAGGCTATAAATACAGAAGTCATCGAAGATGAAAAATACACAGCATTAAAAAGCTATTACTCTGCGTAGGGTCATGGTTATAAATTTTGCAGGATGATAAACTAATATAGCAGCCTAGTCAAATGATGCAGTCTACAATTTAAAACTTTGGTAGGGATACAAGAACACATAGTAGAAGTATTTCCATCCAACATGCAAGTTACAATATTGCATCAGAATACTGGGTAAATACAATTATACAAGCCACAAAAGTAATAATAATAAAAAAAAACTATAACTGCAATAAACCACAGCTAAGAATTGGTAGTAAGAAATGTTAAATTTTGTTTAGGATTTATTTTTAGAAACTTCTATTGTTCTTTTGAGAATTAATTTTAAGCAATGAATTTCATCAGTACAGAAACATGTAGCAAGATTCCTCTAAATTCATTTGTGATGCACAGAGCATGCATAAAGCAAGCTTATTAACACTCTCAGGATGTCCTTGTGTTGACTTGTGAACAGGGACGGACCTATAGCTACCAGTGTGGAGCAAATGCCCCCACTTAAATGTCAAAAACTTTTCTAAATAAATTATATATACGTGTTTCATTGAAATAAATTACTTAAAAGCAACATAAATTCCCATAAAAGTACCGAGTTTTGCCCCCATAACATAAATTTTTTGGCTAATTATGATATATGTTTATATTTTCAGAAATGGTATGTTATAATTTTTACGTTGCAAATTTATATATGAGTTTTGCCCCCACAACATAAAATTCCTGGGTCAGTTCCTGCTTGTGAAAACTAATTTTATTTCCAGTAGCAAGAATTGATTTCTTTTACATTTCTTTAATTATTTTTATTATTATTATTATTATTATTTCTACTAAGAATTGATTTCTTTTACATTTCTTTAATTATTTTTATTATTATTATTATTATTTCTACTAAGAATTGATTTCTTTTACATTTCTTTAATTATTTTTATTATTATTATTATTTCTACTAAACTACTTTTACTTGTGTTCCTGCCCCTACGAGGATATTCAATATTCATACTGTCCTAATAAAAAATTCATTCGGGCTCTTACAATAAACTCAATGGGTCTCAACTTCCCAAAGTGGGCTAATTAAGTGTCTCCCGAATTTGGGCTTTCGCATATGCGTGCCCACCTGATCCAAAACCCTTTTTGCTCCTACAGTGAAATAAAACATGAGGGTAGTGAGTAGAAATGCATGCTATCTTCCTATAACTAAAAAATAGAATCAAGTTATTTAGGTGTAGGATAACATAATGAAAAATGATACTTGCATAAACAAAGGTCTTCTAAAGTTATTGGATAGTAAATTCTTTGATCTCACTGTAACAATTTTTTTTTTTTTTGAATGATTTAGATGGATTATCATGAAGTATGTGTGTGTTTCGTAAGAATAATTGGCGTAAATATCACTACTCTTAATTAACTTATTTCACTTCTAGCCATGTATGATTTTTTTTTTTCCTGGTATTAGGCGGAGATCCTCTTATAAGAAGAAAGGGCCCTCAATAGGAGGCCATGAATTATTTTGTTCATGAGATAATTTAACTTGAAGTTGGATCATAACCAACAAGTATACATACTAATTTTTCTTGTCAGTAGCAAGTTAGAATCTAATTGTAAAAATAAGATCAACAAAATTAGAACATCGAGTGGATCTTAATTTTTTTTATTAACAAAGGGGCTAAAGCCCAGAAAACAACAAATTATACTACTATATATTAAGCAGGGAGTAAAAACTCCCATAACATCAACAAGTAAGACTTGGCTAAGCTGAACAGGAGGTCGTTTAAGATACATGAGGAGCAATTTCGAAATTCTTGTATCGGATCTATAGATAACTTGACAAGTCTGATAATCAAAAATTTGTTGTAGGTTGTTAGGTTAATGTCTATGCTGATTGGACTGAACCATACTAAGCAACTGTTAGATTCTTTGAGTCTAATTAAATTAATGGATCATTAAGTTAATAGCTTTAATACATCTTTAAATATAAAAATGGAAGATGTCAATATATATATATAATATATATATATAAAATTGAACATCAATCCATAATCAAAGAATCAAAATATAGCTCACAATAATTAGATTATTCTATCATCTAATAATTTTTCTAAAATACAAATGATTCTTTATTAATAACCATTTCATTTGTTAAACAAATATTCTCACTTTATAAATAGGTTAAAATACATTTTTGGTCCTTTATCTTTTGGGTAAAATTCATTTTGATCTTTTATCTTTAAAAAGATTCATTTTAGTCATTTATGTTTCAAAAGTGATCCAAAACGGTCCTTTCCGTCATCTCCCATCTAAACTCCGTTAGAAATTGGTGACGTGACTATTAAAAAGTTCATTTTAGTCCTTTATATTTCAAAAGTGATCCAAAATAGTCCTTTCACGTAGTCTATGATTAATGGAAAAAGTAACAGAGCTTACGGAAAAGACCATTTTGGATCACTTTTGAAACATAAAGGACTAAAATGAATCTTTTTAAAGATAAAGGACCAACATGAATTTTACCCAAAAAATAAAGGGCCAAAAAGATATTTTAACCTTATAAATATATTGTTGGAAGTCTCACCTCGTATGCCTCAAATCATGGGTGCAATTTATATACCTGTTGGGAAACTCCACATACCCAAATAAAAACAGATTCTGATTATAATCGATTATCACAATAATCGATTATTTGAAAATATATTTTCAGCATAATCTTTTTTTCCAACTTTCTCAAACACACTCTAAGAGTTGACAGACAAAGAATCTATCTATACCTTAATTTAAACTCGTTTGTAATTTTCCGAAGAGATTTAACATTTTTAATAGCCTATGAGCTCCTATATCTCCGGATCCATATATATATATATATATATATATATATATATATATATATATATAGGCATCGAATATACTTGTAGCCTAATGTGTCAAATTTCACACATTACTGCAGAGAGAATAACACATCCATTATACTATATTACTATCATATACTTTCAAAAGGCCTTATTGCTCAAAGAAATTTTCATGAATGCGGTTGAAGTTCCTATAGCTAATTAGCCACTATATTAAGTATTAATGCTAATTAGCTTAGCTGCACCACTCACCTACCAGCCCTCAAGGTCAAGAACCTCAACCGGCCGGCTACATAAAATAGGAGATGGGAACACTTTTTTTTTTTGATAAGCAAAGAAATGTATTGAATGGAGTACAAGGGGTACTCACCCAAATACAAGAATGAAGAGATAAAGAAGTAAAAAAGAGAAAGGGGAAGAAGGGAAGGTAAGAGATCAACCAAGCCCCTAGAATAGAACATCCTGGTTGATATATAAACTACCCTGTAAATTCCAACATAGTCAGACTATATTACCAATAACACTATGAAAACCAAAAAAAAAAAAAACCGAATCTTTGCAAGGCAGTAGCAGTGTAGTCGTCCTGATATATATCCCAAATTCCAAAATTATAGCTAACCCAGCAAGGCTTTAGCTCAGCACCCTGTAATTTTCACATTCAAGGAAGGCACCCCATAGGACACAAGCACCAATCTGAGTATGAGTAACTTGAGTGTTCATTTTCTGCTCTAAACCAATGCCACAACCTGAGTCTAATTAGCTCAGTTATGGACAGAAAATCTAACGGTTTATTTTCAAAAATGAATGCATTCCTTTGTAGCCAAAGAGACCACACTGTTGTATGCCAGAAAAAGTACCTATACTTCTTAAGATTTTTCCTTTTGAACAAACCTCCATGAGCAATATAATGTTCCACCATATCAGCAGGTACCACAAAATAAAATCCCAACCAACCATATAGCCAGTACCATACCTGTACCGAGTAGGGGCAAAGAAGGAACAAGTGCAGAGTTGTCTCCATATCAGATTCACAGAACACACAAGTGCAGAGAGTGATTCCATTTACAACATGCCTGTGGAGGAGATTCATCTTGCTTGGTATTCTGTCCAAAAGGACCCGCCAAGAGAAGGCTAATACCTTGTTAGGTGCGCAGCTCAACCAGAATTTTTTGAACACTGGATGGTCCACAGCTGCATTGGTGAACCGCTGAGAGTTAGATAGAATGTACTCATAGGCAGACCTCACCGAAAAAACCTTTGAGCCTTCAAGCATCCAAATCCACACATCCTCCTCTTCCTTGTTGATGAAAGCCCCAGCCAAAGTTTCTGTGAAAACTACCTGAATTTCCTCTTCCCAAGCAAAAAGATTTCTTCTCCAAGCCCACCTCCAATGCCAAGTAACGCCCTCCCAGCTCCCAAAAGAGCTAACTGCTGCATCCTTGTTGCTAGATAGCGAAAAGAGCCTTGGGAAGTCTTCTTTTAATGGCTTGTCTCCGAACCAATTGTCATGCCAAAAAAGAGTGTTCAATCCATTTCCTATCTTTCTGCGAACCCCTTTTGAGAACCAAAGTTGCTGAGCAACCTCATCAGTTTCCACTGCACACAAATCTCGCCACCATCCGGATGAATTCCTTGCATTCCAGCGAGTAGATTGAGCTAACTTACTAATGTCTCCATACCTTGATTGTAGAATGTTGTACCAGCAAGCATTTGAGTCCACAAGGAGCCTCCACCTCCATTTTCCAAGTAAACTGAGGTTGAAAAAATCTAGGTCCTTAATTCCTAATCCTCCCTTTTCCTTTGGTGACCATACCTTTTGCCATCTTACCCACGAAATGCACCTTTTCCCTTCGCCGCCACCCCAAAGAAATGACCTTTGTAACCCAATCAAGATCCTTAACACCTTTCTTGGAATCCTGAAAAAAGATATGAAGTATAGTGGTATGCTAGATAACACCGACCTTAGTAGCACACTGCGACCTCCAAAGGACAATCTTTTACCCCTCCACTTTGATAGTCTTCTCTTCATCACATCTATCACCGGCTGCCAAGTAGATTTCCGGCGGTGGTTAGCACCAATTGGTAGTCCCAAGTATGTGAAAGGCAGCTGTCCAGTTTTACAACACAAGAAATTTGCGGCTGCTGCTAAGAAATCTTCATCACAATTCAGCCCAAAAAGGCAGCTCTTGGAGTAATTAATTTTCAGGCCAGACACCATCTCAAAGCACCTCAAGACCGCTTTTATTCCCCAGAGGTTATCATGATTCGCCTTGCCAACAAGAATCGTGTCGTCAGCAAACTGTAGGTGCGACAAACTACAAGACCTGTCAAACTGAAAGCCAGAGAAAATTCCTGTTTCTGTAGCTCTTTCCATCAGCTTACTGAGTCCTTCTGCAACTATTAGGAATAGGAAAGGAGCTAAGGGATCACCCTGCCGGAGACCTTTCTTCACCTCTACCTCCTCCGTTGGGCTACCATTAACCAACACAGAAACTCTGCCGGAGAAAATACAAGCCTCCATCCACCCCATCCACTTTCTGTTGAAACCCATCCTTAACATCATATACCTTAGGAAGTCCCAACTTACGGAATCATAGGCTTTTTCGAAATCTACCTTCAATAATAAGTTGCTTTGACCATTTTTCTTTGCCAAATCCACAAGTTCATTGATTGCTAAAACACCATCGAGAATTTGTCTCCCCGAAATAAAAGCTGTTTGGCTTCTTGAGATTAGAGGATCAATCACTTTCTTGATCCTTGCAGCAAGTAGCTTGGAGAGTAGTTTGTGGATCGAGCCAATTAGTGAAATCGGCCTAAAATCAGTGATTCTCTGCGGATTCTCACGTTTTGGTATCAACGCAACAAAAGATGAACAAATACCTCTAGGTAGCTTTGAGTTAGTGAAGAATTCCTCCACCAGAAGACACACCTCACCTTTTAGGGAGTTCCAAAATTTCCTAAAGAATGTGAAATTGTACCCATCCGGCCCCGGGCTCTTGTCGCCATCGCATGACCATATTGCTTCTTTAATCTCATCTTCTGTGAAGGAGGCGATCAGGAGCGAATTATCCAAAGGAGAAAGAGTATTAAACTCCAAACCATCTAAAAGTGGCCTAGGCAAGTTATGATCCGCAAACAGAGATTCAAAATGTGTTTTTACTACTCTTCTAACATTACTAACACCCACAACCCAAGAATTCCCTGATAAAAGAGCCTCAATGTTGTTTTTCCTTCTGTTGTAATTAACACAGCAGTGGAAAAAACCCGAGTTTGAGTCACCTTTTTGAAGCCATGTCAGTCTTGCCTTTTGGTGCATTAAGTTGTCCTTCATTTTCTGAACTCTCCAAAGGTCATTTGAAACCTGTCTCCTTTTACTTATTTGTTCCTCAGTTAATGCTGCACTACTCACTTGACCATCCGAAGCATTAAGTTCAGCTACCAATTGCTTAATCTGTGAGTCTAAGTTGCCAAAAACCTCAAAATTCCAGACTTTGATTCTCTCTTTTAGAATTTTTAGTTTCTCCTTGAAAGAGTATATCTTACGCCCCTGCACCTGCAGAACTCCCCAATTTTCTTCCACGAAGTTCTTGAACTCGGAATGTTGTAGCCAGCAATTATTGAAGCGAAAGGGTTTTGGCCCCCAATTCAGGTTCTCACCCTTCAACATTATCGGGCAATGATCAGAGACGTCTCTATCACCCACCCACTGAGCCTTAATAGACCATAAACCAATCCACCCTTCCGATAGAAGGAACCTGTCGAGTCTACTTGATGCAGAGCCATCTGGTTTGAACCACGTGAAGCGCTTTCCTAAAACTGGCAGGTCAATAAGTCTCATTTCCTCAATGAAGCCTTTAAACAGGTTCATTTCAGCTGCTTGAGAGTACTGTCCAGCTCCTCTCCTTTCCGATGCACTCTTCACTGCATTAAAATCGCCCACTACTGACCACAATTCACCACCGAATCCCATTTTGGACATGATCAGGACCTCCCACAGTTGTTTCTTCTCAGAAAGAGTACAAGGAGAGTATACATTTACAATAACACAGGATGTGTTAGTTTTGCACCATACCCCACAGACGCCAAGAAAACCCTTACCTGAGAAAGTGTAGGTAAGATTGAAAGCAGAGGAGTTCCACAGGCTAATGATGCCGCCTGAGTTGCCCTCCGAAGGTACCGATACCCATTGCACATCTTGACTCCCCCACAAGTATTCGCATAAGCTTCTATCAACCTCTGCCAATTTCGACTCCTGGATTGCCACAAAGTCAGCTTGTTCCTCCCTCACTAGTGTCCTAATTTTCTGTTTCTTAATCCTCCCCCCCAACCCTCTGATATTAATTGATACTATCTTCATTGATCAACCTGCTCCGCACCTGAACTGACCTTCGCTGCTCTATCTCTGGCTTCCAATTCCTCAACCCTGCTAACCATTACATTCTCCTCCCCAGTATAAGTGGCACCCAATCTTTTGCAAATACCCCAAATTTTTTGTGCTGTTGATTCACCCTTCTTATTCAGAATCATATTGTTACACCTTTTAATGGCCGAGTCTGCGACATAGAGGTTTGTTGAGTCCACTGACTTTGACAACACCGAGTCCGACTGGAAACCAGCGGTATCAGCTACGAACCCATCAATCTTCAAAGACAGCGCCGAATTCGGGACTACAAGAGCCTTCTCCCCCATTTGATTGCAAGAAAATTGACTTATTGAAGCCTCCCCTGACGCTACACCTTCACCCCCTCTGTTTGAGTGGCTTTTCGACCCCAAAGTAGTGAAACTCTGAGAAGAAATTTCTTCTTCTGTTGTAATGTTTTCAACACTTGCAGCATTGGCCCTAGGTTTCTTTAAACGCTCAAATCTGCACTTCCTCAATCGTTTTTCCTTAATTCTTTGAAGCCCAAATGATCCCCAAGGCGGTATCCACAGCTTTGAGCACTTGCTCTGGTTACCCTCAGAATTTGCACGGCCCCAACATTTTTTCTTCCTTTTAACTGGGTCCGGAAAAGAGAATACTTCTGCAGACTGACTTTTGATGGGCTTAATGATAAGAGAGGCACCTGCACCGTCCAATGGCTCCTTACTAGCAATCTGGATCGCTGACTGGTCATACAGCCCATTTCCCTTTCCCTTTGATTTGGGCTTACATAACTTTGTAGACTTTGGGCCAACGAAGTCTGGGACGTATTCCTCTTGACCGTTTGGTAATGTTGCGTTGCTCGTCCCGTAGCCCCCACCTATGCAGCCTTCCTCTTTGTCCAGCAGATTTTTCTTTCCACTGACAGTTTGCGCCCCTATAGAGCTCTCCGCCACCCTACTGACTGAATCTCCTGCAAATGTTAACCTGTGCTGTGTACTATCACCTCGGGATGGGATATTTTCAAATTTTTCAAAATTCGAATTGTCTCCACACCCCACTCTCGACTGAACCTCCTCCTCCCCAAGGTCACCGGACGATGGCGTCTCCGGCACCTCCAGGTAACTGTCCACCATGGAGTCACTCCAATCAGAAGAGTCTTCACCACTACTCTGCCTAACCACCTTGCTCTTCTTTAGTCTCCAAGAGGGATCTCCAAAGCATTCTTCCAACAGTCTGATTGTATGTAGTGTTTCATTAACTCTGACCACAACAGTTTTGTTTATAGCCTCCTTTGAAGTAGCTGAGATCAAAATTCTGGCCATGTCTAATCTTTTTTTCTGTTTTGTATCCCGATCCATTTCCACATATTTCCCTACCAAGCCTCCCAACGTTTTAAAAAACGCCTCCCCCCAGGCATGTGCAGGAACACCTATTACGTTCATCCATGTTAAGCGTTCTCTGACAACAATCCCTGGTTCCCACGCCTGAATGTCCGTGAACCAAGACGCAAGTTCCTTTTCAGCATCTTGCAGGGATTTTTCAAGGCGCTCCTCCCCTTCAGCTAGTAAAAGAACAAGGCACCCTCCTAGGGGGGTTGCCTTAATTGTGAGGACCCCAGCCTTATGTAAATTGTCCTGTATATCATGAGTGCTCTCCAGAGAATAAGCTTGACCCACAAAAGCCCCCTCTAGCCATTTCATATCATCTTCCGACACAGAAAATGACAAACCTCTCCACTCGTCTAAAGGTTTAGCATTTATTGCTCTTGTGTTGTTGAAGTTGGGGTTTTTGTTTACGTCTAAATTGCTGGCACCTTGTCCCTCCACTAGTGCCCTAGAAAAGGACAAATCTCTATTGACACGGTTTCCCGCTGGTTGAGCTTTCTCACTTGGATACTGAACCTTCCTTCCAGCTAAGGGTTGTTGCAGTCTATCAAAACGGGCAAGGTTCACCTTCAGATGATATCTTCCGATCCAGATTGTTGCCAAGTTGTTTTCCAGAACGACAACATCATTGACATCCATAAACTTGACGAAGCCAAATCTCTGACCCCATTTATCTCTCTTCTTCGGGATGAAAATATCAATGACCCTTCCCCATTTCCTGAAGGTTTCCCACAGCTGTGGAAAACTGCTCTCCTCAGGAAAATTTGTGAAGAAGAAACTCTGGAGACCTCCTGGGATTTTGTAGTTGAAAGTTCCTCGTGAACGACCCCTCATTCTCAAACACTTCTTTTTGAGATGGGAACACTTTGATTTTGATATCCCTCAAATTACATAGATTAGGGTCCAAGAACCTCTCTTAGGAGGATTTTTTTTTCCTTCTTCTTTTGATTTTCTATAACATTTGTTATTATGGTAGCCATCAAACTCACCGGGATAATTATATGATAGCAATTCTTTGGAATATATTATATCACTACATTGTTAATATATATAGTTTAGTTAATATCTTATAAAACTTCATGGTATTTTTATACTATTATTATACAATATTATAACTCTTAAAAATCATAATTTAGTTCAACAAATTACTTTAAAACTAGCCTTTGCGTATTTAGTTTTTAAAATTTTGTAAAATTCATGAAATTAAGACCATAATAAAATAAAATAAAAATAAATAAGAAATTAATTTTGATGCACCGTCGCTTTTTTTTTTTATAAGGATCACAATTTATTAAATTTATCGAGCTTAAGCATCAAAGTGGTCACTCCCCACACTCTCTAAGAAAGGTTAATTTTTTGGGGATAAGCACATCTTTTAAGAAAGGTTGAAGAGCACCAATCATATCATATGCTACAAGGTAAAAAGAAAGTAAAACAATATTATATCATCTTCCATAAATTGTTACATCGCACTGTCAATATAATTTGTTATATTATCATCTAATTATATAATGTGATATCAAAAATAATATTTGATGCTCATTATAACAACTTTAAAAGTCACACCTATATAGTAATATATGAATAGTTGATATAGCAAAGCCTGCGTGAGTTCTTAATATGTGACACATCCTGTGTATCTTAGTCATTTTTTTAATATATTATTACAATACCCAAGTCATTTTTGCTGATTAACGTGGACTTTATAATGCAATATGCTCATATATAGTTATGAATAAAGTCATTTGCCATCTTCAAAATTTTGTAAGAGAATGGAAAAACATAAAGATAATTGCGTACAGCTTCAACCAAGTGCACATGCTGCTTTGCAAAATGACAATAAAAAGTCACGGATGTAGCTACTCATGTATCACGCAAAGTCGAATCATTATGTCCGAGACAAAACTATCATCATTTTTTAAGAATTAAATAAATTGTTATCTGACGCAAACTTTACGATATGATTCTTCACAGAATTTATTTCTGATATTTGATAAGATTGAGAGATAGGATAATTCGAAATAGTTTTTCTTTTTTTACTGAATAATTCGAAGAGTTAACACGCAGTTATACAACACATTCTAATAATATCTTTAATTCTTTAGCAAAGTGTTTAGAGTAGTTATTTGCAAATTCCTTAGAAATATTTCTTGAAAGGGACCTCAATTTAGTTTTTGCAATTTTAAAATTATTAATAATAATTGTCAGAAAGACTTTAACTAATTATAACTCCCGGCACAAAATTGCCAGAACAATTGGTTAAAGATAAAAAAAAAAATTATTGATAATAATGATATTTATTAAATTAATTTATTGAAACGAAACATGCTCAAAATATTCTCATGCCATGTTAAGGAGCATTCATATTCCCACTCTTACTAGTTACTACTGCTACAATATACGGAATACATAGCATTCATTTATTACAGAGGAAAAGAAAGAAAGCAGCAGGACAAGAAAAGAGACAGAGGCAAATCTTAATTTCTCTACACAGCTTAACATGACAGAGACTAATCAGAATTTATCATCCGAGACGTGCAGGTATAAAATAATTAGACATGTGCAGTAGATGGATAGAGATTTTATGTCTCATTTTGGTGTGTCCTACCTTATCCTCGCTTGCCACATATATTAAATTTTTAAAAAGATAGAATATATGATAATATTTAATTAGTGAGAACAGAGTATGACATACCAAAATAGATAGGTAGTCACTGTCTGTACCGGATATACACGCCCATCCAGATAAACACAAAAATAGCATCGTGTAGATAGAAAAGAAACTGCACGCGGATGATACACGCAGGACAGGAGCATGTATCTCGTGTCTCTAACAAAAAAATAATAAAAAATTATTGATCTGGAATTTAAATAAGTATATATTTTGTTAACATGAATCATGTATGTATCATTTCTATTTCTGGTTCTTTTTGTTCATGTCCTGATAGTATACCCCACTATGATCATGCGTGATACCATATTGATCAATGTTTCACCGCTCAAAATCGTAGCTAGACTGTACCTGGACCACACGAATTGGGAAAAACATATTAAGGTCTCACGAATCTAAAATAAAATTGCTTGCTGGTTCCACCAAGCAGGACCACACGAGTGTGTCATGTCTATCTGTATGTGCGTGTAATCCATCAGCTCTAATCCAATAATTCTAAACCCACACACTTTTATTTACTCATCTTAAATTTTCACAATTTTCATCATCTAATTACATTTAGTTTTACTACCTCATTTTTATACAAATTTTTATTTTAATGCCATCCCATAAATATATGTTAGATATATACGTGTCCCTTTAAAGTGATATATATCTAGCCTTTTTCCTCACAATTATATACCACCAAATTAAAGGTGCAAATTTGTGGCTTGCATACATAACTTATATGCTCTAGCTTATAGCTATAGGGTTGGGCCTTTATCTGATCACTTTTGTCCTCCCTTTTCTTTTGTTTTTTAAGTTTATTTATATTTTTCTTTTTGCTGAATGCATGTGCAGCTTCTGGGAAAGATTATCAGGATGTGCTTAATTTAAATGCAATATATTTTTGTACTTTTTCATTAATTGCATGGGCGATCCACTGTTCTCTCCATTTCAAACATGTGCTACCCAACATAATTAAGGCCCCATTCCTAAATTACAAGCCTGAACTAGACTGGACAATGGTAGCAAAGAAGTATTAATTCATTGTTATTTATAAGTGAAATTTGAACGATTGAATCTGTATAACAACGTCTGAAGAAAAAAAAAATGGATCAAATTATAGGCATGTACACAGAACATGGAATAGGTGCACGTGAAATAAGAACAGTCAGTCCAATTTAATCAAGTAATGTCAAGAGAAATTCTTATATAAATTAAGCTAAAGTATTCTAATTGAATATACCAATCAGATTACTAATTTTATTTTATTTTTAAGGCAAGGTGACTATATGTCACCATAATTTATTGAAAAAAGAAGAAAAACAAAAGAAAATAAAAGCATGGGGGACATAAACCAAAACCCATGCAAAATAAATCATTTAAACCTAATATTAGGTTTTCTATTCATCCTCAGATTATATTTCTGAGATTTAGGCAAGACCATTATGAAATCAGAATCAACTTCAATAGTATTATCATTATTTAACTTCTCTGCTGAGAGATAGTTATTCTCTAGGTCATCCTCATCCCTATTTCCCAAAAACTTGGCAAGTAATCTCATATCATGAGCAACTTTAGGATGCATAGGGACTGAATTAGACTCAGGAGTCTGAAGATTCTTACCACTAACTGTTAAATCACAGGTAGCTATGGAATGCTCGGGAACAAGAGTATCCTTGACTGTAGAGTCAACATTAGTTGCAACAGTCTTCTCTGTAAAGCCATTGACATCATTGGTTGCAACAGAAGATGAGTTATGTGGAATGGAATTTGAGACATGATCAGGGATAAAGGTTCCTCATAGATAGTCTCAACCGATTCACTATCACTCAAGTTTTCGCCCGGTGATGTATTAATCTGCCCATTAACTTCAATTGATTTTTGCTCTGGAACCTTAGGGACATAAGCTTGCTTAGTCTTCTGCACCAAAGGCGGATCCTTATGCACCAGTTTCTCCTTGTCAAATTTACAAGTCGAAGCCATGTGCCCAATTGATTTACAAAGAGAACAAAAAGAAGGAAGCTTCTCATATTCGATACCGACAGGAAATGCAAAACCTTCACGTTCTACCATAATCTCCTTGAGCAACTTCCCTGGTAAATCAACATCCACTAAGACTTGAGCATAGTGACCATATGCCCGAGTACGGATAGCTTCATCCAAACTTATTGGAGTACCTAAACCGCTTGCAATTTTAAATAACAATTTTGAGCGCCAATATTCCTGCGGCAAGTCATGAATTCTAACCTAGCATTGAGCATGAGATTGTTTCTGCTTAGTAGGAATAAAATCTGGAGACCACTGAAAAAGACGCAATAGCCCTGGTTGAAGGTTCCAAGCCCCAACATCCAAGACACTACGCAAATCCTTTTGAGAAGCAAAACTGAATTCATAGAATCCCTTTCCTAACGGAATCATCCTCCATTGACCCAAAGGCTTCCATAGTTTTGAAAGTTTGTCACGTAAGTCAGAGATATTTGCAGGGATATCACCCTTCAACAACAACAAGCGGCCATGAAGGTTGTTTTTGCAACCTTCCAACCCCCTTTGATATTCATCCTTGGATATTTTGATAAAGACAGAGTCTCCATTCACGCACGACCGAGGAAGCTGACTAACCGGGATATCAAACGAACCCTTCAAAGCCTAAGCAAAAGATTTTTGCTTTGGAGGCAAGGCATTCGAAGGGGATTCCGGATTGAGAAAAGTCCAAGGACAAGTCATGATAAATCAAGAACCCGTCCAAGATAAAAAACAGAAACTGGCCCGAGAAACAAGATCCAAGAACTGAAATGGATTGAGCAAGGTGTATCTGTCACGGAATGATTGAGGAAGGGTCTGCGCGAAGGGGCGATTGGAAGGAGTCTGTTCGTCGAGGAACAGGCGGTGATCTGCGCTCAGACCGGAAAACGATGGTAGCAGAGAGGGAGGTCCGATTGGGACGATTTTGGAGGCGGCTGATGGAAAGGTGAGATCTGGTTGGTGAGATGGTGGCGGAGAGGGAAGTCTGTGCACGAACGACCAAGTGATGGGGATTAGGAGGCGGCGGAAGAAAAGATGGGGCAAGATGGGGCGGGTAGGTCATTATTTTGCACCTCCTGGAAGGCTCCGCATAGTGCGGCATGAAAAATTGAGAGAGCATCTCCAATGACACAACTCATTGGAGGTACTTAATTTCACTAGTGCATAATACGGATTTAACATCGAGGTTTTAACATCGGTTTTATAAAAACCGATGTGAAAAAGGAGGCGGTGGCATTTTTGAAATTAATCTGAAGTATTTTAACATCGGTTATCATTAAAACCGATGCGCAAAATTATTTCACATCGGTTTTAATAAAAACCGATGTGGAAAAGTCACACCAAAAACTTAATTTTTTTTATCAGACATAATATTAGACATCGGTTTTATAATAACCGATGTGGAAAATGAGAAAAAAAAATATTTTTTTATCAGACATAAGATTAGACATCGGTTTTAAAACAACCGATGTGGAAAATATATTAGACATCGGTTTTAGGAAAACCGATGTGGAAAATTAAAAAACAAAAAAGAAAAAATTTAATTATGCATAAGATTACACATCGGTTTTACTAATAACCGATGTGGAAACAGATATAACATCGGTTTTATTTATAACCGATGTGAAATGTATGTTTTATTTCACTTTCGCGCTGAATGCTTATTCTGTTTCTCACACTCAGGCACCCAAACCCTTTCCCCTTCCCTCTCCTTCCCACACTCAGACACCCAAACGCTCTCCCTTTCCAACTCCATTTCCGTTCCTCTCACTGTCATCGCGTCACTGTCATCGCGTCGAAAAGGACTACTGTCGCGCCATCAAACCCTAAGCTCACTGTCATCGCGTGAAGGTGCGCATGAACATTGCCCCATCATTCCCATTCTTCCCTTCCATTGCCCTCTTCTGATTTCAAAATTTTCTTCTTTCTTTTTATTTTTACATTTATTTGTTCTTTGAACTGTGACTAATGGGTACTCTGTTAATGTCTTCCATTGCAGGTTTTCATAGCCAGTAGCCACTCTCTGTTCCCAACGCAACAGCTTCCACTTTGTGAGTCTTTGCTTCCTCTGTTTTCTATCCCTTTCTCTTTCTGTTTCATTGAGGAATTTTTTTTATTTTTATTAATTTTTCTTATGAAATTGATTTATTCAAGCAAAACCGTGTTTATTATATATACTTTGTCTTGATTTTCTTATTGTCTTTTGGTTTTGAGGATGGGTTTCCTTAGTACTACGTAGTAAAGAATAGACTGTTCACAACTGTTATTATATTTAAATATGTATAGAACTAAAAATTTCTGTAAGTAATGCTTTGGTTGGCTGTGTTTATTATATATATTCTTGTAAGATTGGATGTGCTCTCACTATCTTGAACTCATGGTCATATATGCCCATGCTGATTTTACTGACTTGCCTAGTATTTCCCCTTCATATTTCATCCTTTGTAATCCTTTTATTTTCTGTTGATGAAGTATGCCATCATAGGAGAACATGCATTGCTAACAAATTTGCCTAAATGGAGAATATATTCAAACTGAAAACAACTTTGCCATTTATATTATGCTAAGAATTAAAATATTTATTAGGACTATTTGGATTTAATTTAATCTGCATTATAAACTTAAAACTCTTCATCTCACTTTGCCTTATGCATTTAATGTAGAGGTGCCCTCAAACCATAGGATATCTACTTTTGCAAGGAATGATATCTATTTTCTAAATGTTTCTAAGAATCATATCTATTTTCTTTCTTTCTCAGGGTTTCTTGATTATTTGAACTTAGGACTTCGTTTCCACACTTGTTGTTTTTCTTCCACACCCGGTAAAGTTTCTCATCTCTATTTTTCTAGTTTTATTTTTGTTTGTTTTAACTTGGGGATTGGAGTGTTTTATTATTTTTTTAGTGTTTATTAATTAGTAAAGCCTTAGTTTCCCGTTTGAGATGCAATATTAATGAGCACACGTGTACCTGCTTAAGGTACTTGTACAGCTCATTATATTGGATCTTGAATTGTCCAAGTTGGACAGTTTGGGAAAAAACTTTTTCTTCATTCAGTTAAAATAGTTATTCATTGATTCTCATGTTATATACCTGATGAAAGTCCGGATTGGTACATTTCCTTTCGTTCTCCGGGTGCATACTTTATCGTGGTGGATGGCATCGCGTTCAAGTCGTGTACGTCGGAGACCGAAGGGAAATGCTGCCGAAATTTCGTCGAGTATGAGCATGAGAGTTAAGGACTAACTGTTAACCGAATGTTGAAAAAGTTTCTTCTCGAATGGGATAGGGCCATACCCTATCATAAGAAGTAGTTGATGAAGATGTTGGACTAAGTATGAAGTTAATGTTTTAGTCATGGATCGCGGTTGGATGAATGCTAGACGGACAAGTGATGAGTATGAGAATGGAGTGGAAGATTTTCTACAATTTGCTAAAACAAATGCTCCTGATAGTAGTGACGGAAGGTTTTGTTGTCCTTGTGTTAACTGTTTGAATGAGAGACGACTAGAAGCTGACGAGATACGGGATCATCTTATTTGTGAGGGGATTTGCAAGAGTTATACAATATGGATATGTCATGGTGAAACATTAGACAGGCCAAGGGTGTCGGATAGAGAGGAAGTTGATGACGTAGATATGGACGATGGACTAGAGGACATGATCCGTGATATTGGGCAAGAGTCCTTTCGGCGAGCACATGTGTATGATACTTTGTGCAGTGATGCGGAAGTGGCTTTGTATCCGGGGTGCACTAATTTCACACGGTTGTCAGCGGTGTTAAGATTGTTCAATGTGAAGGCGAGAAATGGGTGGAGCGATAAAAGCTTTACCGAATTGCTTGAGTTGTTGAAAGACATGCTTCCAGAAGGTAACACATTACCATCCCGAAACTATGAGGCGAAGAAGATATTGTGTCCGATGGGTATGGAGTATAAGAAAATACACGCTTGCCCCAATGATTGTATATTGTACAGGAAAGAGTTTGAAGAGATGCACGAGTGCCCCAGGTGTGGGGTATCACGATACAAAGTGAAGGATGATGATTCTAGTTGTGATGCGGTCACCAAGGGTCCTCCTGCGAAGGTGTTATGGTATCATCCAGTAATTCCGCGGTTCAAGCGATTGTTTGCTAATGAAAAGGATGCAAAGAATATTAGATGGCATGCAGATGAGAGGAAATGTGATGGACAGCTTCGTCATCCGGCTGATTCTTTGCAGTGGAAGAGAATTGATAGTTTGTTTCCGGAGTTTGGCAATGAGCCCAGAAACCTCAGGCTTGGACTTGCTACCGATGGAATGAATCCATATGGAAACTTAAGTAGTATTCATAGTTCATGGCCTGTTCTCCTGGTAATTTACAACCTATCTCCTTGGTTGTGCATGAAGCGCAAATACATTATGTTAAGTATGATGATTTCGGGTCCAAAACAGCCAGGAAATGATATTGATGTTTATCTGAGTCCATTGATTGAAGACTTGAGTAAGTTGTGGGATGAAGGCATTGATGTGATCGACGGGTATTGCCGTGAGACTTTCAGATTGCGTGCCATGTTATTTTGCACCATCAATGACTTTCCAGCATACGGGAACTTGTACGGGTATAGTGTTAAGGGGCATAAAGCATGTCCAATATGTGAAGAAGGCACATGTTACCATCAACTGCAACATGGAAGGAAGACAGTCTACCTTGGGCATCGGAGATTTCTCCAGCATGATCATCCTTATCGTAGGTTAAGAAAAGCTTTCAATGGACTTCCGGAGAATGCATTTGCTCCGGTGGCCTTGACTGGAGACCAAGTTTATGAACGGGTGAAGAACACTAATGTTAAGGTATGCTGGATAAAGTATGCTGGTGAGCGTTGGAGGGGTTTTAAGGTGGACCTGGGCAGATACTATGTATTCAATCCACGCTGTGAAAAGAACCCACTTGAGGTGTACCCGTTTCTTGACCAGGCGACGTGGGATCGCTTTGTTCAGAGCCGACATGATCCTAGCTTTCAGGTTAACTTATTTGAGTTGTCTCTAAATTGATGTAATTTCATTAATTTTATTAATTTACTGATGTAATTTAATTATCTTCTATTTATAACAGGAGAAGAGGAAAAAGGGGCAGGAAAACCAAAGCAAGAATGTCTACCCTCATGTATTGTCTCGTGGGGGATATAAAAAGCTTGCTCAGACCATGGTGGAAGAGGAAAAGAAAGCATGTCAGGAAGCAGCATCTCAGGCAGATCCTAATGCTGAAAATCATCCTGAAGTTGTTGATCCACCTCCACCCCCACGCCATCGTAAATGGAAGAGGGCCCGACAAAGAAAAACGGGACAATATACATCAGAGGAGGCACGCCAAGTAGCTGAGAAGATTGTATGTGTAGTTTGAATTGTAATTGTGATTTTAACAATGTTACTGAATTGTAATGTGACCTAATATTTTATATGTTGCAGGATGCCTTGGACGAGCAGGCCACTCAAGGAACCTTTGTTTCTAGAGGACGCGAGGATATCTTAGCTGCTGCCATCGGTAAACCAGACCACCCGGGCCGTGTCATTGGTGTTGGATGGGGCGTTGGCATTCGCCAATACCATGGTTCATCTTCACACCAACGCCACAGGGATGTTGCTGTAGATAGAGAACGGCTAAAACAGGAGATTGCAGCTGAGCTTAGACAGGAGATGACCCAGCAGTTTAACCAGCAGATGGCAATAATGGCTGCTATGTCCCAACAATTCACAAGTGTCCAACCCTCTGTCCAACCCTCTGTCCATGTGAGCACTAAGGGCTCATGTGATCCTCCTCATCAGCCTGATGATGATGATGATGATGATGATGATGATGCCCCTGATAGGTGTGAGCTGAATGTTGATGATCATCATGATATTCTGCCTAAAAGGTCAGCTCCAGGAAGACCAGAGAAATCTGCTCCGGCTCAGGTATTCATTTGACCATTCAATTAATTACGAATGAAATAACTTAAATGTGATTACTAATGTATATCTTTTTTGTTGTTTAGGGGAACGACAAAGGGGATCCTGGTGATGTTTTTCAACGTCTTGCTATAAAGCTTGTCACCATGGAGGTTGATGCAGCTTTGGTAAGGTTGGAACATGATGGCAGGGCGGATGACGATCTGTATATCCCAAAGAAGGAACTTATGGAGATGGCGCTCCACCATGAAATGGCTAGTGCTGCACACATCTCGTTATGGTGCACGTAAGTACATTTTATTTATAAGTTAAATAATTAAATTTTAAATACTATGATAATTAACATGTTTTATCAATATATTAGGTATCTGCATCGCATGCTAGGTAATCAGGGCAACCTCACCCTTTATGGGTTCATTGACCCCATGCTCATTCAGGGTGATGTTCTCCTAGCATCAGAAGACCCGGTCGCCACCATACGTGATATAGTTGCCCGAGACCATCATCAGTTCTACCTTGCGCCTTATCTCTATAAGTAAGTACCAGTTATTTAATTATAACTATATATGACTTAGTCACTAATTGTTCCGCAAATGCAGACGACATTGGCAGTTGTTGATCTTGTGCCCTCCTGTAAATGTCGTGGTCTTCTTCTGCTCGATGGGCCATAGGCCGGCGAATGAACTGAAGAACATCATGGAAACGTAAGCATTAAAATAAGTTAGAATCAGTAATGAAGTTGTTTTAATTATCTGAAATCTATTAGATATACTTTAATTAATGTTTATTTTCTTATGATAGGTCTATTGATGCAAGCCGCATGCTGTGTGGTGAAAGGCGTCGGCCTATTAGATGGATTATTCTTAACGTAAGATATTTATTAGTTCAAACGCTTCAAGCGTAGTGGGTATAATTATTGATTTCTATTTAATTTCTCATATTCTAACTGGGTTTCATTTGTACGTAGTCTCATAGACAACGTGGATCATGGGAATGTGGATACTATGTGATGAAGTGGATGGTCGAAATTATCTCCTCCGGTATCACTGAAAGATGGCAGGAGGTAAATGCTAATTGGTACAATTAGTTGTAACAATTATATATAGATTCGTTATATGTTTAATTTTAGTTTATTACTTAAAAGATATAATCTAATTATGTCCAATTAAACTTGCAGATATTCAACAATCCGACTCCACTCTCTGATGCCGACATAAAAAACATAAGGATACGTTGGGCAAATTTCTTTCTTGAAGTGTACCAACATTAGTTTGTATGTAGTTAGTATATAAACGCATCATGTAATAGCTATAGTGTACTTTTGACTGATATATGTTTTGACATGAAATCTATAATATATCATATGTAGCTTTTTGGTTTCTAATTATCTTTGTTGTGTGAATGTTATTGAATATATTTATTGTTAGTAGACTTTTAATTTAGTGTGTTTTGGTTGTACAAAAATGATTCTGTAGACAATATAGATTCTGTATTGATCTGGATTACTGGATTACTGAAACAGGGGAAAAGACTGTCAATACTGAAAAGGCTGATTTTTTTTTAAAAAAAAAACTAAAATTCACATCGGTTTTCATAAAACCGATGTGGTAAACCCAATTTTCCACATCAGTTTTCATAAAAACCGATGTGGTAACTCAACTTTCCACATCGGTTATGCTAAAAACCGATGTTGAAAGTTTGTTTTCCACATCGGTTTTTAGCATAACCGATGTGGAAAGTTGAGTTACCACATCGGTTTTTATGAAAAACCGATGTGGAAAATTGCTGAAAAGGAGACGTGGCTTTCTGGAACAGACTTTTTTACATCGGTTTTAAAACCGATGTGAAAAGTGGTAATAAACCACATCGGCCTTTTCAACATCAGTTTGAAAACCGATGTGAAAAGCCAAAAAAAACCGATGTGAAATCCCTTTTCTGCACTAGTGTTTCTCTTTTTATGGGTTCTAATGTCACCTCATTACTTTTAACTTTATGAGTCTTACTAACGAGTGTCCCAAGGGCATTGGTTAATGAATCCAATAAAACCAAGTTTTCATTGAAAAACTAAGGATAACACTTCTCAAAATGTTAAATACATCACTTTCTAATGAGAATTTTCTTTTTTGTATTCCTTAAACCAATGCCCTAAGGGCACCGGTTAGCATTTTTCTTTACTTTATATATATTACTTTAAGCAACTCTCCACTCCAACTCAAAAAAATTCATCAAATGGGTCCTACAAGTTATCGCATCTTTATCTACATTTATGATTTTTATAAGCAAATGTGTCCTACATTTATGTTTGTTTCAATTTTTCGAGGAAGGTGGGAAAATGTAATTCCCTATTATATTTCTCTATACTATTTCTATTGGAAGTTCTTACACAAGAACATTGTCGTCCTTACAATGTGGATGACAAATCATCCTACTCCAATGATGTAAACGTTCTTATTTTTAAGAATTAGCTAAACAACTCCAATTTAATTTGCTCTAACAATAAATCATTATAACCTATTATAATTAATGGTGTGATTAGTCTAGTACGCTCTAACTTAAATCTCTAGGTTTATATAAATATTTCTAATGTTTAAATTGGGTTACTTAGAGGCAATGCACCAAGTCAATAATTTTCTAGTAGGTCGACTCAGCTCGTTGAGATTGATCATATTTCTTGGTCGCACATATTTGTGCATCCATGAACAATAAAATTGAACGAGTTTCGCTAACATAGTATGTTTCCTTATATTTTTCTTTGTGTTTAGTCAGATCTATGTTATAACATTTCGCGACAGAAAGTTTCCCATAGTGGAAAGTTGGTGGGATTGATATATTAACTCTCTTAAGAATAAGACTGCGTAACAAGGTGAAATACGTATTTGTTATTGTTCAGACCCTGTTCTAGTCAATTTGTTGAATATTTGTTCTAAGGGGAAATTTTTTTGTTGAACTTGTCAAAGCTTCTATGAAACCTTCTTAGAGTTTATGTTAGGATCTGCAATTATATGACAATATGACATAGTTGATGGATGTGGTCATCAGCTGAAAATATATCCTCGAGTAACTGGCACGGATTTCCTTTCCTAGCATGTAAAAATTCAACATATATCTTTGAATTACGAATAAGTAGCTTGCTATTATGTACAAATACTTTCTACTATTATGCGCAATCACTATGGCATGACTGTGAGATTCTTTTGGTCAAAAAAATTTGTTTCATGCATGTATGTACATATATCCTAGTTCTTTGATATGATATTGAGACTTGAGAGTTTAATTAGTGCCTTGACTTAATTAACAAAGCATTAAAGTCATGTTTGGAATAACTAAGGCATAGATATGCTCAAAAAACTTAAACATTTGATAGTTTGAAAAGGCCCTTGATCTTAGTGAAAAAAGCCAAGAAAAGTAATATGTGATTAAATCTATGTAAAGTAGCAGTCCCCACCCATTTTCTTTGTTTGTCATGCTTGGTCATGTAAGTTAATGTTAAAGGATTGTTTTTATATATGTTACTTTTGAAGTTTTTCATTTATAGAACAAAGGGATATATGTAGAGTTAAAGTCCTTTCCTTTTACTTGTTCATACTGACTTTGGCAAGTAGGAAATAATTGAATCAAAGTTCCAACGTTTACACCTCAATTCAATGTATGTGCCTTTTTATCAACTTTGTGACGTTGAATTCATTGTTTTCATTACGTACTAATAGGAATTGCGAAAATGATGACTATTGCTTTTGTCTAGGCATAAGTGATTTTTTATTTTATTAACAGGCATAAGTAATGTTTATCCAATAGGAAGGGATAATTCTACTGATTAAATGTTTAGGATTCAGTTAAAAAAAAAAAAATAGAATAAAGGTTCAAACTGATCCTTGACAAAAAACGCGGTAACATTTTGGTCCCTAAGAAATAAAAAAATACTAATTTGGTCTTCAAAAATGTAAAATACGGTCAAAATAGTCCCTGATATGGACTAAAATGTCCCTAAAAATTATTCTAAAAAGGACTATTTTGACCCATATTTTACATTCTTGATGACCAAATTGGTATTTTTTATTTCTCAGGGACCAAAATGTCATCGTATTTTTTTGTCGAGTACCAATTTGGACCTTTATTCAAAAAATTAAATGTTTAGGATTAATTTTAACCAAAAAAAATGTTTAGGATTAATTATAAACTATTTTACATCGCTACTTAAAAAAAATATAATATTGTATGTTCTAATTTTTGTGGCAAAAAATTTATATTCAAACCTTCCTCATACTATCATAACCAATAATATATCTGTTTTATTTAATTGTTTAGACTAGAAGCATGCAAATTAATTATCTTGCAGGGACCATCATCATCATATCATCGTAAGAAACATCTTTTCCCCAAATATATCAGATTACCATTTGTCATTACCTTATGCAATCTAGCTATAGTATCAACCTGGTTGTATTGTTGTTTTCTGGGTTGATCTCATATCTTGTCTCACTTATAGGTTTCTCTTTGATTCTTTGTATATGGGTGAGTACCCCTTATACGCATTTATATATATATTCAGTTTGCTTATATAAATAAAGAAGAAGATATATATGATAGAGTTGGTTGGCAAGCAATACTTGTATGTTGTCTAGTTTCATGACTAGAGTAGTAAGATGAAACACAATGACAAAACATGCGATATTTTATTTGTCAATAATAATTTCATGTAGTTCTCGTAGAACCATGATAAAAAAAAAAAATTCAATTAACTGTATGACCCTACTAATTCGGTTCATATAATTAAATTGTTTTCTTCAATTATTAGGAAGTTTGTTGTGTGTGTCAAAAAAAAAAAAAAAGGAAGTTTGTTCTGCATCCCTAATTAGTTGCACAACGATGCTGTATTCAAAAATATATATATATATATATATATATATATATATATATATATGTATAAATAGTTAGTTTGCATGGTAACATGATTTTGCTTTTCAATAAATCACTTAAATAAATATATACTTCCAAAACTCTACTCGTGAAGAAAAAAACTTGGCTACAAAATAAATTGCATTGAAAAATTTAATATAAAATATTAAATTAAAATTAAACATTAAATAAACTTTACTTTTTATTTAATACTTTATATTTTTTATTTCTTAATAAATGTACCAAGCTAGGTACTTGTCAATCAAACCAATATTATAAAGAAGCTTCAAAGTAGAAGGCCAATTCAGAGAGCAAGGATGAAAATAAAGTCAGGCCGCTCATCAAGAGTCTATGAGATCATGCTAAGGTTTTAAAAAAAAAAGTCTAACATGTTTACCACACACATATAGAATATAATTTAATATATTATAATATTATAATATATTATTTATAATGAAAGTAAAAACTTATTGATCTATTTAAATATAAAGGTCTACTTGCTTATTTATTTGTGAATGTCTAGTAGCCTATTTATCAGTATAGGCCTACCAACTACTTTATTTTTAGAGACTCATAAGTCTATTTACAAGTGAAAGCCTATGACCTATTTATAGGTAGAAGCATGTTTAGAGGCATTGTTGAAAAATAGACATTTAAATAAACTTTTAGGTCAGACCAGGCTTTAAAATAAGTCAGTTCAAACTTTAAAATTTTTCCTATATCAGACTAATAGGTCATACTCAGACTTGAGATTGGAATATAAATCAAACATGTTTATAGTAAGGTCTAACCCGACCTAATATATTTCACCCCCGTCTCCAACCCCGGAAGGAAGGAACTGTAAGTATAAATTTGATTATGTTTTGATGATTGACAAACATTAATTATAAGCATGCAGGATAAAAAGAAAAATAATTTACAAGCATGCAGGTACTCAAAGGTTAGCAAAGCAAGACACCAATAAGATAGGAGTATCAAGTTTCAAGCATCAAGACCTCAAGCAAGATTGGGTGAATATATTAGGTCTTAGTTGTCTTGTAAGGGTATGATGACTAAAACTCATTTTGGCTCATTTAATCAATTTAATGAAACACTTCACTTTTAGGTAAAATGTTTTTAATTTAGCTTAATTAACCAAGTGATTTTCAAATTGATTTCAAATTGAAAAGAAAACTGATTTAACATAAAAAAAAGATATATCAATTTAAATTTCAAACGGTGTGCGTTCATAACAATTAACTTTTCCCAAATCATTGTACATTGATTTGAGTTCATTGAATAATATAAATTGAAATCAGTTTTTCTATTTTTGAAACCATGTAAAGTATATCTTATTGAAACATGTTTTTAGAAGTTAAAAATTTGAATCAAAATCATTTTTCAAATTGATGACAGGTGCCTATTCAATTTCAAATTAATAAAATTCAAAACCAATATTACAATGCTTTTTCTATTCCTCAATTGGTCAACGTAAAGTATACCATATATATATATATTGCAATCAGTGCAAGTGCAATAATTTCTCAGCCTTATAAGAACTGATTTGCGCACAATTTATTAAAGCTTAAATGGTTTGATTCTTTTATTCAATTTACTTATAATAACTGGGATTGGGATTTTATTTTCAAGGGACTGAACTTTTATTCTCAATTGAGAAAACGTGCTTAATTGAGCTTGGAATAAAAATCAATTGAGATTGACTAAATATTGCCAATTGATTGGCAACGGTAATTTGCTCAATTACGACCATTCTCATAAAATTAGTCCCTTCTTTAATTATGATGCAACAGCCATATTTTCAAAAGGTTATAAAATTGAATTTCTTGTTTGCATTTTAAGAGAGCTGAGCAAATACGAAAAATACTCTTTTGAACTGAAAATTATTTGTGAGCCAAACGTGTTAATATCATCATACTCATAATACTTCAATTTGTATTATACGCACTATTTAGAGTGCTTCAATTTCTTCTACACTCTTTTATCAACTCAGAAATAGGGTGTGGTATCCCTAGGTTGAGGGTGAGGTATCTCTCTGATTAGAAGGTGGGGTATCCTTCTGGTGTAAACGGTGGGGCATTCCTTTGGTGTACAACTCTAGGCTCAGAAGCGTGGGTGAGGTATCCCAGAGACGCGAGGGAGAGTGCTAGAGGTCGTTGAGACTCTTACACGTGGTGGGTGAGGTATCCCAGGAGGCGTGGTTAGAGTGCTCTGTTTTGTACAAAGGTTGCAAGCACCAGTTTATAAGCTTGTTTGTTAGTGGAAGAAAATCCCACAGGTGGAGTGGGGACTGGACGTAGGTCACAAGTGGTTGGTGGCTGAACCAGGATAAAATCTGTGTGCAAGTATTCTCTTCCCTATCTCCGTTGTTTAATTCATATTATTATTATTATTATTATTATTATTATTATTATTATTATTATTTCTCACGTATTCATATTTTGTTTATTCCTTATTGTGTGATTTAGTATTTTATATTGAGAAAATCATTTTTGGCAAATTATTTGAGAAAAATTTAAAAACCCAATTCACCCCCCTCTTGGGTTATGGTTGCCACGACCAACAAGTGGTATCAGAGCTTTGGCTCTGATTAGAAGCTTAACAGCTTAGAGTGAAAGATCCTATTTGTCGGCAACCTTAAAAGCGCTTTCTTTGAAAAATGAATTTTTGTGATTTTAATAAACCACCATCTTTTGATGGTGTAGATTTCGTTTATTGGAAAGCAAGAATAGAAATTTTTATGCAAGCAATAGATTTTGATTTGTGGGAAATTGTGCTCAATGGTTTTGTTGCTAAACCCAAATCACAATGGAATGAATTTGATAGAAATTGCTTTTCCTTAAATATTAAAGCTATGCAAATTTTGAGAAATAGTTTGAATGATGAAGCATATGCTAGAATTAAGGATTGCTCTTGTGCGAAGGATATAATGAATATACTTGATGCTATTTATCTTGCTAACAATGATTTTGTGGATGAGAGTGTATATAGAAAGCAAGAAGAGGCGGAGCAAAACCAAAAGGAGCACACAGTGGAAACATTGGGCAAGGAAAAAGATCACGGCAATGAAGAGTCAAACATGCTAAGAATTGAAACAAGCTCTCACATGGCTCAAAAGGACTTTGAGGTAAATGATGCTAAATTTAATGATAGTCCTTTGTATGATAAATTACAACATGCATATGATGATGTATATGATGGCATATCATCAATTGAAATGGAAATTGAGAACTTGAAAGATGATCATACTTTTCTTTACGAGGAAAATTCTTTAAATTGTAAAACCTCAACTTCTTGTGAAAATTGTATTTTTAAAAATCAAGTTGAGGAATTTTCTTCTAAATATAACAAAGTTGACAAATCTGTTTGTTCTAATTCTGTGAATGCTAGTAACAAGGGAAGTAACACTATTTTGCATGGAAATTCGAACAATACTTTTGATAAAAATATTTTGAAATGTCAACAATCTAAAAACCCAAAGTTTTCCTATGGTGATCTCAAAAAGACGAAGCCTTCATCTATAATTTGCAATTATTGTGGTTATCAAGGACATATTTCTCATCTATGTCATTACAGGAGAAATTATAATGTGGGAAATAAATTGTCATGGATACCTAAAAATTATAGATCCTTATCCACTAACCTCCAAGGACCCAAGATGAAATGGGTACCAAAAAGTTCCTCTACCTTATCTAATGTGCAGGTAAACTTGCAAAATGGTAGACAATTTGGCCAAGAAAAGAAGCTAATATTAAGAAATGTGCTTCCCAAGTTTAAAGGTGAACTTACTAACAAAAGAAGCAAAAGCCCTTTCATGAAAGCCTCCGAAAGGAATAATATGGGACTTGCAAATTTCGGAACTCAAATTAAGAATCGATGGGTAAGGAAAAGTGACTCATTGATCTCAAAGGCCCAGGTAACAAATGCTTCTACATCTCCTACTCGCTCCCATGTGAAATCAACTTATTGGAGGTATGAACACTCTAATGAAATGTGCTATTCATGTAAAGACTTGAATGTGAATATTGAACACAATAATGTCACCTTCAATTGAATCATGCTACTCTTGACTCATCAATCCATGTGTCTATGATATGCTTTTAAGATAATGCTAGCTAGTTCTAAAATTAGATGATAATTATTCTTATGAATATAATAAGAAGCAATGCTAGTTAGTCAACGTGTGTGGTTATCTTGCTTGTAAGTTATTTATATCCCTCCTTGTATCTTTAAATGATGTAATAATTATATTGTCTTGATCTTAAATTTTTATTCTAAAATTGCATATGCAGAGAACTGATTTCACTCCTTCCTCCTATGTGCTTAAAAGTCTTACATGAATATATGGAGTTTGAGGTGTTAAATGCCAAAAGTCCTTGTCTTTTTGAGCTACTAAATATTTTCATATCCTTCAAATAAAAGTAGAAAGGTTAACTCGGTGCTTAAAAGTAGTTCTTCAAACCTCAATAATTCTCATATTGATGGAATGAATCATTTATGATTTGAAATTGAAAATCATAATAAGCATGCACTTTACTTCTTGATTGGCATATGTGCGTGCTTGAAAACTTTACTTACGACTATATGCCTTACAAAATTATTGTTTACCCCGAAGTGCTTATACAAGTTTTGATGATGGTCATGCATTTCTTCGAAATCTAGTATCTCACCCATGCTCAAACTATAATTTTGTATTCAAGTGCAAATATGGAAATTTGTCCTCATCAAATGACATAGTTGATGAAGTGCTACATAAATTATATTATATCTATGTCTTGCTTGTAAGTATGCTTAAAAAGATATTTGATGCTAACTTTGAACTTGGGAGTTTTATAAGTTTCAAATATAGCAATCAAATACTGGAAGTACAAGCCTATAAGGACAAAAGGAAGAGGCGAAGAAGAGAATTTTTTGTTTATCATGTGATGAAATCGCAATGGAAGAAATCTCAAAGTCAAAAATTACTACAAACAAATAGCACTTCTCTCCAATAAAAACAATAAGTATCTCTATCCCTGATCTTTTATATATATTTTTACCATGAGTTGTATGATGATAGTCAAATACATGTCCTCTACCTTTCTTCAACTCTTTTAAAAATTAAAATTAAAATTAAAATTAAAATTGAGGTGCATATTTGGAAAATTATTTTTGAAAGGGGAAGAAATAATTGCATCCCAAAGGGGGAGTATGAGTGCATTTAATTGCATGTTTAAGGGGGAGATTTTAAAATGCAAAACTTTTGTTACATGATGGCATTGTATGGGTGAGTTTTCTTTATTTAAACTGCGCTACAACTCTGAATATTGTGTTTGACAATATAAATCTTCTCATCCTTAAATTATATTGCCTGTCATAAGGGGACAAACTGAGTTGAAATCTATCATCAAACTTTTTTGCAAATAAATTCCATTATATGGTTAAGAGGGAGGAATACATAGAAAGAGGGGAATATGTTAAAAAGAAATTATATAATGAGGGGGAGAATAAGCTAGAGAAACAATGCAATATGCTTGTGTTGATTTTGTTTTGATGGTACTGTTTATTACTCTCATTGAAGTATTACATGTCTTATTTCTCTCCATTATATTTTCCTTTTTGATAATGTCAAAAGGGGGAGGAATAAATAAATATATTTTACTAACGCTTAATTTCTTTGAGTAATGTTCTTAAAAAAAGGCTAAGATCATTTCCACATATACCTGCTGCAAATACACTCTGATAAACACATTACTCAGGTAAGAAAGTTAAGATTTGTCATCATCAAAAAGGGGGAGAATGTAAGTATAAATTTGATTATGTTTTGATGATTGACAAACATTAATTATAAGCATGCAGGATAAAAAGAAAAATAATTTACAAGCATGCAGGTACTCAAAGGTTAGCAAAGCAAGACACCAATAAGATAGGAGTATCAAGTTTCAAGCATCAAGACCTCAAGCAAGATTGGGTGAATATATTAGGTCTTAGTTGTCTTGTAAGGGTATGATGACTAAAACTCATTTTGGCTCATTTAATCAATTTAATGAAACACTTCACTTTTAGGTAAAATGTTTTTAATTTAGCTTAATTAACCAAGTGATTTTCAAATTGATTTCAAATTGAAAAGAAAACTGATTTAACATAAAAAAAAGATATATCAATTTAAATTTCAAACGGTGTGCGTTCATAACAATTAACTTTTCCCAAATCATTGTACATTGATTTGAGTTCATTGAATAATATAAATTGAAATCAGTTTTTCTATTTTTGAAACCATGTAAAGTATATCTTATTGAAACATGTTTTTAGAAGTTAAAAATTTGAATCAAAATCATTTTTCAAATTGATGACAGGTGCCTATTCAATTTCAAATTAATAAAATTCAAAACCAATATTACAATGCTTTTTCTATTCCTCAATTGGTCAACGTAAAGTATACCATATATATATAGATTGCAATCAGTGCAAGTGCAATAATTTCTCAGCCTTATAAGAACTGATTTGCGCACAATTTATTAAAGCTTAAATGGTTTGATTCTTTTATTCAATTTACTTATAATAACTGGGATTGGGATTTTATTTTCAAGGGACTGAACTTTTATTCTCAATTGAGAAAACGTGCTTAATTGAGCTTGGAATAAAAATCAATTGAGATTGACTAAATATTGCCAATTGATTGGCAACGGTAATTTGCTCAATTACGACCATTCTCATAAAATTAGTCCCTTCTTTAATTATGATGCAACAGCCATATTTTCAAAAGGTTATAAAATTGAATTTCTTGTTTGCATTTTAAGAGAGCTGAGCAAATACGAAAAATACTCTTTTGAACTGAAAATTATTTGTGAGCCAAACGTGTTAATATCATCATACTCATAATACTTCAATTTGTATTATACGCACTATTTAGAGTGCTTCAATTTCTTCTACACTCTTTTATCAACTCAGAAATAGGGTGTGGTATCCCTAGGTTGAGGGTGAGGTATCTCTCTGATTAGAAGGTGGGGTATCCTTCTGGTGTAAACGGTGGGGCATTCCTTTGGTGTACAACTCTAGGCTCAGAAGCGTGGGTGAGGTATCCCAGAGACGCGAGGGAGAGTGCTAGAGGTCGTTGAGACTCTTACACGTGGTGGGTGAGGTATCCCAGGAGGCGTGGTTAGAGTGCTCTGTTTTGTACAAAGGTTGCAAGCACCAGTTTATAAGCTTGTTTGTTAGTGGAAGAAAATCCCACAGGTGGAGTGGGGACTGGACGTAGGTCACAAGTGGTTGGTGGCTGAACCAGGATAAAATCTGTGTGCAAGTATTCTCTTCCCTATCTCCGTTGTTTAATTCATATTATTATTATTATTATTATTATTATTATTATTATTATTATTATTTCTCACGTATTCATATTTTGTTTATTCCTTATTGTGTGATTTAGTATTTTATATTGAGAAAATCATTTTTGGCAAATTATTTGAGAAAAATTTAAAAACCCAATTCACCCCCCTCTTGGGTTATGGTTGCCACGACCAACAGGAACGCCTTGCATTGACAAAGCGACTAGAAACTATGTTTGCCTAACATCATGGCCCATGATTTTAAATGATAATGATAATAATATACGTGGCAATTCTGTGGAGACAACTTAACATTAAAAGTGGGTTCTAATACAATCAAGTAGAAGATATATTTCTGCTGCCTTAGCCTGGATTGAACCAACCGCTACGTATTATGTCAAAGTGAGTTCATGCCATTCAAGCAATATTCACGGTATTGAAACGTATATATATTTATTTTCTTTACGACTTGTACTTCTTATTATATTATAAATGCCCAACTTGAAGAAACGACCCCACATGATAATGTCATTGTTGTTTAACAAGATGGGGGAACAAATAAGGTAAGAATTTAATTAATTAAATGTAAGCATCTTCTTACAATTAGTTTCATTTTGATTTACTTTTAAATGTGAGAATTACACTACTAATCAATTATGCATTAACAAATCAATTACAAAAAAAGAATTTGTTTTTCTAATGGCAGCTAGCTAGCCTAGTTCTCTCCTTAGTTTTGCGGTGATCTATCTTTTCTTCTTATGCTTCAGTTTTCTTTTGGGTGATTTGCCAAGAGGGCATTGTCGCTCCATATCTTCAACATCAACTCTCTTCAAAAGTTCAATCTTCATTTGTTTTCTTTACTTTTGCAATTTTCTTTGATATTTTTATGAAAAATATTTTAAGTTTGTGATTTTTTTTGGGAAAATTTGAGAGGTAATTAGCTTTGAATAATTTCTTTTGATTTGCCTTTCATCGCTTTCGTGGAAATAGTCCCGGTTGATATCAATAAGTGTATATGGCAAATGAAATACCACGTAAGTACCACGTGGATGATGTGGCATGGCTAACATGACATTCTTTTTGTCACGTCGTCAGCACTTAACAGAAAGAGATAATGGTAGGTATTATTTCCAAAAATTGAGAATGCGGGAACGAAATCCTAAAAAAATTTAACAGGGATTAAAACCAAAATTAGCAAGCTTTACTGGGATCAAAAACTTATTTAAACTTAATTTTTTTTATAAGCTAAAATGTTATCAAAGAAAGAAGCAGACACCCAATTAGTACAAGGAGTACCAACAGGTGCTGATGGCAAGAGTTCAATCAAACTGCTAATAAAGAAAATAGCAGCAAAAGAAAATAACAAGAGGCATTTCACAATCTGCAAAAACCAGAACAACACCCACCACTACCAGAACTCGCCCACACATTGTCAGTATACACTTCAATATTAATCAAAAGCTAAATACTCCCAAACACCCATCAAATTAATTTTGTTTTATAATAATATGTAAGTGATTAATTATTAGGATTTAAATGTAAAAAAACATAATATAATAAAAAGTCAATGAGTTAAGATTTTTCATAAAATAAATTCAACCATTTACTTACCCTTGGGATATAAAATTGTTACCAGTAGCCCATACACGAATAAGCAAATAAAAACCCCAAATTCAATCCAAATCATATATATATATATATATATATATATATATATATATATATATATATATATATATTTACAGAACAATCCAAATCAAATTAAAATGCAGTAACATAACAATGAGCGTTCCTTACCTAATTATGCCATGTCCACGTGATAACTGCAAAGCCATACTAGTACTTTTCTATAGGGTGATTATGACTGAATTATTACCTAATGACTCTTGTAATTAAAAAGCCTAGCTAACAAGTTTCACCGCCCTACTTGATGCTCTTTAGCTCTTCCTCCTTTTGTTTCTCATTCTCTTTCTTGATTTTTTTTTAACCATTCAACATGAATTATATTATTTTATTTTTCTTAAAAATATGAAACTGACACATATCATCTATACTATCATATTCTTAAAAAATAAAATAAAATAGAGAGATCCAATTCTTTTATTACTCTATACTATACAGAGATCACGGAAATGAATTTTCTACATTCAAATTTCTTTGAACTTACTATACATTGTGTACATCGGAATCGTTAGATAAAGATCGAATGATTTGTAATTTGAATTTTTTTTTTAAAATCTGATTTACCAAATTTAAAATATGAACCGTTTGATTTGAAGGCAAGAATGTAAATCTCGAAAATTACTTAATTAATCTCAATGGTCTATGCACACCGCATGAAATAAGTGCATTTAGGATAGTATATCCAAATCTTTGTTTCAAGTTTCAATCATCTTCTGAGTAGAGGAATGGGTTTGTTGGAAATTTAGGGAGGAGAAAAATGAAAAATTTAAACTCCAATGATACATGATAAACATAGGAAGTCTTGTACAACACTTTAGCAGCTGAACTTATAAAGCAATAGGACTCTAGCTGCTCATTTCTCATATGCCATCTACTGGCATATACTCCCTCCAATCCATATTACAAGCAAAAAAATCACAAAACTTTTGGTTCAATATATAAGTAAATTTTGTTTTCTAATGACTCATTTAATAATATTGTTCTTAAAATACCCTTTATTTAATATAAATTTTGTTTTCCAATAATTCATTATATTCCTAACAACACAAGCAATTTTTCATTACCATAAAAGAGTAATTTAAGTAAAAACCTAATTTTTTAATCAAATTAAATGAGATTAACTAACCATCTTAATATATATATTATATTAATTTTTTTTGCTTATAATATAAATAGGAGGGAGGGTATATATAGTGGTAACTAACTGACGCTACAGAGTCGGTGTTGAGACTTGAGCATCAGAACTTTCGTATGTTTTTCTAGAGAATTCTTGATATAACAGTATTGTAGATACAACATATCTTGACTATTCTTTATTGTTGTAGAATATTCTAGAAACATGCAGCATTTTTTAACAGGGTTGAATGAGTGTAATAAATCTCATACAAGAAGGAAATTTCTGAGTAGACTGTAGAGGAGGAAGAAGTTCTCTTGCCTTTGTGCCCTTCACTGTCAGATACCAACAAACCTTGCATGGAAGCACACGGCCTAGTGGCTTGTCTTAGACAAGTCCATGCTGACCTGGCGAGACATATGGCCCCACCTGTCGGCCACAACCTCCTATCCCTACGTGTTTCATGGCCCACATGTCTTCTCATCTATCATCTATAATATATTAATAATAATTTTATAATTTAGCTTTTTTTTAGGCTAAATTAGTATTTTGGTCCCTTATTTTTATTTTAGTTTTCATTTTGATCCCTTATCTTTTTTTTTCTTCCGTTTTGGTCCATTATCTTTGTTTTAGTTTTCATTTTGGTCCTTTCCATCAGTTTTGTACTGACGGCGTTAGGTATCGGCCGTGAGTCGCCGGAAACCGCCGTCGGAAACAGTGAGTCTCACGGCGGATACCTCACGCCGTCAGTGCAAAACTGACGGAAATGACCAAAATGAAAACTAAAACAAAGATAAGGGACTAAAACGGAAGAAAAAAGATAAGAGACCAAAATGAAAACTAAAATAAAGATAAGGGACCAAAATACTAATTTAGCCTTTTTTTTTTAATGCTTTTGTTATCAACGTGTCATACCTCCCCTCCACAATATCTACAATCTTCTATATTAATCAATCTATATACTCTTACTTTATTATTATTATTACTCTTTGTTAAATGAATGTCATGCTTCTGCTCACCGACTTCGCTTTTTATGCAAAGAATATTCTTTTCAAGTTCTTTTGGGCTTTACGCTTATCCTTTTCTTTTTTTAAAAAAAAATTGTTTTATTACATTAAATATATATTAATATATATAATTCAATATTATATTTTTATATTTATATATTTATTTTTATATAATCCTGAGGTAATTTGATAACTTTCTTTTAGAGAATTTTGTTAATTATAGTGATTATCATTATGATGCTTTAAAAAATATAATAAATTTTAATTATAAAATTTATAAAATATGATGAATTAGTTATAATTAATTTATTGGTATGTTAATATATATATATATATATATATATATATATATATATGTGTGTGTGTGTGTGTGTGTGTGTGTGTGTGTGTGTGTGTGTTTAATTTATTCATTATAAATTATGTCATTTGTTAATAGTGTTAAAAAATTAGCATTTGCTAATTTATTCATTCAAAATGAGTAGTAATTACACCTTTTTTCAAAATAAATACTGTACATTTTTTAATTATGATCATACTTAAAATATTCGAAATATATTTTCTTTAAAAATATGGTTATTTCAAAAAATAGTTAAACTCAAATAACCTCTTATTAATTTAAATGTTTAAAATAACAATAAAATATGAAGTTTAAAAAATCCATTATTTGAAATAATTTATATACCCTTTTGTATAAAAAAAATAATTTATATAAAAATAAGAGATAAAACTGTTAAAAAGTCACATAAAATAATAATAATAATAATAATAAAAATAAAAAATAAAAATAAGCGATGAATCTAAATAACAAAATCACTTTCTAAAATAATAAAAAAATAAAAAATGAAATTGAATAGAAAAATACTATTTGAGTTAATAATGAAATAATAGGATACAAAATTGAGCATCAAAAGTCACCGTTCGAAATAATTATAAAAAAATTACAAATAAAACTAAGCAAAAATCACTTTTAAAAATAACAAATGATATGTGAGAAATGTTACTAATTGTATCATTGAGAATATTTATCATAATACTATTGTCCATATCACTATTAAAAATAACAATAAAATAACCAATGATATGTGAGAAATGTTACTAATTGGATCATTGAGAATATTTATCATAATACTATTGTCCATATATGAACTCTTTAATAATTAATAATAAGTTTAATATTTTTAAGTTGTGATTTTTATTAAGTATTTGTAGTAGTAGTAGTTTAATTGTTCGTATACCTTTTTGAATTACAATTTGTTAATTTTTTGTAAGGTTTATTTGAACTTTTAGTCCCTTTTCTATTGGCCATGTTTGGTGCCTGTGTTTTTTGTTTTTTGTTTTTTGTTTTTTTGACATTTGGTCCCATATTATTTCAGTGTTGTAAATATTGTCTTTCCATCCAATGCCCATCAATTTGTTAACGTAAATTTCATGGATTGTCATGTATGCAATTTCTGTTAGTAAATTGACGTTCATTGGATGAAATGATTAAATTTACAACATGAAAAAAAGGGGGACCAAATGTTCTAAAAAATTCACAGGGATCAAAATCACACATGATCAATAGTAGTGAGACCAAAAGGGCAATTAAGCCTAAATTAATTAATTATTATTTGATATATTTTAATCCAAGTGGATTGCCACATATATATGAAAATCCCGTTAGCAAATTGACAAGCATTAGGCGGAATGACCAAATTTTAACATTTAATAATGTGTTTGGGAAAGCTAGAAAAAAAAGATTATGCTGATAATCTGTTTTCAAATAATCGATTTTACTCAGAATCTGTTTTTGTTTGGGTATGTTTGCTGAAAAGAGATTTTAAGATAATTTATTTCATTTGGATTGTACAAAAATAATCACTTTTACATAGTAAATTACAAAAAAGGGTATGAAGTAATTTGTTTATATAATAATATTTATGCTTTTTTTAACATTAAAACTTGTTTAAAAAAAAATTTGTCATCAATTTTTTCTATTATAAAAAATTTGAATAAAATTTATAACATTACTATGAAAACATGTCAAAAGAATATAACATTCCGAAAAGTGGACTCAACGTTGTCTCCACAACATTTTAAAAAAATATTAAAAAACATATATATAAATAAATAATAAATATTAATTAAATAAGTTAGTTAAATATTTTTTTATTTACAAATGCACTTTAAAAAGTAATTGCACAAATGATGTGAAGAACAGCTTAGATTTGGCCAAAGGGAATCACCCTGCTAGAGCTCCCAGCGCTGCAGCTCGTTGAGGGATGGGGGGTAGGATCGGAAAGGGGGTGCAGGTGGGGGGCAAATTGTCGTGAGTGAATAGAAATAATCAAAACAGTCTAAAGTGGGAGATGGTAGATTATCACTCATTTCAGTTTTTTTCCCAAAAAAAAGCTTTTTCAAAATTTAAGCTAAACACCAGAACAAAATAATTTTGTGCGAAAAAGTTTTTTTCAATGTAAAACAGCTGAAATGGGTGTTTCCAAACAAGCTCTAAAAGATAAGGCGAGACTAAATGTCCAAAAAAAAATCATATCATGGAGCCCAAAAAAAAAAAATATGGAGAGACCAAAAGTTGTAAATAACACAATAAATATCAAAACAAAATTAGACTAAATTAATTATGGATTGATTAAATTATTATAATGGTATGTATATTTTTTGTTACTAAGTTTTTAAAAATATTTATATCTTTAAAATTTTTAAAAATTGGAAAAACACTATAAGGACCTACTATCTAATGTGATTCAACCCTATTGATACCCTATTGATGTATAATTATAATTTTTATGTTTTTTATAATGTAATATTGATAACTACTAATGTCTTAACAAATAAAATTAAGACAGTCATTCTTTTATATTTTTATGTTCACTAAATAATATAATATCAATAAAATATATTTTTTAATTTAAAGATATAATTATCTGATATTTTACTATTTTATTTCATTTATATTGATATAATACATAGATTAGATCATTAAGTAGCACGAGTTTAAAACTCTAGTTAAGCTACAATAATACCCTCCAGTTCACAATATAAGAAACAAAACCCTAAAATATACAGACCAATGAAATGTATTGGAATGAGTTAATTATAATTAATACTTATATAAATTTCCAAAAACACCCCTTCTAATTTTAATTAATGTTCTAATGGCCTATAATTAATGACAGTAATTAATAAATGTAACATTGAAAATTAGGATTTAATAAGTGTGAAATTATTATATGTTTCTTATATTTTGGACAAAAAAAATGAATCCATTTATTTCTTATATTATATTATGGACAGAAGGGAATATAAAACATTAACGATTACGCACTCTCACATGTACTCCCTCTTGTCAACAATATAAAAGCAAAAATTTTCAAATTTTTATTTCAAAATATAAGCAAATTTTAATTACTTTCATCTTTTTTAATGAAATTATTTTCAAAATACCGTTTATTTAATATAAATTTTATTTTTCAATGGCTCCTTTTATTCTCAACAACACAAGCTTAATAAATAAGAGGAAGGGTAATTTAGGTAACAAACTTAATTTTTTATTCTCAATGATTCTTTAAAATGAGATCAACTAACTATCTTAATATACGTGCTTTATTCAATTTTGCTTATAACAGTGACCGAAACGAGTATTTTTTTCCCCATTAAAAACATTATAAATAGGGTCATGCTAACGAGTGTACTGAGGATACTCTTTAAGGAATGAAAATAAGCAAGTTTTCATAGGAAAACTAAATATTTAACTTCTTCAAACATTTAATATACCAATTCCTAATTCAAAGTTTTTTTTCTTCATTTCTTATCGAGTGCCCTAGTGGCACCCGTCTGCGTTTCCCTTATAAATACCCCCTTTCACAATCCCTTTACATCCATCATTAGCCGAACTCACAACACAAACACATTGATTCCTCTACTACCCTTTAGCTTAATTATTAAGTTCTGATTTGTGAATCATGGCCGTTGATTCTGAGTTTTCATCATCCCCTCTTGGACTTGCAGCTTGTGGTGATGATAAGAATGCAAAGGCTCTTCCGTTCATTGAAGATATGACCCGAAATCCTGATGCTGTTCAAGAGAGGGTCCTGGCTGAGATCCTGAGCCAAAACGCTGAGACAGAATACTTGAAACGGTTTCAGCTGAATGGAGCCACAGACCGTGAGACCTTCAAGTCCAAGGTTCCCGTCGTTACTTACGAGGATTTGAAGGATGATATTCAGCGCATTGCTAATGGTGATCGCTCTCCTATTTTCTGTGCTCACCCAATCTCCGAGTTTCTCACAAGGTACACTACAAATTAACACAAATATTTTTGAGATTTATATCACAAACTTATTAATTTTTTTTATGAAATACTAGTAATATTCTTGAGTGAATGTGAATTAATTACCTACTGTGATGAAACTGTGTAGTTCTGGAACATCTGCTGGAGAAAGAAAATTGACGCCAACCATTCCTGAAGAGATGGACCGTCGTCAGTTACTTTACAGCCTTCTCATGCCAGTCATGAACCTGTAAGTTTAATTTCTGTTCCTTCATTAATTGCATTTATTTCTTGGACCACCAACATACTCCCTCCGGTCCTTATTATAAGAGGCAAATGACTACTTTTTTTTGGTCCAAAATATAAGAGACATGCATATATTTTGACAAATATTAAATGCTCATTTCCAATTTTACCCTTATTTATAATAGGGTTTATATATACGAGACAGTGCAACTTTCAATACAAGTAGGTTTGTTCATTAATTATTGAAGGGTTAAATTTGTAAATTTATATGAATATTAATTACAAATAGCTTATTTCAATACATTTCCTTGGTCCGTGTGTTTTAGGATTTTGCCTCTTATATATAGGACCAGAGGGAGTACTTTTTATACAACATATAATACATATTTAATATTTTTCTTAGTATGCATTCTATATACTTTATAGTTTCTGGTGTTTTTCGCTGCAACCGTCCTGGGTCTGGTTTAGAGCGGACCCGGATTTGTACTAAATCTCAACCCTTCAAATTTTGTTATATACTCCCTCCGGTCCTTATTATAAGAGGCAAATGACTACTTTTTTTGGTCCAAAATATAAGAGACATGCATATATTTTGACAAATATTAAATGCTCATTTCCAATTTTACCCTTATTTATAATAGGGTTTATATATACGAGACAGTGCAACTTTCAATACAAGTAGGTTTGTTCATTAATTATTGAAGGGTTAAATTTGTAAATTTATATGAATATTAATTACAAATAGCTTATTTCAATGCATTTCCTTGGTCCGTGTGTTTTAGGGTTTTGCCTCTTATATATAAGACCAGAGGGAGTATATAAAAATATTAACTAAAAAGCTTACACATCATGTCCCAACCTTTGGATTTCCTCAATTGCGTGAATGCGGGATTTTTTCCCACTGCACCAAATCCAAATCCGTTCAGAGCTTAGTTTTTCTCCTTTTTGATGGATATGTTGAGCACAAGCTGTCTATATCCTACAAAAACTTTGCTTCTGGGTGGGTTTTGTATAAAATTTCGATAGATTCCAGGTTTGGTTTGTGGGCGCCTTTTTATGTGTAATTCATAACTTGATTGTAATTTGTTTTGGTTACTGAGTACTTCTGGTGCTCTTCATATATAATACTTTGGTTTATCAAAAAAATTCTAACAAGTGCAAAGGACATTAGTTAACTAATCATAGAAAACTTGCATGGTGCACCTTCAAAAGTTGTATTTTCCCATAAAACTCTTTTATCTTGGAATTTTTTTAACTAGTACCAGCAATATCCGATCCATTTTTTCTTATTGGAAAACATCTCCCACTTTTTAAGTAGGAATAAAATGGACAAGGCTTCTCTAGAGCTTATGTGTAAAGTGAAAAAGTATATATATATATTCATGCTTAAATTATTAGAGAGTTGAGATTTTATTGCATCTACATCATTACTTTACTTTATACATATGCTCACTTCAGTTGATCTTTTTGGGTACTAAAATAAGAAGAAAATATTACCAATAAAAAAATTTATTAAAAAGAAGGTATAAAATTAGAATATGGAGTACTTGAGCATTTCTCTAGTGTAAACTATAGTGTTTCATTTACTAATTTTGTTTTTGATTTGTACTTGGTGAACTAATCTATCTATATGTTTGCACAGATACGTGCCTGATTTGGACAAGGGAAAGGCTCTCTATTTCTACTTCATCAAAGCAGAGACAAAGACTCCAAGTGGGTTAGTAGCACGTCCAGTTCTTACCAGCTATTACAAGAGTGACAACTTCAAAAACAGACCATTCGACCCAAACAATGCTTACACAAGCCCAGACGAAGCAATCCTTTGTCCTGATTCCTTTCAAAGCATGTACACCCAAATGCTATGTGGTCTCATCATGCGCCACCAAGTCCTCAGAGTTGGTGCCGTTTTCGCCTCTGGCCTTCTAAGAGCCATAAGATTTCTTCAACTCAATTGGCACCAACTTGCTCATGACATCTCCACCGGCACCCTAAACCCAAAAATCACCGACCCTTCAATCAAAGCATGCATGACCAAATTCCTTGTACCTGACCCTGAGCTTGCAAGTTTCATAACAAATGAATGCAAGGAAGAAAAACTGGGAACGAATAATAACAAGGATTTGGCCTAACACAAAGTACATTGATGTCATAGTCACTGGTGCTATGGCTCAGTATATTCCAACCCTTGATTATTATAGTGGTGGCTTACCATTGGCGTGTACCATGTATGCTTCTTCTGAGTGTTATTTTGGGCTTAACCTAAAGCCCATTTGCAAACCCTCTGAGGTTTCTTATACCATTATGCCAAACATGGGTTACTTCGAGTTCATACCTTTTGATACCCATGCTGCTCCCCGCTTGGTGGAGCTTGCTAACGTTGAGGTCGGTAATTACTATGAGCTTGTTATCACCACCTACGCGGGCCTATGCCGTTACCGTGTGGGCGACATCCTCCAGGTCACCGGGTTTCACAACTCGGCACCCCAGTTCCGTTTCGTGAGGCGGAAGAATGTCTTGTTGAGCATCGATGCGGACAAAACAGATGAGGCGGAATTACAAAAAGCAATTGAGAATGCATCCATGTTGCTTAAGGAGTTCAACACGAGCGTGGTTGAGTACACGAGTTTTGCGGACACGAAATCTATCCCGGGACATTACGTGATTTATTGGGAACTATTGATGAAGGATGACTCTAATGTTCCCTCAGATGAAGTGTTGAAAAAGTGCTGTTTGGAGATGGAAGAGTCGCTGAACTCGGTTTATAGACAAGGAAGGGTTTCGGACCAATCGATTGGGCCTTTGGAGATAAGGGTTGTGAAGAATGGAACATTTGAAGAGTTGATGGATTATGCTATCTCAAAGGGCGCATCTATTAATCAGTACAAGGTGCCAAGGTGCGTGAGCTTCACGCCAATAGTGGAACTACTTGACGCTAGGGTTGTGTCCGTTCATTTTAGCCCAGCTGCACCGCACTGGACCCCGGAACGGCGTCGTTGAAGGGTAATGGAACCTCCTAGCTACATGCAGTCATGCACGAGATCATGAGTCATGATACTATGTTTTTTCTGTTTGTCATTTTATATGTACCTTTTTAAGGTGTTGGTTCTCTTTCTTTTTTCTTTCCGAACGTGGGTGTTTTGAACAGTTATTATGTACTTAGATATTGTGTCTATGAAATAAGAATGCGTGCATGAAGTAATGATTGTCATATACGTGTATGTTTATATATATCCATTGTATGAAAATCATGTTACAGAGTTTCGTTCTAAAACATCCTCTTAATTAAGCAAAATATTAATTAATAATACTATTATAATACTTAATGAAAAAGTATTTAATATCTTCAAAAAATTAATCAATATCTTTTTCATTTGAAAATATTTAGAAAATTAGTAGGAGAATTGATTGGGAAAATTTAGAATTATTCATACAAATATCTTCAATAATGTAAATTCACATTAGTTTCAAAGCCGTTAATGTTATTGATACATTATGTTCTAAATAAGAGAGAAATTCATGTTTGCCATCTCTCTATCAAATTTCTCCATAAATAATTAACTTAAGAGGGGATTAGAAGATGGTGCATAAATAATATAGCTCTTTGTATTTACACATTTTTTTAGCAAACTAATAGAGCAAAAAAAAAAAGTTAGAAATTGGAATGTGTGTTTTTTTTATTTTATCATATAAAAGCTGGAGTGTAAGAATAATATAATAAAAAGTGTAAACAAAATTGTTACCTCTCCATCTCATTATAAATGTCTTTTAAAACAATTATTTTATCACAGTTATTTGTCATTTGAAAATATAAAAAAAAATTATTAAATGTTTTTTAAAATTTTAATCTCATTATTTATGACCTCAATTACTAAATTAATAACTATATACAAAATTCATAACTAAAAAGGGCATACAAGGAACACAGATATTTTTTGTACAATTAATTAGCTGGGATACTTGGGTGGGACACCATATTTTTTTTTGTTTCCCAGGGTATCCTCCGCGCGCAACTGCGGAGACTAATCCCTCGAGCCGGGTAGGACCACAAGGGCGGCAAAAGCCTCCCTCAAGAGTTTTAACGTTGCTGCATTCCCAGAGCCAGGTTTCGAACTCGAGACTTCTGATTAAGATGGAAGAGATCCGTGTCATCTCATCCAAACGCTCTTGGGTGGTGGGACACCATATGTTAATGTGATTGTGAGTGAATACTGAAATATACTAAATATATTTTGAAGTAGAATAAATGCATCATATATCAATGTAAGAGAGGTGTCGGTATTTGTTATATCCCAGTCTTTAATGGAAAAGTGTAGGAACATGATGTATGATATTTAGACCCCATTTAGACAAATTCTTTTTGAAAGGTCAGTTGATGGAAGTCATTCATGGTTTGGTGTCTTCGAATTGGGTATGGATTGAACTTTTGGTTATCAATGATCGAAGTTTTGAATTTAGAAGTTTTCTCTGTCTACCGGGGCTCTATGTGGCGTACTGATGTGCACGTGCTAGATATTCTGTCTATGTCCCTAGGGTTTGGATGGTATACTGATAAACCATCATTCTGTTTATTTATTTGAGTGAATTTGGGTGCATTTTATATATGTTTGAGTGTTTAATGTTGAATTGTAACCCAATTTCCTTTATTTGTTGTAGAATCGATGAGTTTTGATGTGTCTATTAAAATTGAATAAATAAATTCATTTTCATAATTATTTTATTTGATTTCATCTCATTATATAATTATCTTATTTGTAGATGAATTTAAATATTAAAGTGATGAAAGCAAATTGATGAAAAAAGCTAGAAGACATTGCTCTTGAAAATGAGAATTGCAATTGAATTGGGAAGAAAGGAATAAAAGGTGAATCAAAGGTACAAGAGAGTGGATTTGAAATTCCAATTCACAATTGCATTTTTTTGCTATTCTGATATAAAGGCCACGTGAAGCACAGCAAGGTGAATGAATTCCCAATTCACATATAATGCTTTTGCAAATTGAAGTTGGTTAATTGCATGCGCGGGCCCCACATGAGAGTGTTGGTCACAAATTGAAATTGAAAAGGATCGTGAATTGCATTTAAAAGAAAATAGCAAGTGGGATCACATTCAATTGAAATTTATATTGAATTAGACTAGATGATGGCTTTTGATTGGAAATCAATATGCCCTGCCCGCGTTAAGCTATTAGATTTTGGGCTTTGACAAAATAGAAGAAGGAAGCCCATGCTAATGAATGAAAAGGGAGTGGAATTCTAATTGAAGAGGGCAACACTTTTGGCAATAAATAACGCTACACAGCGTCAGCGAAAAAGAGAACAGGAGCGCCACTAGCTACTCGGTCAGTCAGTACCGCAAAATGCTACAGTTTTAAAAAGCTTTTGACAGCAGCCGTTTTACACCGTTGAGAGCTGATCGCAGAGAGGAGATCAAGTCTTGGAGTGAAGGACCGTCTCCCAATTGATTTGAAGACTGCTTCGCGTCAAAAGAGTGTTCGAGTTTTAGTTTTCTATTTCTCTTTTATGGATTGTTACATGTCTTTGATTTGTATAATGAGTTTTGTTATTAAAACATAAGATCCACCATTACCCTAGGAATGAATTTAGCTACTTATGATAACAAGGATGAAACCGAAATATAAACCAAGATATGAGTTCAACCAAGAGCCAAAAATACTACACTGTTGAACCTATAACTTGTCTCCTTACCCACCAATAACTATTCTGTCATGCCTAAACCCTAAAGAAGGTCAAATCATATAACATTAAACCCCATATTCCAACAAAAAAACAAAAGCTAAAGCATCAAAACATGACCACCATTGCTTGTTTGGGAATACACCCCAAAACCCAAGAACCCATTATTTGCATGATCTACTTTTCCGTAGCACAACCAAACCCATCAAACACAAACCCAAAACAAAACTGAAAATACCCATCTGAAAAAAACCACCCCTCAAACAGAAGAACTCCCATAGAATTTGTTTATGTTTCTGAGCATCAAAACGTGGCATTGCTCTCACAACTACAATCATCACCCACCAACACACATCTTTAAACAAGCAAAACAGAAATTGTGCAGACCCCCACCCCGCTCCATTACAGCTTGATTGTAACATCTAGTAATGTACCTTCCCTTTATTTTGCATTTTCTGCAATAAACCTATTTCTTCCCCACATCCCGTAAGTGAAAATAGTAGAGTCTTGCTTTTAATATGGCAAGGAAAAATGATGAAAAGAAGAAAATAGAATGACAGTTCTAACTGAAAATGAATCATCTCCATTTAATTTGCCTCTCCATATATCTTCAGTCAAATTGCATCCGTTGGTTTAATCTAACAGTCGAGAGATCTCTCATGTCAGACAGTAAATTAATTCAATAGCTGACATTTGACTAGAAAGAGAATGAAGAGAAATCTGGATGGAGAGGATCCAAATCTTCGGTTCCCCACCACAAGATACATACTTGGGGGCAAAATAAAAATTTTAAAACATTAAATTATTCTATAAACAATTTAAATAAAGCGTAAGGAAAGTTTGCTTATTGTGTTTGGGAGACTATCACTCCCTCACACTAAGAGCTTGTTTGGGAAAGATTAAATTTTTCATTTCAGGTGTTTTTTGTGTAATAAGTTATTTTGGGAATAATTTCTTATGTTTAGGTAAGAAGCGTATTTTTTAAAAAAGTTTTTTTTGAGGAAAAAAAACTGTTTTATATCATCTAGTTTGTTTTAGTTTAAGATTATTGTGATTTTATTATTTTTCATTCTCAAAACTTTCTTCCCTATTTACCCCTACAAAACTAACTTCTAAACAAATATTATTAAAATATACAAATAACTTCATACCATTTTTTGTAATTTACTATATAAAAGTGAATTTTTCCCACCACACAAACGAAATAGATTATCTTAAAATCGTTTTTTAGCAAATACCCAAACAAAAACAGATTCTGATTATAATTGATTATCACAATAATCGATTATACAAAAATAAATTATCAGTACAATCTTTTTTTTCCAGCTTTCTCAAACACACTCTAAATGTATATAGTTTCGGCAGTACGTTTGTTATAGTTGTAACAAGAATTATGACTTTCTCATCATATTTTTGCTTTTACATCTTATTTTATACGTTATAATCATTGGTTATTAGATTTTTGTTTTAGAAATAATAACAATTAAATAAAAATAATTACTATTTAGATATAAAAAAAAAGTGTCATATAAAAAAAAGAGATAATATTTATTATTGTAACAATGTGTAACTTACCATGGATATTTGACTTTATTCAGAAAGGTAATATATCAGTATATCACATCTAGTATTATATATTAGCAACGATAGATTAAAGGCCTGTTTGGATAATATACAGTTGGTACTTTGCTACATATCTTCTCATTTTTAGATTCTATTAAAAAACATCAATGATACTGCTCTAGACTTTACATCATAGTTATTAAATTCGGCTTGGAACACTGAGAGTTAGACCTGAGAACATGTGGTGTTGTCAAGTTGGTGTGAGGAAGAAGCTTCATTGGTGCTTTGGACGTTGAACTTCTCTCTTTGCAGTACTGTGAGCAGCTCCTAAGATGGAGTGAGGGAACTTACGGGATTATGATTATTGTATCAATATTATGATATTCTCGTACTATTTTTCATCACCATTTTATGTCCATATTTGAAATCAATAACTAAATTAATTTTGTTTTGAAAATAATAATAGATAAGTGATAGATGGTTAGAATTCATTTCTACGAAGTGGTGTGATAAAAAAAAAAAAGTGGTTATTAATTTTGGTTTGAAGTTTTTCTTTTTCTTTTTTCTTTTTAAAGTATCTAAACTGCCCTTGCCTATCCTATTATTTATGAGGCCCATATTTGTTTAAAAAAGACCCATAAGTTTTTGCCAAGCTTGGAACAGGCTCAGCCCACTAAAACAAAACGAAACATCTTATTTTTATAAGTGTAAAACCTTAACCAAATTGATGATCGTTGAAGTTTGGTAACTATATACATTCTCAAAAGTATCCTTTTAAGATAAACAATTCAGAGAAAGTTACAGCAAGACTAAGATATTATTATTTAATAGATATTATATCTTTTTTTTGATCCATAATAGATATTATATCTAATAATTGCACACGAGAGTTTGTATGGATAAATTACACTCATATCATTACTGTAATACATTATATTTTAATCTACATACCTGAAATCCATGACGGATATTACATTGCTCATATCAATACTAGGGTCGGCCCAATGTATTTTTGGGCCTAAAGCAAAATTTGAGATAAAGCTTTTTTAAAACTAATTATAATATTCTACTAAAAATATTATATTACATTTAAATTTTATCTTTATTATAAATTTCTATATTTTTAAAGTGTAATTATTATGGTTGGTGTAAATTTTTGTTGTGTGTACATGCAATCATATGTAAGATTTTATGTGGTTTATGATAGGGTTTTAAATTGTTTTTCTTGTTTAACTTAAATAACCCAACAAAAATAAATTTAGAAGCCTAAATTTGAAAGCTTAAATAACTAAAAAAATTGGAGGCCTAAAACCCAAACTTCATTAGCTTTAGGGTTGGGTTGACCCTGATCAATACTAATAAAAAGGATGATTAAGGTTTTTTATTGTACATTGATGTGGCAGGCTGCCAATTTTTTGGGAGTTTTTTTCTTTTTCAAATTATTTTATTTGTTTATTGGTTATTTTTATTATTTTCTTTTGCTTTTCTTTTTTATAATTATAATTTGCTTCTTTCCTTTGTTGGTTTTCCCATAAGAAAGAGTTGCATTTATTAGGCTTAGACATTGGTTAATTATTATTAAAATTGCAGGTTGTGTGAAAAATTGGCAAAGTTGACAATTTCTCTTTTCTTTTACTTTTTACCAAGCTTCTGCAAGAAGCTTCTTCTTCTTCTTCTTCTTTTTTAATCAAAGGTCAACTACTTCATTATCACCACAAATTATACTTTAATCTCTCTTTATCTCCTCCCGTCCCCCTTTCACTTTTGTTCTCATTCATTGGTGGCTGATGATGATGTGGGTGGTGGATGGTGGGTTGCGTTGGGGAGTTTTTTCCTTTTGTTTCCTAAAGAAGGGAAACACAATTGCTTCATATAGTGCAAAAAAGAAGGGGGCACATGTTCGGACATCTTCCTTAATTGTACTTCTTTTTAAAGACCCTTAGTGAGAGGGGAAGAGTGAGGGAAGGATGGAGACGATAGATACATAGAGTGAGCAGAGAAGGGGAGAGAGCTACGAACGAAGAAGGGATATGAAGCAAGAGAGGGTCAGGAAATGCAAATAGACAGAGGAAAAGATAATGAGAGAGAGACAATGAGAAGAGAGGCCAAGACAATAAAATGATTGCAACTATAGAGAAAGAGAATAGAAGTGAAGAAGTGAGGAAGAAGGACGAAGTCAAGGAAAAAAGAGTTGTGCACATAAATTAGGGATTTATAATTTAGCGACCGGAATATATATTAAATCATTAAATGTGTTGCTAACAACTAATAAGTAAATTAAATTGGTTGTTAACTTGGTCGTTAACTCGATCGTTAAATGACTCTTCTCTAAAATTTCATTTTTGTGACTTAGTGGCCAAACATAATTTGATTGATAAACACTGACATAATAAATTAAATATTTAGCTTAGCGATCGGACTAATCAATGTCACTTAGCAACTACATTCTTCGATCGCTATATTAGTCACTAAGAAGTCAAGTTATTTATATCCATAGTTTAGTAACCGATTTAGCAACTGATTTATCTGTATTTGGTTACTAAAACTGATATAATAAATTAAATATTTAGTTTAAGGATTGAATTAGTCAATGCCACTTAGTCACAACATGCTTTGGTCGCTATACGAGTCACTAAGAAGTCAAATTAATTGTATCCAAGGTTTAGTAATCGATTCAGCAACAAACTTTTGCACAACCGCCTGATTAGGTTGTTAGTTTAGTCACTAAAATCGAAAAACTATATTGTTTTATGATTTTGTTCATCAGTCACTAAACTTAGTTCTGATTCTGTTATTCAAGCCCATAGACGAACTTTATTAAAAAACAATTCATACCTTTATGCAGTCAAAACTTTAAAGCTTCATAATAAATATTTTAAGGTATTATGACAATTAATTTTATATTAGATAATAATAACTCATTCAACACCCACCAAATAAACATCCAATATAAAAATAAGTACCTTTAGGGGAAGAAACGGTTGTGCATGTTGGCTTGCAAATTGAAACCGTACTCATGATTATGGTTATGTCGAAGTTGAGCATCCTCCTCATGCTTTATCCATTTTGCTTCTTATTAATGTCTCGGGGGCTTCCATACCTCATCCTTTTTCGTATTTTTTTTCTTTGGGCTTTCGCCCCATCTATGTATTAAAAAAATTCGATATTTCTAAGATATATCACCCACCAAAGTGATGTGGTGGTGTTGCCACTTAGGTTAGTCAAAATGCCAAAAGGTAAGGATTGGAATATGAGTTGAAAAGTCAACTAACCCAGATAGCAAAATGAATGAACTAGATTGTGCCATTTGAGTGATGTACCACTACACCACTTTAGTGAGTGGTGCACCACAGCCTTTACCTTAAAAAAATTGTGTAAAAAGATAGTGTAGAAAAATAATATGTCATGAACATTTCTTTAGGGGAAAAAACTAGGAAGGATTACCCAGCCATATATATACTAACCCATTATTGGCTATAGGCTATGGCATGCTTAACAAAGGCATGAGCCACTCCTCTAAAATAACGGTTTAGAGGTTAATTAAAATTCAAACATGATTTTGTTTTTGTTTGTGCTTACAAATGTTGCCATTATGATGAAATAAAACATCTCATCTTCATAAAAATTAATAGATAAATTTAGTACATTAAGTTAAATGTTTAGGATAATTATATTATTGATTAATAATTATTATTATTATAATCAGTTAACAAATAATATCAATTAAATATTATTAAGAAGGTCTCTAACAACAATTTTTAAGATTTAGTCACACAGTAATATCTGTAAAAACTTTTAATGTAATATTATTATTGTTAATATAATTACCTTTTTTTTTACGCAAATATAATTACCTTAGTTACCTTAAATTTTTGCAAGAAATCCTTAGTGTCATGCAAATGATATGTATGTATGTTGGCAACGAAGTTGCGGATTGGCTTGCCAAATTTGATGCATCTTCAAGCAACAAGTTCTTAACTTGGGATGCTTGCCCTCCTCAGTTGGTCCAGACTATGTTACCAAATTTCGTTTGTCTTTTGAGTTTCCTTTCGATAAAAAAAATATATGTATGTTGCAGTCTGGCGAGAAGAGCAAAGCGTAGTAACAAACTAGCAATAAGGATAGAACAAAGTTTAAAAAATTATGTTTCACTAAAAGAAGGTCAATTGTTTTTTTTTCCCCCTTAATTGCATTTTAGTCATCGTAATTTAACTCATGTATGATCTTGATCCCTATCAATTTTAGATATCTAGTTCCCCGATTTTATTTTATTTTATAGTTTCAACTTGTAATGCTAGTTCTCCAATTAAAAAATTCACTTATTTTTTATAAAATAAAAAATTACTCATTTTCTTTTTTTTGTCCTACTTATTTTTTCACCTTACACTTTTCTCTCTACTTCTTATAGCCAGGCATAGCATAAAGTTACCATGTGATGTGAAGACAGTGTAAGTGTGTATTGACAGCAAGCCACCCACGACGATGACGCTTGCTCGCTCGTGGCCCATGCGCACTTGGAAGCGTCGGAGTTCGTCCTTCGAGCTTGGTGTCGATGCCCTCTAAGCTCTGATAATAATATTTAATTAAATTATTCTTTTATTCTATTAATATTTTTTTATTTCATTTAGTAAAAAATATTAAAAATATATTACTTGGAAAATTGTTTTAAATTTTTAAAGTGACAGATGAAATTTAATAATTTTTTTAAATTATAAATATAAATATTCTAAAGGCAAATACTACCCAATATCTTAAAAATATCAGTTAAGAAATTAAACAAAAAAATTTATATTAAAATGTGACATAATATATTAAATTATTTTGACTGAATATATTGAAAATTTAAAAATGTGTTTTTCAATAAAAAATAATTTTTTAAACCAATGTCTAGACATGTGATTAAGACTCTATTTTTAAATTAAAAAAGTGTTTATTTTATTAAATCTTGTCAATAATATGACAGAGACAATCATAGATGACGAAAAATAATCATTCTATTATTATTTATTAAAATTTAATTATGATATATTTTTAATATAAATAATTTGTACATTATTAATTAATTAATAATTAATTAATTATTATTATATCATTTAAAATAGTTGAATCTGATAGTAATTATTTTAAAGCTTATAAAATGATAATCTATCTGGTGGAATTTTGCACATGTTAAGGATTTCAAAAGAGTAAATTTATATAGGAACTGGTGTATTTTATATTTTCAAAAACTAAAATGCTTAGTTTTTCTATAAATTGTCGCCGCTTTTGAGTTTCTTAATATGTATAAGATTTCACATGATAAAAAAAACCTAATTAATTTATAGTAGTAGTAGTATAAAAAAAAACGATGACACAATGACATTGCAACTCTTAATTAATTTTCTTGAAGCTGACGTGTTGTAAGCGGCATGCAGTTGCAACAAGATGCCGTGATATGCACACGCAAATGTGTGCACTGCACACACTATCATTAACCAGTCACTGGTCAGCCTCATTCCGGAGCAAACTTCCAAATTCAGAAGGATCTTCCAATAATCAAACACAAGAAATCACATTTCTCCTCAGTTTATTTTTCTTAATTTTTTAAGGATTTAATTTTTATATACACACCTCCCAAAAATACACTCAAGTGTCCCAATCTAATGTTAAAAAAACATTATTGTAATTCTAATCATAATAACAATAATAATAAATTTGGTTCAAAAAAAAAAAAAACAATAATAATAATAAATAAAGGTAAATGTCCATTTTTCACTTCAACTCCAATCTCTCTGAAGATAAAGCTGTGAAGTTAATTGGGACAAGACATTGATGAAACCAGAAAGCACACACAAGTCACAAGTGTATGCAAAATTATACTGACCTGTCTGTCCAACTCAAATTCCAAACCCCTCACAGTTCAGTTTCACTCGCACCCTCAAACCATGTCACAACAAGACCAACCACTCTTACTAGACTCACCCCAACCACCTGAAGAAACCGCTTACGACTCCTCCGAAAAAATCATCATAGTCGGAGTCGACGAATCCGATGATGACAACGAAACCAACTGGAGTGGTGGCGGTCACACCCCACCATTCTCATGGAAGAAGCTATGGCTCTTCACGGGTCCTGGGTTTCTCATGAGCATCGCTTTTCTCGATCCAGGTAACCTCGAGGGTGACCTTCAAGCAGGTGCGGTTGCAGGGTACTCGTTGCTGTGGCTCCTTATGTGGGCCACGGTGATGGGTCTGTTGGTTCAGCTCCTGTCTGCAAGGCTCGGTGTTGCCACTGGGAGACACTTGGCTGAACTGTGTAGGGAGGAGTACCCTACTTGGGCTGGGAGGATTTTGTGGGTTATGGCTGAGGTTGCTCTTATTGGTTCTGATATTCAAGAGGTTATTGGGAGTGCTATTGCTATTAGGATTCTCAGTAATGGGGTTGTGCCCCTTTGGGCTGGGGTCATCATTACAGCTCTTGATTGGTAATTTTAACTATTTCATCTTGCCCTCTTTTTCTTTCTTTCTCTACTAGATCCTCTTTTAACACTAGCATCATCTAGTGTTAGGAGAGAGAAAGACACGATCAAATGCATTTTTATGTGTGACTTTGGTGAGAAAACCAGTGAAGAGAGAAAGTAAGGATGTATTTGAATATTTTTAGTGGGTTGAGATCTCGGATGGATACATCCTTGCTTTCTTTTATTATAGATTTTTTCACTTTAAAGGAGCGAAATTATGTTGGGTCCATTTAAATTTAGTTTAGTGTCTTTCTCTCTCTTTAAGAGTGAGAGAGAGCATTCAAATGACATCCATTCACTTTATGAATTTGTAAGTATCCATTATATTAGTCTTTAATATTAGGAAAATGTTATTTTATTTACTGAGATTGTAAGCATCAATTATGTTTTTTTTGAACCAGCATCAATTATGTTACATTTTATAAAAATATGATTCATCAGTGAAATAACTCCCTTGGTGCTTTTGAGATTGGAGTTCTTCCTAGGTGTCCCCTGTTACTGTAGTTTTGAAATTGCACTTAAGTGTAAGGTTTTATGTTTAGATATTTACAAGATCTATTCAAACTTCTTCCCTTCATTAAGTGCATGTTTTGATTAGGTTTTACGAGAAAATCACTTTTTCCTCAAAAACTAGTATAATTTTGATTTTAAACCGTTTTGAATACAGAATAAGATGATCCAAATGCACACTAAGTTTTGAATGATTAGGAGAAGTTACCTTGTTTATATCACACTTGTTGGATAATAAAGTCTCATCTGAACTTGGACGGAAGAATATATTGAGTGGAATCCTGTTATTTAACTTCAAGATGGAAATTATTGAAGTCCTTGAGTCTTTTCTGTGACAACATTTTGGAAGTTACTATAAAAATGCAGTTTATTTGTTAAATTATGCATACTAATCCCAAATTAAACATTAACTGGATATTTTATTACCTTGTCACAGTTTTATTTTTCTCTTTCTTGAGAACTATGGTGTGAGGAAATTGGAAGCTTTTTTTGCTGTCCTCATCGCCATAATGGCAATCTCGTTTGCAGCTATGTTTGGTGAAGCAAAACCTAATGGCAAGGAACTTCTTCTTGGTAAGGAGTTTATTTCACTGATCTGGGCATGTGCAAATTTTAGTTTGTTATAAGTAAATTGTTAGTTGTGCCTCTTGCTTTAAATCTAATACTGAGTCTGATTTCATCTTTGTAGGTATTTTGATTCCCAAATTGGGTTCCAAAACCATACACCAGGCTGTTGGAGTTGTGGGCTGCATTATTATGCCTCACAATGTATTCTTGCATTCTGCTCTTGTTCAATCGAGGCAGGTTGACCGCAGCAAGAAAGGCCGAGTTCAAGAAGCTCTTAATTACTACTCTATAGAGTCCACCCTTGCCCTTATAGTCTCCTTTGCCATTAATATATTTGTCACAAGTGTGTTTGCTGATGGGTTTTATGGTACTGAACTAGCAAAGAACATTGGTCTTGCAAATGCAGGACAGTATCTTCAGGAGAAGTATGGTGGTGGACTGTTTCCAATATTATATATATGGGGTATTGGTTTATTAGCAGCGGGCCAAAGTAGTACTCTTACTGGTACTTACGCTGGACAATTTATCATGGGAGGTTTTCTAAATCTAAGGTTGAAAAAATGGATGAGGGCATTGATTACACGAAGTTGTGCAATCATCCCAACCATGATAGTTGCTCTTATTTTTGATACCTCTGAGGAAGCATTAGATGTTCTGAATGAGTGGCTTAATGTTCTTCAGTCAGTCCAAATCCCCTTTGCACTTATTCCCTTGCTTTGTTTGGTGTCAAAGGAGCAGATAATGGGATCTTTCAGAATCGGCCCTGTTCTCAAGGTATATTGTCTTTTTTATCTGCGTTTTGGTCACACTGGTCACTTACCTGATATCCATTATTTGTTTATGTATTTGGTAAAGGACCTTTTGATGCCAAGTTAATTTATTTTGTGTGGGATTGCTGTCTGAATATGTCTATATGATTCATCGATCAAGTCAAATCTTAATTTAATTAGGAAGGAGATAATTCAAAAGTGGCCCAATATTGACCTTTCCTATCTTGCAGTTTAGACAGGAGACAATTTAGAACTGACCTCATGTTTTGCTATTCTCTTTTGGGGTTTATAGTTAGATTCTAAGGAGACAAATTGATTGGCATGATTTTACTGTCCTATCTTGAGAAATGAAAGGAGATGTGGTGTGTCCATTGGACTAGTTTCATTACTTCCTTTTCCTTTACGACTTTACTGTATTTTGGGCTGTTGTTCATCTTGAGAGAATAACTATCCTCAAGTCACTATAAGTCGTACTTGTTGGTACAATACTACAGAATTATTTTTACCTATATATTGGATCATTATTTGTTCAATATCATTTGTTACGAAGTTCATTGCGTATTTCTGCAGTCTGCTGTGGGAAACTGCTTATGAGGTCAGCATTGGCCTCAATTATCTGTAAAACATTTACGATGTTTTTGTTCCTTTAATCTTGTGGTACAGTGCTATCTTTTTTCCTCATTTACTTCAAGTTTGTGTCATCAATTGACATGATATCTCATGTTATATGCGGAGCCCAACATCTTTGAAGCAATCTGTGCATTCACATACATGAAGGCATTGAAACATGCATAGACACAGGCTTAATTATTGATTTATAATTTGTGTGTAATAGGTACCAGAAATTCTGCTCAAGAAAAATGGAGTCTAGCTCCTTACAATAGAGAAAGTCTCCCTTGATTGAACTGAAAAACCAGAAAAGGAAATAGAGCATGCAGACTTAGAGGGACTGTGTCCTCAGCCAAATGGCCCCAAACCTTTACCCCCATAATTGCTTACTCTTCTCTCCTTCCTCCACGTATTTATACCCCACTTCTAACCGTATACCCTTGTGACTCTCCCTTCCCTCTCATTGCCACATCAGCATCCTGATTTGCTGCAACATCATTAGCAAGTAGCATCAACATTCTCCACATTCCCTTCCTTGTCCTCAGTATTTACTGTAATTTTGGATATTTTTGAAAACCAAATTTTAACATTTCATTATTTCTAGGTAATTTATGAAAGTTTTGCCCCACTTGAATTCTATCTGCAACAATTTGGAGAAACAGATGCATTATTTATATTGACTTGAATTTATTTATGTAAGGAAACAATGACTATCATTGTAGTCTACCTAAGAAGATAGAAGATTTGTGTAAAATTGACACTTTCATAATACGACTCTAGGTACAGTGAACGAGATTGACTTGTGGAAATGGATTTGGGGCTGTGAAATTTCCCCGCATTTATTGCATTCGATATATCGGAATCGTTGGATGAAGATCGGATGACTCACATTCCGAGATTATTTTTTAAATCCAATTTGCCGAGTTTAAAATATGAACCGTTTGATCTTGATTCATTGGTTTCGACTTACTGAATGTAGTGAATTCGGGGAATTCTGACTACAAGCAATCTGGGTCCTTGACTTCTATTGTCCGAACTCTATTAGTTTCAAGGCTTTCTACCTTGCTTCTTTCCTCTGTTTTTTTCTTTTGGTTTTTAATTTTCGGTGTATTGATGCTGCTTGATTCATCATTGAACTTGCTTAGTGGGTTTGACTTTTAGTTTGATCACTTTGATGTTTTGACTTGGTTTGGTGGTAAGTGTTCTTAAACCACTTCTCTGGACCTTTAGATGCATTTGGAATCTATACTTACACTCCCTCCTTTAATATTCTGCTCTTAATTTGTTTTGATTAGTAAGATAAAAGTACTGACTGGTTTTCTCATATGGATACAGATTGTTTCATGGCTTGTGACTATTCTGTTGATAATAATTAATGGCTATCTTCTGCTGGATTTCTTCTCCGCTGAAGTGAATGGTGCAGTGGTTGCCACCCTACTGTGTTCATTAACAGCTGCATATGTTGCATTCATAATATACCTTGTTGTACGGGCCATTACCTTTTCGCCTTGGAAAAGTGTAACACAAGAGAAGACAATTGCTAACTCAGAAAATTGAGTAATCAGCCCTTAAAACCAACAAGTAGAATAGGAAGTGCCATTCTGCTGAAGGTTTTGATGATTACTTTTGCCCTTGATCCTTTTAAATATGCCCATGCTTGTTACTCGTATAACAAGCTGATGCAATCGGGAGTGGCACCTTATTGTAAATTTTATGAAATAAGTAGATTTTAGTGCTAGGTTAATATCAAATTGAGTGTGTTTTTGGATTAGAATTTGTAAAGTTGATTTTGAATCAACTTGATTTTACAAACTTGAATGTGATTTATGTTTAGATAATTTATTAGTGATCTTAACAAAATTAAGTTGCTTTTCAACACACGCTTCGTGAAGGGAATGAGTGTGCAGATTGGCTAGCCAAGTCTAGTGCAAATGATGATCTCTTGTTACAAATATGGCAATCTTGCCCTTTTGATCCAGAGTTGTGGTCCTCTCCAGTAACTGGAGAGGCAGTATGAAAGAGAAAGATAGAAAAAAAGAGGGATGTGATATATTATATTTATTATTTACAAAATTTGAAGTTTTGTTTTTTTGCTTCCCTCTCCATGTCTTGTACTGGCCTCTCCAGTTACTGGAGAGGACCTCTACTCTTTGCTCTATCTCCGACTCTTTTAGCTGATGCTTCTGGAATATTTAGATTGCCTTGGTACTTGTGTTTTGCAGTCTTTTCTTTCCTCTTGTTAAAAAAAAAAAGTGTTGTTTTGATGATATTAATCAAAATTATATGGATTTGTAATTACTAAGAGGGACACGAGTTTCATTATGTAATAATGATAATACCCTTTTATTTCATTTCCTTTTTTTAAATATATATTTAAAGTAATAATATAATTTTATTTTTTTTATCTGTTAATAACACTAGTGCGTACCCGTGTGTTCCACATAGTGAATGCACATGGTGAAATGGCATTCATAATGAATCAATTCGAAGAAAAGTTAAAAAAAAAAAAAAAAAAAACTTTAAAGAAGATCCATGTTATTCAAATTATTCAATTTAAAAAAGGTTTAATTGTACTTTCGGTCTTCTTAATATTGGTCATGTATAATTTTGGTCCCAAATGTTTTTCAATGCACATTTGGTCCTCCTATTTTTTTAATATTGCAAATTTGATCCTTTCGTCCAACGTTGTTTAAATTTTAAATGATCAACAGAGAGGAACCATTGCTCTAAGTGCACAGAATCGCTGGTTGAGGTCCTCCCTCCTTCGCATCTCCGATTCAACATGATTTAATGGTTTCTCTCTACTATTTACTAGTTTTGTTCCTCCTTTAAGGGATCTTTTTTTTTTAGTTTCATCACAGGAGCAAAAGCCCAATCAGAGTTTGTATGCGTTTAGAGTATTGATTCCTCTATGTTAATCATCAGAAATTTGACGGACATTGGATGAAAGAACCAAATTTGCAACATTGAAAAAATAGGAGACCAAATGTACAAAACTTCAGGGACCAAAATCGCACGTAGCCAATAATAGTAAGACCAAAAGTATTAAGCCACCATATTACATATAGAAGGAAAGAGTACTTAAATAACTTTAATTCGAAGTTTGAATTTGTTTAACATTTTATTTGCGAAATTAAAGTGTAGAAAAGAAATCATAACAATGTAGGAAATATATTTCATAACTCATTATACAATTGTAATGAAATTGCCGTATTTATATATAAATTGAATCAAAAAACCAAAATAACTTAATTTTAAATAAAAGAGTCTTACATGATGATGAATATATAGGTTTTAAAATAAATTAAATCAAATTATATACAATCACTACCATGATACCTGATTTGATTAATAAAGGTTGAGCTTATTTGCTACCAAAGTAGAGTGAAGGGGAAGTAGGAATTGGGGATGTCCATTTTCACTCGTGTGTGGGAATCCTTACGAGGACTGCTCCATTCAGGAACCCACGGGTGGAGATTTTCACCTAAAGGGATGGGGATAGGGGAGAAAATTCCCACAAAGACAATTTGGAGACGGGGATAAGGACTATACACCCGTCCAGCGGGATCTCTATTCCCGAGAACATTACAAAATAATAGTGTAAAAAGAGATTTCGAACGCCTTCCACATCATTGAAAACAAGGTGAGGCTGAATGGATTTGATGTAATCTAAAGGGAATTACATTGAAGAAAAGATAGTTATTGACATAGATGAAATTAGGGTTTGTATTAACACCAATTTCCCTTTTAGGGTATCTATAGGAATCCACGAGAACGTGGCAAACGAGAATGTGGGAGAAATACGGGATCAGGAGGGTACTCCCTACCCTCGCCCTACCCCATTCCTAGAGGTGGCAAAATGGGCTACTCAGCCCGTCGCCGGCTAGCTCGAAACGGGTTTGGGCTTTATAGGGCAGGGCAAAAAATGCCCGAAATCAATATGGGTTGTAAAATAGGTGTCCGAGCCTAGCCCTATGCGGGCTTTTTCGGCTGGCCCAAAATATTTTTTCCCCATAAAAAAGGAATAAAAAAAACTGTATGTTTCAATAAAAAAAACCTATATGTAAAGAAAGGAATAATAAAAAGGAAACAAATCGTGGGAATCTTTTCATTGAACTTGTGATCATTGGGAGAAGGAGAAACGTGAACATGGACTAAGAAGAAAGACGTAACAACTATTGAACACATGGTTGCAATATATAAACTAATAATAATAAATTTAACAAAGTTTGAGCTTTTTCTTTTCTTTTCTCACCACTGCTAATTACATCTTCCAAAAAAAAAATGCTAATTTAGTCAAACGAATTCACACCAATATGTTTTGTGTATCTTAAAACAATAGTTCCACCCCGCATAAGAACATCAAAAAAATGAGAAAGTCCAACAATAGAAACAATGAAAAAGTCCAACAAAAATAAACTTCAAAAATCACATTGCAAGTCCAACAATAACAACGATATACTTAAAATCCTATGTTTTGGCATCAATGTTAGCATTTAAGCCTCCTTGAGAAAGCTTTACATCTTCAAAATTGATGGCCTCCCGCTCATCATCATCATCATCTTCATTATCATAAAATAGTAACCAAAAATGAACTTACTTCATATAAATAAATTGGTTGCGGCTTCGTTTCCTTTTCTCCTCCAACTGAAGATTGTACTTGTTGTTAGGGGTGTGCGTGGGACGGGTTAGGCTTGTCCCTCGCCTAGCCCTAAACTTAGACCAGGTCAATTTTATGAACCCGAACCCGTCCCTAAACCCGAAGGAACCCGATCATGTGCGGGTTAGATTAAGATCGGGCCTAAACGGGACGGGACCGGGTTGACCTGAAGTGTTGGCAAACCAACTTGATTATGAGACAAGGGTAGCTCTAACTTGTTCCACCTGAACTCCGCATACTGTAATTGGTGTTGTAGAAAAACAAACAACCCTCTACTATGGATATTAAAGTTGTTATTGCTTTATTCCATAAGCTTCATTTATTCCAACAAAAATCAAACAAATGATACACTGCAATGAGATTTGTGTTAGCAAGCAGCTACCACTCAACCACAAACACAAACTAGCGTGCTCCTATATGGCACAACACCAGGTCTTATTCCCTGGGTCTGTGTTTAAACTTTAAAGGTGCAGCAAACTTTTAGTACAGAGTACACACAGACACATGTATAACACTTTAATATATGCAACACTTTAAAGACACATGCACTGATGATAAGCAACATAAAAATGCCCTGCAGTTCTAGTGTTTCACTATGGTTTGAAGTTTGAACACGTAATATATGCAAGATACAATTCATCTATACTATTATGAGAGAAGTTTGCATACTTATCACTGCATGTCTTTAATGTTCAAATATATACCTATGCTACCTGCACAACATTTATCATCTAAGAGGCTACAGAGTGCACAAAATGCAATAACTATAAGCTGGCACAATCACAAGCAACTAGTGAAATAACTATAACAGTCCCACAGCCTCAATTTTTTTCACCCTCAATCTGCTCAGATGTTGCCGGTACAGTAGAACCATCTGCAGGAGGGGTTGGGTTGCAAATTTCAGTTGCAATTGCCGTAGACGAACTAGGCTCTCTACCTGCCATTTCTGTTTATATATTGATCGAAAAAGCAAAAGTCAGTAGCAAACACAAGACAATACAACATGAAGCCTACTTCCAAGTTTCATCTCTATTGTAACTGCCTCTCTAATCATATCACGTAGAAGCAAAACATCAAAACAAAATACTTTAAATTCATGGACAAAACTATAAGTCTCATGTGATAGAATTCATTTATGTGCCATTGAAGAACTTAAAGGTTTAAGAACAATGATCAATCAACAGAAATGGTAAGGCGGTGCTGGTGTGAACAGAGACTTAAAAAGTCTCTGTCACTTCATTAAAATCCAGCCACATCATTGTAACCTCACCAATATCCGTTTGCAATTGACAGTCAATTAACTATAAGAATTAATTTTATCAAGTCAAAAAAAGGAAGCATTGCTGCAATTGGAACCAAAAGGACAAAACAGAAACTTTTATTGAATTAAAGGAACATAGCATCCCAGACCATTTAAGAAAGGCAAGTCATAAAAATCCAACCAATGATACCATTAATTTTATGAAATAGTTTTAGGATTTCAAAACATTTTCAGAAATTTGAGAGTGAGAAAAGAAAGTGGCAGAGAGAACATACCAGAGTCGTGAGATACTAAGAGACCGGAGTGGTGGTTCTCGTTTTCCGACGGTCGTGAGTGGCGGTCCTCTTCGCGGAAGCATGAACGGAGTGGTGGGTCTCCTTAAGTTGCAGGCGCAGCAGCCAGCAACGATGTGGGTGGGGTGGGTCTCCTCCTCGATGAGTCGACGCCGTGTGGGTCTCCTCCTTGATGAGTCAACGCCGCCGTCGTGTACTGCTAGGGGGTTAGGGGCTGACCAGTCGATGAGTTTGTGAGTGAAATGTGACAAACTTTAACCTAATGTGTATTGTGTAACACTGTAATGGCGCTAATGGATTAGGTCGTGTAGGTAAAAAAAAAGGTGGGAAAAAAGATGTAAGTCTATGTAGGACGGGCCGGGTAACCCGGACCTGTCCTAAACCTGGTACAGGGTCAGAAAAACAGGACAGGGTTCGTCCCTTTGTCCTTTCGGGTTTGTCCTTTCATCAACCCAAAGCCATCGGGCCGGGCCGGGTTACCGAGTCGGACCGGGTCATGCACACTCCAACTTGTTGTGAATGACTCACATTGGAAGGAGCATCATCTTTGATGTAACGTCCTTCGTTACATTAGTAGCCCAAATTAATTTTCTATAAAAACCTTTAAAATATTTAAATTAAATAATCAAGTCATAAAATTTTTCACAATAAATTTTAAGTCTAAAAGTATCTTGTATATTCAAAATAATTAAATAAAGTAATAGTATTAAATAAACCATTATATCCAAATAAAATAAAGTCTCATAAATATTAATTAATAAAAACCACAACTTTTTTTCAATTGTTTTTGCCTCAAAACACGGACGTCTAATAAAACAAAATAAATAAATAAATAAATAAAAACTAACTAATGTCTTCAAGATTTTCTCAAGCTGCCGCACCATCTGTATCATCACCTGTAAACTCTGAAAGACAACACCACTAATGTGGTTTATAATCCCAGTAAGCAAACATATTTCTAAAAGTTTTTCGAAAAGATATTGTTTTCAGCCGGAGCGGTAACCGGAAAACAACCATGGTAATCCACCATTTTCAAAATAATATAAATAAACCACAACACATACAATAATATCAATCAAAACAAACATATGAGTGCAATGACATCTCATTGACTTCTCTTTGTAGGAGTCCCTTTCCCATTGCCTCGTATTAGGCCATTCTGTCGTCGCTACGAGTTAGGCCCTTTGCCATATCTACAAAGGAAGTATTCACAACCTTGCAATATCCAACATTGCCTTCTCCATGTAGGAGGCCCTTTGTCATCGCCTCGCATTAGGCCAATATGTCACCGCTATGAGTTAGTCCATTTGTCATCTCTACGAAGGAGGTACACATACCCTTGCAATAATAATCATTGCCTTCTCCTTGAGGGAGGCCCTTTGCCATTGCCTCGCATTAGGCCAATCTGTCATCGCTACGAGTTAGGCCATTTGCCATCTCCTCGAAGGAGGTATCTCAAACGATTATCTCTTGCCAATGGAGATAACTAACACACGCATATTACCATACAATCATTCTAAAATAACCTCAGTACATAACATCATGTCACATGTATTAATATTCATCATGTTCATATCAAAACAACACTAATGCATCACATATCACAAAAAGACATATCAAATAATAATAATAATCATATCACCAATTATGTAAATATTCAGTCTCATAATAATTAATCACCAATAAAACATCAATTTTATTTTAAAGACAAAACCCCAAATAATTGTTCTTTAATTTCATAATCAAACCCTTTAAAATCTATACCATGGAAGTTTAAGAAAAAAGGTGTTTACTTACTTCTCGTGGACCTCCCAAAAAGTTCTAAAAAATTATCTATGACAAAAGCTAGTGTTTCACTAAAAATCGTTCTTCTTTTTATGATCTGTGTGGCTCTCTATTCGGCACTGCTAAATACTCCTCAACCTGGTTCTATGTTCTGCGGCGTCAGAGAGATTAGTTTTTATCTCTGCACTGACGCTAATTCTTTTTAGGTTTAATGAACTTTTTGGTCCCTGAAAAGTAGGTGTGTTTTGATTTTAGTCCCTGCAATTTTTTTCTTTTGGTTTTGGTCCCTATAAATTTAAAATCACGTCAGTACCGGCACATCAGCAAATATGCCACGTCAGCTGCCACATATGAAAATGAACTTTGGTTTTAGTCCCTGAAAAGTGAGTAAATTTTGGTTTTAGTCTCTGTACTTTTTTTTCCATAGGTTTTGATCCCTGTAAATTTAAAACTTTTTATTTTAGTCCCTGCCGTCAGTGATACTCTGCTAAGTGTTGACATGGCTAAGAGAGCGCCATGTCAGCATTGTCACGACAACAATCTTTATGCAGCAGTCTTGCTTCCTCCTTCATTCTACAACAATCTTGCTTCCTCCTTCCTCCTTCCGTTTATACTCTTTTTCATTGAGGGCATCATGGTCGCAACTTTGAAAATTCATTGCAGAGAGCGAAAGTGGAAAACATTAGTAAAGGGAGAAGTAAAGTGCATGTCTGAATGGACGTAGAAAAAATGTATTAGATGGTATGGAGAAACGCTTTAGAATGAGGAAGCAAGATTACTACAGAATGAAGGAGGAACGATGGAGAAAGAGGAAGAAGAAATGACAGTCATGTTTTATAAGAAAAAATAGTTATAATATTATAATAATAAAAATTAAAATAATATAATGGTTAAATATAATAATAATTAATGTTAATATATTAAAAAAATTAATACTATGACGTAGCAGCCTACGTGACTTAAAATAATAATAATTAAAATGCTAATGTGATACTCTGTTAGCCATGTTAGCACTTAATAACTGACGAGGACTTAAATCAACAGTTTTAAATTTACAGGGATCAAAACCAACGAAAAAAAAAATACAATGACTAAAACCAAAATTTACTCACTTTTCAGGGATTAAAACCAAATTTTATTTTCATATGTGGCAGCCAACATGGCATAAAATATTAATCTTTTTGATGATGTGGCTGTGCTGAAGTGGCACTCCTTAGCCACGTCAGCACTTAACGGAGGGTGACTGACAATAGGGATTAAAACCAAAAGTTTTAAATTTACAGGGACCAAAACAAAAAAAAAGATACAGGAACTAAAATTAAAACACACAGTACTTTTCAGGGAGGAAAAAGTTGATTAAACCTTCTTTTTATCTCAAAAAAAACCCTCAATTAAGATGAACTGGTATTATTGTGGAGCTTGTATCAATAGAAAAAGGTCCTGTACTTGGATCCCCTGAGCGTATGGGCTAATTGTAGATATCCTTTCTCCTTTCCTTCAATTAAATAACTACACATAGGCCAACCACTCTTTCTTCTAAAAATTCGAATAAAAATGCTTCACCATTGCACTTTCACGTTTTGTACTATGCAACATTGGCGCTGGCTAGGGTGAGCGACCCTAGCATATCGCGCACGGTGGGAGATGTCTTTTGGCCGTTGGATCAAAATATCCCATAAGATGTTATCATGATCTGCCTACACCAGATTTCAATTCTTTTACTCTTCTCTCTCACTTCTGTTTCCCACCCCCTCTGCTCCCCACCATCACCCCTTCGGCCCCTCCAGCGAGAGCAAGCTTCTTTGAGCAAGGGGCATACCAGAATCTCAAAGAAACTCTTACAGACCCCGACTGGTACGCCCTCCTCCAGGTCGATCGCCATCGTCGACGTCCTACTCGCTGCAAAAAAGCAACGTGAACAACAACCCCGATCGGTACGCCCTCCTCCAGGTCGATCGCGGCTCTGACGACATCGAAGCCATCAAACACCGGTACTGCCGCCTCGCCATCCTCCACGCGGACAAGTCCCGCTTGCCTTTCTCCGACAACGCCTTCAACCTCGTCACCGACGCGTGGGTCGTACTCTCCGACCCCATCAAAAAATCCCTCTTCCACAAGGATCTCTCATTCTCCCGCGTCGATTTCATTGTCTCGAGCTGGGTCCAATGGGAGAAGCACGACAGTGAGCGCCTGTCTCTCTTCACTTGTTATCCTTTTGCCTAGCATTGAAGGAAGAGCTCATCCTCCAACGAGACCTTTTTCTTTCTTTGTATTCTTCATCTTAGTTATTGTATCTTCCATCTTTTATGTTAAAGTTTTCAGTTTTTTCTTTTTCTGTGGGAATTTGCTTTTGTTTTTCATTGTAAGGGATTGTTTATGTTTAAGATTAAGAATCCAGATTTTGTGTTCTCACAAATTGACCTCTTTTCTATATGTTGTTTCAATTTGGGATGTCAAATAGATTTGAACATATTCTATTTCAGAGTATGACATAGGTTAAGAAATTATTATGTCTTCTATGATCTGTGTATTGGAAAGGAATGAGAAGAAGTTTCATTATGGTTATCACTTGTGGATCTGGGTTTGCATCCTCACTTTTTTTTTTTAAAGCTACATTTTTTATTTGCATGTTCTGGGTAGGTTATGTAGCTTCTGGATTCATTTTTGCATTTCTGGGTTCTTTGATGGAGGAAGGTCGGTGAAGAAGGCGGAGATCATTTGCACATACCGTATAGAATAAAAAAGAAAAAAAAATATAGTGTGTGCAGTCCATGATAAGATCCATGGGATATTTTAATCTAACGGTAAGAATTGGTCGCTCACCATGAGCGATATGCTAGGGTCGCTCACCCTAGCCAGCGCCATGCAACATTATATTTGTATGCTAGCTCCTGTTTCAAACTTTTCAACTAAGTTTATTAGGAGGCAAACAAACAAAGTTACTTACTTTCTAGCTAGGGCATCTGCGTTGTATGCTAGCTCCTATTTCTTTTACATTGCTCCTAGTTGTATTGCAGACATTATTATGAATGAATTGCCATAAATTGGCTTTTATAAAAAAAAAAACAAAACATTATATTTGGTTAAGGCCAAATCTTTTATACGTGGCCAATTCTTGCTAATTTTTTTTATTTTGTTTTAATTCTTTCAAATAAATATAATAGGCTCACTTATATTTATTATAAATAAAAACAATTCTAATAAATTAATCATTTTCTACACTAAACCTCCTAATAGCTTAATCTTCTATTAAAAAGCCTATATTAAATTTTAGGATGTTATATTTGACATACTCATCATAAAGCCTATAAAAATTCATCTTGACTTTTTGCAGCTTCTCTTCACAGGTCTTTGGATCAATTTTAGAATTGAAATATCTCAAGAAATTGAACTTCTTAGTTGTATCAAAAATAGCCCCAAATGCTAATATCATATTCGTACTACAGTCACTCCAATACATGTCAAATTTTTCTTTCATTTTGTGAACCATGCTTCAAATCAAGAAATCTTCATTTATCAAGTTTGAGACTAAAAGATTCTCTATCCTCCGTATTTCTCCAACAAATAGATTTGATGTAGGGTAAGAAGATCCAGATATCAAGTTGGTAATATTGTAAAATGGCTTCAAAATTTCACATAATATTTCTTCTCTTCTCCACTGATCACTTGTTGGACACCACTTATAATTTGCATTGTCACAAACTTAAGCTACGAAAGGCACGACGATAATTAATTGCACTTTCAAGCATTATATAAGTGGAGTTCCATCTAGGGACACAATCCGCCCTCAACCCGATTGATGTGTCAATCCCACCAACCTTTTTAACACATTCAAAAAATTGAATTGTTCTACTTTCTGTTGCAGCTGTGAGATTGAGTAGTGAGAAGTCAAACGTCGTCGTGTAACACCCCGTTTTTCGTAAAATGTTTTATTAAGCTAGTTTTATTTATTTTTTTAAAATATTGGTTAAGGGCTAAGTAGGATTTTTGCCTAAAAGTCCCTTTCTGGTACATGAGCATGCTCGTGCTCATCAGCCAGCAAGCCCGTGCTTAAAGTCAGAAGCTTGTCTCTGATTTTAAGTTGAGCACGACCGTGCTTAAGGGTAAGCACGACCGTGCTCAAGTCCGAGTTTTATAAGTGGGTGCAGAACCCGAGGGTTAACGTGAAAACCCTACTTTTGTTGGCAGCCGTCATCAGTTGCAGCCAGAGCACATTTTCACACTGTTTCCTCTTCGTTCTTCTTTGTTGGGGGTTATTGGAAGCAGTTTAGGGAGACTAGTGGTTCTACCTTGGTCTGGAGGTAATGGTTTCCTTTCCACTTGTGGTTTCCTTCTTTGTTTTGAGTAGGAAACTAATCTGGTTATGTTCTATTGTTTAAGGTTCTTTGGGTTAAGCTGTTTTGGAAGGAACCGGTTGCAGTTAGGAGCATACGTTGGTCGATAGAGTTACCTTCAATCCAGGTATGGGGAGAAGGGAATTGTTCTCATTAGGTAGTGGGGTAGAGTGAGGTTAAGGGTTCCTCATAACCCTGATTTGTTATATGAAATTGTATGTTGATGACTGTGTTGGTATATCATGAATATGTGCTTATATTCTTAATGATTGTCGATGATATGATAGTATGTTAATTGTTGTTATTGACATGACATTGGTTGATTGATGGTATTGTTGTTATGATGAGTTGAGGTTGATGAAATTATGTTAATTGGTTAAGTAGGTTTAAAAACCGTACTAAGTTTAAGGGGTTTAATCCCTAAGTTAATTGGTTAGAACCTGGTTTCTGTCCCTGCCCAGAACAGTGCAGTCGTGTATTGAGCACGACCGTGCGGAACAGGGAGCACGACCGTGCTCCCATTTAAATTCTGGAAAATGGCCGCGCTGTTCAGCACGGCCGTGCAAGTCAAACAGTACGACCGTGCTGCTGAGCACGACCGTGCTGAGGGTGAAGCACGACCGTGCTTCACTTAAAAGGGCAGCACGCCCTCACATGTCCAAGCACGATCGTGCTAGGGTCTAAGCACGACCATGCTGACCCCCCTGGACAATAATGCAATTAAAGGACTTAAGGGTTTTTAAACCCCATTCCCCTATGATGATAAGTTGAGATAAATAATCAAAGATAAAGATTAGATAACCTGGTTATTAATTATATAAGATAATTAAGATAACAAGGTGTTAAGTCGGTATCCATTGGGTTACCGCATGTTGCTAAGTTAAGTCTTGGGTGCTCAGTGACCCAAGTACGTTGAGTTGAACCTTGGTGCTTATTGGCCAAGGGAGCCTTGACCCCACGGTTTGGGTCTAAGGTTACGTTGAGTTTGATGTTGAAAGTCTTGGGAGCTTCATGGCCCAAGCAAGGAGGTGGTTGAGATTGTTTGTTGTTGTGCCATTTGCATAAAGCATTGGAGTAGTTGATGGGGGAGGTTCGACAAAGGGGAGATCGCCTGAGAGTACGGTGTGTAAGACTAAGCCCTCATTGATATTTTGATGTATGACAAACAAAGTGTATTTTGCATAAGCTTTTTGATATTGATTATATACTTATAGTGTGTTAAGTATTATGCAAGATCACTCATGAAAAAGAAAAGTCAAGGATCAAGGGATGCAAGGACAAGGACACAAAGCAATGGACAAGGAATAAAGCATCAAGCCATGAAGATTTCATTATTTAGATGCTATTGTAAAAATAGCACACTTGATTCCTTTGGTGAAGCACTTGGAATTTAAGAAGAAACTAATTTTTACAAAGGATAAACAAAATAGTTTTTCAAAAGAAAGGTTTTTCAAAAAGGGTTAATTGGATTAAGAAATTAAGTGTATTGTACATATGTGTTGTACACATGTGTATATAAAGCTAAATTTCAAGTTTAAGAAAGAACCTTTCTGTACACAGGTGTCATACACATGTGTATGATAAGTTGAGTTTTAAAAACAAAAGAAAATCTGTCTGTACACATGTGTTGTACATCTGTGTATTCGAAACTGAGCTCTCGGGTCTGAAATTACAAATCTGTACACATGCGTTGTACACATGTGTATCAGTGTTATGTTTTGAAAAATATGAAGAATACACAGATGTACAAAAATGATACACGTGTGTATAGAACAACTCAAATATTTCAAAACGTGTTCTTCAATGACAAATCGATGTACATAACATGTGTATTGAGTTTTGGAATAATCTGGGTTGGTGTTCTAATATACACCTGTGTACAAAGGTATACACATGTGTATTCAAAGAACAAGGCAAGAGATACACACGTGTACAAATCTATACATCTGTGTATGCATTTGAAAAAGCTGAAGACTTGGTTTAATATACAGATGTACAAAGAATCCAATCTGTGTACGAGCTTTGAAAATGTTTGAAAAACACGAGTACACAGATGTAGTACACAGACTATCCTGTTACAACTTTGCAAAACTGATTTTTAATCACTTGTAACAACTTTTGTGATAAGACCCACGAATCTAAATCTTCAAATACCTATAAAAGGACTTCATAACAACACTTTTCAACATCTAATACATTCTGAAAAGAGAAATTTGAAATATTCATAGTGCTTCATCTTTGAGAGAAAAGTGTGATATTCTAAGAGCTTCAATTTGTATAATCAGACTATTAGAGTCTTTCTTCTACTCAATTCTTTCTGCAAATTAGTGTGATTAATAGAGGGTATCTCTTAGGATTGATCAAGGATAGAAGGGATCCTTGGGTAACAAAAGCAAGTGTGCTTTTGGGTATGTTCTTGAAGCAAGGAGGTTATCCTTGTGATTGCTGTAATTGGATATTGTAATTTCTGATTATAGTGGAGAAAACCACAGAGGTGTGGGACTGGATGTAGGCATACCAGAGGAGGTAGCTGAACCAGGATAAATCGGTTTGCGTGTTCTTCTCATCTCTAAACTCATATTTTTGTTATATGCATATGTGTGATGTAAATGAGTCTTAAATGCTTGTTAACTTGAGTCTTTGATCTGCAACTTGTGTTAAACTTATTGTTTCTTTTGTAATCTTTCTTAACATCATTACTTGATTAAGAATCTGAATCTTGGGAATTAAAATTGAGTGAAAACCAATTTTCTTTAAGAAAACTCTGTTTTTCTTAACATCATTACTTGATTAAGAATCTGAATCTTGGGAATTAAAATTGAGTGAAAACCAATTTTCTTTAAGAAAACTCTGTTTTGCTTTAAATTGTTCAAAAAGTTTTCAATCTCTCAATTCACCCCCCCTCTTGAGATTGTAGCCATTACCAACACGGTGATCTGGCCATCCACGGTAGGTCACCCAAGGTTTGGTGACTGAGGCCCGCCGTGATGAGGCATCCATGGTTTGATGCGTTGGCTATCCATGGGGTTCACCCAAGGTTTGGTGAACTGCCGGTGTTGGTGCTTTTATGGCCAATACGGATATGTAACTCCAAAGTCGTTCATCCTGAGTTAGTTTGGATCCACATGCATAGTTGGAGTAGCGGAGTAGTTGATGCATTGCATAGCACAGCATACTTGGTTGTTATGATACTGTTGGATGTTGATGTATGCTTATGTGTATGTTTACCTTGCGTACTATTCCCCTGCTGTTTATATGATTACATGAATCTTACTCCCTGTATTGTTTGTGTTTGGCCTGGTTGGCATTTGCAGAGGATGATGAGTAGCCCGGAGAGGAGTGACTCTGAGGAGCCGCCACTCATAGTAGGGTTGTTTTAAGTTTAGATAGTTTGTTTCCAGTTGTATTCCGAGGATTTATTTCCGGAACGGTTATACCAGCTCTGAATTGTGACATCGGGGTTTGGTTAGTTATTTGATGATGTTTTTATTTGATTAAACTTATTTTTATTTTCCGCGTTGTAAACGAGTTCATGTGGGACTTTTCTACCCATGGACAACTGTTTTATTTAATTCAGTTAAATGCATGTTTTTCCTTTTAATTGTTTTATTTTTAAAAGCCTTATAACATGCGGGGTAGAAGGGTATCACACGTTGTACGTCTGTCCGATCTGAGTAGGTGCCGCCGCCACACATCTGTGAGGGTAGAGGAGGAGCCTCAGTGTGCGTCTGTGAGGGTTGTGGGACTGGTGGCGGCGGGAACTCTCTGTGACTACTAGCTACTAGGGTTAGCCGTTTGAGAAGATGAAGTGAAGACAGGCAGCATTATGTCATATGCGTATCAGTATCACCGATTCACTGTATCAGTGCGTTTTGGGTCTCTTGGTCCTTTTTTTTTTTAAATTTTCTTATTTGTAAGTTTTTTTTTATATTTTAGTTAAATAAAAATTTTAAAAAATAAAATATATAAAATTGACCAGGCCCGAACCCATGCGGGTTCGGGCTTCATAGGGTCGGGTCAAAAACCCTAAACCCGAAAAAAAATGATGTGTATATATATATATATATATATATATATATATATATATATATATATATATGATACTCCATCTCCTAAAACCAGCATGTTAATGAATAGCATGGGCGGACACAAATTCAAGTGAGTGTAGGCACATGCACCCACTCACTTTTTTTTAAAAAATATTATTATTATCTTATATATTTTACCTTTGCCTCCTATTATTGATTTATTTGCACAAATGTCACTCGTTCTTCGCTTCACTCTTGCATTTGTGAAAGGAATTGGTAATCTTTTAGAGAAGTTGGTTGAAATTGGAAGATATATTATTTACCTATTATTTTATCTTCTTTTGAAGTTAGCAATGATTTTGCATGTTGCCACAACAATCATAGAAAGAGCCTTTTTTGCTATGAAGATTATGAAAAATAGGTTGTGTAATCAAATGGGAGATACATGGATAAATTATTGTCTAATGACTTATATTGAGATATGTGCTCTATAACACCGACAATGAGCAGATCATTTAGGCTTTGTTTGGTTGTGAGAAGAAAAGGAGAAGAGAGAAAGAGGTGAGAAAGAGTATGAGAAGAGAGAAAATGGTGAGCAGGGCCGGTCCAAAAGCAAGTGAGGCCTAAAGCAAATTTTGAGTAAGGTCTTTTCATTTTAAGTTAAAGAGCCTACTTACATCAGGTTATGCTCTAAGTCGGGCCTTTTTTGTTGGCATGTGTGGCCATTTTGTTTAGAGTAATGACAGTTGCATACCCAAAGTTGACACCCAAAGTTGACATCTTGGTTAATTGGTACAAATATTTGGTTAATCCAGTTCATTATATGGTTAATCACGTGTAAATATTTGGTTAATTCATGATGACCCATTAATCATATGAAAAACTGAATTAACTAAATATTTGCATGTGATTAACCAAATACTTGCATGATTATGAAAAATAAGCTTCATATAACCTATTAACCAGAACTAAATTAACCAAAAATTTACACATGATTAACCAAGGTGTCAACTTTGGGTGTCAAACCTAGGTGTTCACATATCATTATTCTTTTGTTTTACAAAAATTAAGAGTAAATAATTTAGTAGCTTCACCCTTAGGCCGATCATGATGGTGAGAAATAGAGTAGATTTTATGTGTTGTTTGATGTAAGAGAAATAGAGGAGAAGGAAGTGTTTTCTCTCTCTCCCCTTTGTTTGATTGAATAGAAAATAAGAAGAGAGAAAATTAATTATTTTTTTAAAAGACAAAATATCCTTAACTAAAAAATCAATATAAAAATATTTAAATTTAATTGATTTAAGTTATTTTAACTAATCAAATAATTTAAATTAATTTAATTGATTTAAGTTATTTTAAATAAAATTTATTAGTTTAATATAATTATTTTATTTATTTCAATTTAATTTAATTAATTAAATGATTAATTTAATTCAATTTATTTAAATTCATTAAATAATTGAATGAGAACCCCAAAAAGAAGGGTATAAAAGTCATTTTACATAAAATACTCCCTCCCTCCCTCTTCCCTTTTCTTCTCACTTGGGAGGAGAAAAAATTTGAGGTGTGTCCCACCAATTTTCTTCCCTCTTCCCTATTTCTCTCCTCTATCAAACAAGAGAAAAATATATTTTCTCCTCTTTTTCTCTCTTCTTGTTTTCTCTCTTGCCATTTTCTACTCTAACAAACAAAGCCTTAACGATTTCAAAACATGAAATTTTTACATTTGGTCCCTAACCTTTTTTTTGCTTCTAGCCAAATCAAAAATTTATGTCACGTATGATGACCAATTTGCTCAATTGCACATGTACATGTGGACATGTAGGATCAAATTTGCTAACGTTTAAACACGTGCATATGCAGGGATCAAATTTGTTAACGTTTACACATATAGGAACTCATTCTTTATGTATAGGGATTAAATTATTTTGGAAATACATTGTCCTCACTGTCTTAGGGTGTCCTGGATCCACCGTAAGAATTAATTCTATGTTGTTTAATGCAAAAGTAAGAAAATTGTGTTTTATGTTCAGCTCAAAATAAATTTGCATTTTATTAAACTCAGTATTTTTTTTAAAAAAAATTATTGATAAATATTTAACGAAACATAATTACAGAGAGAATTTAGTGGTTTAAGATTTTCTCTTATATTATTTTAACGAAAACATTTTTGTCCTTTTTGTCTTTTTTTTCCTATGCCTCTTTCCCTACCGCATAGAGTAACTTTTTTGAATCTTCAATCGGAACCGTACCAGATTTTTTCACTTCCAAGCCACGAATTAGGACACCCAATCTTTCAAATTAGGGTTAAAAACAAGAGCTTGCTCAAATACCTGCTGGTTCGGTATACCCATAAGTTTCTCGCAAGTGAGGTATTGCTATTTACCTGATTCATCCCCGCTTCTTCTATATTTCTTACTGAATTTTTGGATTTTGTGAGTTCATTTTTGTTTTTATCCTTCCAATTCCGTTGTATATTTCAAAGTTATATACCTCAATCACATTATTTTCTGTTCTGCAAATTTAAAAACATTTGTAATTATTATTACTTCTTAAACCATATGAAGTTTGCCGTATTCTATTATCCAGCTGAAGAATAATTGAATAAATATAGGAAAATATTGCCAAATTTTTTGGGTACATTTGATAAACTATTTGTATATTTGGTGTTTTGATTTGCAAAGTAATAGTTATTTCGGGTAAATGGCTACGGAAATTGTGAAGAGGGAGCTGGGAAGTACCCTTAGATAGAAAATTATGATAAAGAAATGGAGGTATCAAATACAAAGTTAATTTTTAGTTTTAATTATGAGCATCTTATTTGGTCTTTTGGAAAGTTATGTAATTCAACAAAGAACACCATGGAATAAACAATTTTGAAAATTTCACAGAATAATTGCTCTTTTTAGTTTTGCATACAAGTTCTTTTTTTTCTTTTACTTGGACAGTTCAATTTCCTGGGATAGAGGGATTTAGTTGCACTTAGGATTTAAGTTTTTCTTGTGGTATTATTAAGGTTTGTAGTAGTTTCTAACCATTAAATTGAATTGTTCTCGAAGCTTTTTGTTGGCCACGCTGCTTGAATATGAGTGACATGGAGCAAAGCAGGGAAAATAACGCAGAGGCATTGCTAGAGCAGCTTGCTCAGGCATTTCTTGAATTGGAAGCTCATAAGGGGACTTTTGAGAACAAGATTCAGTGGGTTGAAATTAAGCAACATTTCCTTGACCTTGAGGCGACATTGAAGAAGAAACATGAAGAGCTGGAAGCCAAAAAGAGGCATTATGAAGAGAAACAAAGAGAAATGGGTACAGTAGTTGAAGAGAGAAAGGCAGCAGTTGCTTCTAAAGAGCAAGACCTCTTAGATCGGCTGCAGGAGCTTAAAGATGCTGCAGTTGCTTCCATTGCAGAGGCTCGTGCCATTCATCAGACTGCAACTTTGGAGTCTGCATATGATGGGGAGAACAAAGATAACGAGGTAAGCAACTCTCTTGGTGATCCGAATTCCTCAGAGGAGGATCTTCCTGATAAATCAGGTCAAAATTCTGAAGGTGTGGCTGTTGGGGTTAGGTTACTTCCTGAGCTGACACATTTTTGTATGCAAATGGATGCAAAAGGTCTTCTGAATTATATTGAGAAGAATAGAAAAAATGTGTCTAGTATTCGTGAAGTAATTCCTGTTGCATTAGAAAGTGCAACTGATCCGGCACATATGGTGCTGGATTCACTGAAGGGGTTTTACCCCACCAATGAAACTACCCAACTAAAAGATAAAATGGATGCTGCCCTTCTGGGCATGCGCAAATCCTCTATTATAGTTTTGGAAGCCTTAGCCACCTTATTGGGTAGGGCTGACCCAGGTGCAGATCACCTTTTGAACCCTGAAACCAAGCAGCAAGCCAAAGCAATTGCTGATGAGTGGAGGCTCAAGTTAGATAGTGCATACAGTTATACTGCCGATGGAAATTTATTGGAAGCAGAGGCATTCTTGCAGCTTCTTTCAACTTTTAGGATTGCTTCAGAGTTTGATGAAGAAGAACTCTGCAAGCTTCTACTTGCAGTTGCTCGGCTTAGGCGGGCACCTGAGCTTTGCCGCTCTGTTGGGTTATCTCACAAAGTGCCAGGTTGGTGTTCTCTTAAATAAACTGACCTGTGTGAAGTCTGTAACGAAGGATTGTCCTATAAGACATCATCCTTGCACTAGATGAGTAATTTTCTGTAGGGCATTGTAGTTAGATTACCTTTCAAAGTGTAGACATGTGGGACATATATTCTGCTGCTTTTGGTTTTAATTTTTTTACATGCTAAGAGGTAATGCGATTATGAGATTATTAGATATTGATTATTCTATTTTTCATTATTTATGCAGCTGTTGTAGAATCATTAATCAATAATGAAAAACAAATCGCTGCAGTACATTTTATTCAGGCCTTCCAGCTTCAGGAAAGCTTTGCCCCTGTGCCCCTTTTGAAGGCTTACCTCAAGAACCGAAGGAGAAATTCACAAGTAAAGGCTGGACATGTCAGTAATGTTGCTAGAGCAAAGGTATGTTTTTTGGTTGGTTGAAGTTCAAATTGAGCGATTGTCTTCATTCTGGATTTTCTTGTGTTCTGCATTGCTTATAATGTCATATTTTACATTCTCATTTATTTGCAGAATGATGCCAATGCACAAGAGCTTGCAGCACTGAAGACTGTAATTAAGTGTATTGAAGAATACAAGCTCCAATCTGACTACCCACTTGATACCCTTCAGAAAAGGGTAAATCAACTAGAGAGGTCGAAGCCAGATAAAAAGAGAAGTGGAGAGTTTAATAAAAGTCAGCAATCAAAGAGGCCAAGGGCTAATGAGAGATATTTTTCACCCCGTTCATCTGGTGGCACCGCTGCTTCCGCCGGAGTTATGGGTAGGCAGGTTCCCCCTATTAGGACAGCATATGCAGGAATTCCTGATATGTATTCCCATGCTGGTGCAATTACATATGATCATCAAATTCCTGACCAAGCCATACACACTCAACCATTTCCTTCTAACTATGGTCGTTATTATATGGGTAGTAGTTTGCAATCCTCACACCAGCCATACATGTTGTGAATTTTACATCCAAGCATTATTTAAAAGAAGACTACAGACATGAGAATGCGATTAACCAATTAGTGATTCTACCTATGCATATGAAAATGTGTTTTTATTTTTTTATATTTATATTTTCTTTCTCAGCTTCTAATGATGCTAGAGGACAGATGTACTCTTATGTTTCTATCCAATTAGAACTCATGTTAAATCAAGTGCATGTTACACTTGAGAGTAAACTTTAGGCTGACTATATCAAGGTATGAAGATATCCCAATGTGATCTTAAAAGAATGTACAGTGTATTGTTATGTTGGAAACAATCAGGCAATAATGTCATTCTTATTTTTCAACATGCTCCAAAGACTCCAAGCTGCCTGCTCCAAAATATCACTTCCAGGTAATTGAGAGACTTGACTTTAAACTATTGTGTTCGTATATCCAGGAAAAAAAGAAAAAAGAAAAAACGCCCCCTCACTTGAAATGTCTTTTGGTCAGTTTTAATGTCACCTGTTTGGTACGTAATTTTTTGTTTTTGTTCATTAACCGATTGGGTGGGAGGATATCTTGGGAAAAAATGATTTTGATGATATTAAACCACCTTGGAACTAGATTTGGTGGGTTTTTTTCCTTCACGTTTTTAAAGTTTAGGGACTGGATGTCATGACAATTTAAGTTAACGGTCATGCTAACAAATGGCCATAGGTAACATTCAGTACAAGTTTTATAAAAATATATCCAGGAATGTTAGAATGAGAATAAAAGTTTCTCATGTTTGGTACAAGTTTTAAAAAGTTATTCCCGGGCATAAAAGATTCTTGAGAATAAAATTAGTGTACGTTAGTTAGAAGCTTGGGAAAACTCTATTCCAATATGTGAAGGTGGGAAAAAAAAAGATTCATGAGAATATGATCCCAATAATGTAGTTTGCTTGGAAATAAAACATTCCAGATACCAAACATCACCTAAGGGCATTCTTTAAGGAATCAAGAAAAGCAAAGTTTTGATTGGAAAACTAGTATTTTTTTTTTTTTGTAATAAAAAAGTTTAGGTGAGTTGGGTCTCGGGGGCTCACAAGGGTCAGGGCGGGTCTTACGGCTCAAAGAACGCGAACAGATGTACTTACATATTACCCACCAACGAGGTTCTCATATCAGCAGTGAGATTCGAACTCACGATCCTGTGGGTTATGAGTTGTATCCTTACCAACTGGACTAACCTTTGTCGGCAAAAACTAAACATGCGCAACTGCGGAGACTAATCCCTCAAGCCGGGTAGGATCATAAGAGTTTTAACGCTGCTATATTCCCAGTGTCTGAGTTCCAACTCGAGACCTCTAGTTAAGCTGGAAGAGACCCCTGCCCTCTCAACTATTTTTAATAATATGATTGTACATGATTAATTGATAATATAAAAAAAAATTATATATTTTTTTATGAGCAAAGTCTTTATACTCAGAGTAAATATAATTTAATTCAAAAATAATTAACGTCTCATTCTTTGCTTAAATAGTTTAGAGTTTTATGTTGGTAATAACAGGAGAGAGACAACTCTTACTCAGGAAAATTAAAAAATCTATGTAAAAAATGGTAAATTGCAATTTAATATCTTACCACCTTTCCTTCAGGTATACGCTGATTTTAGTGATTTGACTTTCCTCCTTTATCTAATCGAGAGAGAGAAAGAAGGAGATTCTCTACTGTTCTTCCCTTTCTCTCTCGTTTCGATCCGTTATCTCGGAACCATAACTCATTTCGATTCGATTCATGGCGCGGCCAGCGACTCACCTCATCTCCACCGTATCCCTAATCCTACACCTCATCTCCACCGTCGTCGTCGCCGCCGATCCCCCCGACGTCGCACTCCTCCGTAACCGCCACCATGCCTCTCGTCCCACCATGGTCCTTCCCTTATACCTTTCCGCTCCCAATTCGTCCACGTCAGCGCTCGATCCCAAACGCCAGCTCCAAGGATCCGAATCCAAACGCCACCCTAACGCTCGCATGAGACTTCACGACGATCTTCTCCTCAACGGGTGAATAAACGAAGATTTTATATTAATATTTATTTATTTATTTATATTTTATGTGATTTTCTTTGGAAAATTGAATTCGATTTGATTCGATGGTTTAGGTACTATACGACGCGGCTTTGGATCGGTACTCCTCCTCAGATGTTTGCTCTAATTGTTGATACGGGGAGTACTGTTACGTATGTTCCTTGCTCCTCTTGCGAACAGTGTGGAAGACACCAGGTAATGTTTGAATGCATATGGATTTTTATGGATTTGATTTGTTTGTACACTAATTTGGATGATGTGTGCATAGATTGATGGATCATTGCTGGTTTTTTGACTTGGGTACAAACTACCAACATGGGGTAAGTTCAAAAGATACTACCTGATTGGGGTAAGTCGTACATGGCATATATGACTTCAAAGTCGTATATGCCGGGTACGACTTCACTTTTTGGTTTTTATAATCAAATAATGGAAGTCGTACATGACATAAAAACAAAAGTCGTATATGGTAAGTATGACTTCCATTATTTTTTATTTTAAAAGCCAAAAAGTGAAGTTGTACATGGCCTACCCCAATCAGGTAATATCTTTTGAACTTACACCATATTGGTAATTTGTAATACAAATTACACTACCCAGGTCAAAAAACCATCATTGCTTTAACTGTATACCTAATTACCTATATATGTTGCAAATGGAAAATGAATTTTTAATTGTTTAAAAGAAGTGCTATTGGGTTGTGAATATGATGATGATTCGTGTTTATGAAAATACATAATACAACAATAATGACAATGAATGCCTTTTTCATCTAGGTGGAATTGGCTACGTGGATTAGATGACGCCACTGTTTTCTGTTATAACTCATAATTCATGTATTTTGAAAGTCCATTTAGTTCTAAGTCATTTTTAATGGTTTTCCTATGATTGTTTTTTCCTTGTTCTGCCTCTACCTCTAACTAAGGGCTATCTTCCAATGTCTAGTAATCAGCTACATGAGTCAACTAGCTACATTTGAATCATGTTAAACATGTGCTGTTTTCTAACAATACACAATACAGTGATTTTGATTTGATATTTTGATGTCCTATGCCTACTTGAGACCGTGAAGTTGTAGGCCTGTTCCTTCATGCAATATAGATCTTTAAATAGGATTTCAGAATGCACTAGGTTTTCATATTTTCATAAAAGACTAGGCCAGGCCTACATAAAAGCTTATATTAAGTAATAGGCTATGCTAAGGCAAGGGCTTTGCAAAGATAAGTCTAGTCTATCCTATTTCCACTGCTATTGGTGCAGTAGGCTAATGCCTCTCATGTTCCTTTGTGTTTCTGAATACCGTCAATTTCATGTTGAAAGAGATGTAAAATTTATTCAAAACTGGTTGCACCTATGCATTTTTAAGTTGTAACTCTTATGATTCATCTAAAGTTGATAGGATATTGTCTGTACAATTTTATTTTAACAGGATCCAAAGTTCCAGCCAGACTTGTCAAGCACTTACCAACCTGTCAAATGTACAATTGATTGCAACTGTGACAATGACAGGATGCAGTGCATGTATGATAGACAGTATGCTGAAATGAGTACAAGCAGCGGTGTCCTTGGCGAGGATGTCATATCCTTTGGAAATCAGAGCGAGCTTGCCCCACAGCGTGCTGTTTTTGGCTGTGAAAATGTTGAGACAGGTGACCTTTATAGTCAGCATGCTGATGGCATCATGGGTCTGGGTCGTGGAGATCTTAGTATCATGGATCAACTGACTGAAAAGAATGTAATAAGTGATTCATTCTCACTATGCTATGGTGGAATGGATGTTGGTGGGGGTGCAATGGTTCTTGGTGGCATATCTCCTCCATCAGACATGGTCTTTGCAGAGTCAGATCCTGATCGCAGGTGTGTATTTCAAAATTCTTATATGATCCATATGGGATGTAATGCATTTTCTTAATAAATGCATTTTATTAATCTCACACATTTACTCTAGTTTCGGGGTGGCGACAGTCCATATTACAATATCGATTTGAAGGAGATACATGTTGCGGGGAAGCGACTGCCTCTAAACCTGAAGGTTTTTGATGGAAAACATGGAACTGTCTTGGATAGCGGTACAACTTATGCATACCTACCAGAAGCAGCATTTATTGCATTCAAAGATGCAGTAAGTTCTTTCAAAAATATTTTCATATGAAGTTTCTGGAATTACATTTTTTAGTCTCACCTTTTTTCTAAACACCTTTGATTATTTTCCTGTTTGTGTGATGCTTGGAGCTATAATAAAATTTTCAAGGGACCAATATATAATTATATAAGAGTCTTTATGAAAAATTAATTTCTTTAGGCCATATTTACATATTGCAAGAATAATAACAAAAAGTGCAAGAAATATTTTGGGTAGACTTTGACTCCTTTAGTGCACAAAGAGGAGCAGCCTCTGCATGCTATTTTTAGTGAATCATGCTCATTACAGAGCATTGCTGCTGATGCTGAACATATTCTGGCTTCGCTAAGTGTAAGTATGGAGTTGAAGGTTTTAAACACATTGAATTATTTTCTAGATGATGCTTGTTAGGAATTTCTTGGGTTTTGTCTGATGGATTTTGACAAAGTTATTTATGATTTTTTGAGAAGTTGTGTTTACTTTTTTCAATACATTTATGAAAATCATTGCATGTAAGAGTGTGTTGTCGTCGTGCGAAATTTAGTGCTTAGCCATTTGCTCATCTAATTAGCCGATTTCTCGGCTAATTCGCACAGTTGATTCCCCTTTGTGTTCAGGTGATATGCTGAGAAAGGGACTCTGTTTCTCAGCTATGGGTTCCTAGACTACTCCAGAGAGCGTCTAGTGTAGAAGGTTGAACTAGAAAACTAAAGTTGCATGAAAGCAATAAAGGAAAGCGAGAAAGGAAAGTGATAAAGGAAATGAAAGTAAAGTGCAAAGACAATAGGAATAAGTTGTTTGTTTGATTGTGTTTTTTAACAAGACTGTACAATGCCTATTTATAGTGCAAAACTTGTAAGCTACCCCTATATGGTTTTGCCACATTCTCCACTATCTCAACTATTTTTTACAAGTGGCTAACAATTGTAGCAACTACCTATGCATGATTCCACTAATGGGGCAGCTGCCCACTAACCATGATCCCCTAAAAATCAGGCACATACTTTCATTAGCTCCCATGATGCTAGATTTCTACTTCAACAACTCTTTGTCACTTTTGATTTCAACCACAAACTAACTTCTCCTAAAATCATGATCTTGGAGATAATTCATTTTAGGTGATAACAGAGTGGATAGATATCTGCTTAAGTTTTGAATGGTTTCTTCAATATTTGATGTGGATTTTGGTCCCAACTCTGAGGTTTTGAATGCAAACCCTTGCTTGGATGGTTGTTTGTTCACGGCTTCTGGTTAATGGGATGTTAAGATTGGTACTGTTTAGCTTTTATGAATAAATTATTTTAATAGCATAGTTAAAGGTTCTGTACATCATCATTGATTTTCTCTATTCAAATAGGCAGAATATGTATTCCATACTGTTGTGCATTTTATGATTTCTATATATTTTGAAGTTTGAAGCGTCTCCAATCCGTTAATTGGGGGCTTCATCAATGGTTTCTCTGTTTGTGGTCTCATGCAAATTGGAGTTGAAGTATATAATTTTGTTTTTATCAGTGGGCACCATTTAAATTGTGTTTTCTTTTTTAAAGTCAAAGTGCTAGAGACAGAATTGTATCTTTCTTATTTACTTGATGACTCTGATCATGTACTTATCTGTTTGCAGATTACGAAGGAACTTCAATCTTTGAAGCAAATCAGTGGCCCAGATCCAAATTATAATGATATATGTTTTTCTGGTGCTGAAACGTATGTTTGTAGCATTACGAAAAAGTTCAGACCACTCTTTCGTTGCACAGTTTAATAACAGTTTGGGTTTACTTGTGTTTCAGTGATGTCTCTCAACTCTCTAAAAGCTTTCCAGTGGTTGACATGGTATTTGGAAATGGTGAAAAGTACTCACTGTCACCTGAAAATTATATGTTCAGGGTTAGCATATAAGATCATTAGTATCTTTAGCTGTGTTTATAGGCTTGTGCTATTGTGTATCAAATTTTACTGACTGATTTCATAATCCCTACTTTCCATGGGGCAATCTTTTATGAAGCATTCAAAAGTACGAGGTGCATATTGTCTGGGGATTTTCCAGAATGGAAAGGATCCAACTACTCTTTTAGGAGGTAACTTACTTTTGACAAGTTTGTGCTGTTTCATGCTTTGCCTTCACGTGGAATAAATTTCCTCTCTATTTTGTATTAGGTGGATAGGTATAGGTTTTCTGCAATGCTTTAATGACCATTACCATGCCATTTTTGTTTGCATAGGTATCGTTGTCCGAAACACTCTTGTAATGTATGATCGTGAGCATACAAAAGTTGGTTTCTGGAAAACTAACTGTGCTGAGTTATGGGAAAGACTACACGTATCTAATGCACCACTGCCAGTGCCTCCAAATTCTGAAGAAATAAATTCAACCAAAGCATTAGCGCCTTCAGTTGCTCCATCTGCATCACAGCATAATGTATCTTCAGGTATTACACGCTGATGGTCTTCAATATGTATTTAAGAGTATATTGAGAGATATCATGCCATAACATGGATCATGTGTTGTATGTTTCATAAACATAGTTCATCATGCTTTTTATGTCTCAGAGATTAATGTCATATATTACTGCAATCTCTCTTTAATGTATATATGCTCATTGGTGACTGATGTGTGTTAATCAACTTAAATACACAGGTGAACTCCAAATTGCACAAATAACAATTGTAATTTCATTCAACATCAGCTACGCAAATATGAAGTCTCACATCACAGAATTGGCTGGACTCATAGCTCATGAGTTAGATGTTAATACTTCCCAGGTTAGAAAATGGTCACCATAGTGCTGGAAATTTTTGTATCATAATTACAGTTTTAAATTTAATTTACAATTTTAATGCAATAAATAGGGTTTGACTAAAAATATACATCTACATATTGCCATCTTGGATAAATCAGGTGGTTTAGGTGGTGGGCTATTTAGACTGAGCCGCTGAGGTCCTAGTTTAAGACTTTAAGTCATGGTGATAAGTGATAACTTTCTAGAGTACCCAAAAAATTTGTGTACACTTTCAGCTAATTTTCCCTGCTGTGCTTTTTGTTACTTTATGGTAATAACACTCTAAAGTGGATGTTCACAGGTTCACTTAATGAATTTCACTTCTCTTGGAAATCATTCCCTCTCCAAATGGGCCATAACCCCGAGCCCGCATGCCAATTACATTTCTAACACCACTGCAATGGTAAGTCGACTTTGTGCATATGCATTTGTGTGAAGGCTGTCCATTTGATGGTGATTTTCTATTCGCAGAGTATAATTGCCCGGCTTACCGAACATCGTATGCAACTTCCTGACACCTTTGGAAATTATAAGCTGATTGATTGGAATGTTGAGCCTCCATCAAAACGGTAACTATTTTCTTCAAAGAATAAAGCTGGCCCATTCCATCTTGTATTTGTTGTTGCAAAACTCATGATTTAGGTGGTGCACATCTCTGATATTTTGTGATACATATGCATTGATGCGACAGATTGCATTCATGTTTTAGATTTAATCTATATTCACTTCAGATAGTAACACATTTTTCTAAAATGATACAGGAATTGGTGGCAGCAATATTATTTAGTTGTGGCTTTAGCTGTTTTGCTCACATTGCTTCTAGGATTATCAATATTAGGAATATTTTTAATTTGGAAAAAAAGACAGCAAAGCTTACATTCATACAAGCCAGTGGATGCTATTGTTCCAGAGCAAGAACTTCAGCCACTATGAGCTAAGTATACGCTGCTGCTGCTGCTGCTGCTTAATATCTTACTTGATTGGTGTCAGTAGCATATTCAAGAATTCAACTACTATCAAGAGCAAAATTATGCAAACCATAGTCACTCAACTGATCAAGTTAACAAATCGGGCTGTCCATGATAGCAAGTGATCATTGAATATCAAGTTCTCATTGAGCCCTGATAGAGATACACAAAAGATTTCTCTGGATATTCCATCATCTGTAAACGCAATTTTGTTTGTGAATATTGTAATATACAGGTGAATCAAGGGGTGACAGCATAGGGTTAAAACACAAATTCATATGTTGTAATTTTTACATTTCTATTCAGCTGTTGTTTTTTACTGAGTCGTGTTCTTATTTTCTTTTACTATTTTTCTCACTAGGGAATGTGGTCTAAGAAATTCATCCAATTCATTCTTGTATTAATCTATTAGATGGATGTATACAAATGCTAGCTGTCGATGAAAATATCGTGTTTACAAGTTACAAGCTGGGCACATTATACCGAAGTGCTGACAATAAATTATTGGAAGACAAAAACAGAATTTTCAGTTGAGATGAACAGTATGCTGTTTATTCATGTTTTTGATTGTCTGGATTTGTGCCTTCCAAAATATATTTGCAGTTGTTTCCAAATTATCAATGACATGTTAAAATTTGGGTTAAGTCTTTTTGGTGGCGAGGTTTAATTGTGATGACATTCCTCAATTAATTTTGATGACAATGGTTTCTGAGAGCAAATCTGAAGGTGGTACAGGCGTACAGCATCCAGTTCCATTCTGGTATTCGCGACGACAAAGCAACAATGGAGTTTGAAGCCAAGAATCATGACAATCGCTAATGCCACCAACTGTATTTATAATCAATGCCTTTATTCCATTTCCAGGAGCTACTTGACAGGTTGAGATACCTAATGCCCACGAAATAGCCATAGCAAAGTTTGGTAATTAATTGGCAACTATACATTTTGCTTGAGATGGGGAAGAGGATCTGAAAATGAATGAAAAAGACATATTTTGGTACATTAAATGGATTTGACTTAAAACTACTAATAGTAAATCTTACTATGTCACGGCATAAACAAAGTCTTATAATATGACCGATGTTGGGTTTAAAAAATAACTCTAAACATTTAGAGGAATGATTTTTGTACATCAAAATGGGACACCATTTGGTGTCCCTTGTTTTTTGGGTGTATTTTTGAGAAACGTGTACATAAAGAAGATAAAAAGTAAGTGAGAAATAAAGATAAACATATACGGTGTCTAAAATTTGTGTTCACACTGGTCTTGTCTTTTACTGAGAAAGTGCATTAGCCTACTGCCAATAAATTTGTGGCAAGCTAAGAAACAGGAGCATAAAGGTGCAGTGCAGGTAAAGAAATTACATGATAATTTTCCGTTTTGTAAAAAAATCCAATAGTGAAAGCTGACAATTTTAATTATTGTAAGCATTAAGCAATGCTATATGGTACATCGTGTAACACGTGAACATATGACCTGCAGCTGCAGATTGAAGGCATTAAAAGCGACTCCTACCAGCCATGCAATGCTGATGCAGAGAGTCAGAGATAGTGAAGCCTTTGGTGGTCTCATCCATTTTATGTGGAAAGCAACAAATAGTCCTAGAAAGTTGAGATGTCACTGTTACCACCATACATGACCTGAGGGAATATCTAAATATGTATGGAACTTCAGTAAAATGCTTCATCGAAAACATATACTTTAACTCGCTCATTTATCAATTGATGTGGGAATTAGGGACCAAATTTGATGAATATTGCGCGCTAGCTGGCGCATCAAAATTTGTTGCCGGAATTGCATGCCATGAAAGACGACGCATAATTATATATTAGATATAGGTCTAACCAAACAAAAGAAAACAACAATTTTGCACAAGTAATGTTACCTCTAGTTGCAGGGTTAGTTTCAAAATGACACAAAAAGGGCTGCACAAAAATAACTTGCTAGGGGCATGATATCATTCACGTAACATTCTAATCTTTTTGCCATATTACGGTTGATCCAATAATATTACATAACAATGAGTTCTCTAAAATATTTTATTAATTACTGTATGTTGAAATATTAAGTATGATTTCAATAGGTTCAGAAAAATGCTTAAACTCGCTTACCATAAAAAGAATAATGCTTAAAACACTCAATGATTCTAGAAATTAAGATTGAAAGGTCTCTAATTCTTTTTAGGATGCCTATATATATGTTAAGTAACTTTATACATAATTCATTAATTCTCTTTGCAGAGTTATATGAAATTTTTATACCTGGTAGGCTGGACGGGGGAATTGGCTGGCAGCCGGCTAATGTAGACTTTTTTTTTTTTTAAGGCAAAAAAGTATGCAAAGGCATCATATTAGAGAAAGACATCCCAATTACGTTGGCACCCCAAACTCTACCAATTATCTACAGCACACCTTAATAATATTAAAAATATAAAAAAAATACAAAGAAACATGGGAGGACATGAACCTTACCCAAGAAGAATTAATGAAATCTATAGTTTGGTAAACCAAGCCTATTCCTGGAAAAATCTTTCCCTAATAAACTCAGGAATTAAATCCCACCAAACTAATCCAGAAACTCTAGTGCCATAACTAGCTAACTTGTCAGCACAATGATTTCCTTCTCTATAAATATGAGAGACTACGAATTGCATTTGCTTTGTGAGAAATACACAATTGTTCCATCTATTTCTAATCATCCAAGGGACATTATTGTTGTTTTCAAAGGCTGCCACCGCAATTTGAGAATCACACTCCAACCAAAGATTATGCCAACCCTTCTTGAAAGCAATCTCAATACAATACATTGCTAATAAATGCTTATTTTAATGTAGACTTATTTTTTAAGTTTTTTAAATTATTTTTGTTCTAATAAATGCTTTAGTTTATTAAAACCCTTTACATTGTTATCTTTACTTTCAACTTCCTTACATCATTGAGGGAATAATTCTACATAGCTTCTTAACTGACAATAGGATGTTAAATTCTTATGACATAGGGATAGGGATAAGTGTTAACACTAAAACAACAATGGTTAGAGATTGTGGGAAAAAAAGAAAAAGAAAAAAAAAAACTCATACTGAAATTAGAGATAAAAATGAAGAAGGAAAGGCAAATCAGAGCAATAAAAGAAAAATGTAACTTTTAAGGTAAAAAGTCCAAAATCTTCTTCTTCTTCTTCTTCTTTTTGTAAGCAAAGTCCAAAATCTTCTTGTAAGCTTTTCAACGTTAAGAAAATATCTAGTAGGTTCCTCAAATTTTTTTTTAAAAATAAATATACGATAATCATTTTTTAGGCTAAAAGAATCCCAGATACTGAATATATTTAGTTTCGCTCCTTACATAAATATGCATGTGATACTAAGGAAGCTGACTGACGATGGTTTCTTTTTTTTTTTTGTTTTTGACGTGAAGACGATAGTTTCAAGCAATGCTATCTTCAACATGAAATTATATATTTAAATATGTTTTTGTACAATTATATATTTAAATATGTAGGTATTGTTTGTCAAGTTTTAATATATTAAATATTTTATTTTCTTAACCAGTATTTGTCTTTTGTTAAAGTAATATTTATGTGGAGTAAAGACCCAAAATGGTCCCTCAAATTTTTCAAGTAGGACAGTATGGTCCCTGAAAAAAATTAAGGATAATTTGGTCCCCCAAATTTCAAAACAGGGGACAATTTGGTCCTTACGGAGAGAGTAGATCAGCAGAACATCCCCCGTTATGAAATTTGGGGGACCAAATTGTCCCCCGTTTTGAAATTTGGGGGACCAAATTATCCTTTATTTTTTTCAGAAACCAAACTGTCCTACTTAAAAATTTGAGGGACCACTTTGGATTTTCACTCATTATATAATTAATGATTCATACTTTTAAAATTATATTTTACATTATTAAAGTTGCCATTAAAGCATATATTCAGATTCAATCAATACAACAGCTATCCAACCATCATATCAGCTGCAAGTTGTAGCCATATTTTTTCGCCTTCGAGGGTCCGTTCGGTTTAGATTTTGATATAAATGATTTTGGAAAAATTGATTTTAAAAAATGGAGTTTGAAAAAATTGATTTGTGTTTGGGAATGATATTTTAAAAATGAGTTTAGAAGAATTGATTTTGTTTGGATGATAAAGTAAAATCACTTTTGAGGTGTAAATACGTAGAATTTTGTGGGTCCTACATCCAGAATCAATTATTCTCAATGAAAAAGCTAAAAATTTTTGCTTTCACGAAACTCCATTTTGACTAAAAGAAATCAATTATTTTCAACGAGATTTTGTAACCAAACACTCCAACTTACACAAATCACTGTAGCAACGGAAAAATGTGCCTCAAACACGGGGTGACATTCATAACCAAACAGGCACCAAGCCATTCTATATCCTGAGATACGAAGAGGGGTAATAATGGACATATTTATTGTAAGAACCTAAACCTTACAACTTATACACCCTGGATCTAGACACCAGACAACATGATTAATAGATATATATTGATGATTATATTATTAATGTTGTAGAATTTATGATTTATTGATGTACAAAATTTGTTTAATGTCATCAAAATCTCTAATGTGCAAATAACAATGATAAAAAGCCATTACTGAGTCGGTGACTCGGTGTTCACCCTTCAAGCAATCCCAAGGAATAATGCAAAACCAAAAGAAAGGAAACAGAAGACCAACCACAAGTAAGATTAACAGTAGTGACAATAACATTAACAATAAATTAAGAGTCTGCAGGAAATAATGTAAATAAATGTAATGTGTGCCCATAACAGGGTGGAAAAAAAATGATCCAAGAGTATGATAAACAGCAATGAAATAAATCTCTGTCTAGAAGATCAAAACAAGGGTAGCCCAGCCCAAAGCTAAGCATCCTAGCACCTTCTTCAAGCACCTGATGCTTTCTGCTCCATTCTGCAAAACAAAACACAGAAATCTCGGATCCAAAATTAATAATTTTCAACTACACTACATAATTTAATTTGTTTGGTAGCTGACATACAGATAGACACACACCAGCATCAAAGTCTGACCAATCAATTCAACTTGTTTGATTTCATTTTCCTTTCATTTCCACTATTTTTTAATTTAAAAAATAATAATTTCCTTTACACTAATATCAAATATGGACTCTCAATCATCGTTATTTTGGTTCTAAGTAATAATTTCCTTCAACTAACCTAAAAGAAAAAGTGGGCGGCTGAATATATTTCATAGATATATACGGCAAAATATAAAGTTTACATTAGAAACTCAAACTGATATATTTAATAAAACTTAGATTTTTTAATTCAAAATTTCAATCTTTTCATTCCTTTGTCATTACTCTAAAACCTGTTTTATTAGATTAATTAATTGGTATATTTAATATTGTAAATTCAAAAATTATATATATTTTTTAAATAAACAATTTCTATCTTTTCATTCTATTGTTAATACTAAACAAAACCATAAAAATGTTATTTGTACAAACATCAAACAAGATGGCTAATGGATGTATAAATTATGGTTAATGATATCAAAGAGTATATGAATGACTAAATAATCAATGTTGTCGAATTTTAGAGTTAATGATATTATATAAAATTTGATTAATGTTATCAAAATCCTGTTTTGGTACATTTGAGTTGGAGTAATGTTATTTTAACACTCAGATTGGACACCGTGAGGGACATCCTAGTATTTTAGTAGGCTATGATATCCTTCACGGTGTCCAATTTGGGTATCAAAATACATTACTATTTTGAGTTGAAGACACAGTTTAGGGCTAAAGAAACCTAAACTCAGATAAAGTTAAATAAAATAAGCATATACATGTGACTACTGATGAGGTCAGAAACTAGATTGAAAAATTCTCAGATCTGAACCACATTACACAAAACCATCAGAAAGGACAAAACTAAACCTACCTCATTCTCAGAAGCCGAAGAAGCTGGTCCCGGAGATGATGCATCCTCGCTTGTTCCAGGTGCTCCTGTCGGTGGTGCAGGTGGACCCAACAACGATGGTGAGGGTGCAGGTGCACCACCATGCTTCACACCCTTCTTAGCACCCTTCTTCTTCGACTTGCTCGGAGCCGGAGCAGGAACCTCATGCGCGGTGGTCGGCGCCGCCACTGGTGAAGGTGGAGATGAACTCACCGGAACAGGAGCGGGTGGAGAACTTACCGGAACAGGAGCAGGTGGAGTTGAACTCACTGGGGTCGCCGCCGGTGGAGACGATGCCGGAGGTTTGTTAGCCGGAGATGTTGCCGGCGGAGAAGAGGTTGGGGTTGCTGCAGTCTTAGGAGATGAAGCTGGAGGAGATGATGATGATGATTTGGGAGAAGCAATGGGTGGTGATGGTGATTTTGGTTTGGAAGAAGGGGCTTGTGCTGGTGATGAAACTGGGGTGGTGGGTGCAGATGGGGTTGCCGGTGAGGTGGATGGCGCCGCCGCCGGAGACTGGCCTCCGACGCCGGCGACTACAATGCAGACCAATGCGAGAGAGAGCACACTGCTCCGATCCATTTTGGTTGAGAGTGTGAGACAGAGAGTGTGGATGAATACGAGTTTGTTTTTAAGGTCAACAAATAAGAGGTGTCTATATTTTTTACTTTTTAATTTTTTTGATACATGGTGTGTCTATATTTTTAGATTATTTAACAAACGAATAATGGATATATTTTTATTTTGTTACTTTAGAAACAAGAGTTTTATAATACTATGAGCACACTTTTTCATGTACTTTCGTCAATTTAATTTTGAGGTAATATTAGGCAAAAGTTGTTTATACTATCATCTAATTACATATAATTATATCATTAAAAATATTGGACTATCACTTTAATTATTTTTTGGTACATGGACACAAAAATTAGTTAGCTTCTAGCTAATAAACTATGCGCCAATAGAATCAACTAAAAGAAGATGCTCTAATCCCACATGAGGAGAATAAAAAATAATGAGTCGATCGATTATCCTCAATGTTAACATCATGCTTGGCCAAAAAAACCATCACATTCGTTACCTTCCCTAAGAGTGTGGATAAAGGTCACATTCCAGTCTTTATGAATAAGATTTTAATACCCCAAATAACATTTGCTTACTTATGAAACACAGATGAGGCTTTTCTCAAAAGAGCTAAAGCCTCTGTTGAAACACGGATGCAGGTGTATTACAATGGGGTAGTTGCCCCTACGAAGTAAAGAAAAAAAAATAGTAAATGTTAAATAATTTTACTTTCGCCCCCACTAAGAAATAGATGTTGTCCTCATTGGCTTATTTACAACCTTGTTCTACATAAGTGATCAAGATGTTAATTATAAATGCTATGACATTATTTAGAATCACAAAGGAAAAATTGCAAATCATGATAAAATATGACTGACATAACTTACTCAATGAAGTATTATTGTATATCGGCCAATGATATATTTACTTCTAAAGTTAGTTTTGTTTTTGCCCGCTTGCAACTCCAATCGTGGAAAGGAGTTTCTCTATAATAAATTTTGTGGAAAATCAAATGCGAGGTCATATGGGAGATAAATTATTAAATGAATGTTTGATCACATACATAAAGAGAGATATATTTTTTATGATATTGAAAATAAAAAAATCATACAACAATTTCAAAACATAAAGACACGTAGAAAACCTATATAATTTGTAAAAGTCTCCATCTTCAAATTTTTAAGCCTACAATGATATAGTTTTTTTTTTTTTTGAAAGGACAATGATATAGCTTTTGTAATATTGAATTTTTGGCTTCATGATAATGACATTATTTTATCGCTATATAATTTTATGAAAAAAATGTATAGTATATGCTTTTGTCCTCACTAGACAAAATTTATGGATCCATCCCAGCAAGAGCTCCATGTGTAAGTTATTATGTGTGCAAAATATATATATATATATATATATAAAACCCTTCACCCAAGCACTCTCATTGTCTCTAAGCACGTATATTAGATCATTATACGTTTATATACATGTCCTGTGAACCTGGCTTAATTGGGATATGTGCTTGCAGGTTCTCATTGGGGGTTTATTACGGTTAACAGTCAGTTACAAAGTGGTTAGCTTTCTATTAGTTTAGTTAGCCTAATTATTGCTTCTAATTGCACTATATATATCTATCTCAGCTAATTGTAGATCTCAGACTTGTACATTTTTACTCATTGAATGAATTCTCCATTACATGGAATTCTCTCAACTTCTCTCCTTTACAAGTCTAACATGGTATCAGTAGTTTTCTAAGATTTCGTTTTTTCTCTTCTTCCTTCATCCTCTTTACTCCATTTTTGCGATTCTTGAGCTCGTGTTCTCTTCGAAATGGATGAACAGAATCCACTCTTCATTCATTCTTCTGATTTACCTGGTTTAGTTCTTGTTTCCCAGCCTCTTGATGGTAGTAATTACCTCACATGGCGTCGTTCAATGATGCTGGCTCTTGATGGAAAGAACAAATTAGGTTTTGTCGATGGTTCTATTCCTCGACCTCTTCTAGAAGATCCTCATTTTCGTTTGTGGAAGCGAAATGATAGCATAGTTGCTTCTTGGATCTTGAATTCAATTGCTAAGGAAATTAGCACAAGCGTGATCTACTCAACTTCTGCTTCAGCTATCTGGAAAGATCTTGAAGATCGTTTCAAGCAGAAGAATGGTCCTAGGATCTTCCAACTGAAGAAAGCTCTTCTTCATTGCACTCAAGATTCCAGTTCTGTCAGTGCCTACTTCACTCGATTCAAGAGTTTGTGGGAGGAACTTGGTGAATACAGACCTGTGCATCATTGTCATTGTGGAGGTGTTCAACCTCTAATTGATTTCCTTCAAGATGAGTTTGTGATGAACTTCTTGATGGGACTTAGTGAATCATTCTCTCATGCTCGAGGTCAGATCCTCATGATGCACCCTATTCCACCTATTTCTGAGGTCTTTTCCATGCTTATTCAAGATGAAACTCAGAGGGAGGTTGGACTTCAAATTGTTCCTGCAATTGAGATTGCATATGCTGTGCAATCAGCTCAGAACAAGAACAAATATCAAAAGAAGGATAGGCCTATTTGTGCCCACTGTGGCATTGCAGGTCACACAAAGGACAAGTGCTTCAGGTTGCATGGCTATCCACCTGGTCACAAGAAGCACCAAGCCTCCACCTCTATAAATCAAGTTTTGGCAATTACTGATGGTAGTGAGAACACTTCTTGGTCCCCTCAGCAATGTCAACAACTCCTTACACAGTTACAAGCACAACTTGCAAGAGTTCCTGTGTGCACTGAACAAGATCAAAATGACACCTTCATAGGTAATCAGTCTATAGGTATTTCCTGTTCAATTCTTCATTCTGTCTTCAAGAACTCAACTGTTTGGATTCTTGATTCGGGAGCCACCTCCCATATTACTTGCCATAGTGATATCTTTCTTGAATTTCATATTCTAGAAAATAGGTATGTTACTTTACCAAATAAGTCTCTAGTTAAAGTAACAGGCAAAGGTTCTGTTCAACTTACTCAAAACCTGATCATTCATGATGTTTTGTACATTCCTTCCTTTCATGTCAATTTGATTTCGGTTAGTAGCTTACATTCTCAAAGCTCTATATCTGTCATTATTGACAAATCTTCCTTCCTTATACAGGATACACTACACAAGAGGACGATTGGCAAGGGTGAACTTCACCATGGCCTCTATGTTCTTCAGTCTCATATTAAGCCTGTTAATAAGTCACATGTTCCTTTAGATAAAGATACTAGTACTCTAGCACACACATATAGTGTTACACACAAGCATGATTGTTCCCTATGGCATGCCCGCTTAGGACATGTATCTCACAAAATTTTGAAACTTTTCTGTAATAAAGTGGACTTGCATTTGCAAACCACATCATGTAATGATTGTTTGATTTGTCCCTTATCCAAATTTAGACGGCTTTCCTTTTTTTCTAATAACAATTACTCTGCACATCCTTTTGATCTTGTTCATGTGGACATATGGGGTCCTTATCATCATCCCACATATGATGGTAAGAGATTCTTTTTGACTATTGTTGATGATTGCACAAGATTCACTTGGTTGTATTTGTTGAAATTTAAATCTGAGGCACCTAACATGATTAAGAGTTTCTTTAGCTATGTCAAGACTAACTTTGATAGGCCAATCAAACAGCTGAGGTCTGATAATGCTAAAGAGCTCCTATTGACTGAGTTTTTGCAAGAACAAGGCACCTTACATCAGTTTAGCTGCCCTTACAGACCTGAACAAAATGCAGTGGTTGAAAGAAAACATCAACACCTGCTGAATGTAGCTCGGGCATTAATGTTCCAATCAAAGGTTCCTGTTAGTTTTTGGGGAGAGTGTGTCATTGCTGCCACCTTCTTGATCAACAGAGTACCTTCTCCATCCCTGAAAAATGCCTCTCCATATGAGCTTCTGTATGGCAAGTTGCCTAGCTATGCACTCTTCAGAGTATTCGGGTGTTTGTGCTTTGCTGCAGTTCCTATTCATCAGAGAAACAAATTCTCACCTAGAACCTTTCCTGCAGTTTTTATGGGCTATCCAGCAGGTTATAAAGGATATAGGGTCTATGATCTTTCAACAAGGAAGTTTGTTGTCTCAAGAGATGTGACCTTCTTCGAGGACAAATTTCCATTTGAAAATGACAAGTTCTCCACTGCTCCTGACCCTTTCCAGTCTGTTGTGCTACCAGTTCCCATTAGGGACATTGTTCCAAATCCTATGGATCAACCTGCTGCACTAGCTGAACCTGAGCAAGTTCCAAATCCTGTACCTGATGAGCACATCCCTGTTCCACTGGCTCAACATGAGCAAATTCCCAATCCTGAACCTGATGATCATATCCTCAACCCTGTTCCCCCACCTAGAAGATCAACTCGTGTACATCATCCTCCTCAGTATTTACAGGATTATGTACACAACACCATCTATCCTCTCAACAATCATCTCACCTACACAAACCTTTCTCAAGCCTATCAAACCTTCATCTCGACTGTAGACACTCATTATGAGCCTCAGTTTTACCATCAAGCAGTAAAATTCCCACAGTGGAAAGCAGCAATGGCAACTGAAATCCAAGCCCTAGAGGCCAACAATACATGGTCTGTGGTTTCACTCCCTCCAGGCAAGCAAGCCATTGGTTGTAGGTGGATCTTCAAGACAAAGTTCAATTCAGATGGAACAGTTGAGAGACATAAGGCTAGGTTGGTGGCAAGAGGCTTCACACAGCAAATGGGAATTGATTTCCTGGAAACTTTTTCTCCAGTAGCCAAGTTGACTATTGTGAGAGTCCTTCTAGCTATAGCAGCACAACAGAATTGGAACATGGCTCAATTAGACATAAACAATGCTTTCTTGAATGGTGATCTCTTTGAAGAGGTTTACATGGACTTGCCACTTGGCTATCCAAAACAAGGGGACCAGTCTGTCTGCAAATTGCACAAGTCTCTTTATGGCTTGAGACAGGCCTCAAGACAATGGTTCCAAAAATTTTCTGCAGCTATTCTTAACCTTGGACTTCAACAGTCCACAGCAGACTACTCTCTATTCTATAAAGGGTCTAGTAACACTCTTACCTTGTTGCTTGTATATGTTGATGATATCATAATTGCTAGCCCCAATCAGTCTTTGATCTCCAAAACCATTTCTGACTTACAACAGCAGTTTAAATTGAAAGTGCTTGGCACCCTAAAGTACTTCTTGGGCTTGGAAATAGCTAAGTCTTCCAAAGGCATCCATTTGAGTCAAAGGAAGTACACCTTAGAGTTACTTGAAGACACTGGTTTCATTAACTCAAAACCTGCCAACATTCCCATGGATGCCACACTGCACTTGAATGATACAGATGGTGAACCTCTATGTGATCCTTCACTATATAGAAGATTGATTGGAAGATTGATGTACTTGACCATTTCTAGGCCAGACATCAGTTTCTCAGTCAACAAATTGAGCCAATTCATGTCCAAACCAAGGTCACCACATCTTACAACAGTGCATCATGTCCTCCAATACTTAAAATCCTCTCCTGGTCAAGGGATTTTTTTCTCTGCTCAAGCCAACACTAAACTATCAGCTATGTTGATTCCGATTGGGGAAACTGCAGTGTTACTAGAAGGTCCACCACTGGTTTCTGTGTGTACTTAGGCTCCTCCTTGATATCCTGGAAGTCCAAAAAGCAGCCAACAGTAGCAAGATCCTCTGCAGAAGCAGAGTACCGAGCTCTAGCTTCTCTGACCAGTGAACTCCTTTGGCTTCAACAGCTGCTTAGACCGTTTGAAATTGAAGTCCCTTCAATAATGGTTATGTGTGACAACAAATCAGCTATTCAACTAGCCTCCAATCCTACTTCAAATGAAAGATCTAAGCACATTGACATTGATTGTCACTTTATACGACAGCATGTTGGTTCAGGATTATTGAAGCTAGTCTATCTTCCCACTCAACAGCAACTAGCTGATGTGTTTTACTAAAGCTCTTCCCCACTGTAAATTTTCTGGTTTATTGTCCAAGTTAGGAGCTTTAGACATATATGCTCCAAACTTGAGGGGGAGTATTACGGTTAAGAGTCAGTTACAAAGTGGTTAGCTTTCTGTTAGTTTAGTTAGCCTAATTATTGCTTCTAATTGCACTATATATATCTATCTCAGCTAATTGTAGATCTCAGACTTGTACATTTTTACTCATTGAATGAATTCTCCATTACATGGAATTCTCTCAACTTCTCTCCTTTACAAGTCTAACAGGGTTTAGTACATGACTATGGAATATCCTTTCTCCTTGTCTCCTCCCTGCCCTCTAGTGGTGACCCCTATGTCTTGTACTCTCATTCTAATAGAAAGGCATCCCAGAGGCTCTATCAAGTACACACAAAAATAAAGTAATATATTAGAAACTCAAAATATATTTTACTTTACTTTATTATTCAAGTAACTAAAAATATTTAACATGTGATATTAACTGCTTTTTAATTAATATTATTAGAGTATTTGTTAGCAAAACCTTCGTTTGCCTTGCAAGTGACCAAGGCATGTGTGTGTTGGGAAATGATTGTTGCACATAACATTTATCTCAGCTTCTTAAAGATGCATGAAGCTGCAATCAGCTGGTTAAATTGTGATATAATTTGTTATATATAAATTCAAATTCCTGCAATAGACTTCGCCCCTCTCTCATTCTCTTTTCACCTCTTCCTTCCCATTGAAAAATAAAATAAAATCAGAGCCTTAATTTAATTAGTTCAAATAATTTAATGATAAACTCGAATGATGCTCATGATATTTATTATCTTTTATTCTTTTTTTTTTATGCTCTATTATCTTTTATTCTTTTTTTTTTTTTTGGTATACAGAGGGGCCAAAGCCAAAAAAAAAACTAACTAAACAAACTGTTAATGAAATGGACGCCATAAATCAATTAATATTATTAGACTAGATGAGACTTGTAAAAATTATTATTCAGAGCACCATAAAAATTACAAAGAAGATTGGAGATGTTTTAGCATGAAATATTCTCCTAAATTATTTTATATAGGGTTAATGAAGTTTTTGGTCCCCGATAATATAAGTATTTTTTGTTTTAGTCCTTATCAATTATTTGCTTTGATTTTAGTCATTTGAACTTTTTTTGCTTTTTGAAATAGGTCACTGCCATTAATAATCACTATTAACTGTTGACATGACAGATAGAAATCCATGTCAACAATAACACATGGCAAATCCGTGGCCAGTGGATCCTTAAATCTGGACAGATGCACAAGATCCATTAGGGTTGGGAAATTATTTTTTGAAAAAATAATTAAAAAATAATTAATTATTTAAACAATAAAAACAAATAATTTTTTATTTTTTTAAAAAAAGCCACGTTTCCCTGCTAACATAAATTTCCGTCCGTCATGTCAGTAGTTAACAGTAAGAGACCGGGACTTGTTTCAAGAAAAAAAACTTCAAAGGACTAAAATCTAAACAAACAGAAGATAGAGAATAAAACCAAAAACACCTATATTTTCACAGACCAAAAACTTCATTAAGACCTTTATATATCAAACTAATTTGGTTTTTTTGGCGCAGTGAAAACAAAATAAGTAAAGAAACGATGAATGTCTCAACCGTGAACGTACACCGAACCATGACCATGAGGTATTATCACGAGACCATTACGGATAAAATAGAAACAAAGGGAAGGATGGAGAGGATTTAATAAAGGCTAAATTGTTATTTTGGTCTCTTATTTATTTTAAAATATTCAATTTAGTCCCTTAATTTTTAAAATGTTTAAATTGGTTCCTTATTTTTCTCTCAAAAAAAAAAATCCCTTATTTATTTAAAATATTCAATTTGGGCCCTCAATTTTAAAAATGTTCAAATCGATCTCCCTCATTTGTTTTAATTTATTCAACTTAACGTTGAAACTTAACAAAAATGACATTTTTGCTTAACGTTTGATAATTGAGGGACCGGATTAAATATTTTAAAACAAATAACGAAACAAATTGAATATTTAAAATAAATAAGATACCAAAATAGTAATTTAGCCTTTAATAAAAGATGTAAAGAATCATGATAGGGTGAGGCTTTTGCTAGGGTGAGAGACCATCTCATGTCTCTCACCATGGGCAGGCCTCTTTTTACCCAAAAAAAAAATTATTATTTTGTAATCCCTAAATTTTTTAAATTTGAAATTTCATCCCTTTTTCTTTCACACTCACACCCCTTTCTCTCTCCTCCTCCCTCAACCGCCACTTGCCACCAGACACTGCACTGCGCTGCACCAATTTGTGGTGTGAATACTGCGCTGCACCAATTTGTGGTGTGAATACTCCAATTCTCAGCCTCACATGACTTGACAATATCAATAGCTCCATGAACCTCTTTTAGATCATGTGCCCTCCAACAAGCTCTCAACTTCTCCTGAAATGCCTGAACACCCAAAGACACTCTGTTCGCTCCCAACACCATATCTTTCATCTGCTCAGCATCAAACGTCGGGTCCCTTTCCATTGATATTTCTGCATTTCCTTCATTTCCTCCTTTTCATCCTCCTCTTCATTTTCTCCCCTCCATCGCATCCCCCTCCTCTGGCCGCAATTATTGGGGCGACCTCGATTGGGAAAAGAGCGTAACCAAATCGATGCGTGGAACTCCGCTTCCGCCTTCACCGTCCTTGTCACAGGCACCACCGGCTTCATCAGCATCATTGCCTTGAAGCACCGCAGTGATGACGACACCTCAAACGTGCTCGTCAAAATCTTCTAACCCATGCGGAGGACTTTCGTTGTTGGAGACTTGATGGGGGACTTGATGTCTCCTCAGATTCAATCTTGCATTTTTTGGGATTCACCGAAGTGGGGGAGGCAGAGAAAGAGAAGGGTTGAAAAGTAAATTTATTTTTTTTTGGGGCAAAGTGGGGCGCTCTCATGGTGGGAGAACCGATTCTCATTGCGAACAATAAAACAAATAAAATACAAACAGAACGCATGCGCCAAATTCTCTCTTTTTGAGTCGGGGCAGGGGCCAAGTAGGCAACGACAGTCGACAGATTCTTGAAAATTGGAAAAAAAGAGAAATGGTAATTTTATCATCCAATGCCTTAAGTTACATTATTGTACAATCGCTAATATATGGTTACAATTTAACAAGCCCGTTTACAGTTAAACTTAATGTGCAGTCAACTCACCTGGTCAATGTCAAAGGAATTCAATCATCAAAACAGCTCAAAGCAGTAATAACCGACCCTGTTGTTTCAAAAGTTGATGCAATATCAGGGTAGTCTTTCCACGAAGTTGTCACCTTCAGAGATGGGTATAGCCACGTTTTAACCGAATCCACAAAGGAGTTTGGATCTAAGCTTAAAATAGCTTCCCAATCAACCTGTAAACCCTGTGGGATGCTTCCTGTGAACTCCATATTGGCAGCAAGTAACAAACCCAGCATAACCACAAATCCAACCGCAGCAGATCCTCTAGACAGTGGCATAAAGTTATACCTGAAAAGCAGTTCAGTTTGATTCACAGAAACGGCTTTCAAATGCATAGAAAGAAAGATAATTTACACATTTTGATAATGCCATACCAGTAATATGTCATCCTTAAAATTGCATCTCTCACGTTTTCAAGCATGTGGAAATCAGCAGACCCATAATTTTTCACCACAGTAAGCATTGCAAAGTGCCTGACAGATAACAGTCCCAAGATGGATACGAGGTAAATGTCACAATTCAAATAGTAAATTGAATTATAAAGAAATAAACAAACACATGTTTTCATATAAAACTTCAAGAATAATAAAATAAACTGTCAGTAAAATCTGTCAATCGCCATGGAAGTATTCACGATTAACATTTAATAATGATGGAATGAAAATAAAAGAGGTTGCATGAGATCATTGGTAAACATGCTAAAGAAACATTCCTACTTCAGAAATAAGCCACACAAAAGTGGCCATATAAGGGGGGAAATTCTATCAGTTAAATAATATACTACAAGTTGTCTGATATGAGTTACATACCTCCCACGCCATAGTCATTTCTGCATCAAAATCTTCCCACCTAGCAGGTGTACAAGGTGTTCTAATTGCGAAGTCAAAACCATGTTCCCCCCTGAAAAAATATTCATTAATTCCCCGTTAAACTATGGAAGCATGAAAAGAAAAATAAAGCAGCCAAGAAAGGGAAACGAGGGAGAAATAGTAGCTTGAATTTTCACAAGGTTTGTATCAAGCTTACTTTTTTACAAGCGTTATCCTTGTCCCTTCAAGCTGCTTCCTGAAGAAACATTAACATCCAGAAAGTAAGCATTTGAAGAAATTAGATGTTCGCAATGCAAATTGCACTCTCTTACCCTTCAAATGCAGTACTGTTGCACCAAGTAGCCAACCAGAAGTCCTCACCAACAACTCTATAAAGATCAGAGCACGATTTTGCATGCATAATCTGCACATCAAACATTAAAATTTCCATTTTCATGAAATCAAAGACTAAAAACATTATTATTCGAACTCTGTTATACAGCACAGAATAACATGTAGTAACATCGACCAAGACCGTTATTAAAATTTGATAACATTCAAAAGAGAGAGAAGAATCTTGAACCATTTCTTGGTCAAAATGTTAGTTGAAAAAAAAAAAAAAAAAAAAAAGCCTTAAGCTTCAATCTTATTTAGAAAGGATACCCTATTTCTATCACTGTATTTAATACTAAAACCAATTAATAAGAGTTTACCAAAAAAAACCAATTAATAAGAAATTACAGATTACATTACGCACTCTATCTGACTGGACGCATAATAAACACTGTATATCATGCAATTTCTGAATTTCAACTATCTATCCTAGGTGCTCATTAACCCTATATAATGATAAGGCTGGCGGAAGCGTGCTATAAAACACTTCGCTTCTCCTGACACGCGGTGTGTGCACATAGAAATCAGGTCTTATCAAGCATGCTACTGAAAAATTAAGTACTATACTACTATATAAAGAAAAATAACGTACATTCTGCAAGTACAACTTTAGTATAACACCCAGCAAAACAATCGCACAATAGGTGCATTGTTCACGTGAGACAAAAAACTTAAAACTTTTCCAAAGCTACACCTTTTGGATAGTAAATCAAGCAATATTGCAGAAAGAAGTACAACAGATCTAAATCAACAATTAACAGCTTACCTCTTCCAGTTTCCCATCTTCGGAAAGACGAATGATCTCATTTGTTTTGCTGTGTACACATGATCTCTCTTTCATGACAGTCTTTGCAATATCCAATGTCCTGTGGCATTTAAAAATAATAAGTACTTTCTAAGCCAGTTAACTAAAATAGAATTAATCAATAAAAACAGGCTCTTCACCTTTCATAATTAGGAAAGTAACGGACAACTTTGGCTTGTCCAAGAATCATAGGTGTCTGAGAACCAAATCCAGAATTAAACTCTTCACTGCAGTGAAAAGAAACGAATTCAAAATCCAACAAAATATCTGTATTTGATTCAACTCTGAAATAATGATCTGAAGAAAAACTAGGGACATTAACCAATATTGTCTTGCAGGCAATAAAAGGAAAAACTTATCTAATCCAGACAAATATAATTAGGGACGGTAATTTTCACATGTACGCGAGATTCGCCGGGGGGATTGCCCCATTTGGGGGAGTATATACTTTAGAATAAAAGAAAAATACCTTTTCAAAAATCACATAATTTGAATGATAAATAGGCTGCAGTTTTTGCTTAAGTCTAAACAACAGATATCAAAGCAACTCCAATAGGAGTTACTTGTTGAGTTCTTAAATCTATGATAAATAAGGAATCGCTGCTTAATTTTTTCCCCCATTCGAGTTGATCAAAATAAGATATCGTTGCTTATACAAGGAATTCCAAGGATGGGTTGCTAATGAATAAAAATTTTTTTTGCCCAAAATGTGGGTGAGTTGCTTAAATATTGTGTGACATAATCGAACCCACTTATTAAAAAATAAGCAACCCAAAGTGGTTGCTTAAGTGTTGTTCATTGGAGCAAAATATGAGCGAGTTGCTTAAATGTTATGTAGCATAGTGGGACCCTCTTAACAAGAGATAAGCAACCCAATTGGTTGCTTAAGTGTTGCCCATTGGAGATGCTAGCTAACAAAAACTCCAAGCCATCTTTCTTTCTAAAATATCTAAAACCTCACAGAAACCAAAAATTAAAAGCATCCGTAAAAGGACAAAAAAAAAAATTCATATATTTTAAAAACCAAGGTACATACCGCGGTGTATCCGAGCCGTACCCTTACCCGGTACGTACGCGGTGCTGGTACTCCTTCAGAAATGGAGTACCCATGCTTCGGAGGACAAAAGTTAACACACTCAGTATGCACAAAAAATGCTGAAGGACTAAACTGTAACAACAATCAAAAGAGAAGGAAAAACCCATATATATAAAAGAAATAGAGGAATAAATGGTAAAAATTACAAGTAAAGGATCCAAATGAATTTCTAACAAAACAAGATTAACAGAGAAAATTTTGTTAAAAGAAATTATGAATAACCAAATTTATTTATAAAAATCATCCACATTTAGAGAGATTCTCGGGGGGAGAGAGAAGACTGAAATAGAGAAGGAACTGTCAATTAATTGATTATTACTTTGTCTTGAATTTGGGCTTTAGGCCTAACTCAACCCCAAAAGCTAGCTTGTAAGGTGGGAATTGCTCAAGTCTTATAAGCACTACTAAGACCATATCTCTAGTTGATGTGGGACTCCTAACACACCTCCTCACGCTCAGGACTGGACATCTGAAGCGTGAACTGATACCCTCACGCCCAGGACTGGATATCTGGAGCGTGGACAAATGCGGGTGGAATAACAGAGATCTTGGCCCAATAACAGATAACAGATTTAGGATATGCTCTGATACCATCTTGAATTTGGGCTTTAGGCCTAACTCAACCCCAAAAGCTAACTTGTAAAGTGAGGATTGCCCAAGTCTTGTAAGCACCACTTAGGCCAAATCTCTAGTCGACGTGGGACTCTTAACACTTTGTAACAAAAAGCTCTTGGTTAACCTATCCTGAAAATAGGAGAAGCTGAACACTACTAGTTTACTCAATTTAGATTCAAAAGACATAAATTAGTGGATTAAAGGTTCAAATCAGCAATTTAGCATACAATCTAAGTTTGACAACTTATCTTTGAGATTAATTTGGAAAGTTCCCTTCAAGTGTAAATTTACACCCACCTTGTCCTCCCCCAGTTATTATATGTCTCGGCTTTTTCTAACTATCATTTGTTGTTAATTTATTATATGAACAGGTGACCTTGTCTACACCAACAACCTTTTGGGACATAAGGATACTACCTCAAATATATGAAGTTGTGTTTGAATATATGAATATGACCTGATAAACATTCTGTAAAGAGAGAGGAGGAACTTTGAATATGACCACAGAACATGATAGCTCTGTCATGCCTCTACGACTACGGGATTTCATAGCACAATCAACAATTATATTAATTAGAGATCAGAGAATTCACACGACAATGGAAATAAAATGAGAATCTATGTACGTACTGAATATAAACAAACACGTGTAAGATTATAAAATTTCTGATCAGAACATGGGTGGGACTGACACATGATATGCTCGACTAGAATACTTAGCCCAGAGATGGTATACCTTAGCTTGTTCACCCACACAACAGGGTCACAAGGCTCAGAAATTTGTCTCCATCTAACAGCTAATGAGTAAACATCTTGCCAAGACATGGTACGGCTGGATGATCTCTCATCTAAAGTGCCATGTGAAGAAGATGTTTCCAAGGCACTGCTTGTACTACAACCAGCACCTCCTCTGTTTTGACTGGGCATATTAATTCTTTCCCTTCTCCTGGCCCTTTTTCCATACTTTGAGTTGTTGCTTTTATTAGAATATTTCCATTCGGCACGCCAAGCCTTCGAGACCTTTTGTGCAATTTCAATAGCAGCAAGTCCTGCCATACGATGCTGACAAATAAGGAAATATTAACTATATGACATATACAACTTAAAAAGATGATAGTCTCAACAATAACAAGAATACCACAGGTGTCGATTGGATGCAATTCGCCTTAAATTGCAATTAAGAAAAATACAGCAACAACATTAAAAAAATAAGTATTTTTACTAGGTGGGGTCGACACCATGGATTTAAACGACATCACTGTGTTACATATAAAAAAAAATAAAAATCATAACTCACAGATATTTAGAATAAAGTGTCCAGAAAACGATCAAGCTTCACAAAGAGAAGGGCATATTATATAAATAGTCTAGACTCTAGAGTATATGATTCTATGAAAACCACATGCTTTTACTTAGGTAGCGTTTGGTACAAGTTTTATTTTAATATTTCCGGGAATGTAGACATGGGAATAAAAGTTTCCCATGTTTGGTACAGGTTTTAAAAAATTATTCTCAGGCATAAAAGATGTCCGAGAATAAAAGTAGAAAACTTCATTCCCAAATGTGGGTGTGAGAGAGAAATATTCCTGGGAATAAGATTCTCGGAATGTAATTTATCTGGTAATAAAACATTATATGAACCAAACGCCACCTTAGAGAGATGTGTTAGAAGTGAAAGTGTTCTTAGATGATGTTAAGAGAAACAAGGGCAAAGAGAGACGTGATGAAATCTGTTCCAACTACAAAGCAAGGGCTCCTTTATATAGGTTTAATGAAATAATTACAAAATAACTCTTGAAGATTCTTTTCCTATTTACATGATATGATATGATATGATACAATATGATATGATATGCTTATTATACAATAAATCTAATTACAAGGATTCCAGCATTCCCCCTCAAACTGGAGCATATAGATCATATGCACCAAGCTTGTTACACATATAACTTATTTGAGGAGCTCTCAAAGACTTAGTAAAAACATCTGCTAGTTGATCATTAAAATTGATGAAGCTTACTGTGATGCCTCCACATAATAACCTCTCTAATAAAGTGACAATCTATCTCAATATGTTCGTTCCTCTCATGAAACATTGGATTAGATGCGATGTGCAATGTGGCTTCCCCTGATTTGGTAGGAGTTAAGCATTCAAATCCACAAGTAAACGGACTTCACATTCACAAGACCTGTTTCCTCAAGAATGTCCATAGCATTCTTTCTCTATGAAATTATGCTTATATCCTTAGATTGGGCCACCTCTATTCCCATTAAGTACCGAGGTGCACCAAGGACCTTGATGTGTAAGTGATGAGAAAGATATTGTTTGACCTGAGTTATGCCATGGTGGTCACTTCTAGTGATAACAATGCCATCAACATAAACAATCAAATAAAAGCACCCATGAGCGTAATGACAATAGAGAACAAAGTGGTCAGCTTCACTCAATGTCATACCAAATTGCTTGACTATCGTCCTCAATCTGGCCCTAGTGTTCTTTGGCCATATAAAGACTTACACTTCTGACACATCTCTCTAAATGTCATACCAAATTGCTTGACTATCCCCCTATGCAACAAACTTGGAGGTTGCTTCATATAAACTTCTTCGACAAGGTCACCATGGAGAAAGTCATTTTTTATGTCCAGCTAATGAAGAGGCTATTGGCGAATAGTGGCCATAGACAAAAAGAACAGAGGCCATCTTTGCCACTAGCAAGAAAGTATCCTCATAATCCAAGCCGAAAACCTGAGTATACCCTTTTGCACCAAGCGAGCCTTAAGGCAATGCTTACCAACTAAACCAACATTGTCTATATAAATCCAACGACAACCTATAACAAACTTCCCAATAGGAAGAGGAACAACATCCCAAGTAGCATTGCTCTGAAGAGCTCACATCTCATCAACCATAGCTTGTCTCCAACCAGGATGCGATTAAACATCACTTACGGATTCAAGAGGAGACACACAAGAGAAGGAAGGAAGACAAGCATATGTAAAGAAGAAAGCGGATGATAACTAGTAACAATGAAGAGAAGGGTTATGAGTAGACCGGATACCTTTTCTGAGAGCAATAAGAAGGTCAAAATCAGGAGGCAGTGCCAGAGCTGGTAAAGGAGCTGGTGCCGAGGAAGAGTTTGTAGTGGCTTCATCACTGACAGGTGGCGAAAGGGAGACTGAAAGCGGAGGCAGAGGTGGCCAATGAAGATATACCTTGAGGACAAACATTACAAGCAAGTTCTATACCATCAATGGTCGGAGGTGGAGGTAACTCGACTGAGACAAGAGGAAGAGAAAGTGGTAAGACTACAAAGATGGGCACAACGACTGTCTCAGCAGTTGGAGGAGGAGACGCAAAGTACAAAACCGACTCAAAGAAGGTAACATCTGTGAAGACCAGATAATGTCGTAGGTTAGGAAAAAAACGATACCCTTTTGAGACCGAGCGTAACCAAGAAAGACACACTTAAGGGACCATGCAGAAAATTTATGCAGACCGGGAGTGAAGTTATAGACACAACAAGTAGACCCGAAGAGATGAGGGTGCAGGGAAAGGGGAGGTTGACGAGGAAACGGGACAGAGGGTGAGGGACTTGGTTACCGATGACAAAGGAAGGAATGAAATTGATGAAATAGCAAGCTGTCGGAACATCATCCCAAAAGTGAAATGGAACATTCCCATGAATTAAGAGCACCCGAGTTGTTTCAATAAAGGGGTTGATTTTTATGTTTGTCAACCTTATTTTACCGAGGTACGAGCATAGAAAGTCTAGTGAAGAATCACATTGGCAGCCATAAGATTTTGAAAAGACTGAGACAAGTATTCTCGAGCATTATCATTATTTAAAGTGCAAATTAGGACACCAGATTGGGTCTTTATTTCTTGACAAAAATTGAAAAGAGGAAAACAACTCAAGATCTGTTCTGCATTAAAAATAACCAAGTACAACGAGAATATCCATTAATGAAGTAACAAGATATCCGGACCCTAAAGTAGATAGTACAACTAGGGCCCCAAACATCGAAATGAACAAAGTAATAGGAGACGTAGCTCGACAACAGACTAGATCGGAAAACGAACTACGAGTATGTTTTCCAAGTTGACGAGACTCACATGGCAAACTGGATAACTTGATGAGGCTTAGCATCAATTGCTGCAACTTGGAAGGACTGGGATGACACAACTGAGCAAGGATGGTGAGGGGGTAATCAGACATTGAGCAAACACGAGGAGCAAAAACTGGTAGTGGCCATTGGACTCAAATCCAGTGCCAATCATCCGTCCCAAACTTTGGTCATGCAAGAAGACAATCTTTAATGAAGGAGATGACACAGTCAAGAGAACGAGCTAAACAAGTAGAGGAAAGTAAATTAAAGGGAGAATTAGGAACATAAAGCATTGAGTCAACTGAAAGGGAAGAGACAGGATGGTAGTGCCTATCCCTTAGATATGTGTTTTAGAACAATTGGATAAAGTAACAATAGACAAATAACCAAAGGCAAAGATATTCGATAAAAGAAATTTGATACCAGATACATGGTGGCACCAAAGTCAACAATACATGGACCTAAGATGATGTCTGAGAGAGACAAGCATAAGAATTACTCGTGTGCGCAACAGAAGCAGTGGAACTATAACCCAGACGTTCCTCAAACCATCTAAGAAAATCACATATGGACTGCAAGAGATGTAGTCGGTTGAGCGGATGACACAAATGGGGTTGGTGGATCAACTTGTGCAACAATGCTCATGGGAGCAAGGTGGACATGCAAAGCCCAACACTTATCAATAGTGAACCAAATGTGGCAGTAATTGCACTTTGGGCAAGATTTATTAGACTAACCACCCTAAGTGCAACCATGACCAATGTCCTAGGACACAAGTGCAAAGGCATCAACTGGAGCAGAAGGCAGCACCAAATCAGCAGGCTGTTTAGCCGAGACCCAGAGTAAAGTAGACCAAGCCGTGGCTAGAGATGACAGGAGACCCCAAAATCTGATCATGAGTGGTGAAGTATTCCGGAGGCAAACCATACAAGGCTAACAACATGAAAAAGGTATTGCGCTACTCAAGTTCTTGTGTAGGTGTCGCGGATGGGGGCAATAGTTCATTAAAATCATGCAAGGCTCCATGAACCTTTCCCAAATAAGCATAAATAGGACCTTCAAACTTCCAAGGGGCAAAGACAATCAGAAGGTTCTAGCTGACTCCATAGAAGTGTTGAGTATTATTGGTGTAAAAGACTTTGGATTGTTCCCAAACGGACTCATAGGTAATATGGGCATGGAAGATTTGCTTCAGAGATGGATGAATAGTGGACTTGAACTTATTCCACCATGAACGCTAAATTGCGGGCACGGTTTCCGCTTTCTTGGTCAAGTGCTCAGCATATCTTGTCCATTCAACCGAAGTTTAATATCAGAAGCCCATGTATCATAGTTGCTTCCATCCAATTTGTCAGTTAAGAGAGGTGCACTGACAAAACTGTTGAAAACAGGGGGCTTAGCCTTGGAAGAGTCTGGAGAGGATCTGAGGATCCATATCTAGCCATGGGTCAGTTCACAACGGAAGAAAACTGAAACCAGAAGTACCCAAGAGGGTTGTGAAGGATAGAGGAGGCATAGAGGCGGTGGAAACGGCACGTGGATAGCTGTTGACGACAGAAAAAGTTAGTAGCTTTTGTAGTTATAAGGATTCCAACAAATGACAAATTATTGAGGGGAGAAAAAGTTTCTGACCGTTTTGTAGTTATTGCATTAAAACCAGAAACCTGACAGTCTGACACCATTTAACTGTACTAACATTATAGTTTATAATATTATTCAACCATTATATATTATTATTTCTTTGTCACTCAAAAAAATTCCTAATATGCCTTGTATTAGCTTAGCTAACTAGAAGTAAACGGAAATAATATATTAGCAGTTTGATTTTACAACATGATATACACAAGGATCATCATTTTTCTAGATGCAACAAAATCCTCTTCTAAGTCTGTTAGGAAAAAAAAGGTAGAAGTCTAATCTTTCATACCAGAGATTGTCAAGAAATAAAAGTAGCCCTCAGCATTTGATGGAAAAGAAAGGAAAATAAAATGATCACAATTAATATGCCACAAGATATAGAGACATTAATATCTGAAATAACTTTACCTGACGTCTGTTAGGTAGGAAACCAGGACAATCATACTGGATTTTCTTGCCAATGGAATCTGCAGCCTGCAGAAGAGCAGCCTTCTGCTTCGTAATAGTAAACTCTGGCTTTCTAAGCTTTCCCTTTCTTGAAGATTCACGCAAAGGGGGTTGCCTGAAAACCTTTTCACATACATTCTTTGGATGCAATTTCTTGCACCAGTACTCCTGAATATATGAAGATACGAATATAATATCACACAAATGGGAACCCCAGGAATTATAAAACATGAATAACCAAGTATATCCTGACTTAAAAGTTAAAACCAAGTTGTTAAAGAACTTCTAAATCCACATCAAACTCCCCATGGGCATGCTCATGAAAATATTATCTTTCCTATTCTTTCAGTAAGTGGGGTTACTTTACACATGATCACATAGAAGCTGAGAAATCCTTTAGTCAAGTAAACAGGGTTTTCTAATTAAGACACCTTTGAATAAAGAAAGATGAGAAATAGCAAGGAAAGGTGGAATAATTTTCATAACTTTTACCTTAAAAAGTGCATCAATATCCCCATCAATATCAAACCAGCAAAAATCGCTGTTATTCTTTGAAGCTGTGTACAGAGCTATTTCTTTCTGCAAAAGAAAAAAATGGTGAACTGCATATAGAACTAGGCTCTTAATGAGTGAAACTTAAAAAGGACCATGCTAACTCCCAGAGCACCAGTGACATATAAATCCATCAGTAGAATTTCATAATGCCCTAAAAGAATATACAGAACTAGTTACTTACAGGTCCTACAAGTGTGTCTCAACATAAACACACATGAAACCTAAGCAATATGAGGAACTAGAGCAGAAGAGAACAGCCTCATTTTAAAACAAGCCAACGGAAATTTGCATGTTCAAATTAGCATGCTCTCAGTTTGTGTAGGATTGTTTACTCTCACTCTAACTTGATGCTTCTATGACACTTCATTACTCAATGCTCTCAACATTGTTAGTAGATTTTTTTTTCATGGTGAAGGAAATGTAATTGTATTCTTTTTTATAAGTAGAATATTATATTATTATGGAAAAAAAACACAGATAATACAAATATACTATTTCATAATAAAACAAACCTGATAAAAGGCAAGGCACTGAAGTACAAACTTGTCCATTGAGTCCAATTCCAAATCCAGTGCAGCATCATAATCCTTGACCTGTGACCATTAAGTAAAGTTGTAGCGTGACAAATGTAGATCAAATTTCACCCAAAAAGTACAAATTTAAACAATCATACCGCCTCTTTGTATTGTCCAACAGCATGGTAGCAGGAAGCTCGTAAATAAAAACACTCAACGTTGCTGCCATCAATGCTCAACCCCGTTGTCAAATCCTTTATAGCCTTCCTGTCACAGTCAAACCCAATTTAAATCAGAAATGAAATCAAGTAGAACATAGAGTACCAAACCGAGACAATTTAACACTGACCATTGATGTTAAATATTCATAAGAAATTTACATGGACCTTAGGTGCAATTATAAATTCAAACTTAAAATCTATCAAGAAATCATTATACTTTTATCACAACCAGTATCGCCATTGCCTAATAATTCAAATGCAATTTTTCTCTCTTAAATCTTAGATTGCAGACCAAAATAGCAGTTTCCCACTCTTTTACTCCACTAATTCTTAGCTACCAGATACGAACAATAACGACAATACAACTGCATGCTTTCAGAGGAGAGGAGTAATAATCAGAACATAAATTTTCCTCAAAGTGCTTGTTCTCTAATACATATCAAAAATTCTAAATACAAAACCATCCTCTCAATGACATTGCATTTAAGTTAACATAATTGACATTAACAAATAGTAAATAATCTAAGTTCTCCATGCATGATCCTCCTTAGTCCCTAAAATCAGTATTATCACCTAATCCTTTTCCTTCCTGAAAGGCTTCACGTTATTCCATGTTCTACTATCCAAATTTGCTTCTAAAACTGCTTGAAGTGTGCTACTATACCTTAAAGTTGTCCTTCCTAGTGTTCATGGACCAAATCATCAAGACTCGTGACATGTGAGAAACAGTCACATCAAAGAAATATTCAACTTTTTCAATTAATCAGCAGGTATAGTACTAAGGTTGTACAAATACCTGTGCTCACCCGTCGCATGGAACAAGAGGCCACGCAAATAATAAGCTCTTGCATACCTAACATCAAAATTTAAAAGCAATCAGCCTTGGGTAAGGTGCACAGGCACAGAATAAAATAAAGTACAAGAAACCTTCACAACTTAAACTTTGAGAGATTTGGATATAATTTAGACTTAGAGATTTGTGAAATGCCTGAGTGAAATCACACTGAGCTGCATGCATATATATACAATTCATGGTACAATTTACAAGCAAGTGAGATCCGTTTCCTAAGCACTAATTCATATGAGGTTGTATACATTTAACATGTGATGCATTTTACCTATGAGGCTAGATACATTAAACATGTGATGCATTTTACCTATGAGGCTAGATACATTTAACATGTGATACATTGCATGTGGAACTATGCTATTTCCAACACTCTTTGACTTCGATATTTCCAACACTTACCTCCCATCAATTTGCAGAACCTCATTTAGACATTCCTGAGCTTTTGTTGGATTTGCTAAATCATGATACAACTGCCAAAAACCACACATTCAGAAAAAACTTACCAACAAAAATCATCTAATAGAATAGCTTTAAGCATATTAGTGATAATAAATAGGTAGTAATCGGTAGCATGCTCAATAGCTTTAAATCTATGAGGCTTAAATCAGTAAATCTTTGATAAAACTGCCAAAAATACACATTCAGACCAACACATTCAGACCAAAGCTAGCAGGTAAAATAATCCAAGAGAACAATGTTCAGCCTATTAATAAAAAGCCATAAAAAATGTAACCTACTTTATTGAAATAAGCCTATAACTGACTTAAAAAATGTAGTTGTGAACTAATCTGATATGAAATGGATACTTCAAGTCAAGTTGATCATGTGAATTAGATTAGAGGCAAACAGCACTGGCATGAACGAAGGTAATGAAGCAAGATATGACTCAGAGCATACAAGATTACAACTAAACATATTTCAAGTATATATTCATATTTGTAATATGCTCACACTATCAGTGCAGTATGGGCTTTGTTGACAGATACCTGAGTCAGATGCGCCCATGCTTCAACAAAATTTCTGTCAAGTTGAAGTGATTTTAGATGTGCTTCCTCGGCCTTTTTATATTCACCAATTGAAGATAATGCTAAACCCTGTAAAGTCATTTTGTTCAGTGAAAGAATGAAGAAGATCACGAAACCAAAAGTCCAAAATCAATGAGTATTCAAATGTTAAGACTTAAGGCCTACCAAATATGTGTAAGCAGACTTATTATCCTCATCTAGCTTCACACAAGCTGAAAGGTCTTCGACAGCAGCATCGAACTCTTTAAATTTGAAATTGACAATTCCTGCATTGAATTTTATGAAAAACATACATTATTCATTAGAAATGAGACTACACAGAGAATTCATTAGTTCAATGTTATCACAATATGTATTCAGAATCAAACCCCCTAAACTTCAAATTGACAATGATATCTAAACAAAAACTAAGGGCAATCACATGAGAACCATACAAAATGGAACTATCCCATAAAGGAAATGGAGGCAGTGGGGAAGAAGAAAGGAACAAAAATGAGAGTAACCCCTAAACTTAGAGCATAAAAGAACTAAAAGCTAAATAGAATATCTTATGTTACCCTACTCTGTAAAAATCCATTATGTTCCTGTTCTGGACCAGTATATCCCGGACCATAGCATAAGCAGGCCATGTAGCACAGCCTGCCCAACCCACATCTTGGGCCTCTATAACCCAATGTAACTAATCAGCCAACCTTCTAGAATGTAACTATATGTTAACAGTATCCCCTCCTAATGAGGATGATTAAGAGACCAAATCCCCTCGTAACTACCAGGATTCCAATTTACAGGGAAACTTATCTCTTAAAGATATTACTTCTTGTTGAGATCCCTATTTTTCCACCCGTATCAGTCCATGCTTTAGATGTCCAGTCCTGAGCGTGAGGAGGTGTGTTAAGAGTCCCATATCGACTAGAGACATGGCCTAAGTAGTGCTTATAAGACTTGTGAGGCAAAGATATGTCCAGTCTCTAGCAAGTAACCCCACGTTATAAATACAAAATTTAGCCTCTCAAGTTTGCAATCTAATCCAATATGCTCTCCCCTTCTAGTGAAAACCCTAACTTGAGCGCCAATATGTCTTGCAAATACCCCACCCCCCTCTGCCAATGCCACGTGAGGAGGAGCTACTACATTTAACCACTCTGATCGAGACCAAGTACGCCGTCATTGATCTCGGTTCAGAACATTTTCCAGTAAAAATACTCCAAAACAGACCAGCTCTAGTCAAAATTTGACACACACAACCATATCTAAGTCAAGCTTCATTCAACTTTAAGTCACTCGAGACTGAAACCCATAACATATGTACAATGAGCAACATAGCCTAAGGGACTTAAGCTATAATCTAATTACCTCAAATTACACGCTTCTGTATTGTAATTAATAGAGTATAAGAATCACTTAGGTGTATGATCTATTGTAAGCACATAACCGTATGTGCTGAGTCAGCACCATTCGGTTATGGCAGTTATCTGATAGTTGTCAAGAGCCGCTAGAAGCTCAAGCTATAAATATACCTCACTGTAATCAGTTCATTCAATAACAGAAAATACAAGTTCTTGATCTATCTTATCTCTCTCTATCTCTCTCTTCTCTATCCCTTAGTTTCTGTTCGATTATGGTATCAAGAGCTAGTTTCCGGGCCTCGTCTCCAATGGCCACTTCTCCGCAACCTACTATAGCAAAATTACCAAAGCACAGGAAAATAGTATACACCTTGAACCTTGATTCATGATTGCTCAAAAGCCTAGCTGAGGATTTACCATCATTAAGAATTCCATGCATAAGGGGAAGATTCTTGTATAAATTCATCCAGTAATTCCAATTTTTTTAATTCTCCATCTGCTTCTAACAAATGTCAATATATGTTCATACAAGACATATTAACCATAAGAATTACAAACATGCTACATAAGGATTACCACGAGATACATACATCCACCCATCATAGTAGACAAAGAAAGAGAGAGAGAGGCATAATTAATTATTCCAGCATAAAGAAGTTATTCAACTAACAAAACAAAAATGACTCGGTCACATACAAGTTACCTCTCTCATGTAAAATATCTGCTGCGTTGGGTTCAAATTCTAATGCCTTAGTCAAGTCTTCAATAGCCTGATATCCAGATCAAAAGAGGGGGCAAAATCTCAGTTATGTTTACAGATTGTTATTTGTGCAAGAAAATCATATACCAATCAGAAGTCAGGCATCACAGGATGCACCAAAATTTTCGATCTTTGCATGTTCCAAACTTTTCTGGAAATGGAACATAAGATCTTGTAGGTCATAGTTAGAGACTGCAATAACACTGAATCTCTCATGAACACGATAAAAGATCACAAGACTCTTGACCACCATATTAGTTTAGCAGAAAAAAGAATTCAGTGTTTAATGTTTATGCATTCAACTAAAAGTCTAAAGCTTGAAGTGGCAGTGCCCAAATAATACTCGAGTCCATACCAAACTTAACATCTAAGTTAAAAAAAGCAAAGCCACAAATAAAAAAACAACATTTCTTGGGATTTTCATTTTCTGTAATAGAAGTATAGAACTGATTTATTTCATGAAGTATATATAGACAAAGGGTGGCTCGGTGCACAAGGCTCCCGCCATTGTCGGTTTCAACAAGTTTGATAGATACTAAGATCCAAGGTTTAGGGTTAGGCACACTCACCTCAAAATACTCTCCCAAGGCTGCTCGGGCCTGACCTCTCCTTTTCCATGCCTCACCAGCCAATGGATTGAATTGTATAGCCTAACATATATACAGCATATAAACTACTTACATATAGAAGAAATATTATATCTCTCTATACACCAGTCAGATATTGTTCATTCAAATACCTTTGTAAAATCAGCTATAGCAGCATCAAGTTCTCTCTGGAATGCATATGCTGTCCCTCTTCCTATTAGTGCCTCGGGATATGCAGGGTCCTTTTTCAGTATCTAAGAATATAATGGGGACATGGCTACAGTTTGTCATTTGATATTGATAGCAGGAAAAAAAGAGGACAATATAATAAATGCATGAGAGGAAGAAACCAGGGGGGGGTCACTAGTGAGGGAAAAAATTCACCTTGTCAAAAATGGATATGGCATCAGCATATTTTCCTTCATTAACCTGCAAAAGAACCATAATGACAAATATGCTCTTAAACATATAAACAACAAAACAAAAGCTGTCATGTAATATTACTTATTTAAGTAAAAGCATGAAAACAAACCTCTGCTATACCCCTTGAGAGTCGAAAATCTACGCTTATGGACATTTTGCTTGACATTCGAGCAACACAGAACTTCTTATTTTTCCTTGCTTCATCTTTTCTTTCATGGGGAAAAATAAACTTACTAATTGGATTTCTAAGAGTTTCAGTAGCATTAATTGAATCACTACTGTTGGCCGATATTTTATCACATGATTCTGAAGTGTCACTTGAGTCATTACATGATTCAGAATTGTAACCCAAAGTATCAATAACATCAGGGCTTCCATTCACTTGGCCATCGAATTTATTAAACTCTCTATCTTCGTCATGCAATTCATTTTTCGAGTCAAAGTTTTCAGTAGACTTCAGGCTTGTCTCAGGTTTATCACTACCATTGCCACATAATTCAGCCTGAGCACTCAACCCATCTTGATTCTTGTAAGTTTTACTCGAGTTCCCATTACTCGGAGACTTTGATTCGGATTGTGGCACAGACGGCCCATGGGTCTCACAATATGCATTGTTTTCTTGTTTGGCTGTTGTCAAAAGCTCTTCGAGTTCTAGCAGCTGCTTTAAATCTGCACACTGATACAGAGCATGTTGATAACCTTGCTCCCATACCAAAAGAGCATCCGCTTTCCTTCCCAACACAGAAAGCGCATGACCTAGATGACAGAATAAACCAACATCGAAATCAAAATACAAGAACACATGCCTTTGCATTAGAAAAATTTGACAAAACCTTTATGATAAACAAAAAAGGACCACACGATAGTATGATAATGATACTAATGACTAAACTATAAACAGCATGAACAAATCCCTTATATAGCATAATTCCGAAGCAATCATTACACATAAATCAACTCTATTCTTTGGTGAACTTAAATTTCCTTTTCCCTTGGCTGCATCAATTTCGTATGTAACCGTTTGCTCTATAAAACCGCCCAGGGACGGATTTAAGGAGGATCGACATATTTTGTGCAATTAGTTATATTAGTTATATTTAGAACTTAAAAAAAAAAAAAAACTATATTTCTAGAAATATTTGCAAGTTGCTACAAATATATATATAATATATAATTATAATTTATCTATATTTCAACCCCTTCCTTTTAAGCTTTCTGGATCCGTCCCTAGAAGTACATGACTGGAAACGCTGATTGAATAGAAAGTCAGAAACTAAACTAATTTCCAAAGTCAGATAAAGTCAACAGTGAGTGGCAAAGTAAATTTCCAAGGTATATTAATATTAATATTACATAAGGAAAACTGGTATAACGTTGTAGATCGAAATCTTTTTATTTTGCTTACAATTACAAATGGTAGATTGCAATATACTCCTGCGTAACTAGTTCAATTACAAATTCAGTAAAACACGCAATCAAAATAAGTAATCAAACCCTAAAAAAGTTGAAAGAAGGAAAAAAAAAGGGTAAATGAATTTGATAGGGGAATAGATGACCTTTGAGAATATAAGCTTGAAGAATCGTAGGGTCAAGCTGAATCGCTCTGTCACAATCCTTAATCACGTGTTTGTTAAGCTCTAATTTGCTATAACAAAAAGCTCGGTTGCTGAAATTAAAGCAAACAAAACAAATCAGAATAAGATTGCGTGTTAAATCAACGAGCCAGTTCAGAATTTTTCACAACAATTAACCACGAAAAAAAAAAAAGAAGAGGAATCGAGCTACGTATAATTGAAATACGAACCAGATGTCTTGGATCGAAGGAGATTGTGAAATAAAGGAATCGAGAATTCGAATGGCTTTGGACCAGTCCTTGGAGGCACACAACCTGGCCAGCTCCACTCGCGAAGAGATAGCAGGAGCCATCGAGCTTGAAGCGAGTGAGGTGCACGGATCGGAAGAAGCGCTGTGGTGTTTTCTTATTCTGGAAGAGAAATTTGGGGCTGGAAATTCTGTTGGGCGGTGGTGGAAATGGAGAATGTGATGGCTTATCGATGAGCTTGAAGCTTTTGGGAAGTTAGGAGGAAGAAGGCGTGGGCTAGTAAACGGTGCTTGGAATGACTGCCCACGCGCACGACACAACAAGTGAAAGGCACGTAAACCAAAGCTTTCCCTTGCGTTTGTTTTAGGGGGCACGCATTCTTAGCAATAATGTTATTTGGACTTCGAAAATGAGGCAACAAATTGTAACCAATAACGTGTTGAATTTAATTAATAGATACTACCCTGATCCATAATATAAGTAAAAAATTTCAAATTTTTTGGTTCAAAATATAAGTAAATTTTAACTATTTTTATCTTATTTAATGAAGTTATTCTCAAAATACCCTTCATTTAATACAAATTTTGTTTTCCAATGATTCATTTTATTCTCTAACAACACAAGCTTAATAAATAAGAGGAAGGATAATTTAGGTAACAAACTTAATTTTTTATTCCCAATGTCTCTTTTAAATGAGATCAACTAACCATCTTAATATGTATGTTTTATTCAATTTTTGCTTACAATAGAAGAGACCGGAGGGAGTACTATTAGATACTCCCTCAACACTTAATTATAAGCAAAAAAATCTAACTTCATGCTTATTAAGGAAATTAGTTAATTTAGTTTAATTATCTTGATTTATGTAAACAAATGAGCTACAATTACTAAACTACCATTTAATTATCTCGGAAATGTGCAATGATCTTGGAAAAGTAAAAGATGAATTGGTTGGATTGGTTGATTGTCTTGACTTCTAGAACACTGATATTAAATAGAGTTGAATTGATTGTCTTTTGCTTATATTTGAGTCCACAAAATATAGCTACTTTTTTGCTTATATTTGAGTCCGGATGGAGTACTATATCTAATCTTGGTTGGATGATTAAGGGTTTGTTTGTTTTGTTTCTAGTTTCCTGTTTTCATTTCCTGTTTTTAGAAATAATTAAAAAATTATCACATTGTTTTCATTCTGGTTTTTGTTTCTAAAGATCTGTACAGGAAACAGTGAAAACAAAAAAAGATGCTTTCAGTGTTTCCAGTACAAATTTCTAAAAACAGGAAACAAAATAAAAATAAGGTGGCATTTTTGTAATTATTTATGAAAAACAGGAAACTGGAAAAAGAGCAAACAGACCCTAATTTATCTTGGTGTACTTATTAACCAAGTTCAACACGTTATTAACCATAATTTTCAATATCATTAACTAGTTTTTTATTGTTGTCCCATTTTTTGTGTCCAAATAATAGAACTGCATCCTTAATAATGACAGTCGTAAAATATTATGATTGGAAATTGGGATGTTAAATTTAGATAAATTTAGGCTAAATTATATGGTTGGTCCTTTTATCTTGTTTTTTAGTTTTATATTGGTTTCATTCCAATGTAGTGTCTTGTATTGTCAACGTTACATTAAATTTGTCATTTTCGTTAGATTTGTACTAACGGTGTTAGCTTCAGTCATCAGTCATCAAAAAACCATCTTCTCTTGTCGCTGAGTTTTAGAGAGAGAAACCAATTTTTAGAGAGATGAGACTTAAATGTTGTTTTGGCCTTTAATCCCTAGATTTTAAAATTAGTGGAATAGACTTTGCATCTAGGTCTTCAAAATTTACATCTATGGGGAAATGTTGTTGAAATTTTCATACAAAAATATAATGCGAATTTTGCAAACTTGGATGGGATAGGAAGCTCACCATATAGACTAAATGTTGTTAATAAGTATTTTGGTAGATTGGGAAAGTATGGATTGGAAATGAATATATGTAAATCGTTTGTCGAATAAATACAAGTATGCATGGAGTGAAAAAACATTATTAGCTTTGCAGTTGACCTTGCAGAAAATCGTAGTAGAATCATATGCCCTTATTTAAATTGTTATTATACAAGAAAAATTAGTGCAGATGAGTTGGGAAGATCATTTATTGTGTAATGCAATTCATCAAAGTTATACATGTTAGACAAAGTATGGTAAGCCATGAGACGAGTCTAGTGATGATCAACAGTGTAGTGTGAGATATGCATCAAATGACACCGATACACTTATATTTGAGGGCGACTGTTTTGAAGAGATGACAAATATGGTTGAAGAGGATCTTCAAGATTGTCCTCAAATGTTTGAAATGTTGACAAGTGATGCAGAGAGACCGTTGTATGCTGGTTGCACTAAATTCTCGATCAAGATTGTTGGCTGTGTTAAGGTTGTACTAGCTGAAATCAGGCAATAGATGGATTGATAAGAGCTTTACAGACTTACTCACACTTATGAATGATATGTTCCCAAAAGATAAATGTGCTTCCTAATCGAACATATGATGTTAAGCGAATGTTATGTGGTATTGCCATAAGCTGTGAAAGGATACATGCTTGTCCCAATGTAGGCTCATGATATAAGTAAACGAAAGAATCGAGACTAGAGAAAGTGCTATGGTATTTTCTCATAATACCCAAATTTAGACTCATGTACCACAGTGCAGAAGATGCAAAGTACTTAACATGGCATGAGGATGAAGTGATTCAAGATGCAAAGCTTCAACGACTAGAAGATTCTCTTCAATGATCAGAAGTTGATCATGATTACCCTGATTTTGGGCGAGAAGTAAGATACATATGCCTTGCGATGTTTATTAACACATTTAACTTGCATGATGTTCAAAGTAGCACTCACAGTACATGACTAGTGATTTTGGTGATTTAAAACCTACCTCAATGGCTATGCATGAAGTGCAAATATATGATATTGTCTATGTTAATTTCTGGACCCAAACATCTAGAAAATGATTAGACATATACTTGCCTCTTTTAATCGAAGACTTGAAGTGGATATAGGACACGAGTGTAGAGGTGTATGACGAGTACAGAGAAGAATCCTTCATTTTGAGGGCTATGTTGTTCGGAACAATCAATGATTTTTTGACACATGGTAATTTGTCAATATACAATATCAAATGTTAGTGTGCATGCCCTAGTGTGAAGATGATACATATTGGATGGGACTGGAACATTGTAAGAAGAATGTCTTCCTCGGACATCATAGATTTTTGCATCAAAACAGCATTGTTGATGGTGGAGAAAGGCATTCAATGGGAACACAAAAGAAGGTAGAACTCCTTTGTCGTTGACGGGTGAGTAATTGTTTGAAAAGGTACTGGATTTGAATATTAATTTGGGTAAACCTTTTACGGACAACTTGTAATGGATCAATTTTGAGACACACGATATAGCTTTGTACTTGGAGTTGTTGGATGTTTGTTATGCCCAATATTAGCATGTTAGCATAGTTTGATGTTTTGGATCTCATTGGGCTTTAATGCAAAATCTTGGTTAATTTTTGGATTTTATTGCAACCTGAATTTTCCTTCTTCCGTTGTCCATAACTTGGGCTATACTTATCTGGTGGATGATATCTTGGTGGCGTTGGTAATCTAAAAAGCAGAGCTACAACTTTTATGAAGACCTCAAAACCTAGCTCAGACACTAAAGTGATCAAAATCGCATAATATGCTGATTGCTTGGACATGATGGGTAAATGGATTACACCTCAACAAGTCTTTATGTAATTAGTTGTTATTGAGCTAATAAATATCTTTTGGCCACTTTCTTAGGTCAGACATCTTAGTTAACCAAGGAAGACTATTAATATATTTTTTTAGAGTCTTAGTAATCCATTTTTTATGTTGGCAATTTGGAGGCTACTATTTTATGTGTTTTACTAGCTAGGATTCGTTTTTTTTTTTAAAAACATTTTCTTGATATTTTCGTATAAGTCTTCATGCAAGGCTAAATCCTTTTGGTCAATTCACCGACATGAGGATTTCGTTTTCGGATCTTGAGGTTTGGTTTTATTTTCAAATTTCATTCTTGATTTAATTTCTTTTCATTTTAATTTCTCTTCTCCTTTCTTTTCTTGATTGCTATTTCTTTGTTGGGTTGATAATTAACCATTTAATTTTGAATTTGCATGATTGCACATGTTAGATGCTTAATCTTACATGTCCAATTTGAGATTAATTTGATCTATGATACTTAGTCATATGTTTGATCGATTTTCGGTTTGTAAATTGTTATGGTGTCTTGACGATGCTTAATTGTCTAACCCTATTCGATTAAATTCTGAATGCCTAATATAGTAGGAAATCAAAGGAATTGATTGGTGTTCAATTGGTTAATTTTGACTTAAACAAGAATTGGAATTAACTTCTCGAAAATTAGTGATAGGTCCAAATTAGTAATCGTCGTTGGTGGATTGCTCGTTTTTAATTAATTGAATTCCATTTTAATTATAATCTATTTTCACCCTGCAAAATTCGAAACCCTCCATTTTCTAACATTATTGATTATTGATTGACTAATAATTTCAAAGGTCCTTGTGAGATGGCCAAGGTTGCATTATCTTGCATTACAATTTTTCTATTATTTTGACCAGTGTAGCATCTCAGATCAACTTGTCACAAGAGGGAAGAAAAAGTCTATTTTCTTTTAGTTGACCTATTGTAAGTCATTATTTGTTGCAAATTTTCTTCATGTGATGTGTGACATCCATTACCCCACATATGAAAATACGTAAAGAAAATTATACATGCATTCGAAATAATGTCAACTTAAAATAAAAGTTCGTCAAAAGGTAATGGGCATCACATTGGCCTCGAATCAACTTGTCGCAACAAGGTAGAAATAAAAAGTCGATTTTCTTTGAGTTGACGTATTGTAAGCCATTATATGTTAGAAATTTCCTTCGTGTGATGTGTAACACCCATTACCCGCATATGATAATACGTAAAGAAAATCATACATGCATCCAGAATAATGTCAACTTAAAATAAAAGTTCGTCAAAAGGTCATGTGCATTACTTTGTCCAAAAATGTGAACTTCATAAAATTTGAAGAAATCAAAGAAAATGAGTAAATAGTCACTTTGGTCCCTGAAATTTGGGCTTAGTATCAAGCTGGTCCCTGAACTGATCGAAATAGCAAATAAGTCCCTGAAGTTGCAGATCGTGATTCAAAATGGTCCCTCCGTTAACGCCCGTTGACACTGTGAACCATGCTTATGTGGCACGTTAAGTGCCTTGCTGTACTCATCATCCACTCACCCAAACACAATTTCGGGGACTAAATTTCAATTTTGGGGACTAAATTTAAATTTACCCTCCTTCTTCAACGGCTATTCCTGGTTCTTCCCACTCTGCTGCCTCTCTAGTTTTTCGTAAGCCTGAACTGAAGACGAAGGAGATGAGGAGAGGGGGTTATGGACTTATGGTTCTCCTTTGCGAAGTGGGTCGCAATCCTCCAGGGTTAATGGGTTTGAAAACCAGAACCCCTTTGGTATGTTCTGTACATGTCCGGTTCCTAAGCGAGTTGTTTATCGCATTTCTAGAACTTTGAGGAACCCTGGGAGACCATTCATTGCATGTCCACTTCCAAAGGTAGTTTGAAGAATAAAGCATTAGGGTTTTTGGCTTGAGATTTCTTCCCCAAATCTGGAAATTTCAAATATAATGTTCTTCTTTTTCTGTGTGCAGTAAGCTGGTGGTTGTGGTTTTTTTTGCTGGGTTGATCAACTTCCAGCTTTCAACATGGCTGATGTGAGTGAAGAAGAGTGTAATGCTGAATCTAAACTAGATGAGGGTGAAGAAATGTGGAAGGCAGAGGTCATGTGCAAGTTGGATGAAATGGGGAATGATGTGAGAGGGTTAAAATTGTTGGTTGCACTCATGGGTTAAAATAGTCACTTGGGGAAAGCTATTGTCTCATTCTGTAATCTGTGATGTTTTAAGTTTTTAAATGATAAGTACCCTCTGTTTTTGTTAATTTTCCTGGTCACACTTACAGCTAACCAAACCACAAAAGAATGTCACAAAGTAATTAGACTAAAATAACTTATATAAAGCACCAAAATGGTGTCCAAACGTCTTACACATAATATAACTTACATCACCAAATAAGCACATGTATACCATTGTGCATTTACAGCCAAAAAACATCATATAACATTGTGCATTTACATCAAAAAAAATCATATATAAACCAAATTCTAGCAAAAAAAAGGCACATAAATGTGCATTTAAAATCAATCTAGCATGTATAAACAATTGTCCATTGTTCAAGGTTGTCTTGGACGAATCTGTGGCAGACCTGTAGTTGGGATGAATGACATGAATTGTGGTACGCCTCCTCTAGATGTTGAAGCCCCTGGTGGTGCTGGAATCTCAACCATAACAGGCCTTGTAAAGGGTGGTGGCATAGGTGCAAGCATTTCTGGAATCACTGCTGGTGTTGGTGTTGGTGGAACAGTTCCCTTAACTGGTGTAGCCTTCTCTCTGGGTGGTATAACTGGACCTCTCACACCATACCTCCTAGTCTGCACAGGTGAACTCGAAAAGTTAGTATCAAAATGGTCCCTTAATTTAATAACTTAATATCATATCAGCCCCTTAATTTAATAACACAGTATCATATTAGTCCCTGCATTCATACCCTCTGAGGTGCATTTTCCTGCACTGCATGTGTTGGCTGAGCTTGGACTGGTTGTTGAGCATTTCTTGGTACAGCATTTCCTGATTGATCATTTACTGGTTCCTGAATTTCCTATGGTTCAACAAATTAGCAATTGCATTCACATGTCAAATTGCAGCAGAAATGAAAAAACAGCAACATGTGCTTACCCCTGTGTTTGCAGCAGAAATGAAAAAACAGCAACATGTGCTTACCTCCTGCCGCTGAGTTGTTCTCTTGGTCTTTGGTCTCTGGGCCACTCCAGTGTGCATGCATCCTTTGCTATTATGACCCTCAATTCCACATCTTGAGCATGTGAAAGTTGGGTAACTTCTCTTCAACTTGTGGCCACTAACAGGTTCCTCATTGTTGTCCTTCCTCCTTTGTTTTTTTGGCCTGCCTGCACTCCTCTTGAATGTCTTAATCTGGAAACTTCTCCTAAGGTTGTTCTTTGCACAGTAAATCTCCCATTCACACCCAGGTTCTTTACATTTGGCTCTGGCCCTCACTACATCATTTTTCACCCACTTTATGGGCCTACCCAAATGGATAGTAAACTCCTTCACTGCTGCCTTAAAGGATGGTATATTGGGGAACTCCAAACCTATCTCCAAACTGATATTACCAAATTTTGTAGCTTCATTGAACTGAGGAAAGTTCTGCACCTTGCCTCCTTCATCATCCTCATCCGTGTTGATTGGATCCCTCATCTCTTCTGACTTATTAATCTAATTGTCCTCATCTTCTGCTGCTACTGCAGCTGCACTCCATCCTTCAACCCCTGACCTGGCATTGACAAGGAAGTCTTCATTCTCTTATCCATCTGATGAGCTAGAGCTGTCCACAATGGGTGATGTTTCTGCCCTCTTCCTATTCCCTCTCTTCTTTTGTTTTCCTTTAGCTGCAGCACACCCTGCCTCCTTTGTTTTGGATGAAGTTCCAACCTTCTTCTTTCCCTTGGTTGTGCTTGCAACCTTTTTCTTTCCCTTCTTCTTTTGTTGCACTTCCTCATGTTCTCCTTCACTTACCACTGGAGAAGGCCTATAATGGCTGTCTTCTGCACTCTCATTAGCTGTTAAGTAGCTATCAGAGGCAGGTATAGAACCTTCAACAACCTCCTCATTAACAACTGTCTCCTCATTGATGGCATGCAGAACCTTATTGATAACATTCATTGCCTTCGCATTGTTATCATTCACTGCCTCATTCACATGCTTCTCCTTCTCAATCACAATATCCTTATTAACAACCTTCTCAGTCATAGCCACCTCAACCACAGCCTCATCACTCACAACCTCCTCATTAACTACCTTCTCAGTCACAGGCTCCTCAACCATAGCCTCATCACTCACAACCTCCTCATTAACCACCTTCTCAGTCACAGGCTCCTCAACCACAGCCTCATCACCCACTGCCTCCTCAAACACAGGTTCCTCAATCACTTCAAGCACAGAAACAGGGTGCACATAATACAACTCAATGTCACCTCCATTGTTCAGTGCATCCCTTACCATCTCCATCACACTTTCATCAGTTGTAATTTCCCTCAAACCAAGATCCAAATCCCTACCTGGTCTTTTCCACAAAACATGCTCAACACCATGATAATTGTTTGTACTCTTCACTATTGCATTAAGATCAAATAGGTTGAGTCTGTCTCCATCAATTTTGTCCTACACATCAACCTGACCACCATAATACTCAAGAATAGCCCTTTCATTCATCATTAACCTCCCACCATGATGCAATATTAAAGTAATCATGGGTTCCATTCTACACAAAAAATAGAGCATCGAAGAGTAGTAGAATGTAAACCCTAGGGCAAGGAGATTAAACATACGATCACAATAATGAGTCAACAATAATAGATACCAACACCCGATACCCACCTAGAACTATGCATGTCCAAGATTAAAATGCCCTAACCCCCCTACGTTGAACGGAAAAATACGAACCAAAAAAACCCTAACAACATTTCGCATAGAAGAGAGAAACAGAAAGAAGGATGACGAACCTGTGTTAATCGATGAAGGAAGCTTCTGAGGTTGAGGCCGGAATGCTGGCCGGAAGTTGCAGAGGAAGAGACATAGAGGAAGGAGACGAAGAAGAGAAGGGCGAGAATATGAGGAGACGTTTTTGTGCAAGTGATTGAAATGAAACTTCTATTTGGGGACTTCTTTGGGGACTAAATTGAAACTTCAACACCATGGCAGTACAGCAAGGCACTTAACCAGCCACATAAGCATGGTTCACGGTGTCATGGGACGAGCGTTAACGGAGGGACCATTTTGAATCACGGTCTGCAACTTCAGGGACTTATTTGCTATTTCGATAAGTTCAGGGACCAACTTGATACTAAGCCCAAATTTCAGGGACCAAAGTGACTATTTACTCCAAAGAAAATCTTTCAAGAAAATAACAAAACTGCAGAAAGAATAAAAATTCATCCCAACGTCACATGATCAGAGCTAGTATCCCTAAACAATACATCAAAAAATAAGCTGGACAATTGAAAAAATTCTAACTACTAGCAGGACGGCTTTCAAGGAGTCACTCCTCAAGTCAGGTCACCCTCCTCTACATATACGATATACATGCCCAAGAAATAACAAATGAGAGGGGGTAAGAAACATAACTATGAATACAAGTGAGCGGTTAGGAATAGTTATCAAGATGAACATACAACATACAATAATTAATAGGTCACAATAATTTATATCAAAAGATGTATGTCAATGCAAGTGCAACTTCACTACTCCGTATGCATGTGACTATAATCCTAACTCGGGAAAGACAATTAGAAGTAAATACCCATTTATCAACATGAATGAATCATCATACGAGATGATACCCACCGAATGTACTGTGTCTGTCAAAGTAATCAGGCTTGGTTGAGAGGACATTTCGACATGCGTAGCTAGCCCTTGCCTTAATAGAACCTCCACAACCGATTCATATACCATCAAGGCTAGGAAAACTCTCTTCGAGGCCCCAGTGTCACGTTTCATTGTTTGCTTTCCGCCCAACATATCATCTCAATATATGATGGATGTTATGCTCAACCATATGCAAACACATGTCCAACCATCACCACCATAATCAATAACATTGAATATTATCCATGACCATTAACAATGATCATTAACAACGCCCTAACGTTATCATCTATTTCAAAGACATTATCATCTCACATAACCCTATAATTTCAACTCGCCTTTACCTTCCAAAATTAACCAAATCCAGTGACCAAGACCAGGTTAAGAAGCTTCTAATCTTGGTTTGCTTTCATGGTGGTGCATTCCTCATTGAATCTCCTCTCCTCCAGATATATGATAGTCATTTAAAAACTTTTGCCCCCGAAGAAAATGCTATAGTTGTTTCTGTGGAGTACATACTTGCTCCAGAGTTCCTCTTCTCGCATGTTATAATGATTATCATTGTCATGTGTGCTAGTGATAGAACTGAGGTTTTGCCTGGTGGGGGTTAAAATATAAGGAGCTATTTTTATCTCACCTCCTTCTTCTGTAGTTCATACACAATTAGATCAGAACCTTTCATGAAGCCCGAGCATAACACTTGCTATTCAATTTGGAATTTGGCATACCCATCTGCATGTTGAGTTTGTTATTTATCTTATCTTTAGTTTTTCTGTTAGCTAAATTAGATTGCATTCTGATAAGTTAATTATCTTTAGTTAGATTATCTTTAATTAGCTTTGGTTATCTTTTAGTTAGACTTATCTTATCTTTCTGTTATTGTTGCTGATCGATGCCTATATAATGGCTTGACTTCTACTCAATAAAGCATTCATTCTCCAATTTGTTTAAGAGAGACTTTGCAATCTTTACAAATTGGTATCAGAGCTCCATCTTGGGGCCTGATATAACAAAAGCAGTAGACTTTGAGTGATTCAAAATGAATGAGGAGAAGAACTTCATGCAACCTGCCATACCACGTTTTGTTGGTCACTATGACCATTGGAGTTTGCTTATGGAAAATCTTTTGAGATCAAAGGGGTATTGGAGTTTGGTGGAGACTGGTTATGCAGAACCAGCTAAAGAAGTGGAGTCAACTGAGGTGCAGCAGAAGGAGTTGGAGGATCTGAAGTTGAAGGACCTCAAGGTTAAGAATTATCTGTTTCAAACCATTGACAGAATTGAACAAATTCTAGAGAAAGGTACATCGAAACAGATATGGGACTCAATGAAGAAGAAGTTTGAGGGGAATGCAAGAGTGAAGTGTTCAACTTTGCAAGCACTAAGGAGGGATTTTGAAGTTCTTGAGATGAAAGTTGGTGAGACCATAACTGAGTACTTTGCTCGAGTTATGGGCTTAGCCAACAAGATGAGGAGCAATGGAGATGACATGAAGGAAGTTACCATCGTGGGGAAAGTCTTTAGAACTTTGACTGAGAAGTTCAACTATGTTGTTGTCTCAATTGAAGAATCTAAGGACATTGATAGACTCACTGTTGATGAATTACAAAGTTCCCAAGTTGTTCATGAACAAAAGTTTATCAGACCAAGTGCAGAAGAGCATGCACTATCTATGAGTAATGATAACTCCTATGGCACAAGGGGAAGAGGCAGAGGCAGAGGATGAGGAAGAGGGAGAAGAAGGCAAAGCATTAATCGAGCCACAATTGAAGGCTTCAAATGTTACAAGTTGGGCCACTATAAGTATGAATGTCCATTATGGGACAAGGAGGAGGTGAACTATGCAGAGTTTGATGAAGGAGAATAAATATAGCTTATGTCCTATGTTGAGATGCCTCAACAACATGCAAAGGATGATGAAATCTGGTTTCTAGATTCAGGATGCTCAAATCACATGTGTGGGGACAAATCAAAGTTCTGTGAGATGGATGAAGTTTTCAGGCATTCAGTAAAGCTTGGAAACAACACAAAGATGAATGTTCTTGGCAAAGGAAGTGTGAAACTGAGTATCAGTGGTGTCACTCATGTGATACAAGATGTCTTTTATGTGCCTGATCTCAAGAATAACCTCTTGAGTATAGGACAATTACAAGAGAAGGGGCTAACAATTATGATCAAGTCAAGAACGTGCAGCATCTATTATCCTCACAAAGGGTTGATTCTACAGGTCAATATGACTTCAAACAGAATGTTCATATTGTCTGCTAGAACTCTAGAGAAGAAGGAAGCATGTTTCAGCACCACAACACAGGATCTTCCTCACTTGTGCCACTGCAGATATGCTCATCTCAGTCATAAAGGGTTGCAATTGCTGCAAACATGGAATATGGTTCGTGGTCTGCCTCAGTTATCTGCCTCTACAACTGTGTGCTCTGATTGTGTTAAAGGAAAGCAACATTGTGAGCCAATGGCAAAGAAAAGTCAGTAGAGAGCAAGCCAGAAGTTGCAGCTGGTCCATGCAGACATCTGTGGTCCAATCACTCCACCATCTAACAGCAAAAAGAGGTATATCTTATGCTTCATAGATGATTATTCTAGAAAAGCATGGGTATATTTTCTATTGGAAAAGTCAGAAGCTTTCTATCACTTCAAGTGCTTCAAAGTTCTTTGTGAGAAAGAAAGTGGATTGCCTGTTAAATGTCTTCGTACAGATAGGGGAGGAGAATTTAATTCAATGGAGTTTAATGAATTTTGCAAGCTGAACGGGATAAAGAGGCAATTAACTACAGCCTATACACCACAACAAAATGGACTAGTTGAGTGCAAAAACAGGAGTGTGATGAACATGGTTAGATCAATGTTATATGAGAAAAAGGTTCCAAAGACTTTTTGGCCTGAAGCAGTGAAGTGGACAGTGTATGTTCTAAATCGATCTCCCACATTGGCTGTTAAAGGGATGACACCAGAGGAAGCTTGGAGTGGTGAGAAGCCTTCAATTGAGCATTTTAGAGTATTTGGATGTGTGGGGCATGCACACATTCCAGATGCTAGAAGGACAAAGCTAGAGAACAAGAGTGTCAAATGTGTTCTTCTTGGTGTTGGTGATGAATCCAAGGGATACAAGCTGTATGATCCTGTCTCAAAGAAAGTTTTGATAAGCCGAGATGTGATCTTTGAAGAAGAAAAACAGTGGAGCTGGGATCAAAGCAATAAGGAGGGATTGCAAGAAAATTTAGAATGGGGACATAGTGAGTTTGATGATGAACAGGCTAATACAACCGCAAATAAGGAGGTAGAACAAGGTGAAACTGATCATCCCAAAGCTCAACAAATGCCAAATCAGAATGTTGCAGAGGGCAGAACAAGACATGCTCCATCATGGATGGAAGACTATGTGATAGGAGAAGGACTATCAAAAGGAGAATATGTGATCAACATGGCCTTAACAGAATCTGCAAATCCAATATGCTTTGAGGAGGCAGTAAAATATGCTAAGTGGAGTCAAGCAATGGAAGCTGAGATCACAGCTATAGAGAAGAATCAAACCTGGAAATTAGTTGAATTACCAGAGGGTGCAAAGAAGATAGGGGTCAAATGGATATACAAAACCAAGTTAAATAAACATGGTGCAGTGGACAAATTCAAGGCACAACTAGTGGCAAAGGGGTATTCACAAGAATATGGAATTGACTACAATGAGGTGTTTGCACCTGTTGCTAGGATGGATACTGTCAGAATGGTATTAGCACTTGCTGCACAAAGAGGTTGGAAGATCTATCAACTTGATGTGAAGTCGGCCTTTCTTCATGGAACATTGAGTGAGGATGTGTATGTTGAACAACCAAAAGGATATGTGAAGAAAGGAAGTGAGTATATGGTTTATAAACTGCACAAGGATTTGTATGGGCTAAAACAAGCACCACGAGCTTGGTTTAGCCTCATTGAGTCTTACTTTATCAGTGAAGGATTCCACAAAAGTCAGAATGAGCAGACACTCTTCATCAAATGGAGTAAGGAAGGTAAGATTCTCATTATCAGTGTGTATGTGGATGATCTCATATGCACTGGAAATGATGAACTTGTGATGAATGATTTTAAGAAATTTATGCAAAAGGAGTTTGACATAACAGACTTAGGGAAGATGAGGTTCTTTCTAGGAATTGAAGTGATGCAATGCTCAGATGGGATTTACATATGCCAAAAGAAATATGCTCTAGAAATTCTAAGGCGATTTGGCATGGAAGAAAGCAATCCAGTATGCAATCCTATTATGCCCAGTTACAAATTATGCAGAGATGAAGGAGGAGTCAAGGTGAATGAAACTCAGTTCAAGCAGATGGTAGGAAGCCTAATGTACATCACAACTACACGGCCAGACTTGATGTTTGTGGTTAGCTTAATCAGTAGGTATATGTCACAACCAACAGAAATGCATGCTAAAGTGGCTAAGAGGATTCTCAGATATTTGAAAGGTACTGAGAATTATGGAATTCTGTATAAAAGAGAAGGAGCTGAGAAGTTGCTGGCCTTTACTGATAGTGATTATGTTGGAGACTTGGAAGCTAGGAAATGTACATCAGGATATGTATTTCTAATGAATGGAGGCTCAGTTGCTTGGTCTTCTCGAAAGCAACCAATTGTTACCCTCTCCACAACATAAGCTGAGTTCATTGCAGCAGCTGGATGTGCTTGCCAAGCAATCTGGATGAGAAGGTTCTTGAAGGAGTTAGGCTATGAGCAAGAAGGAAGCACAATGGTAATGTGTGATAACTGTTCTACTATTAAGTTATCCAAAAATCCTGTTATGCATGGAAGGAGCAAGCACATAGATGCGAGGTTTCATTTTTTGAGGGACCTCACTAAAGATGGAGTAATTGAACTAGTTCATTGTGGAACACAAGATCAAGTTGCTGATGTGATGACCAAGCCTCTAAAGTTGGATTCTTTCCAGAAACTTCGAATGCAGCTAGGAGTGTGTGAGATTCTAGAATTAAACAAATTGCATGACGGCAATTAGTTTAAGGGAGGGTTTATTGAGTTTGTTATTTATCTTATCTTTAGTTATTTTGTTAGCTAAATTAGATTGCATTCTGATAAGTTAATTATCTTTAGTTAGTTTATCTTTAATTAACTTTAGTTATCTTTTAGTTAGACTTATCTTATCTTTCTGTTATTGTTGCTGATCAATGCCTATATAATGGCTTGACTTCTATTTAATAAAGCATTCATTCTCCAATTTGTTTAAGAGAGACTTTGCAATCTTTACGCTGCATCGGGTGGGATTATCAGATTGATAACCATGTGATCAACTTAGTGGCTTTAGAAGAGAAAAAGAATAAACACAAGGAGAAGCCTCGAGCTTTCTCCTTTTTTTTAAAAAATAAATAAATGCAATCAACCGCTCGGACTAAGTTATGTGCTATCGTTAGTGAGACCATATAACGTTTCTTCATCGATGCACTATCATAGTTATAACTACGATAACATTTCCTTGAGGAAGCGCTATTGTAGGTATCTACAATGGCGCTACGAAAACACTATAATTGTTTACCTCTTTTAATAGCACTAAGATATATAGCGTCCTAAAGCACTATAAAACGTATATATATATATATATAAAAAAACCACTATTAAAGGCCGAATGTGATGCAGGAAAAGTATTGGTTTTTTAGAGAGGGAATTTGTTATGTTGCAACAAATATATTTGCATTTGTAAGACAATAGCTTTTAGCTGAAGAATACATCTTTAGCAGCATAGTTTGAGTAGTGTTTTTTCTAGGTTAAATTAATTATTTTGATTTTTTTTCTGCAAAAGAAAACTTCTAAAGTACCAATTAGTATATTTTGCAAGGTGATAAAGAAATAGTTAAATGTGCATTTCATGTATAAATCAACATTTTTTTAGATGAATAAATTGGTGTTGAAAAGGAATCAAAGTAACGAAAGTTATATAAAATATCATCATCACTGGCTATTCACTACCAAAAAAAAAATTATCTGTTTAGCGATCGAATTAGTGACCGAATCAAAGGGGTAGCAGAAAACCTGGTCGCTAAGGTTTTAACTACCGAATTTATATTTCGGTCTTAAAATAGAGACCGAATTTTCGGTCGCTAAATTATATAATTCGGTCGCAGCTGAGTTGGTCGCATGATCAGAGTAACCGAATTTGGTGACTGCTAATTCGGTCGCTAATGTTGGTTATAGTAATAATTCAGTCGCTAAACATGAAACAATTTAATAAATTTATTTATTTTCTGTAATTTAAGCTTAGCGATTGATTTGGGGGTTGCCATTTCGGTCGCTAATACTAATTTTTTTTTTATTTTAAAATTTATTTAAAATATTAATAACTAATTTTTTTTTTTACTTTAGTATTCTTCAATTTACTACAGCAACTCACCAGTATAAAAATAATCAGAGTATCATATAGATAAATAAAAAAATTTCATACAATAAAGTGACTGTAAATCCATAAAATGAAAAAAATACAAATGAAAATCATCAGTGATGCGGAGGCGGACACGGACGCAGCCAACCGTCCCCACCGTCCGTGCCGTCGACGTCTGCCATCTAATCGTCCTCTGGAGCAGCATCATCAGTAGCAGGAGGTGGCGGAACTGGAGGAGAGACAGCAGGCGACACAACTGTCGGAGCATCAATCTGAGCAACTGGAGGCTGGATCCTCATCTGCTCCAACACCAACCGCAATGTCTGGGCCTGCTCGATGCTTGTCTGCGTCAGCTGCTAGTGTGCTTGAGTCAAGTGTGCAATCTTCTCCGCCATAATCCGCTCTCTCTCCCTCTTCTCCCGAAGCTTTGCGTTCAGCTGTATGATGGTGTCCTACATCTGGTTGAACTGCTCCGGAGGGACGGTATCTGCGTAGGAAGGAGCATGTGCCGGATGATGAAGCGATAAACTCGCTGCCTAAGTGTCCAAGGCCATACACGTGCCTCTTCTTGTTCCTGCCCCCGATGACCTCCAAATATATGGCATTGTCGTCAATGGAGACACGAAAGTGGGGCCCCTCACCAGTCAATGCCTCATCCTGTGACTGTGAGGCACGTGATATGGCATCATCCTTCTTCTCGTTAAAGTTGACATGCAAAGTATAGTTGAAGAGATAATTAGTTACAGTTATAAACAATATTGATAAATTATTAGTAATAAATTACTAGTATATACTAAAATGTTTTTTACTTACAGCATAGTTACGGGCCTTGTCGTTGACCCAATCCACCAACTTCAGCTTCTTCGTCCTCTCCACCAACTCCATAGAAGTGGGGAGTCGTTTTTTCTGTGCTTTCTGCATATATAAAAAAAAAGTTAAATTCATAAGGATATTAAAAAATGAAAACTGATTAAATAGTACGCTAAAATAATCAAGTTTAAAGTAGTACCAGCTCGTCGAAGTGAATGGCGGTTGATATTGAGCTGCCGGTGTAGGCACATGCACCACCAACAAAAGCTCGATTACGCCGAGCTGTGGTCTTCTTCTCCTGGAACTTCTCAGTAGCCCAGTTCTGTTCCAGCCCCTTCTTGATCCCAGGATCTAACCATTTCCCCTTATCCTTACCCTTCCTCAGCTTGTTCATGGCATTCTTCATGGCCAATGAACCTTTATGCTCAAATATGGCCCTGATGATCTTCTCCAATGCTTGTTTCCACCTATACTCTTTCTGCAACATACACTTGTTAGACAATTCTTATGTATATTTAAATTAAATTTAAATTAATAGGTAATGTAAATTTATTTTAAATAATATAATAAATTGTTATCTTAAATTATTTAAACAGCTGATCCGGCCCTCAAGAACCCCCTTCCATGTAGCCATGAACCATCAAACTTCTGCTTTATGATCTTCGAGATCGAATCAGAAGGGCCCTTCGCGGGTAGAAAGCTGCAGGAAAATTAGAGCATTAATTAATAAATATTATGAATAATTAAACAAGTAATATGGAAATTAACGATACTTATATATAAAAAAATTAAATTAGCTTACTCGTTATCCCCCTGGGGATAAGAAGAGTCCTCTGGTCGGATGAACCACGGCTCTCCTGCGCCACTGATGATGATGGTCCTGCCACGGGTGTGGATGATGACGATCCAGCATGTGTCCCGACATCTGAGGGTTGCGTAATGGGTGCAACTCCATTACCCTGAGGCTCGTCCACAGAGGTACTGGTAGGGTGATCTCGATCAGAAGTCGGTGTGTCGGTCAGGGGAGGATTTCTTGCAGCACGACCTCTGCCACGACCTCCCCGACGACCACCGCGCTGCCCCTACCTCTAGTGGAATTTGCCATCTGTGTAAAAAATGATAAAACTATTACATCACAGTATAAATAATAACTAATTAATCAACAAGTTTAGATATGAATAAGCATTACACAATGAATAATGCATATATAAATTACCTAAGTAGAATCTCAGTCACTAAATTCACCCTTACTCTCATCAGTCTCACTTGATTGGAATGTGCCTTCGCTAGATTCGTCCAACTTAGATTGATCCATTAACTCTCTTTCAACTTCTTCCCCATTGCCGGAAATGTCCGCAAGAGAATTAAAAATGATGTCCGGTGTAATATCCAACGATATGTGGGGCCCTGAAAACTCATCATTTTGGTACGAAGCATCTTTTTCAGGTTGGTTGATTACGTTATCAGTAATTGTACTGCGAGCGTTTATCTTAATGACACCCAACAAGCCTTGATGTTCTTTGGGGTATGGTATGTAATAAACCAGATCTGCCTGTTGTGAAAAAATGAATGGGTCGTACGCTTTATTACACCTACGAGATAGCCTAACTTCAACAATGTCATACTTTTTATCGATTTTTGTCCCTACGTCAAGAGTAGGATCAAACCAATCACACTTGAAGAAAACTAACTTCATCACGAGGAAACCAGTATACTCAAGTTCATGGATGTCAGTTAGAACCCCATAAAAATAATCCTCTACATTGCCTTCAGTGGCTCGCACGCAAATACCATAGTTACACGACTGCATTCCTTCACTCCATTGTTTTGTGTTAAATTTATATCCATTTACAATGTAAGTATTCCATGATGTAACCCATCTTTTAGGCCCCATGCCAAATTAGTCAACAATGGATTTTGAACATTGTTTACTAGATCTAGTACCTATAAATTTTAATAATCCAACTTATACACCATATATATTTAAGGAGAGAAAAAGTATTGCAACAAATGAAGATGCTTAACCTACATATTTACTGAACCACGCAACAAAGTGAAAAGTAATTTCTCGATCAACCCGAGCTTTCGAAATATCAGGTTGGATTTCCTTAGAAAATTGCCATACATACTACACATGGGAGGTTAACAGCAGGAAGATTAATAACCATAAATGACAATTGAACTTATAAAAAGACATTATAGACACTTACTCTAAATATGGCGCCTCCTCTTCATAATTTTGAAGGATGTACAAATGAGCAGCATTAATGTCACGCTGCTCCAAGAAATATCCTTTTGATTTGCCACTAAATCTGCCCGGATATGAATATTGATATAGGAGGACTAGTTGAACATCCTTCACTCGAATCAACATTTCAAAGCATTCTAGCCCTTCTCATGTCAACTTCATCCGGACAGTAATAAAAGACAAAAGTGGAAGTCTCCTTTACTAAGTATGCTTCACAAATGGAACCCTCTACTCGTGCCTTGTTCTTGAATTTGTGTTTAAGGGAGTGCAAAAACCTATTAAAGAGGGATACATACAAATAATTACTAGTTTTAAGGAAAGCTAAAATGGATACCCCTTAAACGGATACATACAAATAATTAATTAAAATAATTGATGTTGTATACCTCTCAAATGGATACATCCAGCGGTATTGGACTGGACCACCAACTCTTGCTTCGTAAGGTAGATGAACTGGAAGGTGTTCCATTGAATCAAAGAAACTCGGCGGTAAGATTTGTTCCAACTTACATAACAACACAGGTATCTTCTCTTCCATATCCTTTAATTGTTTCGCATTTAGTGTTGTCGAAGTAAGCTCCCGGAAAAAGTGGCTAAGCTCAACAAGTGGGTTTCAAATTGGTTTCCATAACGTGTCGAACACAATTGGAAGCAACCATTGCATGAACACGTGACAATCACGACTCTTCATTCCATGTAACTTTGCTTCCTTAATGTCAACACATCTACCCAGATTGGAAGCATACTCATCGGGTAACTTTAGTTCTTTAACCCACTTACAGATAGCTACTTTGTGGTTTGCTTAGTGTATAACTTTGTGAATATATGCCTTAAACAGGTTATTTGTTTTGATGATGGACAAAAAGGAAAAAGGTCCAGAAGGACTAAAGTGCAAAAAGCGGATGATTATAAAGCAATCAAGCAAAAGGGGAAAAATAGGAATTTCACTATTTGTATTGCATGTTTTAGAAAAATATATAAATGGTAAGTAGAGTTCTCAACTTATTATTGGTCTCACACACACACATTTAACATATGCTTAAAAGGATCAACATGTGCTTAAAACTGACAATTAATTGGCACTTAATGTACAATCAAATTCTTAATTGTCAAGTTTCTCAAATTCAATTTTATTCATGCCATAATCGATTATGGGAAACTAATAATCAATTATGAGTCGAGTTTAAATGGCTTTAATTAGTCCTAATGAGTAATTATGATATTAAAGCCGTTGAGTTTAAATTTTGAAATAGAATAATCGATTATGGTTCTTGCATAATCGATTATGTCCTCTCTGACTTCAAATAGACTTCAAACAGAATCCCCATAATCGATTAGGTAATCGATTATGGCCTTTTATATGACAGTCAGTGGACTCGTAATCGATTAGTATAATCGATTATGACTATTCTGTCCAAATGCGCGCTTCCTGATAATACTTTAAATAATCGATTATGCCCTTTCAATAATCGATTATGACGAGACATAAATGAATTTTAATGAGGCTTAACCTATTTTTCTCTTAACCAACATCTTTCTATTATAAAAGAAAAGTGAGGCAGCCATCATAAAACACAACACTCTACTATTTCATTTGTGCTAAACTCTGATAAACAATCTCTATACTCTTTCTCTTGCACTATCACTTTGACCATATTACTTTCATTGTACTTGAGCTTCAAATTGTTTTTCATATCTGCACTTTTGAGTGTTTTCTCATTGGAAGACTTTTTAAGTTTTTCTAAGTGAGTGTGATCTCACGAAACTGTTTTTGAGGCTCTTGCACAAGGGAGTGTTCATCCTGTGATTTGTGTTAAGTGTGCTCTGATTTGAAAAGGTTCTAGTTTAGCCTGTTTTAAAAACTAGAGTTAATTGAAAACCCTTGGTGGTATTGCCTTGGGGACTGGACGTAGGCCACATGGGTAGTTTATGGCTGAACCAGGATACATCGTTGTGTCATCTTCTTCCTTTCTCTCTTTACTTTTCCACAAAGTTTTATCTTTATACGCTTTATTTCACAACGCTTAATTATTAATTCATCGCTTTCTCCAAACAAGTTTTAAGTATTATTTAAATTAGTAAAAAGTTTTCAAAAATCAATTCACACACAATTCACCCCCCTCTTGTGTTTGAGGTCACTTGTCAACAAGTGGCATTAGAGCTTAACTCTTGGATATAAGGGACGAAACCGTCTCGAGAGGAAAGATGACTTCAAACAGTTTTCGTAACGAGGGTAATTCCGTAAACAGACCCCCATAGTTCAATGGTGAAGGGTATGGATATTGGAAAGAAAGAATGCAGATACTTTTAGAAGCCTCTGATATTGATATTTGGGATGCTGTGGAAAATACTCCATTTGTCCTCAAGCACGAAGTCAATGGTGCTTCAGTGGATAAACTAAAAACCCTTTGGACCGACGAGGAAAAGAAAAAGGTCCAATACAATTTGAAAGCTAGGAACATCAACACCACAGCTTTAAGCTAGGATGAGTTCTATAGGGTCTTGAATTGTAAGATCACTAAGGAAATGTGGGACACCCTTCAATTGACCCATGAAGGTATTATCGAGGTCAAAAGGGCTAGGATGAACACCCATGAGTATGAGCTATTTAGGATGAAACAGGGTGAAAGCATACAAGATATGCAAAAACGTTTTACCCATATAATAAATTATCTGAGGGCTCTTGGGAAGTCGTTTTCAAATGAAGATTTAATTAACAAAGTTCTTAGATGCTTAAATAGAAGTTGGCAACCCAAAGTAACTGCTATCTCTGAATCACATGATCTAACTTATATGTCTTTGGTCACTCTTTTTGGAAAATTACACGAACACGAGCTAGAACTCAATCGCCTCATTGAAAATGAGGAAAGTGACAAAAAGAAGAGAGGGCTTGCTCTTAAGGCTAATGTAAGTGAAACAAATGAGGAAGATAGTGACTTTGGTGAACTTGAAGAGCTTGATGAAGGTGATGAGAACATGAGTCTAATGGTCCGAAAGTTCAAGAAAGTTCTAAGGAATAAAGGCAAAGCACGACAAACCTTCACCCCTCAAAAGAAAGTTGATGGAGAAGGAACTTCTTACGTGCCTACATGCTTCAACTGTAAGAAGAAAGGTCACATAAGGCCCGAGTGTCCTCTAAGTCAAAAGAAGAATGACAAATTTGAAAAGAGGCCACAAAAGGATAGAAAAGGAAGGAGAGCATACATTGCTTGGGAAGACAATGACATGGACTCCTCCGATGAATTCGACGACGAAGAAGCAAATCTTTGCCTCATGACCAATCATGAGGACGACGAGGATAAGGTAATTGATAATGAAATTGATAATGAATTGTCATATGATGATTTACTTGCTGCATGTGAAGAATTGAATAATGAAAGCATGCATCTTCGAAAAATCATTTTATCTTGAAAATCATTTCTAGTCTTGAATCAAAAATAGATTTATTAAATAAAGAAATGGAAGCTATTAAGGAAAAGCAAGCTCTTTCAAACAAAACTTCATCATGTCTATCTTGTGAAAACAAAAAGAATGAAATTTAAAAATGCAATGAATGCAATGTGTTGAAAATCAAAATTGAGGACTTGTACAACACTCTTGCAAAATTCACAAATGGGAGAGACAATCTCAATGTTTTGTTAGGAAACCAAAAAGGTACTTACGATAAAGCCGGTTTGGGTTATCACCCTAAATTACACGAAAAATCTTTTAAAAGGTTCTTTAGCCCAACCAATACTTCTAGTAGCCTTTTCGTTAAATGTTTTTATTGTGGTAGAAAGGGACATACTGCATCTATTTGTAATGCTAGAAAGAATGTGAATGTCAATGGCAATAAAGTATGGGTACAAAAGGGCAATGCACCCAAAGCTAACTCTCAAGGACCCAACATGATTTTGGTACCAAAAGTTAAAACTTGAAACTATTTTGTAGGTGTGCTTGAAAGCAATGAACTCAAATTGGTATCTTGACAGTGAATGCTCCAAACACATGACGGGAGACAAAACCAAGTTCTCCTTTCTCACACCCAAAAAAGGTGAATTCGTTTTCTATGGTGATAACAACAAAAGTAGAATCTTGGGAATTGGAACGGTTGGTAAGAGTCCAAATCCCATCATTGAAAATGTTTTTTATGTTGAAGGTCTAAAACATAATCTTTTGAGTATAAGCCAACTTTGTGATAAAAACTTTAATGTTGTTTTTGATAACTCAAAATGCATGGTCATGAATTCTAATAATCAAACTAAATTAATTGGACAAAGAATTGGAAATATCTATATGGTTTGCTTGGATAACCTACCTTCAAATGATGTATGCTATCTAATAAGTAAAGAGGATGAAACTTGGCTATGGCATAGGAGGATGGCTCACATTCACATGGACCATCTTAATAAGTTGGTTCGGAAGGACCTAGTTATTGGTTTACCAAAGCTCCGTTTTGACAAAGATAAAAATTGCGATACTTGAAAAAAAGGAAAACAAGTAAAGGCCTCTTTCAAAACTAAAAATGTTGTTTCTACAAACCGGCTTTTACAGCTTTTACATATGGATTTGTTTGGTCCATCTAGAACCATGAGCTTTGGTGGTAATTACTATGCGCATGTTATTGTGGATGACTATTATCGTTATACATGGACTTTGTTTATTCCTCATAAAAATGACGCTTTTGTTGCCTTTCAGAAACTTGCCAAGGTTATTCAAAACGAGATGGGATGAAACATTATAACTATCCGAAGTGATCATGGTGATGAGTTCCAAAATGAGACATTTGAGGCCTTTTGTACTGAAAATGGAATCAGGCATAATTTTTCCTCACCCAGGACTCCCCAACAAAATGGGGTGGTGGAAAGGAAAAATCGGTCTCTAGTAGAGCTAGCGAGGACGAAGCTCAATGAGACCAACCTTCCTAAGTATTTCTGGGCAGACGCGGTAAGCACAGCATGATATGTGATGAATAGAGTCCTCATAAGACCTATTATGAAACAAACGCCCTATGAAATTTACAAAGGAAGGAAGCCTAACATATCCCACTTTCACGTATTCGGATGTAAGTGCTTTGTTTTAAATAATGGTAAAGAAAACCTTGGTAAATTCGATGCCAAAGCTGATGAAGGTATATTTCTTGGATATTCCAATTCTAGTAAAGCTTTTAGAATCTATAACAAAAGAACTATGACCATTGAAGAATCTGTGCATGTATCTTTTGATGAGACTAACCCTAAAGTTGTAGTAGAGGAAAGTGTTGATGACCTTGCAGAAGTATTGGGAAATAGCTATCTTGAGGAGAAACATACTCAAGAGAAGGAAAATGATGATCAACCACTTCCTCAAAATGAAGAGTCACCTCACAATGATCTTCCAAGAGAATGGAGAATATCTAGACATCATCATCGTGACAATATTATAGGTGATATATCAAAAGGGGTAACTACTCGAAACTCTCTCATTCATGCTTGTCACTATATGGCATTTGTATCACAAATTGAACCTAAAATATTGATGAAGCTATAATTGATGAAAATTGGACACTTGCTATGCAAGATGAACTAAATCAATTTGAGAGAAACGATGTTTGGGAATTAGTCCCTAAACCTAAAAACCATTTAGTAATTGGAACTAAATGGTTTTTTCATAACAAGCCAGATGAAAACAGAATAATTGTTAGAAACAAAGTTAGGCTTGTTGCTAAAGGATATAATCAACAAGAGGGCATAGATTTCGATGAAACCTATGCTCCCGTAGCTAGATTAGAAGCCATCCGCATGCTTCTTGCTTTTGCTTGCATCATGGATTTCAAACTTTTTCAAATGGATGTTAAAAGCGCTTTTCTAAACGGTTTTATTCAAGAAGAAGTTTATGTGGATCAACCCCCTGGTTTTTCAAATTTGAATTTCCAAACCATGTTTTCAAATTGAAAAAGGTTTTGTATGGTTTAAAGCAAGCCACTAGGGCTTGGTGTGAACGCTTGAGTAAGTTTTTACTGGAAAATGATTTTTAAAGAGGAAAAGTTGATACCACTCTTTTCATCAAAAACAAAATGCATGATATTCTGTTAGTTCAAATTTATGTGGATGACATTATTTTCGGTGCTACCAATGAAGCTTTATGCAAGGATTTTTCTAATATAATGCAAAGCGAGTTTGAAATGTCCATGATGGGCGAGCTCAATTATTTCCTTGGATTGCAAGTCAAGCAATCAAAGGAAGGCATCTTCATCAACCAATCCAAATATTGCAAGGAGTTGCTTAAGAAATTTGGGATGAACAACTCAAAGGAACTATCTACTCCCATGAGCACCTCTTGCTTTCTTGACAAAGATGAGGATGGAAAATCAGTTGATGTAAGTAAGTATAGAGGTATGATAGGCTCTCTCCTTTACCTTACTGATAGTCGTCCCGATATTATGTTTAGTGTTTGCATGTGTGCACGTTTTCAATCAAACCCTAAGGAATCACATCTTGCCGCGGTAAAACGCATTATGAGATACCTCATTGGCACACAAAATATGGGTTTATGGCACCCTAAAGGGGTTGATTGCACCCTTATTGGGTACTCGGATTCTGATTTTGTTGGATGCAAATTGGATCGAAAAAGCACAAGTGGAACTTGCCGCTTACTAGGAAATGCTTTAGTTTCTTGGCATAGTAAGAAACAAGCTAGTGTGACCTTATACACCGTCGAAGCGGAATACGTTGCGACAGGAAGTTGTTGTGCACAAATAATATGGATGAAACAATAATTAAATGACTACAGTATTGACCTTAAAACCGTTCCTATTAAATATGACAACACAAGTACTATAAACCTCACGAAAAATCCAGTTTATCACTCTAGAACCAAGCACATCGAAATAAGACGCCACTTTATTAGAGACCATGTCCAAAAAGGGGGTTGCATGATTGAGTTTGTAGAGACATCTAAACAACTCGCATACATATTTACTAAACCTCTACCTAAAGAAAGTTTCTTTTTCATAAGAACTGAACTATGAATTTTGAATCAATCATGCATTGAATAAATAAGCATTTCACCTTGTTATTACTAATCTGTGTATTAAGTGTAACAGTTTTTCGAGCCATAATCGATTATATGATAATTATAATCGATTATGAGAAGTTAGAAAGGTCAAAATCGATTAGAGGAATCGATTAATCGCAGAAAAGAGGAAAACATCAAAAGTCAGTAATGTCGTAATCGATTATCATAATCGATTAGGCAAGGGGGAAATTTTCCAGAAACGGTAAAATCGATTATATAATCGATTAGACATTCATCCAGTTCATCCTAAAATCGATTACATAATCGATTAATGAAAGAACCCAGGCAAAAATCGATTACATAGTCGATTTTGTGAAGAAGAAAGGTCAGGCGCTCAAGTCATAATCGATTATACATCAAAAATTGACCAATCGGAGAGCAACACGGTAACCAATAATCGATTATGCTTACATAATCGATTATGAGTACATTTAAAAGGTAGACCAGCATAGAACAATGCTCATTTTTGCCCTAACTTTCAAAGCTGTCTTCTTTCTTTCTTTGATCTCTCTCTTTGCGCCTCCTTTTCTCTTTCTCTCTTCATCACTCACCAAACTCATCATCAAACATCATAATGCCTCCCAAACGATTTAGAACTACCACTGTCAATCCCGGAACTCTCACTCCTGCTCAAATGGAAAGGTATTTTACCAACAATGCTCAAAGTGCGGATATCATGAGTGGGTTCTATAATAGGGAAATCCAGAAACCACGATTTCTGGATTTAAACTTTTAAGGGAACAAGGATTCAAATTCATGGAGTTTCTGGACCATGCAAATCTGACAACCTTCCTCTCCTCAACTGAAGACATATACCCGGAACTAGTGCGGATCTTTTACTGCCACCTCCGCTTGGTTAATGGCGTCCTGACCTCTGAGGTATGCCATAAACACATTAGGTTTACTTCTGCTTTTTTTGGGAGAGTTGTTGGAGTGCCCTCTGGTGGCACTCATGTAACTGTTGAGGGTCCCGATGCACCCTTAGCGGATGAGTTTGTTAGGCTGGAAGCCACCAAGCTTTGTTGGCTTATCCCAGTGAGGTAACTCACAGGGAAATCACTGCTGGACAGATGAAAGTTAGGTTGCTTCACTATGATGTTGCTAGGTTATTGTTTCCTAGGCATCATAATTTCTCTCAACTGCTGAAAATTGATGTTTATTGCTTTGGTTGCTGGAAAATAAGAAAATTGTTGATTGGGCTGGTCTGTTTATACAGCACATGGTTGATAATTGGACAGGTGGTTCACTGCCATATAGGCATCTGGTTACACGCATTCTGAGGAATGCACGTGTAAACCTAACTGGGGAAGCTAAACTTGATGGATTGAAGTATCATGCTATTTATAATCAAGGGACAATTAACATGATGGGCATTGAACATCATGGGGATGTTTGGGAATATAAGCCCAAAAGAAAGCTGTACTCAATCTATGAGGACCCACCTGCTACTGCTGGAGCATCTTCATCATCACAGGCTCCTTCTGCTGCTGTTGTTACACCCGAGGTCATGGCTCTCTTGCAGAGTATCTTGGCAGAAGTTCGGGTCAACACCACTGAGACCCGTGCCAACGGCATTGCCATTCGTGAGATAGCTCATCAAGTGCAGGCTTTGGAGCATCGAGTAGCTGATGCAGAGATTATCATTGATAGTCCTATTAGAGCACCGCCTCAGCCTACTGTTGGTTTAGATGATGATGGCGACGATGATACAGTTGGTGATGATGAGATGGATGATGATGATGAGGAGGATGACTCTTGATGATGATCATTTCTTTTTCTGCCTTTCTTATTACGTTGTTACTATGACTGTGTTTTAATTTTGGATGACTGTACCTAACTCCTGACTTATTTGCTGCTATCCCTACTGCACTTGAACTTGTTATAACTTTTGCATGAATATATGCCTTGCTATGAATGTTTAATTCCCGCTTTTTGATAATGCCAAACGGGGGAGAGTGATATAGGTTATATATACTTGCATGCTTCAGGGGGAGTGATTTGAATAAATGCATGAAGTGAGGGGGAGTAGAGCTTATATCTATGCTTGAACTGTTGACGACTTTTAGAATATTGCTCTAGTCCTTTTCATTAAGCTACTCCCTCTTTGAGATGTTTGTCATCATCAAAAGGGGGAGTATGTGAACATATGCCTTGAACAGATTATTTGTTTTGATGACGGACAAAAAGAAAAAGGTTCAAAAGGACTAAAGTGCAAAAAGCGGATGATTATAAAGCAATCAAGCAAGATGGGTAAAATGGGAATTTTGCTATTTGTATTGCATGTTTTAGAAAAATATGTAAATGGTAAGTAGAGTTCTCAACTTATTATTGGTCTCACACACACACACACACATTTAACATGTGCTTAAAAGGATCAACATGTGCTTAAAACTGACAATTAATTAGCACTTAATGGGCAATCAAATTCTTAATTGTCAAGTTTCTCAAATTCAATTTTATTCGTGCCATAATTGATTATGGGAAACCAATAATCAATTATGAGTCGAGTTTAAATGGCTTTAATTGGTGTTAATGAGTAATTATGACATTAAAGCTGTTGAGTTTAAATTTTGAAATAGAATAATCGATTATGGTTATTGTATAATCGATTATGTCCTCTCTGACTTCAAATAGACTTCAAACAGAAACCCCATAATAGATTAGGTAATCGGTTATGACTATTCTGTCCAAATGTGTGCTTCTTGAAAATACTTTAAATAATCGATTATGCCCTTGCAATAATCGATTATGATGCGACAGAAATGAATTTTAATGAGGCTTAACCTATTTTTCTCTTAACCAACATCTTTCTATTATAAAAGAAAAGTGAGGCAGCCATCATAAAACACAACACTCTACTATTTCATTTGTGCTAAACTCTGATAAACAATCTCTATACTCTTTCTCTTGCACTATCACTTTGACCATATTACTTTCAGAATTCTATACACCATGTAGGTGTTATTGTACTTGAGCTTCAAGTTGTTTTTCATATCTGCACTTTTGAGTGCTTCTCATTGTAAACCTTTTTAAGTTTTTCTAAGTGAGTGTAATCTCACGAAACTGTTTAAGACTCTTGCACAAGGGAGTGTTCATTCTGTGATTTGTGTTAAGAGTGCTCTGATTTGTAAAGGTTCTAGTTTAGCCTGTTTTAAAAACTAGAGTTGATTGAAAACCCTTGGTGGTATTGCCCTGGGGACTAGACGTAGACCATGTGGGTAGTTTGTGACCGAACCACGATACATCGTTGTGTCATCTTCTTCCCTTCTCTTTTTACTTTTCCGCAAAGTTTTATCTTTATACGCTTTATTTCACAACGCTTAATTATTAATTCATCGCTTTCTCAAAGCAAGTTTTAAGTATTGTTTAAATTAGTAAAAAGTTTTCAAAAATCAATTCACACACAATTCAGCCCCCTCTTATGTTTGAGGTCACTTGTCAACAAACTTGCCTTCGGTTTGATAAGTCTGCCACGACCACCGTCTTGCAACTCAAGCTCCTTTCGATTACAAATTTCCGCCAAATCCAATCGGGCTTTATTTGTATCCTTTGTCCTCCCCTTGATGTCCATCACAGTGTCAAACACATTCATAAACACATTCCTCTCAGTATGCATGGCATCAATGTTGTGATGAAGTAGGTGCGTTCTCCAATATGGCAACCTCCAAAATATACTTTACTTCGTCCAATTATGCTTGACGCCATAATCAGGAATATGTTCTCCTTGGGATTCAAGGATGAGCGGTAAATTCTCTACTCTCCGTCATACATTAGGACCAGACAAATGCGGTGGAGTGGTGTGGTCTCCTCACAATGCTTCTTGAATGCATTCTTGTTCTTCCTATAAGGATGATCTTGTGGAAGGAATTGGCGATGACAATCAAAATATGAGATCTTTCGACTGTTTTTAAGCTTAAATGCCTTCGATCGCTTCATACATATTGGGCAACCAAGCTTCCCCACGGTCATCCAACCCGACATCATCCCATAGGCGAGAAAGTCATTGATCGTCCACATCAAAGTTGCTTTCATCATAAAATTCTGCCTCAAAGATATGTCATAAGTCAACACACCATCACTCCACAACGTTGTCAACTCATCTATAAGCGGCTGCAAGTACACATCAATCTTCCCTTTTGGATTAGATGGACCCAGAATTATGACTGTTCAGAACATAAACTCCCGCTTCTTGCACATCCCTGGGGGAAGATTGTACGGAGTCAGGATAACCGGTCAACAAGAGTATGCTTTTCTAGATTGCCCCAAAGGATTAAATTCATCCGTACATAATCCCAATCGGACGTTCTGAGGGTCCTGTGAAAATGCCATATGAACCCTATCAAAATGCTTCCAAGCTTCTCCATCCGATGGATGACACAAGACATCTTGCTCCCTCTGATGCTCAATATGCCACCTCATGTGAGATGCAGTGGCCATTGAAGAGTGCAATCTTGTAAGTCTTGGCACGAGGGGAAACTACCACATCGTTTTTAGAGCGGTCTTCTTCTCAATGTCCCTCCTAGTGGTTGTCATGTATCGATCCGCACCACAAATCGACAACATGTTATGCTCTCCGCTGAATCATCCTTGTAGTACAACATACATCTATTTGGGCAACAATCAATTTTCAAACACCTCAGACCTAAATTCTGCACAGACTTCTTAGCATGATAAAAACTAGTAGGCATCCGATTGTCTTCCGGCAACGCCTTGGACATTGACATGGCGAGGTGATTAAAACACCCTTCTTGTATATTGTAATCAGATTTGATACTCAATCATTCCATACACATCGACAACTCTGTGTACTCCCGACATCCTTCCCACAACTGGGATCTTGCAGCACTCAGCATTTCATAGAATCTTTGAGTTTCGGGATTTGGATTCTCCTCTATGTATTGGGAACCCATTCCACCATCTTCTCCCCTATCTTTTTCTAGTGCAACACCAACCGAGGGTCCAACATGATCCATTATCATTTGCTCATATGGATTCAATTCTTCCCTCCGCTCACCACTTCCATAGTACGAACCTTCAAACACCGTCGGGTTAAACTGGGCAAGGACTCACCATGGTTATTCCACCAATAGTAATCAGGCATGAACCCCTTCTCATAAAGATCGGCCACCACTCCATCCATGCTTTTGAAAGCTTTACACTTGCATCTTGAGCAAGGACACCTCAAATGATCATCGCCCCGCCTTATAAATCTCTCCTGGCTAACAACAAACTCTATAAACTCACCCACTCCAACTCTAAACTCTTCCTTAAGACCTTTATTCCGATCCAACCTACGATACATCCATTTCCGATTCTCCGGAATCTCCATTGCTGCCAATTAAATAGTCTGAGCAACCCTACAACGACACTTTTATATTACTGTGCATTCCAATAACTCCATCAATCTCCTTCTTACGACAAGGTATGAACCTATCCCATTCGAGAAGAAACCTTTACCACACTCGGTTAATAGTAGTTATTCTCTTATTCAAATGCCTTATACTTAACAAAATTCCGGCAGCATTTCTCATCTGTCTCTAAGTACACGACTCGAGCGCGGTGAGATTCACCGCAATCAAGTATGCACCCGGAGAACAAAAGGAAATGCATCAGACCGAGATTTCATCAAGTATATAAGGCATTTGAACATGGAAATGACTATTGTACGACTGTGAAAAAGGTTTTTTCCCAAACTGTCCCACTTGGACAATTCAAGATTCAATAAAATGAACATGCGTACCTTGAGAAGGTACGCATGCTCATTAATATTGAGTCTCAAACAGGAAACTAAGACTTTCGTAAATACTTAACAGTCACAGAAAATAAAACCATTAACCTATAAATATATTGCAGCATAGTTGAGCTTATATATATGCAACATAATTCAATACGAACTTAGATAAAATATTGTAGCATACATCCTATTGAGCTCCACTCTCCACTAACAAAAAACACATAACTGGCAAGCACATGCATCATTTCTAAACTATTAGCACACCAGCATTCTGCCTTTTGGACAGGATCACATCCTATTGAGCTCCACTCTCCACTAACAAAAATCACAAATTGGCAAACACATGCATAAACTATAAATTATCAGCACACAGATCCTTTTGAGCTCCACTCTCCACTAACAAACAACACAGTGATTCAAATGACAAATTACAGGTACCACACAAACAGAAACTATTAACTACGCACAAGCTTAATAGACAGTGTTGACACAACTTACCTGATAGAGAAAACACAGAACCAAGCAACTTAATCTGATGAGGAGCCGGAGAAAATAGAGAGCAAAAACTGAAAAATAAAAAACAACAAAGTTAGATTAAAACCTAAATCATGAGGATTATGAAATTGATATAAATGGAGAAAGGGGCACTTAAGCAGGACACTTAAAAATTTGGAAGCTTGGAGCAAGTAGCAATTGTGGTCTGTGGCCGACTGCAGGAGCTTAGGGAGTTAGGGTTTGTCCTTGAAAAGGTAAGCACTTGTGCGTATGTTTTTTTGCTTAGGGTCTGTGATTTCTGATTTTTAGGTTTAGGGTTTTCTTTTTTGAAATCAATATTTGGCTAACAATTTTTTTTTTTTGAATTAGGATACTGTAAGCAACTTGGCTAGGGTTTATCTAACAATCAAAGGTGAGTTTCTTATTCCCTTTCTTTCTTTAACTTAGTCTTACTTACTGTAACTGTTATTGATTTTTCTGCTGAAAGTGACCACTTGTCTCCTAAAGGCATATCCTGATAAGGTGTTATTGGTTAATATTGGAACCTATTTTGATGATTGTCTAATGTTATCATTTTCACACACAACCATTTTAATGAATTGATGCTGCAAAATTGATTGTCTTTAATTGTCATTTTCTGACTTCCTAAGTTGTTATTTTTACTTGATTTATTTGCTAATCCTGTTTTGGAACACTAAAAACAAACACACACACACACACACACACACACTCACTGTCTATTAGCCTGTTATTTGTCTTCTAATCAGTATATATGTGCCATTGTGTTTGTTTCAAACAATTCTAACACATAGATTGAAAACTAAAATCACAAACCCTAACAGATAGCACACATATATTGAAATGAGAGACAGACAAAGAGCTTACTGGAGTTTGTAGAGAAGACTAGACACTGAGTTCTTTGCTGTGGTGGTCACTCTCAGGTGTGGGTTCTCTGAGAAAGGGAGCACACTGAGCTAGGGGTAAAAAAAAAAAACAAGAAAAATGAAGGATAGAGGAGGGGGAGGAACTCACATGAGGAAGGGGAGCATAGCGGTGGCTCGGTGGTGGTGGCGTCCTCGTGGTGGTCGCGGCCTCGAGTTGTGGACAAAGAAGAGAAGTGGAGAGGGGGAGAAGGACAGAGATGCAATCCCGGAGAGGGAGGCTCGCGGTGGAGGGGAAGGGGAGGGGGAGGCTTGTGGTGGTGTTGACAGTTGCACGGAGGATGGTGGCCCAGGGTGGTGGCACGACCGGAGCAGAAGAGATGGAGTTGCAAAGATATGAGAGAACTGAGAGAAATGGGGAAGAAAAGGGGAGGGGCTCGCAATTTAGGGATTTTAGTTCTAGCGACCGAATCAATCGATCGCAACAAATAAATTTTGAATTCAGTTGCCAAATCCGGCACTAAATGGCTCCATTGTTATTTTATTTCACGTGCGTTAGCGACTGAACTGATATGTGTCGCAAAAATATTTAAAATATTACCGTTGGGATAAAATCCGTCTCAACTTCGGTCGCAAAAAAGTCATCAAGTTTTGACTTTTAATTTTATTGACTTAGCGACCGAATTAGCGACCGGATCGCTTTGCTACCATGTATTCCGGTCGCTATTTTGGTCGCTATGTATATTATTATTAACAATCTAACACATCCCAAATTCGGTCGGAAATTCGGTCTCCAATAGCAACTATATAATTCGGTCGCTATTTTCGGTCGCTATTTGACCTTTTTTTTTGTAGTGATTTTCACTTTGCATTTATTTATAAATTATGAAAAGTTTATGAGTTTTCAGTAAGATTTTTTGAATTAAAATGGTAGAGGGATAGAAGAGTTATTATGTTATTTGATCATCAAATTTTGGACACCGTATGTAATACTGTATATATTTATCTCTGTCTCTCACTTATTTTTTATCTTTTTTAAATACACATGGTTCTCGAAAATACAAAAAAAAAAAGGGACACCCGGTTTAGTTGTACAAAAAGCATTCCTGGGATAGAATGAGTACACTGTACTCGTACGTTCGGTATGTGGTAGTACATCTTGTATATGAGTGTGCTAATTACCATATAGAAGTTAAATTAATCAGCACCAAAAAAAAGTATATTAATCAATAAATAATAAACCTAATTTTTTTTAAAAATAAAAAATAAATATTGCAGCAAAAGTTTAGATTCCTGATTCCTTTCTTGGCCAGCTAGAAACCTCCACGAAGCTAACAAGAAAGGGATAAACTATTGTGGGATCAAAGAATCAAAGAGGAAATATTCTGTCAATAAATTTTAATCTATCACTCAAAAATATATTTTAATCTGTAGCATGCTACAATTTGTAAGCCCGTCATCAGTTTATTTATCATATATATTATAAGTTCTTTGTTACTTTCTTCAAACCCATAGTTTTATATTATTTTTGTGGTTGTTAGTTTCTACAAGTTTCCGTTGATTTTCTGTTGGGTTAAGATTCTCTTAAAATGTATACACATCAACATATGGTTTATGTTCATCTATCTAAGATAACAATTTGGCATTTTTTTATATTACCACACTATTGAGTATTGATCATAAAACCCAACGACGAAAGTGGAAATTCACATATATAATGACTCAATCGCATTGGAGTTACTATAATTAATATTAATATAGTTAATTATGTTCTTCTTGCTGTTAAGTCTGTCAATAATTGATCTCTCTTCTTATTGCGATGTCTTTACATACCATTTTCACTTTAAAAAAGAAAAAGAAAAAGAAAAGTCTGTCAATAACCAAGGAGCTTTGAGGGTCATTATCCAGTCCGATCCACTACCACTTGTACTAGAGTGAATTACACTCTGAAATAATATATAGTGCTTAAGATCACCCGCATTGTACATTTACGAACATATATTTATCAGCTACGAAAGGATTTCATATCCTTTGGTCTGGTTCTCATCATGTGTTGTTACATGAAGAGAAAACTAACTTCTGGTAGTGATATCCTCTAAACTCTAGAGAGATTCTTGTATGAACATGAAGTATACAAGTTGAATCTAATTATCAATCATATTATTAATTAATGAATAACTATTATATTTAATTGATAATAATTTATTATAACCTATCATAGCTAATTATGAAATTGTTGAAAAACATGGCAGAGCCCAATAAAACAGAGAAAATAATTTGAGAAGAAGATTAAAATCTGAAACTGATAGAATGAGTAAAGGTAATTACAATGAGTGTAAAATACACCTTATATAGTAATCTCAACCAAGCGCACTAATCCTAACGAGATAGCTAATATCCTAATCAACTTGCAATTATCTCTAACATTAATTGTCAAGTTCATCCAATTTGAATGTTCTAGGTTAATTTATATTAAAATTTCTCCTAAGCTCCATCATTCTCAGCTGGAAAAGAAGGTTATCTGAACCACAAGCTTGTTATGTGTAAGTTAGTTTGACAGTTGATGTTGTCTTCTCAATTGTAAGAATTTAAAAAATATAAATTTTATTAAAAATCTAAATATATCATTATTCAATGTTATTAAATATTCTATTTTTTTAATAATTTTTCTATTATCCCATGGTCACCTGTTAACATTTGTCATGTAATAAAATTTCAAATGGGAAAAATACTCAAAATATATGAGATTTGTTAATTAATAAGTGTTTTGTTCATAAAAAAAAAAGTGTTTTAAAGACATTTTTTTAGTTTTCCAAGATATCTATGTGTGTAACTGTGAAGACTAATCTTTTGAGATAACCGGATCGCAAGGGCAACAAAGCTATCCTTCAAGAGCTAGAGCTTAAACATTACTGCATTCTCAGGGCTGGACTCGAACTCAAGACACCGGTTAAGCTGAAAAAAATCAGTATCATCTCATCCAAGCGCTTTTGAGTCTTAAGAACATTTTATATATATATATATATAAACACGATAATTATTTATTGAAAAACTAAATATAGCTCTTTTCAATATATTGAATACACCACTGTCCATAAAAACTTACTATTTTTTTTTTAGATTTTTTTAATCAATACCTTTAGATACTCCTTCCGGTCCTTAATATAAGAAACAAATGAGTACTTTTTTTTTTTCAAAATATAAGAAACATGCATCAATTTTCACACATATTGAATGCTAATTTTCAATATTATCTTTATTTATAATAAGATTTATATTTACGAGATATATCAATTTTCTATACAAGTAAGTTTATTCATTAATTAGAATGAGTATTTTTGGAAATTTATATGAATATTAATTACAATTAACTTATTTTGCATTTTATTGGTATGTGTGTTTTAGGATTTTATTTCTTGTATTAAGGAAAGGAGGGAGTACTCATTAGCCTTTGTCAAATTATATTTACAGAAAAAAAGAAAACATGGATTGAACTAGGAAATCAAAGAGCATTTTTTTTTACCATGGAATTTGTCAATTTGATACCAAGACAGAGAGACAGTATCTTTATACGACTGGTTTTTTGAATGGGTTCCCCAATTAATCTGGCACTGGTAGCACTTTGATGCCCACTCCCTGATTGAATTGTACTACCTACCACAACTAAATCACATACGACAAAAAAACAGCAATACACAACCCAAGTAGAGGGATTTATGTGCCCCCATTTCCTCTGGTCTTTTACGAAATGGACACAAAACATAATTATTTTTTATTTCCCCTTAAAAGCTCAATAATGTAGCAGTCACTAATAACCTTTCACCCCCATTTACCATCAAGCCACAATATCATGACGAATATGTTTGAGAAGCACAGGAATCACAGTATCAGGCGAACTCAATTGTGGTAAATGACCCTCCGATGACATCACCTCAACAATGGACATGCCACCAAGATGTTGGTGTAAATACTCTGCCACAACCACCGGCACTGCCAAGTCCTTCATGCTTTGAATAATATGGCATGGGACAGTAACAAGGCTTAAGATTTGCCTCATGTCACTTTGAAATATGTTCCGCAACACGCTTAGCGCTATGTCTGGTCTCATGTTGAATAATGTTCGGCTAAATTCTTGTACCGCTACTGACTCCATGTCACCGCCAATAGCCATTGGAGCAAAACCTGAACACCATGCTTTGTAATTTGATGCCATAGCATCAAATAATTGTTGTAGATCTTCCTGCTCAAACCCTCCAAAGTAATCTACGTCGTTCAAATACCTTGCCCAAAACATAAGACCAAATATGAACCACGACCCAACATTATCTTCAATTCATAGTTCAATCCCATAGTTGAATGTAATGTGAGAAAGTAAAATGTATTTATTTTTTATTGGCTAAGATAATTTAAAATATTAACTTATTGAGTGAATGATCGTTTTGGTCCCTGAAATTATAGGATGATGGCAGTTTGGCCTCTAACATTATGAAATAGGCAAAAATGACTCTAAAATTGACAAACATTCATTATATTATGGTCCTCAGATTGAAAAACCTTATCAAATTAGACTAATATGATTGACTTTTTGACCTTTTTGCCTATTTCTTAATATGGAGACCAACTTCCCACCACCTTATAATTTTAGGGGCCAAAATGATATTCACTCTTAACTTATTTTAGTTGATAAGAAGGGATTTGGATCTCTCCGTCAATGCAACTAAAATTTTTGTACACATACCAATCGCAATAGTCATGAATATTAAGAGTTTTTATTTACATTTACCGGTTCGGATAATTAATGCATGTATCCAATTTTTGCTGGAGAGAAGTAAGCAGTTGAATTCGAATCCAATCACGAGTAAATATATTTTTAATTTTTCACTTTACACAAAGTTTACTTTAGATGAATCTAATTCAGATATTAATAATAATAACTAAGGCTTCAATCTACATTTTACTAGTAGCACTTATTAATAATTAATAAAAGTCAAATAACACATTAATCAATAATATTTAAGCTGCAAGTTTAAATGGAAGAATTATTACCTAGGGGAAGCTGAGATCATGATGATCTTGTTGAACAGATCGGGGCGAGAAATGGAAGCAATAGTTCCAATCATAGCGGAGACGGAGTGACCAACAAATATGCATGAATTAACTTGAACCTCTTCTAAGATAGCAAGCAAATCGTAGGCATAGCCTTCTAAGGTTGAGTAACGCTCAAAATCGAAGTAATCAGGGTTGGTTGTCCCAGCTCCCATGTTGTCGTAGATTACGACACGAAACTCGTCCAACAGATGAGGTACGAGGTGTTTCCACACGGATTGGTCGGTGCCAAACCCATGAGCCAGAACTATAAACCGCGTGCCCGAACCTAAAACCTTAACGTTGTGAGCATCTTCCACTATCCCCATTTTTTGTCGATTCTTTGTTTCTGTGCTCCCTATATTATGCGTGACTTTCAGACCTCCTCGACCCTCGTCATATTTGGACTTAATAAATAAGGCTATGATATTGGCAAATAAATAATCAAAGAGAACAAGTTACAACACAAGTGACACCAAAATACCAAATAACCCTTAAGCTAAAGAAATAAGATAAGGACAAAAGTATAATTTGTTATGGTGAAAGAGAAATTTGGGGCTGGAAATGCAGTGAGTTGGGAGGTGGTGAAATGGAGAATGTGATGGGTATGAATGAATGAACTCGAAGCTTGGCAAGATAGGAAGAAGAAGGCGTGGGCCAAAGAGTAAATGGTGCTTGGAATGACTGCCCACGTCCACAGCACAACGCGTGAAAGGCACGTAAGCTAAAGCTTTCCCAGTTTCCCTTCCCTCACTTCCTTATGGATAATAAACCCCTTGAATAATGAATATAATTTTTCATACATTATCATTATAAACCAATTATAAATAATCTCATATCTAATTTTAAATGTAATTATTATAAGAGTGAAATATTTTTAATAGTGTTCATGATTGATTGACAGAATAATTTTTTTATTCTAACAATGTAAATCATTAAATAATGGAGAAAACTTACGTACAATTCCAATGGTGCAGTTGGTGTTGTTCTCCAATCACTATACACCATGTGTAATATTTAATTCATATTATCCATTATCTTTTAGTTATTTTTTAACAAAAATCTACATATTGGGAAAAACCCAAGTCCCACATTGACTAAAGATAGTATCTAATAAGAGCTTTTAAGTAGTGGCCAATCCTCATCCTATGAGCTAGCTTTTGGGATTGAGTTGGGCCCAAAAATCTCATATGGTATCAGAGCTATCCTAGATCCATTGTTGGGCCACCCACCATGTTATCCACGCACCAAGCCCAATAGTGCTGGGCGTGAGGGGGTGTATTGGGAAAAACCCAAGTCCCACGTTGACTAGAGATAGTATTTAATAAGAGCTTTTAAGTAGTGGGCAATCCTCATCCTATGAGCTAGCTTTTGGGATTGAGTTAGGCCCAAAAATCTAATACTACATGGTTGATTGGAGAACAGCACCAACAATACCATTGGAATTGCATGTAAGTTTTCTCCTAAATAATTGCATCAAAATATGAAATTTATAAATAGATAAGAAATTTAAAAATATTAAATAAAGAGTAAAATTTCCTCCTTTTGGGTGGTACAATCTAAATGCATGTGCCTCTAAAGGAAATCCAGGTGTTGCGGGATGTGGTGGGATTATAAGGAATGATGCTGGGTTATGGGTTCATGGATTTGGTCTTCATATTAGTGTTTGTTCTGCATTCATTGTGAAGCTTTGGGGTGCTTTGGGACGTTCTTACAAGTATCCAAATGGCATGGAATCTTGGAATTTGTGCCTTGGTAGTGGAATCAGATTTTGCTTCTCTAAGTGCTAGTATCCACTCACATCGGGCAGGCTTATTGAGGATTATACTTCTTTCTCATATTTCGGAGTAGCAGAATAAAGATTGGGAGTTGACTTTTGTTCACACTTTCAGAGAAGGTAATACGTATGTTGACTGACTAGCTAATTGGAGTCTCTCGTAGGATCTCGATTTTCATGCGGTAGCTGAACCTAATGTGGAGCTTGCTAGACTTGTTTTTGGTTATTTGTTTGCGGCCTCCTTACTCCATGCTACTTCTTTTGTTTCTCAGTTTTGCTTTGTTTTGGGCCTAGGTCCCTTTGTACAAAAAAAAAAAGTAAACTATTAAAAATATGGATTTAATTGTCATACACCGTTATTAAAGATCTTTTACTTTGTCAATCAATCAAGAATTATGATATCATTAACAATGTTTGGTTGATGGATCCTAGCAAGTGTATCGGATCGATACAAGTAATAATTGAAACGGTGAGAACTGAGTATCATTCTCAGGGACTGGTGGATCAAGTACCACTTCGCAAACTTAATATAACTATTTGAACAACTACACCAGATTATACAATAAATAGCGCACTTTCAATAGCGTTTTAATTTGAAACGCTATAGATAAGGAGGCGGAAGGCCTTCAATAGCGCTTTCTTAAGAAAGCGCTATTTTAGGTACACTCTAAGACAACACTTCCTTGTAGAAGTGCTATTAAAAGTTGATGGGCAGGAATAAATAGCGTTTTCTCAAGCAAACGCTATCTAAGGTATAATAATAGATAGCGCTTCCTCAATTCCCCTAAAAATAAAACTATTCCCTCCCACGCATTTTTTTCCCTCGCTCTCAAATTCATGCACCTATCCCTCGCTCTCAAACAAACCTCGCTAAGTCACTGCTCGATCTCCACTATGTCTCCCTACCATGCCTTCCTTCCACTGCGCCGTCGCTACGCGCACTACCACCACCGCGTGTCCACTGGCCGTCACTGCAAGCACTACCACCATCGTGTGTCCACTGCGCCGTCTACCTCGTTCGCGCCCAACAAAGGCAACACATCAGGTTTTGCGTCTGCAGTGCGCCTTCCCTCGCCGCCGTACGTCTTCCCTCGCCACCGCCGCTGCCGCTACATTCTGCGTTTCTTAAATCCGCCGTACGTTGCTTTTGTAAACCCCTTAACCCTTGTCTTGTTCATCATGCTTTGTAGTTTCACTTAGTTTAATTTAGCTTATTATTACAATATGTTATGATTGAAATGGAAAGAAACAGACCCTACTTTACTTGTTATAGCAATTATTTCTTAGATTGGGTTTCTATTGCTCCTTCTTCACCTTCTATTTCATGTCCTGCTTTTCAAAACATGTTTTCTTACCCATTCAAAACTTCTCTGTTAAATTCATATCAAGTTCTTAAGACTAACCCTCAATAGTGTTACACTTGGAGTCAAGAACCTTTAATGATATTAACAAGTGACTTAGCTGATTTTTTTCTCCCCCTGCACAATAATTTTGACATTTTCAGTATGCAAGGGATTGGAAATTTTTTTATTCTTTTTGACAATAGCTGATACCATGATTGGAGATACAGTAGATAATCTACTTGATCTAAAATCCCTCTTCTAATTTGATTATAGAACAATCTGGTGGTTTATTTTTCAAATTTGATTATAGAACAATCTGGTGGTTTATTGCTTTTTGTTTTGGTTTATTTCTTTTATTTTAGATTACATAACCATAGCTGAGGATTTTTTTATTATTATTTTAGATCAAAGAACAATACGATATTGATTCTGTAATTTGGTAAAATTGTTTATGGGAATATAGTTGAAGATTGTAAGGATTATGATGTAGTCACATGTTCTATTTATTTGCATACCATTTGTTTGAAAACAAGACAGAACTATGAATGATGGGAGATTTTGGATGTTTACTTGTATGAAGTCTTAGATGTTTGAGTTGCAAGATGGCTGCTACATGCTTGTTCATTGACCCATTTTCATGATATTTTGGTCTTGATGGTTAGTAATGTATAGTATAAGACTTGATGAGTTGAGTTATGATGTTTTTTTGTTGAAAACTTGATCTTACCTTGATATGTTTGATTTCATCAATTGTTGATGTTACTTCTTGAATTTGGTTTTGTTAAATAGAATTTGAAGACGTTTAACAAAAAATCCTTTTGAGTATGTTCCTCTGGGGAGAATGTTTGTTGTTCATGGTCTAACTAGCTTGGAAGTTGGAACTTCCATTGTTATCCAAAATTAGAATTATTTGCTGTATTTGTGGCAGAAGTATAATTTTCTGATTTTGTCAACTTGATTTATTTGGTTGTTGTGGTATTTAGTTGATCTGGATCTGGTTGCTAGATAGATCGTATATTTGGAATGATCCTCACTATGATAGTGCTAATATTTAAGTTTAGTGTCTTTGGTTGCTGAGGAATTAAGTAAATACTGTTGATCTTATGAATAATCTTCAATTTGTTGATGGATTTTTAGGTGATGAGCTTCTCTCTGACTCATTTCCATACAAGGAAATTGATAATGGAATGTTGTGGGAAGTGGAAGGAAAGGTTAGGAATAGTTTGAATCATTTGTTTCTTTGCATGTATTTGACTATGGTATATTACTATATTTCATAATAGACAACATCTTTAGGATATGAGTGACTGAATATCGAATGTCTCTCACCTCGGAGATAGAGACTCGCTTGAAAGTGAAATGTTATAAGCTATGTGATGCTTTTGTATCGGATGAAATTGGTAAGTATAAACTACTCGTTGACATTTCTAATATAATTCATGGAGGAGATATGATGGTGATTTTACCTTGATTTATCATTTGGATTATATTTATTTGCTAACTGATTCCTGGTTTCTTGATCCAGATTCTTTATCATCTGGAAGTCACAGTACAAGTTCCCAGCTTGTAGAAAGGTTTGAGCTAATTCCAGTAGCCAAATCATTGTAGTTGTTCGAAACTTCTTATTCATTTGTGACTTGGAAAATCGTCAAATATTTTCATCACTCAATCTTTTTTGTTAGTTGTTTAAGCATGCAATCTAAGGCTTCTACTTGAGAGCTGCATCAATCTAAGGCTTCTACTTGAGAGGTGTATTAATTTACTGCAGGACCACCCCTTTTTCTGCAGATAGAAAATTTGCTGATTCTTATAATGTACGTGTATAGGCATTATTTATAAGAACTATCTTTTTTCATCGTTCACAATGTATTCTCAAAGCTATATAGATCCTGAAACTACCATTCTGAATTAGGTCCTCGAGCAGATACTTGACGTGCTATTAAACTTGATAAAGATTTGAAGTTGGAGAATCAACATAAACATGTGAGTATTTAATAAGTAATTTGGTTTTGCTCCAGCACCACTTTTAGAACCCTTTATTTTCTTCAACCTCACAAATGCAATCACGATAGGGCAATGTTGTTTGCATATCATATTCTAAGATCTTTTAACGTGCAGTTATCACAATGCTGCAAATGTCTCTATGGTTTTGCATTCTGTAGCTTTCTTTTGCATCAACTCATTTTTACATATCATATTCTAAGATCCTTTAACGTGCAGTTATCATGATAGAGCAATGTTGTTTGATTATTTCATTCTATATCATCAATATATGGCATCTTGAAATGGGGACAATAGGAAATAGAAAAGGAAGTGTCATCCCTGAATATTAGAAATTCGTTGAGCCAATCATAACCTGAGTAGATGGATGAAAAAAGGTTACATATCAACAATTGTTACTTTGCTCAGTCACACTGGTTTATTTGTTATTTTTGAAGCACCACATGAGGAATGGTTTACACAGCTGATGTTAGGAAGGCTTAATAGAAAGAAGTGGAAAAAAAAGGACTTGGAGCGCCATATGTTTGCTTGCTTTGGATAATGTTTTAATGATACAACTTTGGTTCCTTTATATGGTTACTACTACAAATCGGTCAAAGTGATGTTATTCTGGTGCAGGTGGAGGGATGGCTTTACATAGTCAGGATACTTATTTATTTAGTTGATAGGCTCTAGTATATATATGTCTTCTATAATCATCATCTTTTGTTTTGAATATTACATATTTTATCGAGATCATAGGAATATTGGGCTTCTCTGATGCAGATTTGGTCATAATTTTTTAGGGACAAATCGCCTTCTTTTGGGTGGTTTTGTCACAGTTTATTAATACCTTTTAGGAGTTGAGGGATTTAGATTAATGAGGATAAGTTAGTTTCTCAACCTTATTGTCTATTTTGACATTGGTTGAATTTCTACGTTTCCCTACTTGTAACTTGGTTCTGATGTATATGGGTTCAGAGTACCCCTTGTACTCTTCCAATATATTTTTGCTTATAAAAAAAAAAAAAAGATGGATGAAATCTAAACTTAAGGCTTCATAATTAGTGTATGATACAACAAAGATTCAAGTGAGTCTCCTTTTGCTAGGTATATTAACGATGTGATAGGATATTTATTATTCTAAACCTTCTTTGAGCATGTACCTGGCCAACATGGCATATTTTCCTTGTCCTATTTGGAGTTTCTAATAGATAAGAACTAGTTACAGGGACTCTTTTTTGCATGTACCTATCCAATATTGATTTGGTTTTCATTTTGCAGTATTTTCCTGAATGTAAATGGATCACATATTTCGATGATCAACTTACTCAACTTAAAGACGAGTGGTGTCGCTATGTGGTTATGAATTTTATCAATAAATAAAGGGTACGACATACTCTGATATTATGGTAGCTAGTGTCTTTCTTATAATATTAGACTTGTGTGTATGTGCAAGTGATCTGTATGTGTATCTTATGCAGGCCGACAACAAGGATTTTGTGCGATCAGGCAGAAGATGGAAGCCACATGCACAAATTGTTTAGAATTACTCGTGTGTTGATTAGCTTGTATACATTGTTAGTATTGTATGGTTATTGTCTAGTATAGGTTAGCGACCTTTTGGTTTATGGACTTAAATATTAGAATTGGTTATGTGTAAGCGTTACTGGGAATTGTGTTAAAGTATATTAGTTAATTGGTTATATGCATGATTTTGATGTTTGGTTTGGTTTATATATACTTATCAATATTGTATGTAAGCTTTGTACATTATATATATATATATATATATATATATCTGTGTGTGTACCTAAATGCAGTGTTACTGTGAATTGCTGAGTGTAGGTGGGAAATGTTAAAAAAACAAAGGGAATAATAAATAAAAAAAAGGGGAATAGGTAGCGCTTCCTTGAAAAAGCGTTGTCTAACGTTAGAAATAGACATTGCATTCTCAAGGAAGCGCTACCTAAAGTATGAAATAGATAGCGCTTTCTTGAGGAAGCGCTGTTTATTTCTAACTTTAGACAACGCTTTCTCAAGGAAGCGCTACCTATTCCCACTTTCAATAGCGCTTTTTTAAGCGCTATCTATTTCTTCCATCTTCAGTAGCGGGTGAATAGATAGCGCTTGTAAGCGCTACTAAAGGCAAAACAAAACGCTATTAAAGCCCTTTTCTGTAGTATCAATTAAAGGAATGTTGGTTATCAATGATTAAAAGTAGTTAAATAACTAATTCTAATGAACTAACGCAAGCTGTAAGTGAAGAGTCGCAAGATTGTGAATAACAATTATGAGAAAGACCCAGGGATCAGATTTCACTCATGCTTATCTAGTTTGATACAATTATGAATCCTCGTAATTACTAATCCTCACATTTTGTCAACCAAGAGTCCTAAATTATCATAACATCTCTTTCGAGTACGCTAGCAAAAACCCCTTAACCCTTAACCAATTATATCTCTATAATGGTTAGTTATCAAGAAATTCATTAAGATCAATGAGTCCCTATGAAGGTTGCTTGCAATTCCTACGGTATATCTCTATCTGCATAAACTATATGGTTTTACCTCAATGCTCTAGACACATAAATCATCTCTGGGTCTCTTTATGATTGACAGATCATGCATATTAATGGCCAGTTAATAGCAAGCATTGAGCATAGAAGCAAAACACAAAAGAGATGAAGAAAAGAGATGAAGAAAATATCATAGAAGCGTTCAAACCATCCAAACACGGCTACATCTTCTCCATAGAATGGAGAAATTAGTTCATGATCAAAGAAATCAAACACGTACTCAAAGAAACAAACATTAAACCAAGAAAATAAGGTCTAGGCGTAGCTAAAAAGAGGGAGACGCAATCAAGAGATCAAAGTGTGGAACCCTATTTCTGTACGAAGGCCAGAATTTATATGTTCTAATATCAGCGATTCGCGGGACGGATTAAGTTTCGCAGGGTAAACTTAGATCCTGGCTCAGACCAGAATCGCACCATCCGCGGGGAGGATGACTCAAAATTTCCATCCTCTTCTTGCTTCTCTTCCTTGCTCCCAGACTTCACTTTTATCCTTTCCAAGCTTAAGTACGCATATGAAATTAATTAAAAACAAGAATTACTAAAAAAAATATGACTCAATTTCCTAATTAAAAAAGAGAAAAATACATTCAAAGACTCTAAACACTACTTAAGGAAAACAAAGCCAAATATGGGTGAGAATTGAGAATAAAACTCAACAAAATAATCAAATCCACTAGAAAATCTAGGATAAATTGATAAAACTAGATAAGCCAGCGGATTATCATTGACTCTTTTAATAACTACCTTAAAAGTCACTCATGAGATAATTTGTGATTGGTTCACAATATTAAAAGAAGTTTGAATCTAGAAGACTGCATTGAAGAACAATTCTTTCAGAAGACTTTATGAGGCTACTATAGCCAGGGACGGACCCAAACTTAGATGGTGAAGGGGCCAACTATAAAAATTAAATTCATCCAAAAATATGTATTAATTGAAATTCATATAAAATATTTATAATTATTTGTTTTAAAATGTTAATTACATTAATAATTACTCTGACTAGCACGGCCGCGCTTATTAGGCAGCACGCCCGTGCTGAGGGTGCTCACCTGTCCAGAACAGAAACACAGAAACAGAACACGGGTGTTGCACCCTAATTGCTCCATGTAATGAAAGAAGACACCAAACGAAGTAAAGACAAGTTAGATAACTTAAAGTGAAAAGATGATGTTGTACCTTGGTAGCCGAGTGGCCAAGAGGGCCTCGATAGCCAAGTGGTCGAGGTGTTATTGTTAATGTTGTACCATAGTAGTCGAGTGGCTAAGGGGGCCTCGATAGCCTAGTGGTCGAGGTATTGAGCTCTGGCGCTTATTGACCAGAGTGTTAAAAGATTAAAGATTAAAGATAACGTTGTACCTCGATAGCCAAGTGGTCGAGATGTTGATGGTGATAAAACTTGGGTTGCCAAGTTGCCCAAGCGGAGGTGATGATTGTTGTTGTGTGTTTATGTTGCTCATGCATTCACGCATCGGAGATGTTAGTGGGGGATGTTCAACAAAGGGGAGGTCACCCGAGAGTAAGGCGATCTGGTCGTCCGCGGTGATCTAAGTGATCTGGCCCCCCATGGTGGCGCATCCGAGAGTAATGTGCGTCGGCTATCCTAGGGGCCACCCATGGTTTGGTGGATTGCACCGGTGTTGGTGCTTATTGGCCAATGTGGATATGTAACTCCGATGTTGACATTCTGAGGTAGATTGGACCCAAGTGCATAGCGGAGTAGTGGAGTAGCGTTGCATCACACATCATACATTGTTGATATGATGTATATGATATGAATGTAATATGTTGGATGATGTTATGATGATTGATATGCTATGTTTATATGATGCATGTTCGTCTTACTAACTGCTTTCATGCCATTATGTTGATATATATGTTTCTTGCTCCCCGTCTTTTGTAACATCCGTTATTTTATGTGTGGTTATGTATGATGTTTAGATTTAAGGTTTGGATTGTATAACTGAGAGGTGATTTGAGGTATAGAGACCAGCTAGGGTTTTCGGTTAGTGTCTTTTAGATAATTGAGGGTGGAACAAAATTTTGGAGTTAAAGAGGAGATTAGGCATTTTTGATGGTTAGGAATTGTTTATTAGGTCCTAAGGAGCCTATATCTCAAATTTGGGGTCAATCAGACATCGAACGGACCCTGAACATAAAAAGTTGACTTTCTGGTCAAAAGTCAACGCTCAAGCGTGGCAAACATCACGCTCGAGCGTCCATAATACGCTCAAGCGTGGGTGTGTCCACGCTCAAGCGCCCAAGTCAACCAGACAAGGGCCATGCTTTGACTTGCTACGTGTTAACGGGCGCTGACGTGGCAGCCTCTGAGTGGTTGCATGGCTGCGGTGGTTTTCACGCTCAAGCGTGAAATGGTCCACGCTCAAGCGTGACCACGCTCAAGCGTGACCACGCTCAAGCGTGACCACGCTCAAGCGTGAAAAATTCCACGCTCGAGCGTGGCAGCGGGAATCAGAAAAATAAAAAGGGCGTAAGTGACACAAAGTCACTTAAGCCATATGAAAGAACGAAGGCAGAGAGCTCACTCTAAGAAAACAGAGAGGAGCACATAGAGAGAGAAAGAGAGAGAGTTTAGTGAGAGAAAAGAGTTCTTGAGTGAGTGTGGCTTGCCCGATCGTCCTTTCGCAAAACGGAGTACGTGGTTGGGATCGTAGTGACGATACCTTCATTCTCCTCTTCCCCGTTTCTTCAATAGTCGAAGGTAAATTGTTCCCGTTTATATCGAAAGTCATTTCGTTACGTTTATCTTTATATCTTTCGTTTCGGTTATCGGAATTCGATTCCGTCTTCGAGGATGAACTCGTGGTAACGTGTGCTTCGTAATGTGATGCTTAGGTGAATTTTTGGAAGCTCCGAGGCCCTAGAACCATGCTGGACAGAATTGAGCTCATGGAGGAAACGCTCGTTTCGTCTCGTTTCGTTCATCGTACGACTCTCTAGGTGGGGGAAAGAAACCATTTAACGTCGGAAACGGCGCAGTTACATTTAGTTCGATAATGGCGTAGGGCGACCTAAACCCTACTCGAGAGCGAGTAAGGAACAATGTCCATGTCACATTGGGAACTACTTAGTGGTACCAATGATGATATTGAAATTGTGCGTTTATCGTCGTTACGATAAAAATATATTGTTTTGTTATTTTATGACTGGCTGTTGTGACTGCTTGGATTGATTGCGTTATTATGATGATTGATGACTGATAATGAGTGTTGGTATCTCTTATTAAAATTATTATTATCATTATTATTATTATTATTAAAATTATTATTGTTATTATTATTATTATATTGGAATTGATGCCATGATTGATATGATGACATGATGCCATGATTAATATGATGATTTGATGGAATAATGTTATGATGCCATGAGTGTAATGATTATGAGTAGAGTTTGAGTAAGTGATGGGATATGATGAGCATTGATGATGTATTGGGGAAATCATACTTTATGTGTTAGTAGTGCCTAACCGAGATGATTGATGTTATATGATGATGAGGTTTTATTGAGGTTATTTATGAGGTGATGATGAGCGGTTAGGGCACTAGGGGATGACCTGAAACATGGTCTGTGATATGTGGACCTGAAACATGGTCGTTTGTGGACCTGAAACATGGTCGTTGGGGTCTATTCCTCGGAGGGAGAATTCCCGGGGTCTAGGCTAACGGCGGACCGTCCCAGACATGATTTCATTTTAGTTGCAGCTATAGTTCATGCGTTGCATGAGCACCCTGGCCGTGGTCCAGAGGTGTGCACCGGTTGTGTAGCTATAGTGCCATTGCTTTGCATGGGCACCCTCCAGCCGCGAACGAGGGTGTGCGCCGGGGCCTCTGGGACGTGTCGATTGTTGTGATATCCGGATATGGCCGACTACCTGAGAAGATTCATACACATTTGCATTGCATCATGATGGGGGTAGAGGAAAAGACCCTAGATGTGAATTGAGGATGCTTGTGTTATATATACATAAACGATATTTTGGGAAATGGATGTTTATCGTGCTGTTATAGAATTAAATGTCACTAAACCCTTTCCACGTTTGATGTTATATGGATTCTTATCCCTTTTTTCCTTTGTGGTGTTGGTATATGTATGTTTTGTATCTCAGATCCAGACCTAGTAGATGGCGCATTGGGATCATCCTTGGATGACCCAGGACGCGGGGTTTCCCCTCACGGGGAAATTTGAGTTTGAGTTCGTGGACCCTAACGGGTGGCCAGTGGACCCGGCCACTCATTTTGCTGTATATATGGGTCCTACGTCCATTACTTCCAGATTTGAGCAGGGAGCCCCTATGGGTGTTGTAGGCACTTTCTGTGCTGGCGTGACTCTTCCCTTACCGATGGGGCAGCCAGGAGGACCAGTTACCGTCGATGCCTGGCATGGCCCCCATCCCTTTCATGGTGCCCCCTTTCAGGCACTTGTACCAGGGTTCGAGCCCGCACCTGCACTAGCACCAGAGCCAGTGTGGGCTTCAGTACACGAGGATGATCCAATGGCACCTGTTTGGGACCAGATACCCATTCCCGAGGTACCCGTACCTCCAGAGGTCCGAGTCACTGCTTCAGAGTCTTCTCGTGTTTCTTCCAGACGGTTACCTCCTAGAGATAGCAGGATATATCGGCGGTTTTTCCAGAGATAGTCGGCAGGAGCCCTTCTAGTGGGAGCAGAGGAGTGTCTGGGCCATCCGGACCACGGGATGCTGGCGAGGGTGGTAGTACATGATGGCTCAGGCCAGTGCCATCAGTCTAGGTGTGAGTGAGGATTTTCATGTACTTTTGAGAGGGGACTGGGTGTGGAGAGTATGTGAGACATCTTCCTGTTGCCATTTGATGTATTTTGATTATGTTCTTAGTTTGTACTTATTGGGGTCCTACGGATGGGATTCCCTTGACAGTACTGTGACAGGAGAGGATGTATATATTTATATATATATGTGATGTATGTTGTCGTATCTGCATGTTAACTATTTACATCTTAAGTTTTAATTTTCCGCTGTTTTAAGTATAACCGCTTATCGTTAATAACACGATTAAGCTTTAAGAATTTTGGGTTTTTCTTTAATGGGACGTCGGGGCGTCTCATCTTTTGTTGCTTGCTTTGCATGTATCTTTTTGGTTATGCAGAGGACGGTGAGCAGCTTGCTGAGGAGTGACTCTGAGGAGCCGCTACTTGTAGTTTAGGATTTTCTTAGTTTATGTTATTTATCCGAGATGTTTCAGGCTATGGTTATACCAGCTCTGTAATGTGACATCGGGTTTGGGTTTCGTTATGTTGTTATGTGTTTCTTTTTAAAATATGTTTTATTTTCCGCATTGAGACTTTGTTACAATGTAGAATTCTCTACCTGTTGGTTTTTATTTAAAATTAATAATATGCATGTGTTTTTATTTTATTTTCCTCTATATTATTGCTTTATAAATACATGTAGGGTAGAGGGTGTCACATATCAGAGCAGGTCTATCCTATCAGGTCGTTGTATGAGTCTGTTATGAGTCTTCTGTGTGCTCTTGTTTGAATTGCCTATATGTATATAGACAATGTTACGTGGTATTAAGTACCTATAGCTTCATTTTGGCTTGACTTACTGCATTTGGTGGTTTGTCTTGAACGATCCAAGAAGCCTGCGAGCACTTCTTGTGTTTAGGCTGGTTATTCTATTATCTTTTGATAATAAGAACTCTGCAGCTGATCTTGTGTGCTTACCTTTTAAAAACAGCTCGATGTTTTTCTTGGAATGAACTGGTTATCTTCCAACCATGTTCTCTTAATCTGCTTCGATAAAACCATAGTTATTGGAACTCCTGTGGAGCCTAAGGATCCGAGATTTCTCTCTGCCAACCAAGTTAAGGCTTCTACGAAAGAAGAAGCCCAAGTCTACATAATGTTGTCTTCCCTGGAAGTAGAGAGCAAGCCCGATGTTGGAAATATGCCAATAGTAAGAGAGTTCCCAGAAGTTTTCCTGTGGATGTTCGTGAGTTGCACCATGAGAAGATGTTGAGCTTACCATGGACTTAGCGACCGGGAATGAGACCCATATCCATAGCACCTTATAAGATGTCTCCTCTAGAGCAAGCTGTGTTGAAGAAATAGTGGAGGAACGGTTTCGAAAACAATTCATTAGGCCTAGCGTGTCCCTATGGAGAGCGCCAACGTTGTTGGTAAAGAAGAATGATGACAGCATGAAGTTGTGTGTCGACTATCGGCAACTCAACAGAGTAACCTTAAGAATAGGTATCCCCTCCCTAGGTTGATGATCTTATGGACCAGCCAATAGGAGCTTGTGTTTTCTCTAAGTGTGAGGAAGGTTTCCAAACCTTAAAGGAAAGGTTAATGGAATTAGGAGCCGTAGTGGGTGCCCTAAAGATTTGGAGGCGATACCTTTATGGAGCTAAGTTGGAGGTTTTTAGCGATCATAAGAATTTAAATTTTTGTTTGACCAGAAGGAGCTCAATATGAGACAACATAGATGGATGGAATTCCTTAAGAATTATGATTTTGAGTTGACCTACGGCCAGGAAAGGCCAATATAGTGGTAGATGCCTTATGTAGAAAAACCTTGCATGTCTCCGCTTTGATGGTTAGGGAGATAGATCTGATCGAGGAGTTCTAGAGACTTGAGCTTAGCATGAAAAGTCACCCCTAAGAGTATTAGGTTTGGAACTTTGGAGATTACCAAAAGCTTGATGGATCATATTAGAGAATGTCAGAGGGTGGATGTTTACCTCTTAAGTCAAAAAGAGCTGTTTGCTCAAGGTAGAGACCTTAGTTTAAGGAAGGAAGTGATGGAGTCTTGATGTTTCAAAATAGAGTTTGACCAGATGTTCCGGAGTTTAGGAAGTTGATGCTTGAAGAAGGACATAGGAGTGGACTGAGTGTGCACCCAGGTGCCACTAAGGCGTATCAAGACTTAAAACGTATGTTTTGGTAGTCTAGGATAAAAAGGATGTGGCTGAGTTTGTTTACACATGCTTAGTGTGCCAAAAGGCTAAGATAGAACACCTTTTGTTAGAATGAACCCGGCGAGGATGTTGTGCTAGGACCTGAGATAGTGCAGGGAGCCACAGAGAAAGCGAGAATGATACATGAAAAGGAGGAGAGTGGCACAAAGTAGGCAAAAAGGAGTGATCATGACAAGAGGAGGAAGGCTCTCGAATTTTAGGAAGGTAATCGTGTGTTCTTGCGAGTTGCTCCTACAACTGGGGTCGGTAGAGTGATGAGATCAAGGTGATAGAAATTTCGAGGACGAAATTTTTATAAGGGAGTGGAATTGTAACACCCTGTTTTTTCGTGTTAAGCCTTTAAGTGCTTACATGTGTGCTATGTTTGACCCTAGGTAGGTTATAAGGGGCTAAGTGGGACTTTTCAAGTGAGAAATCCCTCTCTGATGCATGAGCACGGTCATACTCATGTATCAGCACGCCTGTGCTCAAGGCGCGTGCCTTATGGCTATCTGAGCCACAAGGATGGCCGTGCTCAAGGGGAAAACGCGTTCGTTGACGCTAAAGTTGTCTGCCCGTGCTTAGGTGAGCACGACCTCGTGCTCATGTTAAGCACGACCGTGCTTAGAGGGAGCACGGCTGTGCTCAGGTCATAGAGTCTATAAATAGAGCAGTTCCGTGAGGGTTGCGAGCCAAACCCTGTTTTGGCACTTTGGACAATCCTAATGTGACAGAAACCTCTTCCCTTTCCTTTCCCTTGAACACTTTGAAGTTCTTGGAGTTTGTGAGTCAGTTTGGGAGAGAAGTCACGCGTGCCAGTGTTGTTAAGGTAACATTGTCATCCCTCTCTCTTAGTCTCCTTTCCTATTATTAAATCTAGAGACTAACTGGTTGTTCTCTTCTTGTTTGGCCAAGGCTTGAGGAACTCATCAGCTGCTCGAGGGAACGAGGATAGTTTGCTTGCGTTGTTGCAGTGGGAATCTTCATATCAGGTATGGGGAGAAGGAATAGTATTAACATGTAGGCGTTAGGGGTAGCTTAAGATGAAGGGTTAACCCATGACCCTGTCGTATGTTGTTTGTCTATTTATGTGCTATTCTGTTTATGATGCTATATGCTTAATTACTATTGGTATGCGTATTAGTGATTTGTGGTTGATATTTGGTATGCATGTTGTTATTATAATTGATAATGATGTTTATGCCATGATTATGTTTGGACTGATGATGTTATGAATGGATGTTTATGATGGTGATGATGATGCTGTTATGATGATGATGTTGTGCTCTGAGTGACTGTTGATTGTTGAGGATGTTAATGCCAACAATGATGTTAATAAGACTCTAACCAATTAATAGGGCTTGTCAATGATGCTAAGATGTTAAAAGATGTTAACAATGATGAAAGAGAATTAAGGGATGTTTTCCCAGTCTGTTCATAAGATATGAATATAGTATGAGAGGCAAGGTTATGTTCAAAGGTTTAGTTAAAGACCCAAGGATTGATTCGTGAGCATTTTAGGGACTTTAATAATGAAGCTGGAATTAAAGGATTTAATTCCCCATAATGATAAGACATGGAGTTTAATTAAGAATGATGAAACTGATTATTGATGGTGTAGCTTAAGCCAATAGGTTTGATCTTCGAATGCCCTAGGAAACATAGTAAGGGTTTCTAACCCTTTCTGCCCAGATCATTATAGCCATGCTCGTTTATTAGGCAGCACGCCCGTGCTCAACTTAAAGTTCAACATGCCTGTGCTAAGGGTGAGCATGCCCGTGCTCACCTGTCCAGAACAGAAACACAGAAACAGAACAGGGGTGTTGCACCCCAATTGCTCCAAGTAATGAAAGAAGACATTAAACGAAGTAAAGACAAGTTAGATAACTTAAAGTGAAAAGATGATGTTGTACCTCGGTAGCTGAGTGACCAAGGGGGCCTCGATTGCCAAGTGGTCGAGGTGTTGTTGTTAATGTTGTACCTTGGTAGCCGAGTGGCCAAGGGGGCCTCGATAGCCTAGTGGTCGAGGTGTTGGGCTCTGGTGCTTATTGGCCAGAGTGTTAAAATATTAAAGATTAAAGATAACGTTGAGCCTCGATAGCCAAGTGGTCGAGGTGTTGATGATGATAAAACTTAGGTAGCCAAGTGGCCTAAGCGGAGGTGGTGATTGTTGTTGTGTGTTTGTGTTGCTCATGCATTCACATATCGGAGATGTTAGTGGGGGATGTTAAACATAGGGGAAGTCGTCCGAGAGTAAGGCGATCTGGCCGTCCGCGGTGACCAAAGTGATCTAGTCCTCCCGTGGTGGCGCATCCGAGAGTAAGGTACGTCGGCTATCCTAGGGATCCGCCCATGGTTTGGTGGATTGCCCTAGCGTTAGTGCTTATTGGCCAATGTGGATATGTAACTCCGAAGTTGACATTCTGAGGTAGATTGGATCCAAGTGCATAGTGGAGTAGTGGAGTAGCGCTACATTGCATAGCATACATTGTTGATATGATGTATATGATATGAATGTAATATGTTGGATGATGTTATGATGTTTGATATGCTATGTTTATATGATGCATGTTCGTCTTACTAACTGCTTCCATGCCATTATGTTGATATATATGTTTCTTACTCCCCGTCTTTTATTGTTTGCTTTGCATGTATCTTTTTGGTTATGCATAGGACGGTGAACAGCTTGCTGAGGAGTGACTCTGAGGAGTCGCTACTCGTAGTTTAGGATTTTCTTAGTTTATGCTATTTATCTGAGATGTTTCAGACTATGGTTATACCCGCTCTGTAATGTGACATCGGGGTTGGGTTTCTTTATGTTGTTATGTGTTTCTTTTTAAAACATGTTTTATTTTCCGTGTTGAGACCTTGTTACAATGTGGTATTCTCTACCCATTGGTTTTATTTAAAATTAATAATATGCATGTGTTTTTATTTTACTTTCCTCTATATTATTGCTTTATAAATACATGCGGGATAGAGGGTGTCACATGTCACGTGAGCACTGCCATGTAGGCTAGTTTAATAATTTTTAATGCCACATAAGATTATATTTAATGAACTTTTTAGCCCCATCAAAGTGCACGAATTTTGGTTTTGGTCTTTACACATTTTTCCTATTGTTTTGGTCCCTGCAAGTTCCATAACTTTGGTTTTAATTTATGTCGTTAGTGTTCATCTGTTAAGTATTGACGTGGTTAACAACACACCATGTCAGCAATGCCATGTGTATTAATTTTTATATTTTAAAGGCATGTAGGAAAACCATTTATTTTTTTCCAATTTATAAATTAAAATATTTTATTTTATTTAATCTTATTATTCTTATCTTTTAGTTTATAAACTAGTAAAGAGAAACTCAATCTTGTTCTTCTTCACATTTCCACCTCTGTCGAGCTCTTTCCTCTCGTTTCGATCGTCGTGCTTCTTCTTGTTTTGCTCGTTCTTCCCTTTCCCATCATCAAGCTTGCCATGATGAGCTAACTTGATTGGAAGACCTAGTTATCACTTCAATCTCCAATACCTATAATGGGGTTTGTAGTTGTGGAGATAGGTTTAAGTTGATGACATTCAGGATCTAGAAGAACCTGAACAGACAATTTTGGACTTACCATAATTGGATGGTAAGTGAAATTGCTTTTCCAAAGTTCACCCCTAAATTTAGCAGTGCTGACGTGGTGACGTGGTGTGTCGTTAGCCACGTTAGCATTTAGCGGATGAATACTAAACGCAAGGACTAAAACCAAAGTTCTAGAACTTTCAAGGACCAAAATCAATGAAAAAGTGTAGGAACAAAAACCAAAACCAAAACTAAGGACTGGACGTAGCCCAAGGTTTAGGGTGAACCAGTATATATCTGTGTCTACTCTTCTCTCTTACCCTTAAGTTTACTATATATTTATTGTGCTAACTGGGTTGATAGTGCTGAGTTTTCATAAACTATCTTTATCTCAGACAGATCCTTGTGTCTTAATCTTTATCTGAAGAAAACTGTGTTATTTGCGAAAAAGTTAAATAAAACACAATTCAACCCCCCTTCTCGTGTTTTAATCTCTTCATTTCAGTTGGTACCAGAGCTTAACCTCAAGGTTGAGCACTTAACAGTGTTGAGGAAAGATCCTGTTGTACAAAAACCATGACGGCTGGAGCTAGCACAAGCGGAAGCAACTCAGGGATGGAAGGAGCATCCATGAGCAGACCACCCTTCTTCGATGGAGAAAACTACATTTATTGGAAAGAAAGATTCCAATGGTTCATCATGTCCAGAAACTATGATCTATGTGAAATCATTACCGAATGTCCCTATACTCCAAAGAACGCTGACAACACTGACAAACCTAAAGCTGGGTGGACTGCTGCAGAAAAGACCAAATAGGAGCTGAATCATAAAGCAAGGTATTCCTTGATGTATACCTTGAGTCAGGAAGAATTTGAAAAGGTCCGTGCATGTGGACCTGCTAAAGAAATATGGGATACTTTAGAAATAACTCATGAAGGTAAAACAAAGGTGAAAGAAACAAAGATAAATATGCTTGTACGAAACTATGAGTTATTCACAATGGAGGATGGAGAAAGCATTGCTCAAATGATATGAAGATTTCAGACCATCACAAATAATCTGAAATCAATGGGAAAAACCTACACCAATGCTAAGAAAGTAAGCAAAATTCTAAGAAGTCTACCTAAACAATGGAGACCTCTGGTTATAGTAATAACTCATGCCAAAGATCTCTCAACTCTTCAAATGAGTGATCTTCTTGGAACTCTACAAGTTCATGAGCAAGAGTTGAATGAAGACAATTAAACAAAGAAAGGAAAATCCATTGCTCTCAAAGCTGAGAAGACTCCCTCAAAGGCTCTAAAAGTTGAAGAATCAGATTCAAAATCAGACGCTTCTGAGGAAGACTCTGACAGTGATGATGAAATGTCACTATTGACTAGAAAAATGAGGAAGTTATGGAAAAATAAGAGTTTCATAAAGGATAGACCACCTTTCAAGAAGTTTAACAAAGAAAAGTTCTTCAAAGAAAGCAACAGTTCTGATAAGAGTCTTACAGTTTGCTATGAATGCAAGAAACCAAGACACATCAAATCTGAATGTCCTCAGCTGAAAAAGCAATCCTTCAAAAAATCATATAAAAAGAAAAAGAAAGGGATGATGGCCACATGGGAAGATCTAGATGTTAGTTCATCAGAGGAGGATGCAGAAAGTGAAGAAGCAAACCTGTGTCTTATGGCAGATGCTGATTCCGATTTCGAGGTAATTTCTGATCTTAAGGAATTGTAAGATGCCTATGATGAATTGATTGAAGAATATAACTGTTTAACTAAGGCCTTCAGATCACTTAAGAGACATTATGTGAAAATCTTAAAGGAGCATGAACATAAGACTCAAGAGTGTGACAGATTATCTCAGGAAAACAGTAAGCTAAAGGATGAAAAGCCTAAGGCTGAGATGATAGTTGAGACGCTGCAATCTGAAGAAGTTGTCAAGCTTCAACAAAAGGTAGAAGAGCTCACCTCTGATCTTGCTCGTTTTGTCAATGGTAGAGATAATCTGACTAAGCTTTTAGGAAGTCAAAAACCCTCTCTTGATAAAACTGGCATAAGATTCATTGACTAGACGCATAATAAAGTATCTAAAAATTTTTTAGAACAAAAGCCTAAATCACTTTATGATAAGGTCAATTCATATTCTAACAATAATAGTTGTAAAGTCTGTGGAAAAGCTCGACATATCACGTCTAACTGTATTCACACACGAAAGAAGTTGTCACAAACTTTAAAAACTAACAAGAAAGGACCAAAGAAAATATGTGTACCTAAAGCTTTGATTATCCCTGTTGCAGATATCCTTAATAGGACAAAGAGCACACCTATCATGGTACCTGGTCAGTGGCTGCTCACGACACATGACAGGAGAAAGGTCTATGTTCCTAGACCTCCAACCTAAAGAAGGAGGACATGTCACCTTCAGTGGAAACCAAAAAGGAAAGGTTATCGGGATAGGTAAAATTGGTTGGGAGATCACCTCTACCATATATCTCTAATGTTCTTTTAGTTGAAGGATTAAGACATAATCTGCTTAGCATAAGTCAATTATATGACAATGGCTACAATGTTTCCTTCACTAAAAATGCAAGTATAGTCAAAGACACAAATGGCAAAGTACTCTTTTCAGCAAACATGCAACAAAATCTTTATAAGATTGATCTAATTGAACTATCTGATCAAAGTGTGACCTGTTTTGTGTCAAGGGAAGATGCAAGATGGGTATGGCGTAAAAAGCTGGGACATGCAAGTATGAAACAGATAACCAAGCTTCAAAAATTTAGGCCTGTGAAAGGTCTACCCGATATAAGTTTCAAAAAGGATGTCCTATACGACTCTTGTCAATGTGGAAAGCAAGTTAAGTCTAGCTTTAAACCTAAAAATCTTGTATCTTCTTCTAGACCATTATAGTTGTTGCATATGGATCTGTTTGGTCCAGTCAGTGTTGCTAGTAAGGCAGGAAAGAAATATGGTTTTGTCTTAGTTGATAACTACTCTAGATATACATGGGTACTCTTCTTAACCCACAAGGATGAGTCATTTAAGATGTTTTCCATATTCTGTAAGAAAGTACAGAATGATCAAGGATTCTGTATCTCAGCTATCAGAAGTGTCCACGGGGGAGAGTGCGAAAATGAGCATTTCAATACATTCTGTGAAGAAAATAGAATTTCTCACAAATTTTCTGCACCTAGAACTCCTCACCATAATGGAGTAGTAGAAAGGAAGAACATATCTCTACAAGAGATGGCTCAAACAATACTCAACGAAAGCAAACTCCCAAAGTACTTCTAGGCTGAGGCAGTAAACAGTGCTTATTATGTGCAGAACAGAATATTAATAAGACCCTTCTTGAATAAGACTCCTTATGAATTGTGGAAAGGTAGAAAACCCAACATTTCTTATTTTCATGCTTTTGGATGTGAATGCTTTATTCTAAACACTAGAGTTCAACTTGGAAAGTTTGATTCGAAAGTAGATAAGACTATATTTCTTGGTTACTCATAAACCTCTAAAGCTTTTAGAGTTTATAACTCTTGAACTAACGTAGTTGAAGAATCTATTTGTGTGAAATTTAATGATAGTTTACAGATTGATAGAAGACTGTCAGATCTTGAAAATAATCTTGTAGGTTTAGATCTTGGAAAAAAGATGATCAAATTGAGGAAAACTTAAAGACTGAAAATGCTGAAGCATCTACTCAAGCGTCTGATCCACCTACCCAACAAGCGTATGACACTGAACCCAGACGAGACTGGAAATTCAAAACTCATCACCCTGGAGAATTGATTATTGGCAATCCTTCTCAAGGAGTTAGAACCAGATCAACTTTCAGAGATTCAAACCATATGGCGTTTCTATCTGAAGTAGAACCCAAGAATATTGGAGAAGCTCTCGGAGATGAAAGCTGGATCTTAGCTATGCAAGAAGAGCTAAATCAGTCTAAAAGGAATGATATTTGGTCACTAGTTCCAAAGGGAAAAGGAAAATCAGTTATTGGAACAAGGTGGGTCTTCAGAAACAAACTTGATGAAAATAGCAAAGTTGTCAAAAACAAAGCAAAGTTAGTAGCTCAAGGCTATAGCCAACAAGAAGGTATTGACTACACTAAAACTTTTGTACCAGTAGCTAGAATAGAAGCTATTCGCATACCCATGTCATATGCTGCACAACATCAGATCACTTTATTTCAAATGGATGTAAATAGTGCATTTCTTAATGGAATAATTGAAGAAGTATATATTAAACAACCACCTGATTTTGAAGATAATGATAAACCAGATCATGTCTATAAACTTAAAAAGGTTGTATATGGGTTGAAACATGCACCTAGAGCTTGTTATGATAGACTTAGTTCATTTTTCATGCAAAATGACTTCATTAGAGGAAAAGTTGAGACAACTTTCTTTAGAAAAAGTTCCAAAAAGGATTTCATTATAATGCAAATCTATGTTGATGATATTATATTTGGTGCTACTAATGAAAAGCTCTGCAAAGAGTTCTCTAAGCTTATGCAGAATGAATTTGAGATGAGCATGATGGAAGAATTGAAGTTCTTCGTTGGTCTGCAAATCAAACAGACAGATGATGAGATATATATCCATCAACAAAAATATACCAGGGAGATCTTAAATAAATATAAGCTGGATACATCAAACCCAACAAAAACTCCCATGGAAGCCAATGCAAAATTGAACAAAGATGGGGAAGGTAAAAAGGTATATCAAACTGTCTACATAGGGATGATTGGTTCTCTTCTGTATTTAACTTATAGTAGACCTAATTTTCAATTCGGTATTTGCATGTGTGCAAGATTCCAATCTGACCTAAGAGAATCACACCTTAAAGATGTTAAAAGAATATTTAGATATTTGCATGGAATGACTAATCTTGGTTTGATGTATCTAAGAACACAAGAGTACAGATTAGTTGGCTTTTGTGATGCTGATTATGCTGGAGACAGAGTAGAAAGGAAAAGTACCAGTGGAGGATATCACTTCATTGGAGCCAGTTTGGTCTCATGGACAAGCAAAAGACAAACTACAATTGCACTATCTACTGTAGAGGCAGAATACATTTTAGCTGTAAGCTGTTGTTCACAGCTTTTATGGATAAAACATCAACTTGAATATTACTCTATCTTTGAACATAATATATTTGTCTGGTGTGATAATTATATTGCTATTTGTTTATCTAATAATCCCAACATTCTATGGCTAAGCACATAGAAATCAAACATCACTTTATAAGAGACTATGTTCAAAAGGGTTTTTTTGACATTAAATTTGTCAAAACTAAAAATCAATGGGTTGATATTCTTACAAAACCCTTAGTTGAAGACAGGTTCGTATATATTAGAGATAATCTGAACATGCATTTCATAAATGAATAATATCTATTGAAATGTGTCTGCTCTGAGAAAAGGGTCTGATGACGTGGATTGGTGACTGAGACTTCACTCAAACCAAATCCATGGCACCCAAAGGACCCTCAAGGAAACTGGTCCGTGCTGCTGCTCGTCTTGGAATAAGCATTGATGATATTTTGATGATTGTTCCTAGAAGATTTGTGAAGATGAACAAAATAATCAAGGGTGGAATGAATGTGATGCCCGAATTAGAAGCTTCACAATGGGTAAGGTTCTTTGATCTTCATGAACCAGTGTACTCACTCCTACTTCAAGAATTTTGGGACAAGGCTCAAGAGAAGATGACTCAGTCCCAGATCTCTATCAGGACACAATTCAATAGGAGACCCTACTCCTTTACTCTTAACAGTGTTCAGAAGGCATCTGGTTGTCCCAAACAAGGTGCTGCCTTCTTAGATGATTGGGAAGAGGAATTTGGTGAAGATACAGTCAACGCATTCCTTTATGGAACTCCTAACCCTAGGAATAAGGCTGCACCCAAGTTTATTCCAAAAGGAAGATTTCTGCATGTCTTGCTGATCAACTGTGTCATGCCAAGGACAAGTGCTCGAGACAATATCAACAAGATGGATAAATTTTCTCTACTTCATCTTTTGAGTCTGAGGAAGATAGATCTGAATGATCTAATCTTAAAATATATGCTGCAGATGGTGAAGCCCCAGAACAGAATCTCCTACACCTATGGAATATTAATCACCAGGCTGATGGATATCAAGGGTATTCCACTCACTGGAAAGGTTGATATGGCTACTGCTATAGATGAGAGGACTCTCTCTCAGATGAAGTTGAGGAAACCAGGAAATATTCCTGATTCTGATGAGGAAGACATTGGAAAGAAACCTTCAGAAGAGTCTGAAAAAGAAGCTGCTGAAGAGTCCGATGACTCAGAAGCTACTGAGGTGTATGTACCTCTAGACCCCAAGGTCAGACCCAAGCTTCAGGTCAAGAGGAAGCTGGTCATCACAGATGATTATGATGATGATGATAATGACCAACCAATTTCCAAGGTTTTGAAGAAGGAATTGGTTAAGGAGCATGCTGCTACCCCTTACAGGGAATTAAAGAGAAAAGCTGTAGCTGAGGTCACACAAGTCAGACGGTCTGCAAGGTTGAAGATTGATGAGCCTGTGCAGGTCCTTCTAAAGATTAGTTCACATGCTGCCTCACCTGTAAGGTTGTATGAGCCCTTACCTCCTTCACCCATTCATATACCCTCACCTTCTAAAGGGAGAGTATCGAGATTCTTTGCTTCTTGAATGGCAGTGACCTTAGGTCTCCACTGCTTGTGCAGACTTCTAAAGATTTTCCTTACATGATCTCTATTTTCATAGGTCTTTCCAAGAGATCTCAAACCATTTGTGATAGTTTGTAATCTTCCAAACATTTGATCTATTGTTTCATGTTCACTCCTTTTGAACAGTTCATACTGGTGAACCAGCATGCTTATCTTTGACTCATTTACTTGGGATGACCCTGTTGGTGTAAGCCCTAGAGGCCAATGTTTTTCCTTTGGACTTGCATTTGTATCTTGCTATTATTTATATATGAGGCATTTCAGTTTATTATGTTGTTTGCTTAAAACGTAATAAAGTCTTTAGAATTGAAAGTTTTGTTTAATAGAATATCAAGTATACGACTTGATAGTGAGATGCTATTAAACAATAGAACTCTATTCTTAAATATCCGTAGTCAAGTATTATTATTAATAAGAACAATATTAATGCATCGAGACTATCATGTGGGTGGACTGATGACCGCTTCTCACGGGTAATGGATATGAGATATCAAGTCAAGCACATAGGTACACATTAGAGTAATGATGTACTGGATTGACCCACCATGAGAACACTACATGGAACGTTATGTGAGTGTCATAAGTAGTTCTCATAGTGCCAATGCTGTATGCAATCCTTCGACCTGAAATCACTACGATACCTACATGAGGAGTTGTGTGCTTTAATATCGTCAAACGTCATCTATAACAGGATAATTATAAAGTCGGTCATTAGGCACACCACGAGTCATACGGAGGAGTGTGAGTGATCTAGATGGGATTTGGCCCTCCTACATAACAGGAGTAATATCTGTGGGTCCCTTGATAGAGTGAGACTGTAAAATGCATGACCGTACTGAAATGAGTCAATATGAGATATTGACCTCGTTTACTATTAAGTTTACTTGGGTATCAAGGAACATGATATTGAACTATACAAGGGTAACACGTTCTATGCCTTGTGTTCAATATAGATATCAGGACAAAGGGATAATTATGCACATGAACATTAGTCACAGAAAGGTTACGTCAAATCACTGACATTATCACTACTTGGGTAACAGTGATGTATTGCTAGATACCGTTCACTGTTTGTAATATTAAATGAGATTTAATATTACTGCCAACGTCATGAGAACCTATAGGGTCACACACAGAATAGCAGATTAATAGGAGCTATCAGAAATGAGTTGGACTCATTTTTCTATGGGCTAGGCTCTTGACGCATCAGCTGGGTCACACACTGCTTCACTTGCGTAGTAGGTCAGACTTAAGTGGTGCTATTATAAATACACCACTTAAGAGTATTGAGCCGCACAGGAGAAAACCCTGGCCGCACATAAGAGTAACGAGTGACATGTTCTATTCAATATAGCTAGCATTGTAAGACAGTAGCCGCTCCTGCTTGTGTTCGTTGGACTTTCACGAGGTCTGTTCATGTGGACTACGTAGAGGCATTGCTGCTCGTGCAGTGCTCGCTGATTTGGAACTCGATTCTTCTCAAAGGTCTGTGCTACAAGAGGTAAAAAATTTTAAACATGAACCATGATCATTCGCATGGATTCTTGGTAGGAATTATTCCGTTGCGTCTAGTTTTGTACGGAAATTCCCAACAGACCCATCATAAGCTAGGGCTAGAGTATCCCATATTTCCTTAGCTGTGCTGCAGCTATGGACTTTATCATGCTCAGATCTGGTAATAGCACATATCAGGTAGTGCTTTGCCTTGAGGTTGAGTGTGACACCCTTCTACCCCGCATGTTATAAGGCATTTAAATATAAAACAATTAAAAGAAAAACATGCATTTAACTGAATTAAATAAAACAATTGTCCATGGGTAGAAAAGTCCCACATGAACTCGTTTACAACGCGGAAAATAAAAATAAGTTTAATCAAATAAAAACATCATCAAATAAATAACCCAACCCCGATGTCACAATTCAGAGCTGGTATAACCGTTCCGGAAATAAATCCTCGGAATACAACTGGAAACAAACTAATCTAAACTTAAAACAACCCTACTATGAGTGGCGGCTCCTCAGAGTCACTCCTCTCCGGGCTGCTCATCATCCTCTGCAAATGCCAATCAGGCCAAACACAAACAATACAGGGAGTAAGATTCATGTAATCATATAAACGACAGGGGAATAGTACGCAAGGTAAACATACACATAAGCATACATCAACATCCAACAGTATCATAACAACCAAGTATGCTATGCTATGCAATGCATCAACTACTCCGCTACTCCAGCTATGCATGTGGATCCAAACTAACTCAGGATGAACGACTTTGGAGTTACATATCCGTATTGGCCATAAAAGCACCAACACCGGCAGTTCACCAAACCTTGGGTGAACCCCATGGATAGCCAACGCATCAAACCGTGGATGCCTCATCACGGGGGGCCTCGGTCACCAAACCTTGGGTGACCTACCGTGGATGGCCAGATCACCGTACTCTAGGGCGATCTCCCCTTTGTCGAACCTCCCCCATCAACTACTCCAATGCTTTATGCAAATGGCACAACAACAAACAATCTCAACCACCTCCTGGCTTGGACCATGAAGCTCCCAAGACTTTCAACATCAAACTCAACGTAACCTTAGACCCAAACCGTGGGGTCAAGGCTCCCTTGGCCAAAAAGCGACAAGGTTCAACTCAACGTGCTTGGGTCAATAAGCACCCAAGACTTGACTTAGCAACATGCGGTAACCCAACGGATACCGACTTAACACCTTGTTATCTTAATTATCTTATATAATTAATAACCAGGTTGTCTAATCTTTATCTTTGATTATTTATCTCATCTTATCATCATAGGGGAATGGGGTTTAAAACCCCTTAAGTCCTTTAATCTCATTACTGTCCAGGGGGTTTAGCACGGTCGTGCTTAGACCCTAGCACGGTCGTGCTTGGACACGTGAGGGCGTGCTGCCCCTTTAAGTGAAGCACGGTCGTGCTTCACATTCAGCACGGTCGTGCTCAGCAGCACGATCTTGCTACTTGACCTGCTCGGCCGTGCTGAGCAGCGCGGCCATTTTCCAGAATTTAAGTGGGAGCACGGTCGTGCTCCCTGTTCATCACGGTCGTGCTTAATGCACGACTGCACTGTTCTGGGCAGGGACAGAAGCCAAGTTCTTAACCAAATTTTAAGGGTCGTTATCTGACTAATCTATACCGTTTTCAACCTAATTTATCAATTCAACAGTTTTATCAACACACTAATCATCACAGCCACAACATCAATCAACCAACATCATATTAATAACAATAATCAATATATCATCATATTCATTAAACAACCAACATGAACATGAAATACATATAACATCACAATCAACCCAAAATAGCATGTTACTGACAGAACGGTAATCAACATATAAACCATACAACATACAATAACACCGGGGTCATGGGGACCCCGTTACCTTACACTACCCACTGCCTAATGAATACAATCCCACTTCTCCCCATACCTGGATTGAAGGTAGCTCTAACACTGCTCTTACTAGCAAACTGGTACCGTTCCCAAAGCGGCTCACTCCAATGATAAACCTTGGTCAATTAAGAACACAACCGGTTAGTTTCTAATCCCAAAACACGAAAGGAAACTAGAAGGGACGAAACCATTACCTATTAACACTGAAGCAGGTCAATCTAATCTCCTAACGGCTCTCAGAACTCCACTACGGCGAAGAACGAAGGAGAAATAGAGCAAGAAAGCGTTCTGGCCACAACTGCACCAAAAAGTAGGGTTTCACGTCAAACCCTCTGCCTCTGCAATGTTTATATCATCCGGACCTGAGCACAGTCGTGCTTAGCATTGAGCACGGTCGTGCTCCACTTAGCGTCAGCGAGACGCGGTCCACGCATTGAGCACGGGCGTGCTCACTATCGAGCACGGTCGTGCTCAACTTAAAATCAGAAACACGCTTCTGACTTTAAGCACGGGCTTGCTGGCTGATGAGCACGAGCGTGCTCATGTACCAGAAAGGGACTTTTAGGCTAAAATCCCACATAGCCCTTAACCCACATCATTAAAATAAATAAAACTAGCTTAATAAAACATTTTATGAAAAACAGGGTGTTACATTGAGTTGATGTTGAGTCTTTTGCTCAAGAGTCCATTGAGCTCTAGGAATGACAACTCCATTGTCACCTCTTGGTTCAGTATAGCATGTTTCAATCAGGTCCCACATGTCCAAATTTTGTGCATCAAGAAAAGCCATCATTCTCTTTTTCCAGTAGTCATAATCACTACCATCAAAGAGCGGAGGTCTGTTGATTGCTTGTCCTTCTGTATCCACTTGCTGGATCGTACTCCCTCATCACTTGTTACATGCTCAACCCTTTCGAGGCTGAGCTCTGATACCAATTGAAGTTGACACATGGAAACACAAGAAGAGGGGTTGAATTGTGTTTCTTAGCAGATTTTTTAAACTTCTTTTGAAAACAGTTTTGCACGCAAGCAAGAAATAAAGTCACGCAAGAAAATCCTTTTTAAAAGAGAGTTAATAAAACTCAATATCAAATCCCCACAGTTAGTAATAAAAGCAACTAAAAGAGATAAGGGATAAGAGATTCACAACACGAGGATTTATCCTGGGTCACTCTCTTACAACCAAGAGCTACGTCCAGTCCCTTCTACTTGAAGGCTTTCTCCACTATAATCCAATAGCTTACAAGTATTCTTTACACTTGCCTCTTCAGGCTTACAATCACTCAAGTATTCAACACCTCTCCAGGCACTCAAATATTCTTTTACAGTCAAGCATCTTCAGGCTCTCTCTAACTTAAAAGATGAAAAGAGTTTTGATTTAAGAACTCACTATGTATGAGGATATGAAAGTTTAAGATCATATGTGATTACACATAATAGACTCACAATAGTTTTGGATAGAGTTTTAGCACTTTGAAATTTCAGAGCTTCGTTGTTATTGTTATGTATCTCTCTTCTTTACTAGGGTCGTCCAGTATTTATAGATGAAGTGCAGCTTCAGTTCTTGTTTCTTCAACGGTCTTCAAGATGTATCCATTTAGAAATAGCGTTTAATGCTATAATCCGTTGAGTCTGATAACTTGATATGCATTCTGCAAAAAAAAAAAATGGCTCTTGGTTATCAGAAATTCTCAAAGTGCTACTGTCATTTCTCTGTTACACTCGAAAGTTGCCTTTTGTCTTTCCTTCTTTGTAATGAGTCAACTTTGCAGCAGCTTGTGTCAGAGTACAAAAGCATTTGTGTAATTGATGGTACTATGTTTCTCTTACCAAGGAATATAGTGTATACAATTAAAATAACCAAGGTAACGAAAACATTCAAGGCATTTACATTTAATAAACAATCATTTGAAATAAAGGTTTCTGACTAGACGAGTTTAAAAGCGTTACGTCTTTGGACGTGTGTTTTTAACTTTGAATAAGCCAGTTGAGTAGTCCATTTCTGGATCGTCTAGTGTTTTCCCGGGTGGACTAGTATTCAATTAGTTAGCATTTACCTGGTAGTCCACTTAACAGATCGTCTACCTTTTATCGGATAGTCTACAAGTCTTTGGACTTGCTAGGTATTGGACTAGTTCATTCAACAGATAGACAAGTGGCTCGTCTAGCGAACTTAGTGTAGACCAGCGATGGTTTTGGACTTTATTTTAAAAGCGCTCTAGACTAGTATACTCGTCTAGCAATATAAGAACAGTCCTGCATACTAGAGTAGACGAGTTAGATCATAAACTTAACTTTACCATAAAAAAATTAATCTTTTTGTTAACATCCAAAATTTTCAGAGATTATTAACCATAACCACTTTGGTTCCAACAGCATATACTTCCCTTATAACTACCGAGCATGGACGCCTATAGAGTCAAGCACGGTACATTCGTCATTTGGAAGTATGTCCACACCCCCATCTTCAACGTCAGGGTGATGATTGTGGGTTGTACAGAAATTTCATATTCTAAGTTAAAAGTGCAGGGTAATTCACTCTAATTTTTTGCTTTATTTTGTTCGTTTTTCCTTTGTTATACTCTATTCCAACTGTATACATGGTTTATTGTGTGATCATGACGTGAGGGTCACGGGTTAACTATGTGATTATGGAAAGAGGGTCTTACACCACAATTTTTTTTTAATACACCACAAATTTTTTGAATATCTCCAAAATACCCTCATTATCTCCTTTCCGATATGTATATATGTTTAGGGTTTAGTTACCAGAATTATTTCCGGTATCATAGAATTATAATACTGGAATTATAATACTGCATGACAAAATGCACGTTTGTTAGCAGGAAACAACATGAACCAAAACCTCGATATCATCGCCCCCACTCTCTCTCTCTGCTAAATTTATATAATTTATAGATATAGATGCCATGAGAATGAAGATTGTGGATTTTCTTTCCTATTGTCTGGGTGTGAACATCAATGTTTTCACAACATGAAATAATCAATTTCATTATCAGAATTATGAAAAGCTCAAAAAAGTTGTCATCCAAAAGGTGTGGGAGAAACTTGAAGAGAACACAAACTCCATTATTCTGCGTGGCTCTTCCCTCCTGGAGGAATGGTCGAAGGCTAAATCACATAGGGAGCAAGTTTCGTTTCTCAGCATGCACGACAGTCTTGGACAAAACCACCAACTGGTTTCCTTAAGTGCAATGTTGACGCATCGTTTTCAAGAGACCATAATTTGGTGGGGATTGGCATATGTCTGAGAGATGAATCTGGTATGTTTTTAAGTGCCAAAACCCACTGGTTCCAGCCCCTTGTTGATGTTCACTTGGGTGAAGTTTCTGGTCTTTTGCTTGCTATCACTTGGATGAAAGAACTGCAGGTGAACAATATTATTTTTGAGCTGGATTCCAATGGGGTAGTTGATAGTATGGTTTCTAAGTGTGATGATATCACGGAGTTTGGGACTTTAATTAGTGCTTGTAAGGGTTTACTTTTGTCTTTTTTTAAAAACTCTCATGTCGAGTTCTCTAGGAGACAAGCTAACATGGTTGCTCATACTCTAGCAAAGGTGGCCATGTCTCATGCTTGTTCTCATGTTTTCTTTGAGATTCCAGCATGTATTGATTCCTTGATTAGTAATGAAATGAAGTGATTTCTTTGTTAAAAAAAAGTTGTCGTCCAAATGTAATAATATGAAATTTCAGGTTAAATAAACGGCTATATGAAGGTTAACCGTGCTAGAATAATATCTTCTATAATATCTAATGAAATTATATGATGGATCTATTAGAAGACAATGAGATTAGGGATTGAGAAACTGCTAGAGCATAATAACCAATAATGATTTTCATCATTGACTTATAAAAACTTACACAGATTTTAAGATACAAATGGTAGAGATATATTTTGTAATGTCATGACTTACAATGGTATTTTAAATAATCAAATCCAAGATTTTTGTTCCCTCATTAGCATTTTTTTTTATATATAATCCCCTCATTAGCATATCAGTGCTTTCTTATTTTTGTCGTTGTCAATTAACCTTGCAGGCTTGCAGCATGACAAAATTGTACCATAGTTGTAAAGACATTTAGTTTTTTGGCTGAGAGCAAAATTGTAAAGACACGAGTTTTTAACAAAAAATAAAACTAAATTAGTAATTAGACATAAATGGTTTGCCATAATTGTTGACAATTATGTGCAATTAGCTGAACAATGATAAGTTTAAAATTTCAAATTCTAACATACCAATTTTTTACCTTAAATCTTATAATCGCCTAAATCTTAGCACCGCCAATTTGATAAGGTAATTCAATTTTTTTTCAAATATAACAATTGTCCCCACCCCCCACTCAAGGCATTGACAAGCCCACTTGCGTTGCCTTCATTCATATTCCAGAAAAATAGCATCAAAAGCGAAAGTAGAGAGGCACTGCTTCTGCAGTGGCAGGCCCAAAAAGTCACGGTTCCTTTCTCACTCCCAAACAAGGAAAAGAAACTATTTTTGGTTATTATTTTTGGTCATTTTACAGTTACACTGATTGCTTCTCTGTCCTTTACTGCATGCTCCTCTTTATATTTTAACATTATTTAAACATTTCAATTTGATATTATATATAAGTTCATTTATTTAATTTTACAATATAAAATATCTTGAATGCTAGCAACATATTTTTAAAAACATAATCCTTAATACATTTTTTAATTTTTATAATATGGTGGATTTCATATAAAACCTATTAAATTATACGGATTCACTCTCTATATTCAATGAATCATATATGAATCCACCTTAGAAAATATATTAAGAATGTTTATCCAATAAATATTTTATATTTTTGACATTTCTAATTTTAATTTTTAATTAAATATAATCATTTGATAGATATTTTATATATTTATGTCGTCAATATTATTGTTAGTTTCATTAGTTTTGTAGTATTTTTATCTCTTTATTAATATAAATATATTATAAATTAATTATTAAATTAACTTTTTACCTATTAGCGAAAGAAACATATTAAAAATTCATGTATTTTACCTAATAAAATCATTAGCTAATAAATCAAAGATCTTAAGAATTAATTTTTTACCTAAAAATGTAAAGTCCAATATTTATAATATACATTGTATTAATATTCTATTAATTTAATGCCAATTATAAATTATAATTATTTTAGAAAAGAAAGAAAAAGAATACAAAGTAATTAAATAAACGATAAATACTGATGAATTAAGCATACAAAATATTTATATAAATTCCTAGAAATAAAAATGTAGGGTGTTGAGATGGAGCCACTCTTAGACATCACGTATACGAATTAGTAATTAGCAATAGGATATTTGTAACAATTCATGAAAATATAATAACATGTATAACAATTGTTACACACATGTCATATGGTCATTGAAAAACAATACCAATTATACTAAGTTTTCTAATTATTATTTTTTTAATGAAGACACCACGTCTATATAAAGTGTTACAGGAAAGAAAAAACATTTCTCATGATATTCCAAGTGTCACTGTCTAAGTCAGTCTGTCACCCACATCCACCTTCCCCTGTTCCAATATCTTCACCTTAAATCTTATTTATCTATTTATCCCTTTCCACCTTCCCCCGACACCAAACATCTTTCGAACCAAACCTGTTTGTTCCTTTCTTTACATGGCGACAAACAGTGTCCAAGGAAAAAGAAATCAGGTAGAAGAAGAAGAAGAACAAGAGAATGAAGAGAAGGAAGAAGAAGAAGAAGCATTGTCACTTTGCGATCTTCCAATCACTTTGATCAACCGCAAAGACCAACAAGACTCTCCTCACATCAATGAAGAGTTTGATTTCCGTTCATGGGGTGGTCTCTTTTCCAAAGAACCAGAAATGTGTGCTGCTGATGATGTTTTCTTTCAAGGTCAAATCCTCCCATCGCGCTTCTCATTCAGCTCCGAGTCTGGTTTAATAACCAAACGTGATTATGGCAATAATAATCAAGTTATTATTAACCATAATTCCGAAAGTGATCAGTTTCAAAGCAATAGCAGTAGAAGCAGCAGTGTTAGAAGCCAGAACTCATCAAGCAGCAGCACTACAACTACTAGCTCCACCCCAAGAATTATTTCCAAACCCAGAATTCGAAACCAGTTTCACACACATCCAAGTCCCAAACCTCAGTTAAGAAGAATATCTGGTCCAAGACAAACAAGTACTCTTGGCAGCAATCAAGGTAGAAAATCTTCATCAACATGGGAATTTTTCCGTCTTGGTGTGGTCCCTGCACCCGAGATAGCGTTGCAAGACCTTAAGCTTCGTAGTAGTAATTCAAATTCAAATAGTGCTAATAAAAACTGTGTTAGTCGCAATAGCAGTAACAGCAGTAGCAGCAGCAGCAGTAACACTAAAAAAAGTGTCAAAATAATGAGTAACAAGAGTACTCATGATCATGATGGAGATAAGAACGACAATCATCATGTTTTGAAACAACTCATGAGGGGTTGTAAGTGTTCTGTTGAAACAGTTGTTGGATCGGACATTGTGATGATCAAAGGTGGCACCAAAAGCACCAAAAAGAAAGAAAGTACACAGCACGCGGTGAAAGAAGAAGAAAAAGGGGTGGTGGAGTTGAAGAAGCAAAAGCATAGATCATCACAAAAGCAAGGGAAGAAGGTGATGTCACATCGTCGAACGTTTGAATGGTTAAAGGAGCTTCATGCATGCCATGATCCTGATGAGGAAGCTTTGTTATCAAACCCATGATTGGTGTGGTCGAAATTCGCATGCTTGTAGTTTAATTTAGATTTTTTTAGATTAGATTAGATTATTGCCTTTGTGGCTACGCTTTTGTTTACTTTAGTTTGAATTGAATTAAATTATAATATTGTAGTGCAGGCTCTGTAATCAAAATTTCTTACTTTCTCGTGAGAATGAGGCTGTAATCAAAATTGCTTTTCCCCCTTTTTTTTAAATTAATAATTGAATTAGTTTTGTTAAGGGATTGTGTTGATTGAGATTTGGGGTATGCACACTAAAATGATAAGCACCAACATTACTCGTGAAGATTGGTGCTTATGCTTGTCATGATTAAAGTGTGAACTTGGATGCTTTTTGGTTGGTTGGGTGGAGAATGTAAAACAGGATATGGGGACTGCACAAAGTCACGCGAGGCGAGAATCAGAGATAGAAAAGACTCGATGAGGGAAAGGAGAATGGGAAAGACGTGAAATGGAAAAAAAGTGTAGGAATAAAATTAAGAAATATGAAATTTGGAAAAAAAAAATTTGTTGTACAACACCGTGTGTAAGATATATTTATCATTTTAGTCTTCTCTTTCTTTAATTCATTTCAAAACATTACTAAGAGTGTGTTTTGGAAAACTGAAAAAAAAAAAAAAAGATTATACTGATAATCAATTTTTGTATAATCAATTATTGTGATAATCGATTATAATAAGAATCTGTTTTTGTTTGGGTCTGTGAGCTGAAAAACGATTTTAAGATAATCTATTTCGTTTGGGTGGTGTAAAAAAAATCACTTTTATATAATAAATTACAAAAAAGGGTATGGAGTTATTTGTATAATTTAATAATATTTGTTTAAAAGTTAGTTTTATAAGGGTAAACAGGGAAGAGAGTTTTGAGAATGAAAATTAATCAAATCACAACAATCTTAAGCTAGAAAAAACTAGATGACATAAAATAGCTTTTTTCCCTAAAAAAAAGTTTTTTTTTATAAATTTAAACAAAATACCAAATATGATAGATTATCTATGAAACAACTTTAAAGCTAAAAAACAACTGAAATGAGGGAAAATAATCTTTCCCAAACACACTCTAAGAGATTGTTTGAGAACAATTATTTGTTATAATCAAGGTAGTCAAAACCGGACCGGACCGGCCGGTCGGACCGATCTGATCGGGAACCGGCCAGTCATCCGGTCCGGACACCCCCTTATAACCGTTCTGCAAGAAATCGGGTAGGAAACTGCAGAACCGGCACGGAACCGGGGAAACCGGGGAAAACCGGCGGTTCACCGGATTCCAACGGTCCGAAAAAAATAGCAACCTCCGGCGAGTGACAAAGATAATGGGAGAGAAAACGCAGAGAGAACAGGACGCGTTAGAGAACGAAGAAACAGAAAACAAGAACGCGAAGACCAGATCGTGAAGTGAAGACGAGATCCTGAACTGAAAAACCAGATGTGCAACCGCAATACAAAAAGAAGAGGATGACTGGATGAGGGGGATAGGGGAAGCGACGGCTGCTGAAGATGAAAAGAAAACCTAGGGTTATCCTTTTCTTATTTTGTAGAACCAAGTGGGCCACGGGTTTGGGTGTCTAGCCCAAACATGTTTTGATCTCTCACATGTGCGCTAATAGACCAAGAGCTGAGAGAATAGACCAAAGACATTGGTCAATCACACATTTTTCGTACGTGGGACAAACAATATAAGAGCAAATATAATAAATATATTTGTAAATTTAGTAATATTAAATGAAATAATATTTTCAGTTCAAAATAAAAAATAAAAAATATTTTATATTGTTAAAAATTATGATAATTTAAAATTTATGTTAATATTACACAATATTTTATATTAAAAAATAAAAAATATATTATTTAATTATTATCGGTTCAACTATGGTTCAACCACGGTTGGACCATTGAACCTTGAACCAGTGTCTTTATCGGTTCAATGACCGGTCCGGTTTTAAAAACATTGGTTATAATTGAGGTGCACAGTCAAATCCATCCACTTTCAAGTATTTTGACATGTGGACAGAACATCTAGAGTGCTTGGAGTTAGTTAAAGAGACTTGGTCAATGCAGGTTTGTGGTTGTCCAATGTATGTCTTAATGCAGAAGTTGAAGTCATTAAAGTTGAAATTCAAAGCTTGGAATAAGCAGGTGTTTGGTGATTTAAATTTGAAGGTTGATGCAGCCTTGAAGGAAGTGGATCTGATTCAAAATCAAATGGCTAGTGAAGGCTTTTCAGATGAACTGCATGAGCAGGAAGTTGCTGCCCAAAGTGTATTGCAGAAAGCCTTATCTATGGAAGAATCTTTTTGGAGACAGAAAGCCAATTTGAAGTGGTTTAGTAGTGGTGACAGAAACACTGCATATTTTCATAGAATTGCTAAGATTAGAAATTCAACTAAGCAAATGTCTATGTTAAGGAAAGGTGAGGATGTGTTGGAGGTTTCTACTGACATTGAGCAGCATGTCTTACAGTTTTTTTCAGAATTGTATGCCACTGAAAACAATTGCACAGAAAATGGTCTGATAGATAGGGTCATTCCCAAAGTAGTCACTAATGAAGATAATGCCATGTTAACTAGTATGCCAATGATGGATGAAGTCAAAGCTGCTGTATTCTCAATGAATGGTGCAGGTGCACCAGGTCCTGATGGATTTGGAGGATCTTTCTACCAATCCTTTTGGAGCATAGTTGGAGATGATGTATTTAGGTCAGTACTCCAGTTTTTCAAACAGAATTGGATCCTGCCAGGCCTCAACTCAAACTTGGTGGCTCTTATACCTAAATTCCCAGAAGCTGACAAAATAGAGGATTACAGGCCTATAGCATTGGCTAACTTTCAATTTAAAATCATCTCTAAGGTTCTAGCTGATAGGTTGGCAATCATTGCACCAAAGGTAATCTCAACTCAGCAAAGAGGATTTGTAAAGGGAAGGCAAATATCTGAGTGTGTGTGTCTCACCTCAGAGGCTATCAACATGTTAGAAAACAAGTCCTTTGGGGGTAACTTGGCACTTAAAGTTGATATCAAGAAAGCATTTGATACACTAGATTGGGGGTTCCTTCTAAAAGTTCTATCTGCATTTGGTTTCCAGAATAGCTTCTGTAATTGGGGACATACAATTCTCAAGTCAACAAAACTGTCTTTCCTTGTCAATGGTCATTCTATTGGTTACATGGATTGCAAGAGAGGGGTGAGGCAGGGTGACCCCTTGTCTCCATTATTATTCTGTTTGGCAGAGGAAGTTCTTGGTAGGGGTATCACAATGCTGATGGATTCAAATAAGCTACAACAGATGGCTGGGCCTAAGAACTTCAGCACTCCATCTCATGTGTTATATGCTGATGATATAATGGTATTTTGTAAGGGTACTAAAAAAGGTCTGAGGAACCTGATGCAGTTATTCTTTACATATGGTGAAGCCTTAGGTCAGAAGTTAAGCTTGAATAAGTGCAGGTTTTTTGCTGGTGCAATTTCAGTGAGGAGGCAGAATGAAATCAGGGAGATTCTTGGTTTTTCTCAAGGGAAAGTTCCTTTTATTTATTTAGGTGTTCCAATCTTCAAAGGGAAGCCTAAGGTGGTTCATCTTCAACCTATAGCAGATAGGATTAAAGCCAAACTTGCTAGTTGGAAGGGGTCATTGTTGTCAATAATGGGAAGGCTGCAACTGGTAAATTCTGTAATTAGTGACATGCTCTTATACAGTTTTCAATCATATGCTTGGCCAGTAGCACTTTTGAAGACTATAGATAGATGGTTGAGAAACTTTATTTGGTCTGGCAGCATCTATACTGGGAAAATTGTCACAGTAGCATGGAAGAATTTGTGTAAGCCAACAATGGAAGGTGGATTAGGCTTCAAATCAATCAGATCAACCAATTCTGCTGCCATGCTGAAACTGAGCTGGAATGTGAAGGTGTCAACTGAAGAATGGGCAGGGCTGCTAAGAGCAAGATTCTTTAGAAAAAGAATGGCAGTTGTGTCCTACAAGAGATCATCTATTTGGCCTGGTATAAAGAGTTATATGCAGATAGTTGATTTGAACGCTAGTTGGATTCTTGGGACAGGTGTAGATATCAATTTTTGGAGAGATAGATGGTTGAGCAATGCAGATTCTGTAGTGGAATTACTAAATTTCCCTGAAAATATGCAAAACTCTCTTACTGCCTCAGTCCAGGATTTCATAAGGAATGGACCATGGTTTTTACCTTCTGAGTTGCATACAAGATTTCCTCATTTGCTGACTGAGATGAATAAGGTAATTATTCCCCTTGAATCTGGGATGGATCAAAGAGGTTGGTGCAGCTCGGATTCAGGTGATTTGACATCTAAGGAAGCTTATAGGTTCTTGAATCCTCCCTCTAGTAATTTGAATTGGTGTAAGTTCATATGGAAGCACTTCATTCCCCCTTCAAAGTCTTTTTTAGTCTGGAGATTAATGCTTAAGAGGATGCCAACTGATGAAAACATTCGAGCTAGAGGTTGTGTATTGGTCTCAGTCTGCCCCTTTTGCTATGAAACCGAGGAAACATCTGATCATATCTTCTTGTCCTGTAAGTTTGCTGGCTTTATCTGGTCTTGGCTTAGCAATGCAGTAAATAGTAGAGTAAATCAGTCTTCTATTTCTGGTTTATTTGATGTTTGCAACAAGTTCAAGAGTAGTCAAGCAAAGGAGATTATGATTGCTGCTATTATAAACACAATTTCAGTAATCTGGTACTGCAGAAACAGCATAAGGTTCAGGAATAAAGCTATTGATGTTAGCCTGCCATTAGTCTCATTATGGCTGATACACATCTAGCAGGATCATTGTCTAAAGGAACTATCATTAATTCAATTGAGGAGTTCAAGGTTATTAAGTTTTTCAAAGTTGATTGTCATGCTCCAAAACCCGATGTGATTAAACAGGTAAGTTGGGTTCTTCCTATGATTGGTTGGACAAAATGCAATACTGATGGTTCAGCTAGGGGGTCTCCAGGGCTAGCTGCTGCAGGAGGAATTTATAGAGATTCAATGGGTGTAGTTATGGGGTGCTTTGCATCATTTCTTGGAAATCTGGTGGCTATTCATGCTGAATTCATTGCTCTAATGATGGCAATTGAGATTGCTTATAGTAAAGGTTGGCATGCATTATGGATTGAGAGTAACTCCAAAGTGGTTGTGGATGCTTTTAATTCTAAATCAAGGATAGCTTGGCAGTTGCAAAATAGGTGGAAAAATTGTGAAGTTTTATGCCAAAGAATGAAGGTTAGAGTCTCACATATCTATAGAGAGGGAAATAGCTGTCCAGATAGTTTAGCCAACTATGGTGTGACTAGTCAAAGTTTTAATTGGTGGAATGATGCTCCTAGCTTCATTAGAGATCATTGTAATCAAAATAGTTTAGGCTTGCCAAATTATAGGTTCAAGTGACTTTACATGGGTTTTGGCCAAATGTCCCCCTATGTTTTTATTGTTTTGTTTGCTTCTTTTATTAATATATTGTTGGCTTGCTGCAGATGATTGTTAGGTTGAGGGGTGCCAACATAGTTGGGATGTCTCAATCTGTAGTGATGCTTTTGCAGGCCAATAGCCTTTAATTAAAAAAAAAAAAGCTATTTCTTTGAAAAGAAGTTATTTCATAAAAAAATTATTATGTTTGAGGGTTTAGATTAATGTGTAGAAAAGCTTTTTTTTAAAAGCAATTTTCTAACCATCTCAAAGTAAGGACTGGTAGATAGATTATTTTTAAATATGCTCAGGAGTGCTTCATCATTCCAATAAGATGCTCATATAAAAGTGATTTTTTACAGTACCACTCAAACGAAATAGATTATATTAAAATCGTTTTTCAGCAAACATAACCAAACAAAAGCAGATTTTGATTATAATCGATTTTCACAATAATCGATTACTCATATAATTGATTATCAGCATAATTTATTTTTTCCAGCTTTCTCAAACACAAACTAAAGGTACGATATCGCCGTGTAGGTGTCTAATTTTGTTTTCAAAATATCATTTTTGTAAAGTTAAATGGAGGTGGAAAAGGTTTTTCTTCGATTCTTCTCATTTTGTAGGAGTGTAAAATGTGAGTTTGATTCTCTGCAAAAAGAGGTGTCTACAGCCTCTCTCCATCAAGCATCTGTATCATTGGATTACGTCCATTTAATCCAACGATCCAGATTAAATTAGAATTTTTAAATATAAAACAAATAAAAACCCAAAGAAATATCCCATTCTCTTGTTCACCTTCATGGCTGCCAGTTGAACTCAGTCTCATCCCTCAGCCTCTCCGTCGCCATTAACAACAATAAGTTGCACCGATTGTTCTCCACCATTAACAGCAGTAAGTCGCCGCCATGTCACCATGTATCCCTCCCTTCTCCCTCGCGTCGTCAGCACAGAGAAGGCAATGAACACACGCTCCATCGTCGGCCACCGCATCACACACGCTCCAGTTCGTAAAACTATATCAAATAAATAATTTTTGTGCTGAGATCCTACAATACCCAACAAAAGGTTAACTTCATTAGCTAACAAAGAGGGCCATTTGAGAAACCCCTTCTAGCACATTAAAGTGATAATTGGGCAACCCAGTGGAGATTTTGGGCTTGGTGACATCGTGGTGGCCTTGGAAAAATTTTACCTTTGATTTAGACTCGGACTTGAAGAAAGTTGGATGGCAATATTGTTGTTAGCAACTCAAAAAGTTTATGATTGGTTGTTAGGTGCTTTATTCTAGTCTGCCATGTTATTGTAGTCATTTTCGATAGGTTAAGTACCCCAAGCATGGATGAAGGAGAGGTGGCATATACTTGTGGGAGGGAGGGATATGAGGTGACGTGGCGGCGATGGCTTGTTGCCATTAACGGCGTTGGAGAGGCTGAGTGATGAGCGTTCCATGGCAGCGTCGAAGTTAAGAAGAGAGGCCTCAGGTTTTTTTCTTTGGGTTTTGACTTTTTTGTTTTGTTTAAAAATGATGGCTTAATTTGGACCTTTAGATTAAATGGATGGTCTAGATGTTTGATGGAGAGAGGTTGTAGACAGCTTTTACTGGAGAGAAACCGAATCCCATTTATTTATACGGCGATGACTAGCGTGAGCAAGTGCTTCATATCTCTCACGGTGATAGAGATATGAGATAGGCATGAGAAAGACATTTTGATCGTTGGATTCTGCACCCAAAAAATGGACGTCCCTGATATTGAAGGTGCAATATACACTCTAGACACTGTTCCTTTTTCTCTCTCCCCACTTTCTGTTTCCTCTCTCCTCTCTCCTCTCTCCTCTCTCCTCTCTCTCAATCGTCTCCTTCTCTCTTTCCCTCATCCTCTGAATCTCGTTTTTGTTCTCCCCTTAGCACTCAATCTCGGTTTCCCTCTCCTCCCTTGCATGCACCACTTCCAGAGGAGGCGATTCAGAGCACGATAGAGAGCGATTCAAAACACGAACAGAGGCAGCGGCAACCTCTCGTGCGGCGGCGACTTTGGGGTTTCAGTATGACGATTCTGGTTTGCTGTTTGTTGGTTTGTGGGTGGGTTTCTTTAATTCATGGGTTTGATTTCTGGATTTAATGTTTTCTGATTTAATTGTAATTATTTTCATTTTTCATTTTTCAATTTATATGGTTTTTTGTAAAATCGGATTTTCATATATGCTTACTGGAGAATGCATCTTCTACTTGATTTGTAATTTCCCTTTTTCGGTCACTTTTACAAAGATGACTTTCTTCATCCAATTTGATAGCACCTTTGGTTACGACATAATCACTTACTTTAACCCAGATATGTTTTAAAAGGTTCATGAATGGTTGAGATAGGCTTGTTGGGATATTTTGAAGTTGCTCAACTTCACAGGCATTGATAAGAATATCGATTGCACTGAGAAATGCCACTGAAAGTTCATCTTTCTTAATCCCAATCTTAAGGGAGTAGAAACTTTGATTGCCCTTATAAAATAAAGAAACAGATTTTAAACCCTTAAAAATATGAAGAAATAAAAATACAAACTTCTCCCATTGGATGTCTTTGTTTCAGAGAGAATAAGAGAGGGAGAGAGTCGGAGATAGAAGACGACGGAAGAAGACGATTGAAAGAGAAAAGAGAGGAAAGAGAGTGCAGAGAGAAAAAAATATGGTATGGACAGTGTATTGTGCACCATCAACATCTATTAACATTGGACGGTTCTGATTTTTTCCCTGAAGTCGCGCACGGTGCGCGATATGAGTGGTTTGCACATCCTAGCCCTCGCCTTATTTATACTAGTAAGTTCTCATTATTACTGAAAATCCAAAACATAGTTTTCTCAAACATTGCAAAACAAAACATGTGTTTCTGACTCTCCAAGAAAAGTTCCTCCCTTCTAATCAAAAGGCAAAGGCAAGGTAGCCACAACTTTTGCTGGAGAGAAACCGAATCCCCATTTATACTAGCAAGTTCTCATTATCACTAAAAATCCAGAACATAGATTTCTTAAGCACTGCAAAACAAAACATGTGTTTCTGACCCTCCAAGAAAAGTTCCTCCCTCCTAATCAAAAGGCAAAGGCAAGGCAACCACAACTGATACGGATAAAAGAAACTTGCACATTAATTGTTTTTTTTTTCAAAAAACAAAACATAAAAGTAGTACTTAACTGCACAGGAATAAGATAACTTTAATCAAGTTTATCTATCGCTTTCTAACCTGTTTGTTCAGCTAGTGATAGAATAGCTTTGCTTTTGTAATTATTTTTAATGCAATGTGATCCTATCTCTAGGGGTGGGAATAGGTCAGTTCACTCGTCGGGGGCCTATGACCTAGCCTATTTAAGGCTTAACCCGGCATAGCCTATTTAGTAAAAAGGTCAGGCCAAGACTTTTTAAAAAGCCTATATAGGCCTAAGGCTTTAAAAAAAAGCCTGCTGAGCATATCAGGCCAGCCTATTTAAAACATACGCAGACAAAAATATATATGCATAATATAATTTAGGCTAAAATACATTGTTGGTCCTTTATCTTTTAGTGAAAATTCGTTTTGCTCTTTTATCTTTTAAAAGATTCATTTTGGTCCTTTATCTTTTAAATGTTACTCAAAATGGTCATTCCGTCAGATCCGTTACTAACGTCCGTTCATGTTAGCCGGAGATCCGCCGGAATCTGCAAATTTCGCTGGAATCTAGGCATTAATCCTCTCACCTTTCTCTCTCTGGAATTTATTTTTTCCAGTGTTGGACTCATTAAGCTGGACAGCTTTTTGGACTCTCAACAAAACCCTCTCACTTCCTCCTCCTCCTCCTCCTCCTCCTCCTTCAATCTTTTCCTCCTCCTCCTCCAATATCTTCATCATCACACTCATACCCACACTCTTATCCTTCAACAACGCCCGAGGTCCCTCTCTCTCTCACACACACACTGATCTATTTACACCTGAATATTTGTTCATTGCTTTTCACAATCAGATTTCAGCCTATTTTTTCATGTGACTCTGTAATTAGTAAAAAATAATCAAGAATTACAGATTCTCTCTCTCTAAATTGTCATCATTCTCCTCTTTTGTTCTAAACTTTTTTGTGCGTTTTTTCTTTTTTCTCTGTTCTCCCCTATGTTTTTCAGCCTCTCCCCCTTCCTCCCTTTGGTTCTTGGTTTGTGTCTCCATTTATAGACTCCGATCTGCACAATTAAATCGACATAGGTAAGTTAGGTTGTTTATGCTATGAAATGTGTGATTGTAAGATTTTAACTACTTCACTCCAATTATTCTTCTTATCTTATGCAAATTTCTGACTTTTGTTTTTGTTGTTAGATCTGTATAAATTATATGGATGGAGCTCTATGAAGGTAGAAGGAGAAGGGGAAATGTGGGGATTTGGTGGTACGCGTGAGATTTATGATGACAGTAAATCAAGTGATTTAGGATTGACTGAAGCATCCTTAATTTGCACATCTGGCCTAGGGTTTCATTTGGGGAAGAAGACTTAGTTGGGGGAAGAAGAAGAAGAAGAGTGCCACGTCACTGGTTTCTAACGGAGTTGGATGAGAGATGACGGAAATGACCATTTTGGGTCACTTTTGAAACATAAAGGACTAAAATGAATTTTACCTAAAAGATAAAGGACCAAAAAGCTATTTTAGCCTATTATTTATTATAATATATTATAATAAATTATATTATAGGCCAGACCAAGCTTTGAAGTGGGCCAAGCTTAGGCCTTAAAAATTGGCATATATCAGGCTAATAGTTCAAGCTCAAACCTCGATATTGGAATGCAGGTCAGGCTTAGGCCTGTTAGGGCCTAGCTCAGCCCAACCTATTCTCATCCCTACCTATGTCACCATAATCTTATTGATAAAAGAAGAAAACAAATAAAACAAAACCACCGACGTGCGGCGGCCAGGGGGATATAAATCAAAACTCATGCAAAAAAAAATAATTTAAATCTAGAATTGATTTTCCTTTTTCCCTTATGTTATACTTATGAGGTTTGGACAAAACCACCGTGAAATTTGAATCATCCCTAGCATCATTATCAATATTCTACTCTGTTGAAAGATAGTCGTTTTCTAGGTTAGCCACATCCCCATCTCCCAAAAACTTGGTAAACACTTTCATATCATGAATAACATTAGGATGCATAGTGGTGGACTAGTGCTTTTGTAATATCCAATTAAGTGGTTCTTTTCTTTTTGTAATAACTAATAACTATCCACACAGTTGGGCAACTACTTCAATTGCATGTCTATACAGAAACAGAACACGATTTTTTTGTGTGTGTGTAAGAACACGATTTTATATATATAAATATAACAGTTTTATATTACATGTATATTATATGTTTTAATATTATATGTTTTACATGATATAAATATTAAGCATTTTTTTTCTATTAAATAATAGAGAGATAAGGTTATAAATTATAATTCGAATGTATCCAATTGCAATGCAATGAAGTTCTCTGCAGCACAAGTAATGGTACCTGGGTTGGCGAACCTTGGAGTATCATGACTTCATGAGGGGAGCAACGGCTCCCCTAAAAAAAAAAATGTACATTTTTCTAAAGCAAAAATAAATGCTTTGCTCCCCCCATTTTAAAGGGGGGAAAAATGACATCCTCATCTTATTAACAAAGAGGTAAGTGATATTGTGATTTCATGGATGTAATCTAAGATACTCTCCAACAAAAACTCACTATGCATTAACAATATAAAAAAAATCATGATATATGTGACTTTTAAGGTAACTAAGATAAGAGTCAAACATTTTTATGATAGATCATTTTTTTTATTGACTATTAGTGTAAAAAATTTTACACTAAAAGTGCATATCAATTAAATTCTTTTCAAAAGGGAAAGTGCAAAGCAAGATGAAAATTGTATAACTTCAACATCTTCACTTTAAAACCATCGTTCTAGTGATCAAATAGTTCAATAGGATGAGCAACATTTGATCAAATTATATATGATCCATATGAATTATAATTACATTTTTAAGTTAGTAATTAGTGGCTCCCTCGAGAATTTCAATCAAGATCCACTGTGGGTTCGATCATTCATCCTTCTCCTTGAAACTTTGTAATATTTTTTAAACAAGCTTGAACTAGTTGATCATCTAAACCCTGTATCTCGACAGGTTCATCGGTTCACAATTATCAGTTTAAGAGGCACAACACAATTGGCCAATAGTCCCGTTAGGGCTTTGTTTGTGAGTTAGGAGGAAAAGGAAAGGGAGGAGATCAAAGAGGAAGGAAAGGAGAGGGAGGGAAGGAGAAGGAGAGGATTATCTCTCTCATTGTTTGGGAGTATGTTTTATGTGAGAAGGAAATTGAGGGTTTATGATATTCATTTACAATTTTACCTTTATTTGAAAAAATTAACTTGAGTAATATTTGCAAATGTATTTTTTCCCCGATCTGATGTATACTGTCCAACAGCTTTTTTTTTTTTTTACTTCCCTAAACATGTCTTTTAGTGATCTCGGAGTTGGCTTTGGCTTTTTTACTTCCCCGAGCATGTCTTTTAGTGATCTCGAGGTGGGCTTTGGCTCATCCACCTCTATAATTTTTTTTTTTAGGGGGACCTTTGGCTTGTCCACCTCTTAGTCAATAGGTCCACCTCTTAGTCAATTTGAGGGGGAGCTTTGGCTTGTCCACCTCTCTTCGCTTTAGTTTTAAGAAGACTTTGCTCGATTTCATTTTTAAGGAGGCTTTGCTCGATTTCTTTAGGGAGCGTTGTCCGACTTCATTTTTAAGAAGGAGGCTTTCTCGACTTCTTTAGGGAGTGTTGTCCCGACTTCCTCTTGAAGAAGCAGGCTTTGCTTGTCTTCTTTGAGTGAGCTTTGTCCTGACTTCATGTTCTTCTTTTTTAGGAAGGAGGTTTTGCTCTACTTCTTTAAGGAGCTTTGTCCCAACTTTCTCACCTTGATTTCTTCGTTTTTTTTTTCTTCGCTGCAAGGCAGTTTGGAAAGGGTCATACCGACTTCCTCACCTTTATTTGGGAAAGGGTCATATTGACTTCCTCGCCTTTATTTTTTTGCAGCAAAGCAGTTCGGGAAATGGTCATATCGACTTCGTCATCTTTATTTTTTAGCTGCAAAGCAGTTCGGGAAAGGGTCATATTGACTTCCTAACCTTTATTTTTTGCAGGCTTGAGCCCGAGTTTTCTTCATTGCAGGATTGAGCCTGTCTTTTCTTCATGCGAATTTGAGCTCGGCTTTTCTTCATGCGAGCTTGAGCTCGACTTTTTCTTCATTGTGGTGTGGTTGTGAATATCTTTGTGCCGACGTTGTAGGTCGAGTTTGATAAGTTCTTTCCTGTAACATTTCAACATATGCAATTCTTGCATATCCAAGTGTTATGAACAAACAATTAATGTTATTTAAAGAATAATGAAGCGTAATTGCAACAAGTTAATGAGCGTAGTGATAGTCATTTAGGAAAAGGCATAACGTTTTTTTAATTGAAGCAAGTAGAAATACACTCTAATCCAATAATCAAGGCAGCATTAAAAATCAAGGTAAACCTTCTTTACTTTTTCTTTTTTTACATTCTGACACTATTCTTTGTAATGGTGAGATTTTTATCAAGCTAATATCTCAATTCATATTAGCAAATTTCTGGAGTATATGCCATGATTTTGGGTATAGGCCTGCTGTTAATGTTATGCCCTCTCTCTTTAAAAAATTTATAAAATAAAAATATGCCATGAGCATGCTATTCATGCACTGGAACGTGTAAAATAAAGGGTACCTGCTATGCCATCTTTCAAGGCAAGGGTCAGAATTCATTGATTACTTCATGCATACCATAATTGCCTCCAAATAGCTAACTGTAACACCCACCTTAGGCATTACCTCGTGAACACATGCGAAAATAAATAAAAAAGAAATTTGCTGATTGCTTTCGGAAATTGATTTACTTTAAGTTAGAAAATCTGGGTGTAAAAATTTTTTCTACTGAATACTTCAAAAAAAATGATGCGCACATCACAATAGTAAGAACTCTCTTATGCTTACTAACACATATAAACTAAGTTAATTCATAATCCACCTTCTACCACGTACAAGTTTTTCTTAAAAGTCTTTTCTTATAAACTATATGAAAATTATCAAAACCCATGTACTAAACGTCTCAAAACATATATCCTCAAACACAAGCCTAAGCTGGTCGTTCTACAATACGTTATCATGGCAAGACCCCGTGGTCATTTCCCATGATCAAACACCACTTCAAACATCCGAACTTAAGTCCCCGAGTGACTTAAGGAACTCATCTGCAACATCTGCACTCGTGTACCAAGGTACAGCAGAAAAACCAGAAGGACAGATATGTGCAAGGGTGAGAACCAATATATGGATTTTAAAACGATAACTACATGCACGACACACAAAACAACATATAACATGTATAGTTATAACAACATAGATGTTCAAAAATAAACAAATAGTTTATCAAAGGGTTTCATATCCAACAGTCATCGTCATTTTTAAAACAAATGCATGACACTTCAATATTCACCATCTAGAATTTACTTAATCGCCGGAGATCCCAACACCATATCAAATGAGCTGATCAAGCTCTCTTTGCCAAATAAGGCATACCGGATTTAACCATAACACTGTTCAAAACTAGGCAGAGTGGTTACTGTCTATAGTATATGGTTTCATTGTCCATCAAGGCACAATGATGCAACTGCATGATTATCTTGCCATCAAGAAATCAAGATCAAACCCATAGGCACGTCTGCCAGAAATGCATGGAAAACATTTTGTTCACGTCATTTTTCTTTGTGTTGATTCTTTCCTTGTCGTAGCTCAAAGGCTCACAACCAACTCAACTTTTAAACATTTAAGTTTATCATCAATTTCAACCAAAAAGGATTCCAAATCTAAATGTGCAAATCACGAAGTCTAGACCGATGAATTCAGCCTTAGGTTCGTAGATTATAAAGCACAAAACTTATACAACTTTTATAGGACAAAATAGTCCATAACTTCACCTTTAGGACATACAGTCCATAACTTATAATAGAACACTAGGGTCCCGACGTCTCGGTTACTAGGTTCACTTTTCGTTCTGTGAAACACAAATGCAAAACAAAACCTCCGTAACTTATCCAAGTTGTCGGAAATAACACCACTGTATAAAACTAATTCACAGAAAATCCTTTTACGTTGGAAATTGGTTTATAAAATCATCAAATCATTTAAAACTCATTTTCTTAAAAAAAATCTTTATTTGAAACTATAGTTCAAAGAAAACATTGATTTGAGACTAACTCTCAGTTCTAACAAATATTACTGTTTTTTTTTTTAAATGCTTTCGGTAAATATTTTCGGAATCAACCTTCGCTTGCATTTTCAAAACGTGTTAAGTCAAAATTTGACTTTTCTAGTAAAATAATTTTCTCAACACCATAAGTAAATTATTTTTGAAACTTATTTTTATCATAACCTTTTACATTATTTTGTAATTTCTTACGTAAACATTAGAAGCACTAAAATATTTTCACGGTTACGCCCTCACTGTGACTCATAAAACACTCTTACGTCGATAAATCATTAAAATAATAGTATTTTCAACTATTCCTCATTTCTAACAAATCAAATAATTAAGTCATATTATATTATTATATTCCACCAATTAAAAATACAATTTTTCTCATAAAGCTTTTTAACGCTTTTATCTTCATAATGAATTGAGCACTAACCTCAGTCAGGCTTTTCAATCAACAATCAACATCTATAATAATTTCATGTCAATACTATAGCAAATAACACAGTTTATGACATGCATTAATAGCTAGGGATTTCCCACATACTAATAACATATAGCTATCGGAAAAATCTCTCAGGTACTCACCTTACCTTTTGAAGTCCCCGATTCCTTTCTCGAAGTGATTTCTCAGATACGCTTCCGGTTTACTCCGCGAAACTTAGAACAAACCAACAAGGTTTATCCTTCACAACAAACATCACACAATTAATAAAAATCAAACAACAAAACACTCTAATTCCTAAGACTATGGTTTACAAAATAATTTGGCTAGGGATGTTAAAATTTTACAAACTCTTGGATTAATGATCCTTGAGTACTAGGAAGACATAAGCAATTATCATAAACTAAGAACTTTGAACAAAACCATCTAACTCACTAAGTTAGGGTTTTGGTCTCAACAATAAAATTAGGCTAGAAAATTTCTTTGGTTTCAAGCTCTTGGATTTAACATGTATATGTATTAAAGAGATTGAATCAAGTGTTCTATTTCAAAAAATGAAAACAAAACTCATCCAAACCCTATATGACATAGGTTCGGCCCTCAACACTAAAATAGGATAGAGATTTTCTTTTGATTCATGCTTCTAGATCTAGATAATGAATATAGGTATGATATAGAGTTCATAGAAATTGATCTCATGTCAAAAGGATTTTTTTACAATTTTCTAGAAATTTTTGAAGATTGGATCTAGAAATTGGAAAATGATGTTCATGGCATGAAAATCATGAAATTCATGAAGAAGAAGACATGGTTGATCATGTAGAAGAAAGGTTACCTGTTGATGATGAAGGAATGAAGAGAAATGATCAAAACTAGCTTAGTTGAAAATTTGATTGCTTTGAGGATATGGTGGTGTTATGAGCATATCTCACGATCTGCTCATCTAAAAATTAAAAACTTTAGCTTGTTGGAAAGGTAAGAAGGAGAGGCACAACTTTGATGTTGAAGGTTTTGTTTGATTCGGACCAAAACAGGGGCATAAAGGGCCTTCTTTCCACTGTTCTCGTGTGATGATCTCTAGCTCGTTAAAAGAAGAGATGAAGAGGAACAAGTAGAAAGTTTTTCGAGTTTTAGAACACAAAAGGGTCAGAAATTTGGTACAATTTCTGATGAGTATGAGCATCAATGAAGTTCTTATGTGTTCTTAGAGAAAATGATAAACTTGATGAAGAAGAAAGCATAAATGAGTTGAAATTGGTCTAAGTGTGGGTTATGGGAGGTGGAGCCGTGGGTTATAGGGTTGTTTTGGTCCAAAATATTGATGGCACAACTTGTAATAACCATGGAAATTCAAGGGTAAAATGGTCATTTCTAGAAATAAATATCTAGATATTAAAAAAATCATCATTACTAATGTGTGGTGGAGGATTTGTAAATGGGTGGCTGATTTGTGGCCACAAAAAGAGGAAGAAGCCAAGTTGAACTTGTCTTACCTTAACCATGGTTAACTTTTAACTAGGATATGTTAGGTTAAGTTAGGGGCATTTTAGTGTTTTCACACTTAAACTCATCATTACGTTCATTAATTTCTAGGTGAGTCACCCCCCATGAGTTATCATGGATGACTCATTGTCTTCATCCATCTGGTGTCGGATTTTGTCTCTGCACATCCGTTTTTGACTCCGTCGATTACCCGATTTTACGCCCGAAATAACTTATTTATTTTGAAAATTTTCAAAATAACCACTATCGTTGGAAAATCGATAAAAACCCTAATCGTTTCGTTCACGAGTCAATATTAGGTCTTCTGATCAGTAAAATCTTACTGTCAGTGAAAACGAGACCGGGTTCCATCTGAATTTTCAACCCAAAATTTAACCGTAACTCTTTACGATAAAGTAGAGTATAAATATGACTTTGGTTTATCCAAAATGATTTTCTAAGTTTTTGATAAAAATATAAACGTTCATTTATATTTATACCGATCTTAGAAAGCAGAAAAATCGGGGTGTTATACTAACAAGTGTAGGAGTTCATAAATTTAAAATATGTAGAAAAATTGGCCTCTTATTTGGCACACAATTTCCATCAAATCACAATTTCTTTGAGGCATAATATAACTCATAAAAGCATGCTATTGTTTTTCTTTCTAACTCGGGAGGAGGGTAATGGAAATAAATAAGTGGTAGCACACCTTCAAAAACCAGTATAATGAAGAAAGATAAAGAAGAGCATTCTAAACTCTTGACTAAGTTTTATAATATCAAAATGATAAGGATGCATCGATATTAGCTGTTTAGGAAATATACCAATTTTTTCATGCAGCACACTAAATATTATTGAAATATCATCCTATTTATTTGACTTCTCCTTCATTTAAGTTCTCATTAAAGTTTATTTATGCTTGTCATTAGCTATTCATATCCAATTAGCAACTATCACTCAACATGATTTTATGAATCAGGCTGCAGGATTCCAAGAAAGTGGCGTGCTTAGCCATGAAATGTTGTCTTTTGGCATCAAACAGACATTTTAATTTCAATTTCACAACATCAATGAAATAGAAAAGCAACAAAGATAGATAATTTATTTTTTTTACCATCCAAACTAAATAAATTATCTTAAAATCGTTTTTTTCAGCAAACATACTCAAACAAAGATAGATTTTGATTATAAATTATTTTCACAATAATCAATTTTCACTTCTTGATATATTTAGAATTTTTGTTTGGTGCCATGCATTTGGAGGGCGTCATGATAAGTTTTTTGATGGTTTTGGGGTAACTAAATAATAACTAAATGTTAGAACCATACTGATATTAGGTTGTAGCTTTGGTGGGTACCTCTTTTAATAGCCTTTTAACCATTAGGGCAAGATAACAAGTGGGATCAATCGGATTCGGGCCCAATCGACCCAATCTGAACCAATCCGCCTATCTATTTATGTGACCCAATTTCGTCCGATAGGTCTATCTGGTTGGGCGGGTTGTAGGTTAATCGATTAGGTTGGGGCCAATCATAGTTTTTTTTTTTTTTTGCTAAATTACACTTTTGGTCCCCAAATTATTTTTCAATGTTCAATTTGGTCCCCAAGTTTTTAAAATGTTCACTTTGATCCCTAAGTTCCTAAAACTTATTCAATCGAGTCCTTCCGTCATGTTGACTAACGGACATGGATGTTGACCGCGTCTGGTCCGCCGGAATTGAGGACCAAATTGAACATTGAAAAACAACTTGGGGACAGACCAAATTGAACATTAAAAAACAATTTGGGGACCATTATTTTGGGGTCAACGTCCATGTTCGTTAGTCAACTTGATGGAAGGACTTGATTGAATAAGTTTTAGGAACTTAGGGACCAAAATGAACATTTTAAAAACTTGGGGACCAAATTGAACATTGAAAAACAATTTGGGCACCAAAAGTGTTATTTAGCCTTTTTTTTTTCTTCTAATACCTAAAAACCTTACCTTTCTTTCTTTATTTCTATTTCTCATCGACTAGATGGTGAAGGCCCTCTCAATCTCCATTTAAGTCGATATCCATCGCTTTTCAACATCGTGACCATCAATCGTCATCGTTGCGACCAACGCTTGCATCGTTGCACCTATCGCAGCACTGCGTGCATTGTCATCTCTCTCTCTCTCCCCACCACCGGAAATCCCCCCCCCCCCCCCCCCAAGCCATAGTAGCCACTGTCCTCCCCCATCTGTCTTTCTCTTTGTCCCCTTTTCTCTTATGTTGGTTGGGTTCGATCACCGACAGTTTGAAATTTCTAGAACCGAGCTCGATCGCTATCAACCGCCATTCTCTCTATTTTTCAAACGGAAGACCCATTACAACCCGCCTGCGCTTTTGTTCCTACTTGTGGGTATGTCATGTGTGGGTCGAAGTGTCCAGCCAGATCATGAATCTCCGGAGTTCTTCACCGGACTTTATTATTCCTTTTCTACTTTTCAATTTAATTCATGGATTTTCTTTTCTCCTTCTAAAAATACTTGTTGATTTTTTTTGTTATTTTTAGTTTAGTTTGTTGATAAAACACTTTTGCATTTATTTGAGTTAATTAACACTATTTTTCTTTACAGTAGCACTCTCTAAAATATATTTGCCATTATTTTTAATTTTTATAAAAATTCTAATTAATACAAAACAAACGATGCAAAACTCAAAAGAATTGGCCATGGGCTGTGCAAGTTATGTGCATTCATTTGCAAAAATTAAGAGTCACCCCATTGGTAGATTTTTGGATTTTTAATCACTTCTAATTTATTTATTTTTAATCTAGACCGCTATTTTTATTGTTGATTTCTTAAAGTCGAAAGTCTACGTTCATATTCAACCCATAAATTATTTAAATTTCTGTTTGTAATATTGAAAAGTGAGTTGATAATTGATATTAAAATAATAGAGTAAAATACATCTCATCTCTTTGAGATTTTACTAAACGACACATAACCCAAACTTACTCAACAATTACAGTCCAACGGATTTAAATATTGTAGACCATTAACTAAGTCAATAGATTCCAATGGAGTATTCTTTTTAACCCTACTAGCTTTAAAATAATTAGATAGAGTTGTTAATAAAATTAAAATTTAAAATGAAAATAATATCAATTTTTATTAGTAAGTTAAGCTAGCCACTTTGGTGGCTCAAAAAATCATTTAAATAAGGGGACTAAAAAATATTATTACTATTATGAAGAAGGTTAAACCTAATTTATTTTTTTAGATACAAATTAAATGAAATTTAAAAAAAAAACTAAAAAATATAACTTCCTTAGGTAGCACCTACCAGAACATTAATTCTCTAGCAACTACTCAACTTATTACGTTAAGATAAAGTACTATAATCCCCTATGTATCTTAGAAATATATAATGCTCTACATGCATTTCTTTTTATCTCTTTTGCACTCAAATTACAAACTAGAAAACAAAAACAACATTTCAAAATACGATGAACCAATTGTTGAAACGGATGCCAGTCCCCGAAAATATACTAGTAGACAAATTGAGATTCATTTAAAAGTTATCTCCCACCATAGCCCATTGAACTAGTTTTGCCTAAAAACAAAAAACAACAATAAGTCTTCACCAAGAGTATATAATCACCTTTGCAACTACAATATACAATAAATAAAGTAGCCTTAGGATAAAACTCAATGCAGTAGTTACAATAGAGAGCCAGGGACAGTCATAAATAGTTCATGATAGCCATGATCCTACTAAAATTAGATCATCAAAATACAGTTAAACACAAACTTGTATATGAATTTACAAAGTACCATAATAAGTGATGGGCTCCAGCAAGTGTACCGGATCGAAGCAAGTAATAAAAACACGGTAAGTAAATTACCGAGATCGAACACAGGGATTGGGTGGCCAATTGTTATCAATATTTAAAGGAAGCGGTTAGGATTAACCAAATCAAGGGAGAAAAGTTTGTTGAGAATCAAGTAGTACCAATTTTAATTATCAAGCAAGAATTTAAATAAAGCAATAACAAATAACAAGAAGTTGTGATTAAGAATGGGGGAGATCTAAGGTGACGAATTCACCAACCCAATTAAACATAGATCAAAAGTGATTATTTTCTATCCCTAGGTTCAATTACATGCCAATCAGGAACCCGAAATTATCCTAATGTCTCGGTCAAGCACAATAGAAAATACCTAAGCATGCCAATCAACAATATCTCTATTCGAAGACTAACAGTTAGATTCATTAAGTTCTTGGTTCCCTAAATATAACGATTGCACAAATCTCCTATTATATCTCTATCAATATTCAACTTGTGTTCTTAATTCAAGTCCTAAAGCGTGAATCTCCGGTCTGACTCATTACGCTTGAATAGTTAACCATGAGCTCATATGATTAACACAAAAAAACAGAATTAAGAAACAAGAATTGAGAATTAGGGAGTAGAAAACATCACAAATTCACTATGACGTCATGAGCTGCTTCACTGCTTCCTCGGAAGAGAGGATTAGTTCCTCATAGCATGCTTCAACATAATGAAATAAAAAGAAAACATAGTGTAAAACAACTAAAAGAGTATCTAGACCTAAACGAGACGCAGCTCACTGAAAACTTGGATTCGATTCTAAAATTCGCAAAGTGACAAGCTATTTATAGAAAACTGGGTCTACATTCGTTCGCGGGGCGAACAGGTGCTCGCGGGGCAAGCACTTACTTTTTGCTCCATTCTGAGTTTGAATCCTTGCGGGGCGAGACAGAGCGTCTTCAGAATTCCTGTGTCTAGCTCGTGAGGCGCGTCCTTGTTCACGGGGCGAGCCTGAAAGATCTCAATTCCTTGCTCAGCATCAGCTTTGGCTCGAGGGGCGAGACCTTGAAATTCTCCTTTTGCTTGTTTTCTTCAATTTTCCAAGTTCCCTTGAGCTTCACTTTTAACCTAAAAATAAAATGTAGCACTTAATGCTTTATTTGACCTAGGAATATCAAAAATATCTAAAAATTACTTCTATGACTCAAAACATCGCTTGTGAACAATAAAGCCAAATTTGGGCTAAAATGAGATTGAACTCGCGTAATTGGTATCAAAATTGAGGTCTTTCTAGTCATAAAACTAGATGAACCAAAGGTTTATCAAAATACCCCAAACTTAAACTTTGCTTGTCCCCAAACAAACTAAAAATTAAAACGACTCAAAACTAGGTAAGCTTAATGGACTTAATCAAATTTTGCCCAAATTTCAAGCAATTTCATCAATTCAATTTTTCATTCAATGTTCCCCTTTCTCACTACAATTAATCAATCTCCAAATTCATCTACTTTTAAACAATGAGAATCCAATTATTCATGCAATCATTAATCAAAGTCAAGGATCCAATATACACATAAAAAGGAGATCACCAAATTCAAACAATTACCTTCCTCACAAGGGCATTTACTAATTCGCTCATTCGCTCAATTTGTCAAGGCTTATCAACTTTCACTCAATTTCACATTTTAAGTGCACTTTCCATGAATTTGATTTCCATCTCAAAAATAGTTCCCACGAAAACATGCATGCATCATCAAAAGGTCTTTTCAAGGTTGTAATGGGGTCTGGCTAAAGGTAGGATATACAAAGGTACTAGGCTTAAGTCCCTAGGAATTAAGAGAGCAAGAAGTCTTTTTGCACTAAATTTTCACTCTTCTTCCTTTTTCTTTTACACACTTGGGTAGCTACAACTTATTCCCCTTGTCACCCTTTTATTTTGCATTTTTGCATTTTTCTTCTTTTTCTTTTTCACCTTTTTGCATTTTTGGCTTCAACCTTTTTATTTTTAGTTTTCTCATTCCCAAAGTAACATGATATACTCATTGCAGCCACCCCAAAGACTTTTCAAATTCTATCACATGCATTCAATTATAGGCTTAATTCAATCAATCCCATCAAGACTTACCAACTAGACTCTATAGACACTATTTATTTTTGTTATTGACCAATCATTCACTTGCAAGAAATTTGAAAGGAAGTGAAAAGAAAGAAAAGGAAAGAAGAGATAAGGGTTTAAGAAGTGTTAGCTCAAGGAGTCCGAGGGGACTCCTCCTCATCTTTCTTTGATTTCGACCCTTCCTCCGGAATTTCTTCCTTGGCATGCCGAGCCTTTTCCATCTCTTGCCATGCATAGTCATTTGCTCCCTGAGAGTGACTAACCAAGCCCAATCCCATTTGTCTTCCTTCTCTTGGGTGTAGCTTTCCACTTTTGGGAATGGAATCCGGTTTGGTCCTATCACTTCCTTGACGCTCTCATAAAGCTTATGCTCGGGGTCAATGCAAGGCGGGCAGTCCCGTTCCCTCTCTTCAAACTCCCCCTTGATCTCAATCCGGACATATTCATTGGCACCCCAACAAAAGTTCAAGTGAGACAGGTCCTCTCTCTCCCTTTGTTCTTTTGTCATATTCTCGATTTTTGGGAGAAGGCTCCGTCTCTCTCAAATTGCATCCTTGATATTTTGAAATCCGGGGTGGTCTAGAGAGATTGAAAGTTGCATCTAATAATTCACAAGTAAACTAATGGTCAATATATATATATATATATATATATATATATATATATATATATATATATATATATATATATATATATATATATAATAAAAAATAAAAACTCAAAATAAAAATAAAAATAACATGCACCAAAATATATACAAAAATATAGTTCATCAAGTATCATCATGGTAAAAATGAGTTTCTAGCTACTATGAAAATACAACCATATCGAAATAAAATAGGTAGAACTCAAAGAAAAAATATAGAAGTGGCCCCCGGCTCAATCAAAATCAATCTCTACCGCCAGGTCATCCTCCTGGTTACCAGAGTCGTAACCTGGTCCTGAGCAGCAGCTGCATCATCATCCGGAGCCTCAGGTACCCCTTGTGGCTGAGCATCCTGGTCCCCAGGATAATCCTTCCCTCGAGCCGAGGAGCTAAGTCCTCCTCAGAGGGGGTAGATGGGGTCTCGGCCCTCCAGCTAGGCCCTCAGCTTCTCTTTGAAGAACTCCTGGAGCACCTCATGGGACCGTCTCGATGCCTGTAGGTTATGCTGAAGCATAACCATCTCCGCTGACTGTGGATGCTATGGTGGCTGTCCTGCTGGTCTCTGCCTCCTGGGAGGTGCTGGCTCTCCATAACAATGGCGGCGGATGTAATCTCTGTCTATCGGCTGTCGAGGAACTTTCTCAGTCTCCCCTGACACAGCTATCCCCGCCCTCGCCATCATCTCCGTGATGAGAAAACCGTGAGCCAACACCTCCTTAGCGTTCCTGGAGTTGGCCTTCTGCTAGATGTTTGTGGCTGTGACTGAGCCCACATCTATAGTCTTCCCTCCATAATGGCATAGAGGAGGTGGGCCCACGCAGCAATGATGTCAGACTCATGAGAGCTGCACATTAGGTTAGCATGAATGAATGCCGACCATATGCGGGCCGCGGGATTAGGATCCCTCCTCCTAAGCCTCAGTAGGTTCCCAGAGGTCCCCACTTCCCACTGCACTCCCGGCTTGCAGCATGTCTCTAGAATGGACTAGGCAATGGCTTGGACTGCTGGCAAGAGAGAGTGCTCACCCCCCCCCCCCCCCCAAGTGTTAGGGAAGCCTAAGCACTGGTTGATGTCATCGGGGTGGAACGTGATCACCACACCCCTCACCATGCTAATGCACCCTGGCACAGTGGCGTCAGGGCTGTAAGCATTGACGTAAAATTCCTTAATGAGTTTAAAATCAACTCGCTGAGGAAGATTAGCCAAATAACCCCAGCTCCTATCCCTGATAGCCTCAGAGATGAAGGAGTAATTGTTCCCTACGAGAACCACCCTCCTTTCGAGTACTATCTCCTTCTCTCGCATCAACTTCCAATGCTCCTCATGAAGGGGAGATCAGAAGCTGATGGAAGGAGTAGCACTCCTAGAGGTGGTCCCAGCTCTCTCAGGGAACACCTGCTCCTCCCCATGAGTTGCCTGGCGCTTCTTGCGCTTCACAGGCTGTTTCTAAGTAGCATTCTTTGGAGGAGCCAGAACCTGAAAACCAATAAAGTTCTCAATACAGTTTATAATAATATAACAACATAACTCAGAATACAGAATTTCATTCTAAGCTATTAACAGTTAATTTCCAGACAGTCCATGCATCATAGAACACAAGTTCGTTCTTAAGTTTTTCAGTAAAATTACCCATTGTCCCCTAGCATGCATCAGTTTATAACATCTCCCGGGACACCCCAAACTTAGTTTTCTACAAAACAGAGGTATTCGCCACAAGAAGTTTCAATTTAAACAGTGCTATGAGTATTCACATCCCTCACACTCTCACATATTCAATCAAAACAACTTATTATATATCAAACTCTCCATATTCCTCACACGCTAAAAAATTTATGCACCATATCAAGGATGAGACAAGAATCATACATGGTAATCCTAATCCTTAAATTAAATAACATTCCCCTCTCCCCCATTGGAAGTTCATTCTTATTTTTCAAGAATACGGAGAGATTGTTGCCATTGATATTCAAATTCATATAAATTGAGTGTAAGGAACCGAGTTGTTACCTTAGTGTATGATTAAGAGAGTTAGATTGAAGAAATTGGTGAGATGATGATGATTGTGACTGCACCCACAAGAGAGAAGAAGAGATATTTTTGAATTTGTTTGCCCCAAGTGAGCAGGTAGTGGCTCGTGGGGTGTTTCAGTTTCCCTCGCTCGCGAGGCGAGAAAGTGCTCGCGGGGCGAGTACTTAAAAATCCCCAATTTGAAACCCTAATTTGGATTCTCGGAGGGCAAGCAATGGTTCGCTGGGCAAACCTACGAGTTTTTGCCCCCTTCAGCTCCCCAGATTCGCGGGACGAATCTAGAATTTTCAGATTTATTCATCTGTTGCCCATACTCGCAGGGCGAGCAGTGGCTTGAGAGGCGAGACACGCTTAGCGGGGCGAGCTAGTGACAAAATTTTGCCCCATAATCCTAAATGCAACTAAGTCCTAAATGCTTCCTAAATGCAATTTTTCTAACTAAGGACCCTATATGAGACACTTTTTATTATTTTTGACTCAATATATGCATTAAAAAGGATATAAATCTTGGGTTGCCTCCCAAGTAGCGCTTGTTTACCATCCCGAGCCTGACTCAAGTCGCCCGCGGAGGGCTAGTCTAGCTTGAAGCTTTGATGGTCTCTTTGGAAAGCATCCCCATAGTAGTGCTTGAGCCTTTGGCCATTCACCTTGAAGATATCTCCCGGTTCATTGCCCTCTAACTCCACTGCTCAATGTGGAAAAACCTTGTGGACCCTTGAAAGGTCCGGACCACTGGGATTTTAGGTTACCCGGAAATAACCTCAACCTAGAGTTGTACAATAAGACCCATTGCCCCGGTTCAAACCTCCTAGGCAAAATGTGCTTGTCATGCCAAGCCTTTGTCCGCTCCTTATAGATTTGCGCATTTTCATACGCTTGCATACGGATCTCCGCCAATTCATTTAAGTCCAATAAGGGCTTCTCACCGGCTTTCTTCAAGTCATAGTTGAGGGTCTTGATTGCCCAATAGGATTTATGCTCCAATTCCACTGGCAAATGACACGCCTTTCCAAACACCAATTTATATGGAGATCTACCAATGGGTGTTTTGAAAGGGATCCTATATGCCCATAATGCATCATCTACCTTCTTCGACCAATCCTTTCATGATGAGTTTACTGTCTTCTCAAGAATTTGCTTCAACTCACGGTTGGATACTTCCACTTGACCACTGTGGATGATAAGGAGTTGCAATCTTGTGTGTGACCCCGTATCTGGAAAGTAGGTGATCCATTTGTTTGTTGCAAAAATGCGAACCACCATTACTAATTAGAAGCCTTGGGACACCAAACCTTGTGAAAATGTTGCGCCTTAGGAATTCCATGACGACTCGCGCATCATCCGTTGTGGTTGGTATGGCTTCAACCTATTTGGACACATAATCTACCGCCACCAAAATATATTGATAGGAGAATGACGGAGGAAAAGGTCCCGTGAAATCAATGGCCCACACATCGAAGATCTCTACCACCAACATGCTTTGGAAAGGAAGTTCATGCCTCTTGGAGATATTACCAACCCTTTGGCAACGATCACATCTCTCTGCGAAAGTTTGTGCATCCTTGAAGATGGTGGGCCAATAGAAACACTTATGGAGAACTTTTCCTGCAGTTTTCTTTCCCCCAAAGTGCCCACCGTAACCCGAGCCATGGCAATGCCACAGCATGTTTCCAATTTGATCATGAGGAATACACCTCCGCATCAATCCATCCGCACATTGCTTGAACTAGAAGGGATCCCCCCAAATGTAGTATTTTGCATCCGAGAAGAACTTCTTTCTTTATTGTCTAGTGTAGCCTTCCGGGACCACTTTTGAAGCTTTGTAGTTAGCCATATCCGTGAAGCAAGGAAGAAAATTTTCAAAAATGGCGAACAAGCGCTCATCCAGAAACTCTTCCTGGATATCTAATAGCTTCTCCTCTTGGTCGGGATTGACTATTCTTGACAAGTGGTCCTCAACTCCATTCTCGGAACCTTTCCAGTTCCTAATCTCAAGATCAAACTCCTGCAAAAGTAATACCCACCAAATTAGTCTAGGTTTGGCCTCTTGCTTTGTTATCAAGTGTTTAATGGCCGCATGATCGGTGAATATAATAATCTTAGACGCTACTACATAAGATCTAAATTTATTAAGTGCAAACATTGCTGCAAGGAGTTCTTTTTCAGTGGTGGAATAGTTAGCCTGTGCATCATTTAAAACCTTGCTTGCATAGTAAATCACATAGACCAACTTTTCCACCCTTTATCCTAGCACAGCCCCCACCACATAATCACTTGCATCACACATGATTTCAAAAGGTAAGTCTCAATTGGGTGCAGTGATTATGGGTGCGGTCACAAGTTTATGTTTCAAAATATTAAAAATATTTAAATACGAAACATTAAACTCAAAGGACATAGGATAAATCCTTCATAAGAAGGTCACATAGCAGCGTCACTATTTTGGATAAGTCCCGAATGAAGCGCCGGTAGAAGCCGGCATGCCCGAGAAAACTTCTTACCCCCTTCACATTTGTTGGTGGGGGCAACTTCTCAATCACTTCAATTTTGGCTTTGTCCACTTCAATCCCCTTATGGGAGATTTTATGCCCCAAGACCACACCTTCACGAACCATGAAATGACATTTCTCCGAATTAAGCACTAGGCTGGTCTCTTGGCACCTTTGTAGCACATATCCCAAGTTCTTCAAGCAATTGAAAAACTAAATCCCAAAGACCGAGAAATCATCCATAAAGACCTCCATAAACTTTTCCACCATATCTGAGATAATAGAAAGCATGCATCTCTGGAAAGTAGCCGGAGCGCAGCACAAACCAAAGGGCATCCTCCTATATGAAAATACACATGTGGACAAGTGAAGGCCGTCTTTTCTTAATCCTCTGGATCCACCAAAATTTGGTTATACCCGGAATAACCATCTAAGAAATAATAGTACTCATATCCGGATAACCTTTCCACCATTTGATCTATGAATGGGAGGGGAAAATGGTCCTTCCTTGTTGCATCATTAAGCTTCCTATAGTCCACACACACTCTCCACCCCGTGACTGTCCTTGTCTGAATCATCTCATTCTTTTCATCCACCACCACGATTTTTCCTCCTTTCTTTGGTGACCACATGAATTGGGCTAACCCAATTACTATCCGAGATTGGATAGATAATTCCGGCATCTAAAAGCTTAATCACCTCTTTGCACACCGCTTCTTTCATGATGGGATTTAACCGTCTTTGTGGTTGCACCACTGGTTTATAATCATCCTCCATCAAAATTTTATGCATGCACACGGAAGGACTTATACTTTTCAAATCCGAAATCTTCCATCCAGTGGCGGATTTAAGTTCCCTAAGAACTCTCAAAAACCTTTCTTCTTCATCTTTTTTCAACACGTTACTAATGATGACGGGATGTTGTCCCTCTTTACTAAAAAAATGTATACCTCAAGTGGGATGGGAGTTACTTCAACTCCGATTTCTTGTTGTCCTCTTCCGGGCTTTCCTTGTTGAGTTCTTCCTTCTTACCTTCTTCCTTGGGGAGAATTGGCAATGCCTCCAATTGCTTAAGGCATTCAATATATTCCGCACCCTCTAAGAACTCCCCGTCTTCATCATCAACATGGGATTTTTACCAACACTTTCGCAAGTGAAGAACCATACGCTTCGTGTGTGGCAAATGATTCCACTATTGGTTCCACCACATCTATGCTATACACACTAGCTTGCTCCACCGGATGCTTCATTGCCTCAAACACATTGAAGACTACATTCTCATCTTGCACCAGAAGTGTGAGCTTTTCTTGTTGCACATCAATTAGTGCCCTTCCGGTAGCCAAGAAAGGCCTACCTAATATAAGAGGAATCTCAGCATCTTCATCCATGTCAAGCACCACGAAGTCCGCCGGAAAGATGAATTTATCTACTTTTACCAACAAGTCCTCAACCACCCCATAGGGGTATTTAATAGAACGATCCGCAAGTTGGAGTGACATCATAGTCCCCTTGGCCACTTTAATGCCTAGCTTCCTCCTTCGAGAGGGGCATTATATTAATGCTAGCCCCTAGATCACACAATGCCTTCCCAAAAGTCATCTCCCCAATGGCGCATGGTATGCTAAACGAACCCGGATCCTTCAACTTCGGACGTAGCTTGCGTTGTAAGATTACACTACACTCCTCGGTTAAAGCAATCGTTTCCTCATCAATGATCTTCCGCTTCTTGGAGAGAAGCTCCTTCATGAATTTGGCATAGGATGGCATTTGTTCCAAGGCTTCAGTGAAAGGAATGTTGATTTGAAGCTTGCGGAAGACATCAAGGAATTTTGAAAATTGTTTGCCTTGTAAAGGCTTCTTCAAGCGTTCTGGATATCCTCATCTACCAATTTTAGCTTCCCCTCTTGCTCTGGCACCTTTTCAACTATCACTTCTTCTTCCGCTACATGCTCTGCTTCCACTTGTGGCACTTTAGGAATTTCTTCCTCAATAGAAATGGAAGGACTTCCCTTTGAATCTAATACCTTACCGCTTCGAGTTGTTACGATATTGCATTGATTCTTGGGGTTGACCTTTATGTTAACTGGAAAAGAGCTTGGAAGACGCTCGTTCAGTTGCTTTGCAAGTTGAGCTACCTGGGTTTCTAGATTCTGGATCGCTGCACCTGTATGAGTTGCTAATTTGTCAATTGTTGTGTCTGTGTGCACTGTCAACTTTTCAATGGCCACACTAGTCTTCTCAATAGTCACCTCCCAAGGTTGCTTGTTTCCATTCGTGATTTGCAATTGGTTTGGCCTCGGGAGAGCTTGTTGCTTATTCTGATTATTCCCTTAATACGGCCTTTGCTGTTGTTGCTCTCCTCCCAACGCCGCCACTAGTGCTACTCCAAGAGAAACCTGGATGATCTCTGCCTCTTTAGTTCCAATTCTGCCCCAGGTGGTAGTTGTTCTGTCTATTCCTTTGATAATCATTCCGCTATGGAATCGTATCATATAAATTGTGACACGAATCCACATGCTCCTATGAGAAATTACCTGGACAACTGGCATTATCACGATCACCATTACAAAAATCCCAACCCGGAGGCAACCTCTCTCTTACTGCATTAACGTTCATCTTGTTTGTAAGTGCCTCGTTCTGTTTCTTCAATAGTGCATTTCGCTCTAGAATAGCTTTAATGGAACTAGCACTCAGTCCTGATGCAGAATTATGAGGAGTTAAGATTTGCATATTACACTCCTCCTTGGCTCTGTTGTATTCATTCTTGGACATCTTCTCTAACAAAGCCCATGCATCCTCCGCTGATTTGTAAGAAAAAGAGCGGCCAGCTGCGGCATCACAAATAATTTGTTGACGACCCTTCAAACCATTGAAGAAGTTTTGCGCCTTTGTCACCAAATGAAAGAAAGAATATGGACACCTCCTTAATTGCATATTGTACCGCTCCCAAGCGTCATTGTAAGTTTCATCATAATGTTGCTTGAAAGAAGTAATGGCTTTTTGCAATTGAGCCGCTTTCTGAGGAGGAAAGAACCTTGCAAGGAATTTCTGAGCCATGTCTTCCCAAGTAATGATGCTTCCGCGGTCCATGTTCAGTTCCAACCAATCGCGTGCTTTATCCCGAAGAGAAAAAGGGAAGAGACGCAAGCGATATGTATCATCTGAAACTACAGCATATTTTGAAATATCACATATCTCCAAGAAACGTGAGATATGCCTGTGAGGATCCTCATGCACCCCTCCATCAAATTTATGTTATTGCACCAATGTAAGTACTGACGGCTTGATATCAAAAGCATTAGCCGTGATGGAAGGCCTCGCAATAGTAGAATTACAATCCTCCAAGTTAGGACGGGTGTACTCGTAAAGGGACTTGTAAGCGGGTGGTTGTTATTCAGCCATCTCTTCAAGATTGAGAGAATTCAGTGCCTCAAGCCTCCTTTGTTCTCTAAGTTGTTTCCTCAACCTCTTCTTGGTCCTACGAATCTCTGGGTCGTATAGCAAGTCTTCCGGTGGAATGGTACCTCGCATACAACAAAAACTCACAAGACCAAGTGAAATCAAAGAATTTCAAAGAGATAAAAATCAAAAAGAAATTAAAAATAAAAATTGGCTTGTTCAAATTAACTATTTTCTTTAAATAAAGAAAATTGGCTTTGCCAATCCCCGACAACGGCGCCAAAAACTTCATGGGATCCGGCAAGTGTACCGGATCGAAGCAAGTAATAGAAACACGGTAAGTAAATTACCGAGATCGAACACAAGGATTGGGTGGCCAATTGTTATCAATATTTAAAGGAAGCAATTGGGATTGACCAAGTCAAGGGAGAAAACTTTGTTGAGAATCAAGTAGTACCAATTTTAATTATCAAGCAAGAGTTTAAACAAAGCAATAGCAAATAACAAGAAGTTGTGATTAAGAATGGGGGAGATCTAAGGTGACGAATTCACCAACCCAATTAAACATAGATCAAAAGTGATTATTTTCTATCCCTAGGTTCAATTACATGCCAATCAGGAACCCAAAATTATCCTAATGTCTCGGTCGAGCACAATAGAAAATACCTAAGCATGCCAATCAACAATATCTCTATTCGAAGACTAATAGTTAGATTCATTAAGTTCTTAGTTCCCTATAATGATTGCACAAATATCCTATTATATCTCTATCAATATTCAACTTGTGTTCTTAATTCAAGCCCTAAAACATGAATCTCTTGTCGGACTCATAACGCTTGACTAGTTAACCACGAGCTCATATGATTAACACAAACAAAATAGAATTAAGAAACAAGAATTGAGAATTAGGGAGTAGAAAACATCACAATTTCGCTATGCTGTCATGAATGGCTTCATTGATTCCTCAGAAAAGAAGATTAGTTCCTCATAGCATGCTTCAACATAACGAAATAAAAAGAAAACATAGTGTAAAGCAACTCAAAAAGTATGTAAACCTAAACGAGACGAGCCCACAGAAAACTAGGATTCTATTCTAAAATTTGCACAGTGACAATCTATTTATAAAAAGCTGGGTCTGTGTTTGCTCGCGGGGCGAACAAGTGCTTGCGGGGCAAGCACTTACTTTTGGCTGCATTCTGAGTTTGAATCCTCACGGGGCGATACAGGGCGTCTTCAGAATTCCTGTGTCTAGCTCGGGGGGCGCGTCCTTGTTCCTGGAGCGAGCCTGAAAGATCCCAATCCCTTGCTCAACATCAGCTCTGGCTCGCAGGGCAAGTACTGTCTCGCGGGGTGAGATCTTGAAATTTTCCTTTTGCTTGTTTTCTTCAGTTTTCCAAGTTCCCTTGAGCTTCACTTTTAACCTGAAAATAAAAAGTAGCACTTAGTTCTTTATTTGACCTAGAAATAGCAAAAATATCTAAAAATTACTTCTAAGACTCAAAATGTCGCTTGTGGACAATTAAAGCTAAATTTGGACGAAAACGAGATTGAACTTGCGTGATTGGTATCAAAATTGGGGTCTTTCTAGTCATAGAACTAGATGAACCAAAGGTTTATCAATAAGGAATACATATTTTTGTTGTGGCCAAAACATTACTAATGCTAGGACGTCAAAATTCAATTTAATGGCTTAAAATTGGAAAAAAAAAAAAGAAAAAAAAAAACCACAAGCAACAATTAGAAAGCAGCAAGTTCTAATATTTCATGCCTTCCACACAAGCTTACTATCATGGTACCTCTAGCTTGGCTTGGTCCAGCTTGACTCGGTCTAAGAATGACATCAACAACAGTTTGGCTTCTAGCTCTATTCCATCATTTAAAGGGAAAAAAATAGAAAGCAGGTTAAAAATCATTTAAAAACAAAACAAGTGCATGAGCTAAAATAAATACAATGATTAGTAAGAAAATGTATCAACCTTTTTAGTTGTATTTGGTTTTACTATTTCAGTCTTTAGCTACTTTTTTCCCTTTATTTTTCTTTGAAGTATTAGTGCAAGTAGAAGAGGTCTGACTTTGAGGCAATGATACAAATGCAGTTAGAACAATTGACTCACATGTAGGCTGTTGACCATAGCTATTCTTCTACACAGCACACAAAACAATATCATTGAAGAAACAAAGCCTTAACAAAACAATGTATTGAACCGAAGCTGATTAACTGTTAAATCTATCTATACTCTTTAATAAAAAGAAAGTTCTATTTACTGTTCATAGGACTGTTCATTCCATGACACTGTTCATCCACCTTGCTTTTTTATCAGATTTTTTTGTATCATTTCTTTCATTTTCCTTATCTACTTTTTCTTCTTTTAAAATTTGGAAATTGTCACGGTCACGTCATTGTAGCTATGGTTTATAGGTCTCAACCCTCATCATCTTATTTTATTATTATATATCTAAATTTTTTTATTATATATTTAATAGATATAATCACATTATTTGGAAGAATCTTTAATTTACGGGGAATGATTTTTAAACACCTCCCACATGGGACACCGTATGGACATAGTATGGGGAGGGTGTTTTGAGCTTTGAAAGAATATATGGGAGATAATAAAATAATATATCAATGTAGCTATGGCCTATAGGTCTCAACCCTCATCATCTTATTATATTATTATATCTAAATTTTGTTATTATATATCTAATCACATTAATTTAGAAGCATGATTTAATTTTAAACACTTTTACAATCTAAAATGTGTGTTTGAAATAGCTGTCAAAAATATATTATTTTAATAATCGATTATATATATATATATATATATAATCGAATATCGAAATAATTGATAATAATTTAGATCGATTTTTGTTTGTGTATATTTGTTGAAAAGTGATTTTAATATAATCTTTATCGTTTGGATGATATAAAAAATCAGTTTTATATAATAAATTACAAAAACAAAGATGAAGCTTTTACGTAGAATAATAATATTTGTTTGATAATTGGTGTAAAATAGGGAAATGTATTTAGTTCCAAAATAATCAAAAAAAAATTCAAATAAGATTCAAACTTTTTTTTTTTTAATAATGAAAAGTTTAGGTGAGTTGGGTCCCGGGGGCTCATCAAGGTCAGAGCAGGCCTCAGGGTTCAAGAAGCGCTTACAAAGGTACTTACAGATTACCCATCAACGAGGTCCTCACATCGGTAGTGGGATTTGAACCCACGATTTTGTGGGTTACGAGTCGTATCCTTACCAACTGGACAAACCTTCGTTGGCAATAAGATTCAAACTTTAACTTTTCTATAAACTACTTTTTCTATATAAAAAAAAAACCTTTTTTATAATATATATAAAATGTCATTTAAAATAATAATAAAATAACATAAGATAAACCGTAAAAATAAAAGTTACCGAAAACCTAGAACAATAGTAAAATAAAGTAATATAAAACTAAGTTGGAAAATATACTGTTTGGAATAATAATAATAATAATAAAATAAAAGGATATAAATTTTAAAAAAATAATTCACTACTTATATTAACAATAAAATAGTAGAAGATAAAATTGAATAAAGTCATCATTTAAAAAAATTATAGAATAATGACAATATAAAATTTAGGGAGATAAGCAAGAAGTGTCACTAATTGGATCATTAAGAATAAATATCACAATATTGTTTTTCATATTTATGTGTAGTATTTTAAATAATTGTTTATCTAATTGATTAATATATTTTTTTACAAATAAAAAACTTAATATAGATAAATTCTGAATTAATTATAGATTAAATTATTTTAGAGGTACTTATATTGTTTTATTTAGTTTTTAAATATACTTATATATATCTTAAGATTTTTAAATTGGTTGATTTACTTCTAAAATTTTTGAATAAAACTCAGCGGACTAATATCGTCCAACATCACTACGGCCTACGCCATGATTATAATCTTTATATTTCTTAGAATGTAATATTAATAACCACTATCATCATAAGAAATAAAATTAAAGGAAATATTATGTTTATTTTTGTTTTAATTAATGTAATATTACAAAATTATTTTTTTATAACTTAAAATTAGAATGATTTTATATTTTATTATTTTATCTAATTTATATTTATATAATACACAAAATAATTTATTAAGCCCGTGCATCGCAGGGGTACAACAATCTAGTATAATATATATTCAAATTTAACATTTTATATTAATTTTATTGTAAATTTTAATTTTGTTAACCATTTTATCTAGTTATTTCAAAGCTAATAATGTTAAAAAGAACATTCCACTGTAATATGTTAACTTGGTTAACAGTCAGCAAGACCAACAGTGTGGAGTGTAAATTTGATATAAGTTGGGGTTGTGTGTCTATTAGCAAAACCTCAAGAGGGTGAGATGTAATTTACTCTAAAAAATAATTGGCTAACAACATAAGAGTTTAATCTTTATGCACTGACACTGTAAAGGAGTTTTTCACACCGACACTGTATATGTGAGATCCTTTTTTTTTTTTTTGGTAGAGTAATAGGAGTTTGACTTCTTTTATCCTAGGTAATTTTAAATTTTAAAAGTATTAAAGCAATAAATATTTACTTTATTTATTTATTTTTGCATCCAATGAATAGATGGCAAATATGAGGAGGAAGGGATAAATACACTAAACTAAGGACTTATTAAGCAAAAAGCAATAGTTATTGTGAAATAAAGAAATAAAACAAACATGAGGGAGTAGTCTCCTCTTATGTTCCAACGTGAATTTTTCAGAGAAAGAAAATGGAGAAGTGGTGTGCTAGGGTTTGGGTAGAATGCAAAAGTGGTAAGCTCTATCCTTCTTCCCAATCAAACTAGTATCGGTAGAGAAAGGAAAGAGATGAACTCAAAGAAATATAGAAAATTGGATTCTCATTGAATTGTAATGTAAGAAATGATTACAAGTGAGTTAAGTTACATTGAGCTAAGTTTATATATACTACACGTGGTATAACTGTCTAACTAATCAGTTAACCATTCTCTAACAGTTTTAACAAACTGTAATACTCCCCCTCAAGTTGGAAGGTATAGATTTAAGATTCCCAACTTGGAGATAAGTTCATGAAACCGAGTAGCAGGAAGGGCTTTAGTCAAAACATCTGCTAATTGCTCTTGTGTTGGAAGGTGAACCAAATTCATGAATCCTGAACTGACATGTTACCTAATAAAATGGCAGTCTATATTAATGTACTTGGTTCGTTCATTGGTAGTAGGGTTAGAGGCCAGTTGTATTGCTGATTTGTTGTCACAAAGGACCATAACAGATGGAATATGGACTTCAAATGCTCTCAAAAATTGCTGTAACCAAAGGAGTTCACTGGTGATGCAAGCTAATGCTCTGTAATCTGCCTCAGCAGAGGAGCGGGCTACTGTGGCTTGCTTCTTTGAATTCCAGGCCACCAAGGATCCTCCTAGGAATATGCAGAAACCAGTTGTGGACTTTCTGGTTACTTGGCAACTGCCCCAATCAGCATCTACATATGTTGTGACTTTAGTGGATGACTGAGAAGGAAACAGAATGCCTTGGCCTAGAGATGCCTTGAGGTATTGCAGTATGTGATGCAAAGCTGGTAGGTGAGGAGTTCTTGGTTCTGCCATAAACTGACTGAGTTTGTTGACAGCAACAGTAATATCTGGCCTTGAGATAGTGAGGTACATTAACCTTCCAAGCAGTCTTCGAAACTGGGATGCATCAGGCAGAAGTTCAACATCATTCTCATTGAACTTTGTGTTTGGATCCATAGGGAGATTGGCTGGTTTAGCAGCAGCAAAGCCTATGTCATCCAGCAATTGAAGGGTGTACTTTCTCTGGCAAAGGTGGATTCCTTTGGAGGACTTGGCAATCTCTAAGCCAAGGAAGTACTTCATGTCTCCCAAAACCTTCAGCTTGAACTTGCTCTGCAGCATAGTGGTGGTCTTGGAAATGAGTGACTGATCTGGGCTAGCTATGATAATGTCATCTACATAAACTAGTAGAATGACTAGAGAGTTGCCCGAGCCCATGGTAAAAAGGGAATGATCTGCACAAGACTGCTTGAATCCAGAGCTCATTATGGCAGATGAAAACTTTTGGAACCATTGCCTAGAAGCTTGCTTTAGTCCATAGAGGGACTTGTTCAACTTGCATACAAGGTGCTCCCCCATAGTCTAATAGCCAAGTGGAAGTTCCATATACACTTCCTCAAAGATATCTACATTCAAAAAGGCATTGTTGACGTCCAATTGTAGCAGGGACCAATTCTTTTGTGCTGCCAGTGCTAGGAGAAGTCTTACAGTGCAGAGCTTAGCCACTGGAGTGAAGGTATCCACAAAGTCAATACCATCTTGTTGTGTGTAGCCTTTAGCTACAAATCGGGCTTTGTGCCTATCCACAGATCCATCTGCTTTAAATTTGGTCTTGAAGATCCACCTACAATCGATTTTCTCTTTGCCAAGTGGGAGAAGGACAACAAACCAAGTGTTGTTGGCCTCAAGTACATCAATTTCATCCTGCATAGCTAGTCTCCATTCTGGAAATTTCACAGCTTGATGATAGTACTGAGGCTCATAGGGCTCACCGACATTGAGAACAAATTGCTTGTATGAAGGAAACAGCTTGTCATAAGAGAGTGTCAAAGGATACTGAGTGTGATAGACATAGTCTTGGAAGTAAGCTGGATTTCTAAGAGATCTGTTAGACTTCCTAGCAGGTGGATTTGGAGGAATGTGATCTTGATCTGACACTGCATGCTGAGGGAAATTAGCATTGGTATCTGCTGCTGGTTTTGGGAGCAAAAGGGAATGAAAAGGATCTAGACACTAAACTTATGTCATGTCAGAAAAAGGAAACTAATCCTCGATGAAGGCGACATCTCTTGAGATGGAGAACCTTTTATTGTGAAGGTCATACAGTTTATAACCATTGTAGCCAGGAGGATAGCCCATGAAAACTGAGGGAATAGATCCAGGATCAAATTTTGATCTGTGTTAAGGGACTGTGGCATCATAACAAAGGCATAAAAAACTCTAAAACTTGAGTAGTTTGGGTCCTTGTTATACAGCAACTGATATGGTGTGCTGTTCTTGAGAGCTAGAGATGGCATTTTGTTGCTCAAAAAGGCTGCAGTGACAAGGAATTCATCCCAAAATTGAATTGGTGCCTTGGATTGGAAAATGAGGGACCTAGCCACATTCAAGAGGTGCCGGTGCTTCCTTTCAACCACTGAGTTCTGTTCAGGCCTATATGGACAGGAGAACTGATGTTACGTTCCTTGGGAAAGAAAGAAATCAGTGAGCGCCATCGCCTTTGCATTGTCAGATCTAAGAGACTTAATTGACATGCCAAAGTGAGTCCTCACATATGCAAAGAAACTCTTAATACAAGTAGGTGCATCAGATTTATGCTTCAATAGGTATATCCATGTGAAACGTATAAAATCATCAATAATCGTTAGAAAATACTGTTTTCCATCATAAGTGGCATGTTAATATAGACCCCACACATCACAATGCACAAGATCAAATGGGGATGGGGAAAAATTGTTATTAAAAAAAAAAGATAGGCGTCTGACATCAAATAGAACTTGATTGATTTGAAACAGGAATAGAATGTTTATTACAAAACAGTTGTAGAATCTTATCTAATACATGACCTAATCTAGAATGCCATAGAGTATACTTGTTTCTAGTTACAATTGGACTATTGATATTATTGACAAAGGTAGAACAAACAAAAGGTTGGGCAATCCGCTGTTCCACACTACTTTTATTTGTGTGAATGAGAAAGAGGCCTTGGGATAAATCGCCATTGCCAATCCTCTTCAACAGCTGATTGTCCTGAATGACAAAGGAATTGTTAGTGAATATGACAGACAAGGAAGAATTCAACAACAAGGCAGAAACTGAAACTAAATTGACATGAAAAGATGGAATGTATAGAACATTGTGTAAGGTCAAGTCAGAATTCAAATGTACTATGCCTATGCCATTGACCCTAACTAAGGATTTATCAGGTAAAGTAACAATTTTGTTTGTTAGTGGTGCATAAGAATCAAAATTTGACATGGAAAAACTGATGTAGGAGGTAGCTCCCTAATCTAAAATCCAAGTATGACATTGACCTATAGATTTACATGACTCAAATGAGGAAAAACTCATACCTATGGGTTCAAGGAAACCCATTTGATCCTGTGCACCTGAAGTCCGAGTCATTTGTGACTGTAGAAGAGCCATCAATTGGTGGCATAGCTGTGGTGTAAACTGAGCTGGCTCTGAAGAAGCAGAAACATGATTCACTGAAGTGGAAGCTTGGAATTTCTTGTGGTCAGGGGGTAACCATGGAGCTTGAAACACTTGTCCTTGGTATGCCCAAGAATGCCACAGTGAGCACATAATGGCCTATCTTTCTTGCCATTCTTTGCACCAGACTTTGCTGAGGTAATGGCATAAGCCATAGCAGCATCATTAACAGTGCTTTCATTACCCACTTCCCTCTGAGTCTCTTCTTGAAGAATGAGGCAAAAGACTTGATCAATTGGAGGGATAGGGTTCATCATCAGAATTTGACCACGAACCTGAGAATATGAGTCATTGAGCCCCATGAGGAACACATCAACAAATTCCTTCTGATGATGATCAATAAGGGGTTGAACCCCTCCACAATTACATGTATGTGCAGGTAGGAACTCCTCTAGTTCTTCCCAAAGTGTCTTGGCCTTGGTGAAGTATTCACCAATCGAAAGATTGCCTTGATTGCAATTGAGCAAATCTTTCTTGATCTTGAAAATCCGAGGACCATTTTTCTGGCCGAAGCGGTTGTTCAAATTCTGCCAAAGTGCAGCAGCTGATGAAGAATAGATCACACTTGCACCAATTTCCTTCGACACCGTATTGAGTAGTCAAGAAGCTACAATGTTGTTGTGCGTCCCCAAGCCCAAAACGTAGGATCAGCAGGAGGAGGTTTTGGAATGGATCTATCCACAAAACTTAGTTTGTTCTTGGCTTCAAGAGCCATTTCCATGGCGTGTTTCCATGAATTGAAGTTGCGTCCCACAAGCAGTTGAGAAACCAAGCATATTCCAGGGTTGTCCGAAGGATGAATGGTGAAAGGATAGTTATCATCCATGATTGAAAATCAACAAAAAACAGAGTAGGATCGAGGATGAAGATGAGAGATAGATGCGGAAGCTTAGAGAGAAAGCTCTGATACCATATTATCAGTAGAGAAAGGAAAGAGATGAACTTAGAGAAAGAGAGAAAATTGGATTCTCATTGAATTGTAATGTAAGAAATGATTACAAGTGAGTTAAGTTACATTGAGCTGAGTTTATATATACTACACGTGGTATAACTGTCTAACTAATCAGTTAACCACTCTCTAACAGTTTTAACTAACTATAATAATCCTTCTCATCTTACCTCTTGAAAAATCATGAGTCTCATGCTCTTCTTCTCTAACCTTGTGTAGAAGAAGGAGCTTGAAAGGGAACTTGAAGAATCTACTCGTCTTCCATTAATCTAGACTTGGTTCATCTTGAGGTAAGGGTCTTAAGCCCTTGTTTGGTAAATTAAGGATGTTGTATTAAATATCATAAATGTAGTTTTATGGTGTGGATAATTTATTTTTGAGTATGAGATGGTTGCACAAAAAGGGGTTTTGCGCTCCTTTCTCATTATTTTGCCGCTCTCTCTGCATCTTCATATTGGTAAAGATTTTCTTCCTTACATTGTGTGATATATATATTGCCTATTGTTGCTTGCATTTTGGTTGCTAATGAGAAAAACACTTTTCATCTGTCTTTTGAAATTGATGCATTCATTGGTTCAAGTTCCACTTGCAGGGTATGTCTATATATATGTATATAGTATTGAATGGCTTCCTGAGTAAATAATAGCCAACTTTGGCTTCTCACAGAACACCTATTTATGAAGTAGTGGTTGAAGAATTGTACTAGTCTTCCTAGATGCCCCAAATGGATATTAAATTGTGTTTCTTTCTATTTTTTATGTCAACAAAAAGATGCTTACCATCAATTAACTTAAAAACTATTCTGACTTATCTTATTATACAAGATAAAAAAAATACCTATTTATACGTTTAGGTGGAGTTATTAAGTATCAATCAAAGTTAAGCATAATCCTATAAAGATGAATAAGCTACTGTTGCACTACTGTCCTTGATTATTGTGGAGAATGCCTCAAAATCAGTATATTGGAGATGCAGAGTCTGCCGCAGAAGCACCATAATCGATTATGGTGACGACCATAATCGATTATTGTGGGAGAATAGTTGTTGAGCGCGAAAACGGTTATGGTAACAGAAAGGGCATAATCGATTATGGAAATCGATTATGGCTCGACCCAACATCTATAAATATGCAGTCATATCATTCAGTTGAAGGAGTGATTCAGAAGTTGTAGAATACACAAGTTTGAGTTGTGGTTTCCTGAGTGATATTGTAAGGTTATTTAGAGAGGATTTGTAAGCAAGAGAGTCTTGTGTGTGCAATTTGTATCTTGAGAGAAATCAAGAGAGATTGTGAAAGATTGGGGAAACGTGCATAAGAATATAAAGATCAACCATGGGTGTAGTTCTTGAAGAGCATGGTGAGAAACATGAGTGTTCAAGAATAGGCAAGGGTTGAGGGGATTTTCTGTTGTAAAGCCTTGTAATCTCTTTGTTGATCATAGTGAATTTTGTCGCTCTCTCCCGTGGACGTAGGCCCCACCGGCTGAACCACGTTAAATTCGGTGTTCATCTCTTTATCGTTTATTTTCTGCTGTGTTTAGTTAATTCTTGCATTGATTGTTGTGTTCTAGTTCAATCTAGTGTTTTGCTTTATTCATGGATTGTTTCTGGCTTTGTTTCTTTTATTGTTTCTAGTGTGTTTCGTGACCCCAAAACCCAACAAGTGGAGCCGTCTGTGGGAAGCACGATCAAGACTGTGAAAACAGAGGTGGTGTAATCGATTACATAATCGATTAATGTGTGAAGCAAGAACCAGAAAAGAAATAATCGATTGCTTAATCGATTATTGGACGGATCAAGAACGGAAAGCAAGAACAGAAGAGGAATAATCGATTAGAGAGTCGATTATTGTGTGGAACCAGAACCAGAACGAGACAGCAATCAGGAGCAAGAACAGTGAAGGGATAATCGATTATATAATCGATTATCGTGTGAAAAAGAAACGGGCAGAAGTTCTGGGAAGTCACTAAACAAAGGTGTATTCTTTTCTCTTTTGCTTGTTGTTTATTTGTATTCTATTTTGTTTTAGAGATTGCTACTGCGTTTATTTTTGTTTTGATAGGGAGCTTCAAAGTGGGAAGGAAAGATCAAGAAAAGTTTAATCATGAGTACCACTAGATATGATATAGAGAAGTTCTCTGGAAACAATGATTTTGGGCTATGGAAAGTCATGGTGGAAGCGATCTTGGTGCAGGCGGGATGTGCAGAAGCATTGAAGGGAAAGGTAAAGATGTCTCCCACTCTATCTCAAAAGGAGAAGGATGACATGATAAACAAGGCAAGGAGTGCTAGCATCTTATGTCTTGGTGATAAGGCATTGAGGGAAGTTGCAAGAGAGAAGACTGTTGCGTCAATGTGGGTTAAGTTGGAGTCCCTTTACATGACAAAGTCATTGGCTAATAGGCTATGTTTGAAGCAGCAACTCTATTCCTTCAAGATGATGGAGTCAAAGTCAATAGCGGAACAACTTGCAGAATTCAACAAAATTCTTGATGACTTGGAAAACATTGAGGTGAAACTTGATGATGAGGACAAGGATTTGCTCCTATTCAACTCTCTATCGAAGACCTATGAGCATTTCAAGGATGCTATTTTGTATGGCAAGGATCAAACCATTACTTTGGATGAGGTTCTAACATCCATTCGAACCAAGGAGCTCTAAAAGCATCAAAAGCTGAAACTTGAAGTGTATGGTGAAGGCTTGAACGTCTCAACGAGGAGAACCGAGAAGAAAGGATCAAAGGAGAAGAAGTCCAAGACTTACAAGTGCTTCAAGTGTCACACGATGGGTCATTTTAAGGGGGATTGTCCAGAAGAAGGGGATAATGAGGTTGAAGATTCTGCGGATATTGTGGCTGCTGTGGATGACTATGAAGGTGCAGAGGCATTGGTAGTCTTTGAGACCTTAGACCTGGAAGAAGGTGGAGTGATGATTGATGCATGTGAGAAGGTGGAGGTTTTGGTGAAGAGGGGTGCTTTAGGTGGAGGTAGACCTTCTAGGGTATTACCTCGGGACAAGTTCAAGCCGGGCTTGGATTCTTTGAAGCATAATCATAAGTGGGAGAGCGGCACTAAGATAAGCACTTGGGTGAGCAATATGATGGTAGAAGATCTCTGATTTAGAGTCAAGGTGGAGAATTGTGGAGAATGCCTCAAAATCAGTATATTAGGAGATGCAGAGTTTGCTGGCAGAAGCACCATAGTCGATTATGGCGATGACCATAATCGATTATTGAGGGAGAATAGCTATTGAGCGTGAAAATGGTTATGCTAACAGAAAAGGCATAATCGATTATGGTAATCAATTATGGCTCGACCCAGCATCTATAAATATGCAGTCATATCATTCATGTGAAGGAGTGATTCAGAAGTTGTAGAATACACAAGTTTAAGTTGTGAGACTTCCTGAGTGATATTGTAAGGTTATTTAGAGAGGATTTGTGAGCAAGAGAGTCTTGTTTGTGAAATTTGTATCTTGAGGGAAATCAAGAGAGATTGGGGAAAGATGCATAGGAATAGAAAGATCAACCTTGGGTGTAGTTCTTGAAGAGCATGGTGAGAAACATGGGTGTACAAGAATAGGCAAGGGTTGAGGGGATTTTCTATTGTAAAGCCTTGTAATCTCTTTGTTGATCATAGTGAATTTTGTCGCTCTCTCCCGTGGACGTAGGCCCCACCGGCCGAACCACGTTAAATTCGGTGTTCATCTCTTTATCGTTTATTTTCTGCTGTGTTTGGTTAATTCTTGCATTGATTGTTGTGTTCTAGTTCAATCTAGTGTTTTGCTTTATTCTTGGATTGTTTATGGTTTTGTTTCTTTTATTGTTTTTAGTGTGTTTCGTGACCCCAAAACCCAACAATTATTTCTATTCATTCTATAATATATATATATATATATATATATATATATATATATATATATTTAATCTAATACACATTGAAATAGTTCATGATACCATATTGCATTCCATGTCTAATTATCCTTATTAGAAATGGCAAAGCCATATACGTGGAAGTTGGCAAATGCCAACCTTGTCTTTACAATCTTTAATAGCATGTATATTGGACATCTCAAAATGAGTTTTATTTTTATTTTATTTATGTTTAAGTTTTTTTTTTCCAAATGAATATAGTTGCAAGTTTCTCCTAGTTAGTAACCGTTGGCGATCTAATAGTACTTATGCTTGATTGCTGCAGGTATTACTAGTGAACACTATGTCCATTTAGTAACTTGTCTTTTTTTTTTTTTTAAGTTGAAAAACAGAGTATTGGAAACAGAGAATTCCTATATAATTTGATGTATGTTAAATTATGGTTTGGAAGATAGGTTGTTGGATTGGGGATGATTACATTTGAGACTTTGAGGAACTTTACAATGTTGGTTTGGATGTGAGTTGTGAGTTTGGATGGACGCAAATGATTGAAATTCTATTGCTTTGAGATTGTTAAGAATGTTCTTATGTAATGTTTACAAAAATATTCTCCTTTCATATCTTCCTGACATTATGCTATTGCTTTCTATTTTATACTCTTATTGAGTTGTATAACTCACCCCCTTAGTGTCTCAGATTCAGGTGCAGGAGTTACTGGGTCATCACGAGCAGCCCCAACTTCTTGAGTGGGGTTCCTAGTGCTATGCCTCGACTATGCCAAAGTTTCTTTTTTTTGTGTGTGTGTGTGTGGATAACATGGTTATGTAAAACCCTTTTTATTTAGATTTGGATCAGTTATTTTGTTATAGGGTTGATTCCCAAGAGTTTGTCATTTGAATATTGATGCAAACTCTTTTTGAAGAACCTTGATGATATGTTTTTATTTATGGAGTTTTCGCTTAATACATATATTGTAATCATATTGAGATACTTTTAAATGCGTTGTGAGACTTCGGAATTGGGGTCCATCCCCTTTTCTGGTCGGTCATGGCTCCGATTTTGGGTCGTAACAGTATACTACTTTAATACATAATGTAAAGTGTATTTAAATCCAAAAACTACCCCTTAAACATGTTGTCGTCATTGTGAGAGAGTAATGAAGAGAAATTATTAGAAAAACACTGTTGGAATTTATGTGTATAGGAAAAATACTATTGGAATGAGTCCTCATTTAACTGTATGATATTATCCAAGAGATTAATCTATCACCTATTGAATGAAAGGATAATCGGAAAAAAGCAATAATCCAAAAACTACAATTACAAGTAAATCCTCAGTTAGGTCCCAGAAATTGTAAAATCGTATCAATTTCATCCCTGAATTTAACGAAATTTCAAAAAGGTCCCTGAATGATAAATTGGTATCAATTTATATCCTCAATTAACTCTCTGACACTGACAACTTAAAATCAACTTAGTCCATGGGATTACCAACGGAGGGAGTAAAATGATTAACATTTTACAACTTTAAGGACATTTTTAAAATTTTGTTAACGTCAAGGATAAAATTGATATGATTTTACAATTTTAAGAACTAAATTAAGGATTTATTCTAACATTATCCCGAAGATTTGTAACAAAATACTCTCTCTGGTCTCTATTATAAGCAAAAACGTCCCAAGCTTTTGGTTCAATATATAAGCAAATTTTTACTATTTCTATCCAATTAATGGCGTTATTTCCAAAATACCCTTTATTTAATACAAATTTTATTTTTCAATGACTTCTTTTATTCCCAATAACACAAGCTTAATAAATAAGATGAAAGATAATTTAGATAAAATACTTAATTTTTTAAATATAATTAATAATATTAAATAAGATTAACTAACCATTTTAATATATATATTTTATTTAATTTTTACTTGTAATATAGACCAGAAGAAGTAATTCACAGATATTTAGGTGGGTAGATGTATTCACCGCTCTTTTAGTCTTTCCCCGTCAAAGGGGGGCAAAAAAAAAAGACATCTTCCTCTTTACTTTGTCAGGCAACTAGCAAGAGCAAGATCATACCTGGGGCTCATCATAAATGTATGATCCGCCCGAAATCGACTAACCTCTTACTAGTTTTGGTGAAATGGGCGGGTTGATTCGGTTTGATGGGTTGAATAGATAAAGAAATAGGTTTTATATGAATTACTATGGTCGGTTTCGATTATGGTTTTTTCCATCCATCCATATCCGAACCGATACTATAAAAAAAAAAAAAAAAAAGATTTAATAGCAGTGGGACAAGGCCTACAATACATTATTACATTGTGACATGCCCCTGACCATTCAGCCCAGGACTATCTTGCTACGTCTAAAACTAAACACATGATAACACTCACTTAACTCCACAGTTAGCCACTCTCTCTCACAGTCTCACTCGACACTTACATCTGCAAGAGAAAGAGAAAGATAATAAGAGCCAAACCTAACCTAATATCCCAACGTCCTTAAGCAGCAGCGGTGGCGGCGGAGCTCGCGGCGGCGGCATAGATCGCAGCGACGGAAACGGCGGCACAGGTGGCAGGTACCCATGTTTGATTTCCTGGGCTTTCCTTAGCTCTTATCCTCTATTCCGCGACCACCACCATTTCGTCCTTTCTCAGTGCAAGCTGCGACGGCGCGACCAACCTTTCCTCTCTTCTAGATCTGGTCCCGCCGCTGCAAGCCTCTGTTGAAGCCAAGAACACCGCGTCCAAGCCACGACCTCCGTTGCGCCTCCACCGCGAACCGTACCAGCCCCAACGCGGCAACGCCTCTAGCCACGCCGGCCGCCGCGAGCAGCACCCTTCTCTGGTCCAGCTCCGTGCACATGGTGGGGAGAGAGAGAGAGTTGTGGTCTTGAAATTTGTTTGTTCCTCCCACGAGTGTGTCACTCTCATGAAAACCCGTCGAGCTCAGTCACCATCGGCGTCGCGTCGGCGCAACGCGCCGCCACCTCCAGTCTTCCCTGACGAACTCACGGTGGAAATTCTGTCATGGCTACCAGTGAAGTCTCTCCTGAAGTTCAGGTGCGTGTGTAAATCGTGGAAATCCCTAATCTCAGCTCCTAATTTTGTGAAATTGCACCTTCATAGATCTGCTAGAAACCCCAACCTCTTATTAGTGTCTGAAAATGATTCAGAGGATGGGGAAAAAGATGTCTATGTCAGTTTCATTCCCTGTTCTGTGCGTTCTTTACTGGAGAACCCATCATACACCATACAGGAAAAAGATGATTGCTATCAAGTACACAAGAATAGACTTCTCAGACTTGTTGGTTCTTGCAATGGCTTGGTCTGTTTGCTTGGCAATAGTCTTCAAGATGAGTTTCTAGAAAAATGCTTTTATTTATGTAATCCAGCTACAAAGTTAACATCCAAAGGTTTGACACGTTTACCTGTCAGTGACATTTGTCATTATTATAGCTTTGCGTTTGGTTATGATAATTTAAGTGACACTTACAAGGTGTCAGCATTCGTTTATTATAATTATAAAGCTGAGGAGATGTCACAGATAATACAGTTGAAAATTTGCAGCTTGGGCGACAATAGTTGGAGAAATGTTAGTTTTCCTCTTATTCCCTCCTTTCATGATGACTATCCTCTAGAGTATAACAGTGGAGTATACTTTAACGGCACTCTTAATTGGTTAGCATCGTGCAAAATCAATTCCGGCGATTATGAATGGGTATTGGCTGATACTAATACTATTACTATTGCTCAATTGGTAATTATTTCGCTTGATCTAGGGATGGAGACATGTACACAATTGTTGCTGCCTAGTATTGATGAAGCCCCTCCGGTTGAGCCAACGATTGGGGTTTTGATGGATTGCCTATGTTTTTCTCATGATTCCAACACAACCCATTTTGTGGTATGGCAAATGAAAGAGTTTGGAGTTGAAAAGTCTTGGACTCAATTAATGAAAGTTAGTTATCAGGTTCTTCAGATTGAATACTACAAATTAGATTATCCTTTGTTGCCACTGTGCAAGTCTGAGAATGGTGATATCCTCATGATCGCAACCGGTTTTGTTTTCAAAACATTTCTTTATCATCGGAGAGATAATAGAGTAGAACGAATTGTACTTCCCAAACCCATATCTTGGAGCCAAACCATGGATTATGTTGAAAGCTTGCTTTTGCCTTGTTGTGAACGAATGCTAATGACGAGGCAAAAGGATGGGTTGGAACATAGTCGCCAAGGGTCATCTGAATAGTACTTGCAATTAAGTTCTTCAGCGGCAGGTTGCTTATCTTAATTTATATTAACTCACATATATGTTTTAAACTCTTGCCATTTGATGTAGGGACAGATAAGTAGATTGTGTTAAAAATTTTGGTGGTGCCGTAGTGTCACTACTATTTTGGAGGATTATCAATGGGATATTGCTAATGGTTGGATTGAAGTGTATTGATTGGATGAAGTTTTTTTCATTTTATATTTATTGTAGGCTAAAAGATGATTTTCCATAAAGGTAATTGATTCTATCATGAATATTCTATTATTGGGTTGGTCTTCAAAAGGTTTTAAACCAAATTCAGAGAAAAAACAACTAGAATTATATTATTTCTTTAAACTTGATATTAATTTCATTTATTGCAATATTTCATTACAGATATCGAATACTAGAAATGAGTGTTTGTTTTATTCTGTTTAATATGTATTCTAATTTTGATTGCAATTGACCAGCTGAAGATCTTAGAAAGGCTTGTTTGCTGTCTGTAAATAGGAAACTTCTCTCTTGAACATCTCTTGACTGAAATTCTCATTGCTCAGGGTTTTTATGGAGTCTTGGCTGTTTCTAGCTTACAATTAGTTAGCAATGGGAAGGGAACAAGATAGGTGGCAAACTAGAGAGTCTTATCTTAAATTTTGAAGTTGAAGTAAGGGGATAAGATCTCTTTATTTGCAATTTTGTTTTGTACACATTGAATTAGGGACTTTGAACGTTTAGCAAATCACCAATAGTAATAAGCATGCCAGTTATGGGAGTACTTTCTATTTCTATACCTTATAATGTCATTGCTATAGAATCTCATCTTTAATATAACAGCCATTGTATCACTCATGGTACATGACTACACGTTTGTATTCCTAGTTTACACAGGGATTGGCTGCACTTTTGAGCATTTTACATTCTTTTTCCTTTGTTTTTTTGCTGTGTTTTCTGTTCTTGTTCTTGAATTGTTTTGTTATTCCTGCTAGTCATTGTTCTATAAAGAAATTTTATTTTCTGCAATTTAACTTTCAAGTCCAACAGGGTTCTTTTTAAATTATAGATCTGCAACCCTAGCTTGAGGACATTGTGCATCATTGATGGTATGCGGAGGGATGGTAGCGTGGAAGAAAGGATGAAGGGACCTTACTGTAGCTTAAGTTTCTTCGTCAGTTCTAGGTGCCGGTTCTGTAGAAGATTTTTACCCTATTGACAGCTTTCTTTTAAGTTGTTTTGGGAACAATAGTAGTAACTTACTACTTAAGAACTATGGTGTTTTGCAGCTCTACTCCTATTTTTGTAATGGTAACTAAAAGACTTAATCTCTATATAAGCAACTTTTTTTTTAACTGTTTGCAGCATCATTTGGGATGTGAAATTATTATAGTTGCACTTTATCCTGCTTTACAATAGCTATCTTTTATAATGAATGCTTGAATGATTTTTTTCGCTTCATTTTAAGTTAAATTTAAGAAAATGGTTCAACTATATTTGCAACTTATCCATTGTGTTTAAAAAAAGTTTAAAATGCCATCTGCTATTTACGAATTGTGCTGATAAATTAACAACATTATTAACCACTCATTTACTTTGTTAATGGAGGGATGCCACATGTGTGTGATCAGTGATCACTCTTAAAAGACCCATCCTCCATTCTCAACCTCCTTTGACAAAACATGGTTTTCATTTTGAAGAATCTCTCTCTTATGTCCTATGCACCAGAAAATGGGTGTAGTATTCATTCCTATTTCTTACTACCAATAGATCTAAGATGTTGATTAGAGTTTGGCCAAACTATTGCAGCTTCCTGATGTGTTCAATATCTTGTAATCAGGAAAGATTTTGTTGTGTGGTGTCACTTATGTGCTTTTACTTTTCTAGCATTCCGTGTTTTTTTGTTGCTCAGAGATAGAAATTGTTTATCAGTGCATGGCATGTCTAGTTTTTTTTTTCTCCAACTGTCCATGACTGCTATTTTTCCTATAGTCCTTTCCTTTGATGTTTCAAATTCATGCATGAATTAGATTTTTCCAACATCCCATTCTTTTTAGATATTGAAGTAGTACCACATTTTCATTTGTTTGTGTTCCCAACAGGGAACAGTATTTTCCTCCTACTTGTGTTTCAGCAAATGATGCATGTTTTTAGAAGCAATTAATCATTATTCATTCATATATTGTTATACAGATATTGGATGTTCTGCATATACATGTGACCTTTATTTTTAAAGGCATCATATACAATATGTTCTGCACTTCTACATATTGTTGGTTTGTGATCGAGGATATGAATTACTGAATGGACACAATCGCTTTAAAATGAAGCTTCTTAAATTGAGATATATGATGAACTAGAATAAAGCTTCTCCTAATAAGATATATTTTTCGATGATTGTATAGTGGTTTTGTTCTTTAAGGATGATGGTATTGTGGTTGTTTTTCATACCACTGTATGTTTGGAATTTTGTTATTCATTTAGGTTTTCCTGTGAAATGATCTGTTTGATGAAAACGTCAAGTCAAAGGTGATTTTCTGACGTGCTGGTGGAATGGTGGAATTAATCTCCAAGTTTCAATTGTTAATTGTTGTGTTTTGCCCTTTCCATTGGATTTTAGGTATTTTGTAGCATTTGAATAAAGGTTAGCTTGAGTATCAGTGATCATCTTGTTATGTGGTTTCTTCTGGCTTGTTTCTTTGACATTTCGATAGTATCTTGTCCTTTTGATACCTTGCACACAGCTTCTTTAGCCATCTCTCCTCGGAAGAGTGGGGCAAGTCATGTTGATTCACTGCACTTTTTTGTCATGTATTGGGTCCTGATCCTTTATCGTTTTCCTATTGATCGAATGGAGTTAAGAATGAAGTTTCATTCGATTGCAAGTCATTGAAGAAGTAAATCTTGTTTTCATTTGCTCCAACCTGTTGTTTTGATCACTGTGTGCATTTTTAAGTTAGAGGTTGTCATTCTACCTGTGCATTAATATGATGCATATTGTTAGTTCTCTAATTTGCTTCTGAGTTCTGATTTGAGTCTGGTTTGTTTATAATAGAAACTGGTAATATATTAAGAGAAATAGGTAGAAACTGGGAGGAAAACCCCTTTTTACAGCAAAACAACACTGCTCAAGCCCAGGAAAAGAAACAGAAAAAACATATAGGAACAGCAAATGTAGGAAAAGGAAAATAACAGTCAGAGCTGCAAGATACAGTCTCTGCCCCTAGGCAAATGTCCCCAATTTCCTCACCAATTCTCTGATGCCTCTCCCCCTACCCTCCCTCTCCCCTTTTAAACATTTTCTCCACCATCATTCCCATTTATGACAGAACTGCTATGCATATCAATAGCCTCCACTATCTTTCATTATGGCAGAACTGTAACAACCTCCACTATCTTTCCCATTAATGGCAGAGCTGTTATGCATACAAACAGCCCATCTCCTTTCTTTCTACCCCTCCTCTTATAAACATGGGTCAAAGGCCCAACAGTTTAACAAATAGTGGGTTTTTTTTTTTTTTTTTTTATGTTTAGTGAAAGTATAATTTCATTTTTGCCTACTGTTGATGATTGATTGGAAGAGAAGTCATACTTTGGGTAGATCATTGTGTAGATATGGTGGCCTGAGCATGATTTACAGGAATCACTTATATAACAGGGATTATGTACAAACTGAAACCATGCACCTTTTTTTACTTTTCAGACTTGCATGCTACCTTTTCTTCGCATTTTGGTCTGTCTTAAACCAAGCACGTGTTTTAACCACTAATGCCCAAGTATTTAACCAAGCTGCAATCCACATCACTCTTTTTTGTTCATTAGTAATACAGTTTCACTCGGCACTTGATAAAAGTTTAATAATAACATTGAGACAATCTGCAAGAAGCTTCCAATCGCAGGTTTCTTGAGTAATTTTACTGTTCACTAACTTGAAATCATTGTCTTGTTTATTTTATGTCTGTTTAAGTATTGTACTACAATTCTGCACTTTCACTTAATGCTTTGCTTTCAATTGATTAACTCTTAATGCAAATTAAAATGTCGAACATATAGCATCATATAACACTAGTAATACTAAGGGGGTGTATTGGATTGAGATTTTAAAAGATTGTTTTGGGCTAAAAAAGTCTTGTGGATTTTAAAAGACTATGTAGGAATGTAATGACTTATAAGATTTTAAAAGACTCTTTTTTTAAATATTGTTATAATCAAGATTCTCATGTGTGGATTTTAAAAGATATATATCACAAGACTTTATAAGATTTGAATGAATTATATGGATTTATAAGATTTGAAAGGAAAATGTGAATTTTTAGCAAACATCCAAAGTTTAGATTTAGGTATCTAAAAGTCAAAAAGGCTACATACTAGGTAGCTAAAAGTCTTTATTAGGTATCTAATAGTCAAAAGCCTAAGACAATTTTGTCAAAAAGCTGGATTTAGGCTTCCTAAAGTCTTAACTAGATATCGAAAAGTATAAGTTAGGTTTTCAAAAGTCTAATTTAAGTATCAAAATGTCCTTGTCTGGTATGATAAGTCAAAAAGCCTGTTAAGTAGCCAAAAGACTTTGTAAAAGGCTACTAGCTTAGGTTTTGTCTTTACCCAAGCATCATCTCTATATAAGGAGCACTCTTGTAACATATTAAGGGAGAGACAAACCAAGAAAGAAATAAACTTGTGTGTTCTATAAACATGTGTTTCTAAACTCCTTCTCTTCTTCCTAAAAACCAGAATTATCATGTTCATATCATAAGCACTTCCATAGAGATGTTAGTATGTTCTACACTTGCCTCAACAATGAGGATCCTGTGTATCAGAACGCTTCTCACTATTGATCCAAGCTACGGTCCTCTCTATCATGAGATGATAGTCGTATTTTGGTTTATTGTTATTGGTTTCCGATGTAGCTTCAGTCATAGTTAATGACATTCATTATCTAGATATCTTGGTTTTTTTCTTTCTTTTTGCATTATGATACCTTTTGAATTGGCTAACCCCTATTGCAAGGTGGCAGCGTGCCTTCTAATCTTGAAAGGCCACCTCTAAAAGAGGTTATGGCACTTCTCTATCTTAAATTATTTTTTTTTATATAATTTTATAAACTCTCTATCTTAATGTTGATTTTATTCTGTTAGTTTTTACCTCTATTTGCTCAACTTTATTAATTTTATGGTCCGATCATTGAAGGAAAATGAATTAAATTTGAAACTATCATTTCTATTCATTGAATTGACTTATTATACACAAAAGCTGTCTATGCTGAAGAGAGGTGGTTGTGATTGTGTGGATATTCATTTTCTTTTTTTTCTTTCTTTTTTCATTATGCTACCTCTTGATTTTTCTAACCCCCATTGCAAGGTGGGAATGTGACTTAAATTATTTGTATATAACGCATTACATATTTATACTCATCACATATGCTTGCACAGTCACACATTATTTGCTCGTGCATCCATGTCATCATCTAGTCATAAAAATACAAGAGATTGTATAACCAATGAGGGTAATAACTAACTTCCTTATTAATGTCTCTAATTTTCTTGGGCCAACACAAGACTATTAAATTTACTATCATCATATAAACACTACTTTTAATATATGAATTTTAAGTTCCTTTATTAATAAGAAATAGTGCAAATTATAATAATATAATCCTTCGTTTTGCATATAAATCAATCAAATAAATTGTTATATTGTAAGCACCAAAAAAATTGACAACTTAATTCAAGGTGGAGTCAAATGATGTAGTGGTTTCACACCTCTAATACATGGATGACATTCTTCTAATTGGAGAAGCGAATCAAGAAAATTTGTTAAACTTTTTTATAAACCACCGTAGTTAGGGCCTTTAACTCTCCAGTGGCATACCGAGGTATTCCCACAAGTTTAGCTCTTTGGATCGGCTATGAGACTAATAATACTCGGTCGGCTTCTTAGAGCAAGAATTTACCCTTGGTTTTCACAACCTCATAATTAGAGTGTATGCCACAATAATTCGAACTTACTTTTTCCTCCTTATGAGATCGAGATGCTTAACACTCGATCAATTATTGGTTGGTAAAATTTGTTGATTTTTAAATCCATCTTAAGAAGTTTCGAGATGGTTGCAGTTTTATTTGAAGGTGAATTATCATAAGTAACTTGATAGGAGTGTGAACTTATGAGAGCTTTTTTATTGGTCGCGACTAAGTTCTTAAAAATTGCAAATTGGGTAGTTTATATTTTGAATATGGAAAATGCTAACCAGTGCCCTTAGGGTATTGGTTAAGGATCTTAAAAGAGAAATTTTGCATTGGAACTTGGTACATTTCATATTTTAATGAGTGTTGAACTTGGTTTTCCAATGAATCTTTACTATTTTTAGTTTCCTTATTCTCTGGTTTCAATTTCAAGAGTGTTACGCAAACAAATAAGGGATATACACTTCGGTACAAGACCGACTAAACGGATTGGAAATGCAGCTCAGTTGAAAAGAAAGATAGTTCTTCCGGGAAAGAAAGAATCGAATCGGGTAGGGTTAGAGACTGACTTGACTTCGAAGTTAGGGAGTTCAGAAACCTACTTCTTTTATAGGAGTGATTCCGGTACTTACTAGACGCCAAGGATAGGAAAGACTGAACCAGAGTAGTTGGAAATGAGTCTTTCTTGGGCTTTGGGGATTAGCTTTACTGACTAAGACGGAGATGAGGGCATACCTCGAAAATTCTTTCATCACAAGAAGTAAAGTTAGGAAAGAATGCAGCTCAGTCAATAGATTCGGGTTAGGCAGAATTGGCATATCCAGGGCATGGCGCAGAGGATGTTTCAATATTGTCAAAATAAGATAGGAACGAGGTGGCATTGGAGTGAAAGAAAGCATTGGAGTAAGTTACAATTGACATTGAAGAATAACTTGAAGACTAGGCGCAACGACAAGGGCTCTTTCCCTAGTAGTGGACTAATCTTGATATTCCTAAAGCAGTGAGCGAAAGAAGAGGTTAGAACCAGCTCCACCGGCTAAAGGGACATGGATTCTTCAGAAGGCTTAGGTTTAATAGAAGAATCTGAATTAGTAGCTTTAGGTATAGGGATTACAGTTCTAACTAAACAATAAGGTAATGGGGTAGACCAATTCAACAAGATTTTGGTTAGCATGACCCTTTGAATATTTGGGACTGCCCATTGATGCAACCCCAAGGAAGATTCAAACTCGGAGTCCTATTATTAATAAAGTTAGATGGTGGTTATCATCTTGGAAAGCAATCCATTTTATCAAACATGCCAACATATTTTCTATCATTCTTTAAAGCTCCAAAGAAGCTAATGAAAATTCACACTGAAATTCAAAAATCATTCCTTTGGGGTAATTATCTTCAAGTTAAGAAGATAATTTGGGTTAATTAGCTGGGAGGATGTTGTAAACCTAAGTCTACATGTTGTTATCCGTCTGCTATAAGTGGAAATGGAGTAGGTTGAGAGAGTAAGATGCATTATGGAATTTCGTTTTGTTATCTCGATAATATGGTGAGAATTGTTGTGTATCAGACGATTTGCGTGCTACCTCTTCTACTTAGTGGAAAGATGTCTGCCTCTTAGAAAAATATGGACATGTTCCATGACCACGTAGGGTAGTGACAATTGGAAATGGAAGCAATACTTCTAGTTCTAGTGGATTGGGTGTGATAATTTGAGAACACAAGTCAATTATTTCTTATGTTCGAAAGTAAAAATGACTTTATTTCAGACTTGGTAGTTTGGATGGATGGAATTTGGCACCAGACCTTCACTTGGAGCTATAGAAGGGGAAAATTTCTTTAGTTGGGAGCAGATGTTGTTTGAAGAGTTTCCAACTCTAATAAACTCAGTCTGTGTTGGGAAAAAGCCAGAGATAACAATCTCTAATGAAGCAAATATTTTTCCCCTTCACCTGTGCAAATAAATAGGCACAACAAAAATATTCTTCCACAGGATAATATCAATGGCAGAAAAATAAAGAGTAATGACACCACAATTTTTAACGTGGAAAACTCCCCAGTGTAGGGATAAAAACCACGGGACCAAGTCCAGCAAAAACTTCCACTATAAATAATAATGGGTACACCAAGTCTTCCTAAAAATACTAGGGAACACCAAATCAACAATACTTCACCTAAAAGGTGGTTATCACCAAGCAACAAGAGAGAAACCTCACAAAAGTGGGTATAACAACCCAGCTCAAAGAGAAGGCAAAATCACAAATAAAATATATCAAACTGACGAGCTCATTGGCAGGAACAACATACTGAAATTTCAGCAAAAACGGAGCAAGTTTGCTGTATTACCTTCCACCACCTAACCCCTTTCTTCTTCTCTTTCTCGACGCCGTTTCTCTGTCTCGTGCAGCAACCAATTGTGTTGCTCAACTTAAGGGATTCAAATCCCATTCAAAATGCCACATGGGCTTAGGCCCATTAAAACCTTTTTTTTTTCCCTTTCTTTCTTTGTTTTTACTTTTTACCTAGTGGGTCCCATTAGGAGGGAACCCACCCAACAAATCTCCCCCTTCCCGACTAAGTGGGAAGATACTGCTCAACCATACCTGCTTTCTTTCTGCAACAAATCAACTTTGTCATAGGCAAAGCCTTTGTCATCATATCTGAACCATTCTCATCAATATGGATCTTTTCAAGTGAAAATGCCTTCATCTCTAGCGCCTCTCGTATCCAATGATACCGCACCTCAATGTGCTTTGACCTGGAATGAAAAGTCGGGTTCTTGCTGAGATGGATAGCACTCTGACTGTCACAAAATAACACAAACTTCTTTTGCTTGAGGCCCAACTCTTGTAGGAATTTCTGCATCCACAAAAGTTCTTTAGAAGCTTCAGTAACAGCAATATACTCAACCTCAGTGGTAGACAAGGCAACACATTTTTGTAATTTTGATTGCCAAGACACCGCTCCCCCTGCAAAGGTCATCAAGTACCCAGAAGTAGATTTTCTAGAATCAACATCACCAGCCATATCTGCATCTGTGTAGCCATCTAACACAGGCTGACCAACCCCAAAGCATAAACATACTCTAGAAGTGCCTCTGAGATATCTGAGAATCCACTTCACTGCTTGCCAGTGGTCTCTACCAGGATTAGAGAGAAAACGACTAACAACTCCAACAGCATGAGCAATATCAGGCCTTGTGCATACCATAGCATACATCAAATTACCAACCGCGGATGCATAAGGAACCTTCTTCATCTCTTCTTTGTCCTTCTCACTTGTAGGACATTGTTGAGAGCTCAACTTGAAGTGACTTGCAAGTGGAGTACTAACAGGTTTGGAATTGCTCATGTTAAACCTCTCTAACACCTTCTCAATATACCTCTGTTGAGACAACCACAATTTACCAATCTTCCTATCACGAGTAATTCTCATGCCAAGGATTTGCTTTGCAGGGCCCAAGTCCTTCATTGCAAAGGACTTGCTCAAATCTTTCTTCAGACAATCAATCTTCTTAGTGTCATGACCAACAATCAACATGTCATCCACATATAGCAAGAGGATAATAAAATCACCATCAGGGAATTTCTTCACAAACACACAATGATCAGAGGTAGTTTTACTATAACCATGTTTCTCCATGAAAGAATCAAATTTCTTGTACCATTGCCTTGGTGCTTGCTTGAGTCCATACAAACTTTTCTTCAACTTGCACACAAGCTGCTCTTTTCCTTTGACCTTGAAGCCTTCAGGTTGATCCATATAAAGTTCCTCCTCCAAATCACCATGAAGGAATGTCGTCTTCACATCAAGTTGTTCAACCTCTAGGTTCAAGCTAGCTGCTAATCCAAGCACAACCCGAATAGAGGACATCTTCACCACAGGTGAGAAAATTTCTTCAAAGTCAATGCCCTTCCTCTGATTAAAGCCTTTCACCACCAATCTTGCTTTGTACCTTGGTTGGGAGCTATTTTCCTCTGCTTTCAACTTGAATACCCATTTATTCTTGAGTGCTTTCCTACCCTTAGGCAACTTCACCAATTCAAATGTATGATTCTCATGCAAGGAATTCATTTCTTCTTGCATGGCCTTCAACCATTCTTCCTTGTGCTCATTCACAACAGCCTCTTCATAGCTTTCTGGCTCTCCACCATCAGTGATCATCACATACTCATGTGGAGTGTATCTTTGGGAAGCATGACGCTCTCTAGTAGATCTTCTCAACTGAGGCTCAATTGGTGGCTCAAGTGGAACATCTTCAACTGGCTCATCATGGTGAGGTGTAGGGTCATCAGTTGCATTCCCAACATCTACCTGTATATCTCCCCCATCAACAAAAGTTCCAGTAGGAGCTTTAGGCGCAACATCAATATAGCTTCTGGCAACTGGTTTCTGTTTCTCAGCTTTCTCAAAATCTTCAATGGTTTGGTCTTCAAGAAATATCACATCTCTGCTTCTGATAATTTTCCTGTCAGCTGGATCCTAGAGTCTATAACCAAACTCTTCATGACCATAACCCAAGAAGACACACTATTTGGATTTCCCATCAAGCTTGGACCTTTCATCTCTTGGAATGTGAACAAAAGTCCTGCAGCCAAACACTCTCAAATGACTATAAGAGACATCTTTCCCTGTCCATACTCTGTTTGGAACATCACCATCTAGTGGCACAGAAGGAGAAAGGTTGATCAAATCCACTGCAGTTCTCATTGCTTCACCCCAAAAGGCTTTGGGTAATTTTGCATGAGAGAGCATACACCTGATTCTGTCATTAATGGTACGATTCATTCTCTCTGCAACTCCATTATGCTGAGGCGTCTTAGGAACTGTCTTCTCAAGCCTGATTCCATATTCTTTGCAATATTCTTCAAACGGACCCCTGTATTCACCACCATTATCTGCTCGGACACATTTCAACTTGCTTCCCTTTTCTCTTTCAACACTTGCATGAAAGTGCTTGAAGACACCGAGTACCTGGTCTTTAGATTTCAAAGCAAAAGCCCACACTTTTCTAGAGTGATCATCAATAAATGTAACAAAATATGAAGCACCACCAAGAGACTTACAATCCATAGTGCAAACATCAGTGTGAACTAAATCAAGAACATTGGGCCTCCTATGAGGACCAGAACTACGGAATGAAATTCTATGTTGTTTTCCAACAAAACAATGAGAGCAAGTATTTAAAGATGTACCTTTCATAGGAAGAGAGTTTTTCCTGGCAAGGATGTTGAGTCCTTTCTCACTCAAGTGACCAAGGCGTATATGCCACAAATCAGAAGAAGCATCTTCAACCGCATTCACTTCCTCCTTGCTTAACTTTCCAGGCATCCTGTAGAGAGTAGTGAAACTTTCTTCCTTTGCCACCACTGGTGACCCTTTGGTGAGCTTGCATATGCCACCACCAAAGTAAGTGTGATAACCCTCAATGTCCAAGGCTTTAACAGAAATCAAGTTGAGACGGATATCTGGAACATGTCTGACATTCTTCAATTGCATCTTGCACCCGATGCTAGTTTCAATCCAAACATCTCCCATACCAACAATTTTACATACACCTTCATTTCCCATTTTAACTGTGCCAAAATCACCAACAGTATAAGATGAGAAGAAATCACACCTAGGAGTGACGTGGTATGAGGCTCCAGAATCAATAATCCAACTGGAATCATGGCATGCTAGATTTATAGAATTATCATCACAGACAATGTAAACATCACTATCAGATGCAACTGCAGCTGTGCCTTTATCATTTTTCTTCTCTTGATCTTCATCTCTTTCCCTTGACTTCTCTCTCTTGAGTGACCTGCAATGTCTTTTGATGTGTCCTGCCTTGCCACGGTGATAACATGTCACTTCTTTTCTAGTCCTGGACTTGCTTCTTGACTTGCTACGGCTATCACGGTTATCAGATTTTTCATGCTTATGGAAATGTCTGGTTTGGCTTCTCCCCCGTGACTCTGCAACTAGTGCTTCTGACTGAGTGGAGGTAACAATCAAACCACGCTCCTTTCTTCTAGCTTCTTCATTCAACATGCTCTCTTTTACCATTGACATTGTCAACTTTCCATTAGGAGCTGAATTAGTCAGTGTCACAACTAGAACTTCCCAAGCGTCAGGCAAAGAACTAAGCAACAACAAAGCTTGCAACTCATCATCTAATTTAATATCTGATGCTGTCAACTGATTCACAGTATTCTGAAAAATACTCATATGCTCTGCCATCGAATCCCCTTCTTTGTATTTCATATTCACCAGCTTCCGGATCAGAAATGCTTTATTTTGCACATTCTTCCGCTCATACAGCTCGGCCAATTTCTTCCACATTTTCTGAGCATCTGTTTCTGTATCTACATGAGGATATACACTCAAATCCAGTCACTGCCTAATCAAAGCAACTGCCTTTCTATTCATCTTCTTCCATTCACTTTCATTTTTATCCTTGGGGCGAGCAGTGTCCCCCTCAATGGGATCATACAGGTCTTTGCTGTATAACATATCTTCCATGAGGGTCTTCCAAAGTGTATAATTTGTAGAGTTCAGCTTAATCATATTTGGCCCTTGATTCTCCTCCATTTAAATGCACAGAACAAAACAACCTAAGCTCTTGATACCACTTTATTGGTAAAAAGCCAGAGATAACAATCTCTAATGAAGCAAATATTTTTCCCCTTCACCTGTGCAAATAAATAGGCACAACAAAAATATTCTTCCACAGGATAATATCAATGGCAGAAAAATAAAGAGTAATGACACCACAATTTTTAACGTGGAAAACTCCCCAGTGTAGGGATAAAAACCACGGGACCAAGTCCAGCAAAAACTTCCACTATAAATAATAATGGGTACACCAAGTCTTCCTAGAAATACTAGGGAACACCAAATCAACAATACTTCACCTAAAAGGTGGTTATCACCAAGCAACAAGAGAGAAACCTCACAAAAGTGGGTATAACAACCCAGCTCAAAGAGAAGGCAAAATCACAAATAAAATATATCAAACTGACGAGCTCATTGGCAGGAACAACATACTGAAATTTCAGCAAAAACGGAGCAAGTTTGCTGTATCATCTTCCACCACCTGAACCCCTTTCTTCTTCTCTTTCTCGACGCCGTTTCTCTGGCTCGTGCAGCAACCAATTGTGTTGCTCAACTTAGGGATTCAAATCCCATTCAAAATGCCACATGGGCTTAGGCCTATTAAAACCTTTTTTTTTTTCCTTTCTTTCTTTGTTTTTACTTTTTACCTAGTGGGTCCCATTAGGAGGGAACCCACCCAACAATCTGGTCTATGTGATTATTGGTGTGGGGTTGCTGGAAATGTTCAAGCAATGCAAAAAAAAAAAAAAAAAAAATTGTCTTTTACAACATTTACAGCATAACGTTACTTCAGTATATTTAAATTCAGAACTATTTAACTTGTAAGCTAAGTCATAGAATACAATTTCATTTTTCATGGCACACAACCACAAGAAAACATCTCTAGTTGGGTCATTAAGTTGAGTGAGAAATATATATACACATCGATTTATATAATTGAGTTAAAGGACAGAAACCATCATAATAATAAAAACAAAAAACCACAATACTAAAGGAATCAACATTTCTATTAGGCTAAAATGCACTTTTAGTCCCTCTTCTTTTCCACTTTGTTGATAATAGTCCCCCAAGTTTTTTTTTGGCAAACATAGTCCTCGAAGTTTTCCATAGTTGCAGAACACATCCTTCTATTAAACTTCCGTCTATTCACCAACGAAAGCTGCAAACCTGAGACCCTGCCTGCCATGTTTCAAGTCACCAACGGTGGCATGTTGGGAAATATTTATTTAAAAAATTAAAAATTTATCTAAAAAACAGTAAAACACACAAGGGTCCATCATTTGGAAGGGATTGTGAGAGAATTTGGTGAGGGATATATCCTCTATATTATTAATTTTAATTTATAATTATTGAGGACTAATAATGAATTCATTTGTTTTGATGTGCGTGCATGGTGGATCATGGACAGGCACATTCAGGTTAAAGGTAAAACCAGGGAAGACATATCTTCTTCGTTTGATCAACGCTGCATTCAACGACGAACTCTTTTTCACCATGGCAAACCACACCTTGGTAACTGTTGAAGTTGATGCTACTTGCGTTAAACCTTTCAAGTCTGAGGTGGTCGTCATTGCACCATGATAAACAACAAATGTTCTGTTAAAGACAAAACCTCACTACCCAAACACCACTTTCTTCATGCGAGCAAGGCCATATTTCCCTACAGATTTAATTTTTTTATTTTTTAAATAAATATTTCCCAACATGCCACCATTGGTGACTTGACACATGGCAGGCACGGTCTCAGGTTTGCACTTTGCAGCTTCCATTAGTGAATAGACGGAAGTTTAACAGAAGGATGTGTTCTGCAACTATGGAAAACTTGGAGGACTATATTTGCCAAAAAAAAAAACTTGGGGGACTATTATCACCAAAGTGGAAAAGAAGAGGGACTAAAAGTGTATTTTAGCCTTTCTATTAATAGAACACGGTGCAAATTGATAAATTGATATGGGATTGCACCAGATAATTCATATGGAAGCTGATATGAAGAGGGAACATAAAGTACAATATATTGGATCTTTATTAGAAAGCATTCCTCTGATTTTTTTTGTATGCTGCAATAGCTGAGTTCATGGGAAACATTTGCACCATGATTTGCTGCAACTTCAAATCCCAATCAATAAATAAAATGTTGATATCATTATTTTTCAATGCATTTATGCAATCATTAATAATTGTGATCCTAGAGTCTGGTTCAAAAGGTATATAAGAGGAATATACAGAGTGCTGCTACCAAATTATTAGAATACTGTTACCAAAGTTACAGCAAAAATAAATACCAAGCCACCAAAACAGGACAAAAGAAAAAGCAAAGGAAAACTTAATGTAAATGTCCAAGCCTTTTGCTGAGATCCAAACAAGTTTTAATTCCATAGTATTCTTTCACACCTTGCATAGTCATTAGCCAAATAAGGAGCAACACCTACACCAAGCCCGATACACTTGTAGCCACGCTAAGATGAACAGCAACATGTAGGTAATCAAGTTTCTACTCTAAGACAGACAAAATTGAAGAAATGCTCATCATTACATTAACCTTTTTTTTTTTTATCAAACCAAAGTATATTGAAAGGGGTACAAGGGGTACCCCAACCCATGTACATTGATAGATCAACAAGGCAAAGATAAGATAATAGTTCAACCGATAGTATAAAGCAACCAACAAACAAGTTACCAAACCCAAAGGTTGAATATTAGCTAGTCCCCTACCAACCAAGCAACCCCAAGTCCTGAGAGGTAACCGAAGAGGAGCACAGACAACAACATTTAGCAGTTGCCCACCTTAACAGATTTGCAATCCGACACAAGTGATTGACATCCAAAAAATTCAGTGAGCAGCAAAAACCAGAGCAGCAGCTATAGAACCAAAACACATTCCCCAGCAGGAATAAACTCCCCCAAACAGAACTTAGTCCCCACTTTATGACAGTGTAACAATCCCACAGCCCCCCCCACATTAGACTTATCACTGGTTAATCAGAAAAGGATTGGAGACAGCAAATCGGGTTTAAACACCAATCAACAAAAGTATATGAGTTTCCAACACCTGCAGCAGAGCACCAACTCCAGGAAAATAACCTGATCATATAAAAAATTCTGTCAAGATCTAAGATTCCGTTGTTGAATACAATATCATTTCTATGTAACCATAATGACCAAATAGTTGAGAACCACAATAGTCTCCAGTGTTTCTTTGACACCCTGTTAGGGACCAGACCTGCATGTTGGGAAAAAAGCTCTCTCACATCCAAAGGAAGCACAACTACCAATCCCAGCCAATTATAAAGATGCATCCATAAGCCATGTGTGAAATTACATGTCCTGAATAAATGTACCGTATCCTCCTTAGCATTGTTACAGAAGGGGCAATTTAGATTGTCCTCCATGCCCCCCATTCCCCTAGCCAACAGATTCAACTTTGTAGGAATCCTGTTTAGAATTGCTTTCCAACAGAATGCAGTTACTTTCAAAGGAGTTAATCTGTTCCAAAACGGCTTGAAGAAACTCTTGTCAAGAAAGGTGACATTAGATGAAATTGCCCCATAAGCCGAGTTAACTGAATAACATCCTGACCTGTCACCTCCCCAAGACCATCCATCCGGTTTATTCTGTGTCACCGTGCATGAAGACAGTAAAGCAAACATAGATTCACATAATTCATTCTCCCACACAAAAAGGTTCCTCCGCCAAACAAGGTTCCAACACCAAACCCCTTCCCTCCAAACACCCATTTGAAAGATCGTCGCACCTTGTTGGCAGGACACTTGATAAAGTCTTCCATACATGACCTCTAACAACACTGGACCACCCCACTTATCCCTTCTTTTCTGTTAAGTACTAATTAACATTTAACAATGAGTTTGATCACTTAGAGTCATACACTTTGTATGCCTTTATAGAAGCTAGTGTACTTGTATAATTGCAACCATATTTGATTCCAAATTCCAAGTATGATCTGTTGTAATATCGTGTAATATCTTGTATTTATGATTGATATCATCAGTTACAATTAGAAAGATTAGGTTCTTATTCTTTTCATTATTAGGGCAGATTTTCATCATTATTTTTATGGTATCATTTAAATCCTTTTTGTCTATATATTGTAACATTTTCTGTACACAATATTTCAAGGAATAAGATTCAAACATTCCAACATTCCTCCTTTCTATATGGTATCAAGAGCTCCCGATCTTGGAGGTCTTGCTTCCTCACAAAAACCCTAGCCGCCTTATTGCGGATTTTTTTTGGCTGCCTTGAGTGCAGTGTTTGGCACCTATTTTTGTGCCCTATTTCGCCTTTTTTTTTAGACAGCACCGACTGTTGTTCCGCCGCCGTCCGCCATTGTTCAGCCCTGTCGCCGTCCACCACTTATCTTGCACCGATGACCCCCCATCGGGTTCGCCGGCCAAAAACCGTCCAGGACCCAGAAGCTCACGGCCATCGGACTCCACACGCGCCTCCACGCGCCGCCCCATCTCCGTAAACTCTCAGGTGCGTGTAGGCCACGCGCCGCCTTCCGGCCACCGTTTCGCAGCGCGCTTCTCACCGCAGCACCATCGGACCTTCCCCAGTCCGTTGGAGCGGTTCAAATCGTGATCCGAGGACATTTTTTCGTGGGTCTACTTGAATCCTCCTTCATTTTTCCTGCTGTTGTTGTCGGCCTTTCTTGGAATCTGAGTAACCTTTTTGGTACTTGTTCTCTAACCATGACTAGTAAGATATCTAGTTTATCGTCCTTTAATGTTTCGAGTACTATGTCTGAGGATCTCTGAATTATTGACTCTGGTGCTACTGATCATATGACCCTTTTGTTGGGTTTTCATGAGATAATCCTTTCGAAAATCATATCTCAAGGCGGAAGAAAACCATTGCCATGGATCGCGCATTACAAACATGAATCACAGAAAAGCTATTGTGTTTACCTCTTGAAGCGTGCTTTCCTTTTTGGATCACTAGTGCCACGAAGGGGCGGCACCTTTACTCAGTCCACGCGAGCAAATGAGCGTCGGAGCTATGCGTCTTGTGCTAGCTGACGGCTATGGGGAGGAACAGTTAGCCAGACCAGGTTAGAGGGGAGAGCACTTACCTTTTATAAGATGGCAGCTCCCTTTAACCTAATTGCTTACTCTATTGGGCTTTGTACACTACAAGCCCAATTGTCCTTTAAATCAATTAAATCATATTTAATTAATTTAACTGCTCCGCATTTGCTCTATGCGTGTGACCCTATAGGCTCCCACTAAGTTGGCAATAATATTAATATTATAATAATATCAAATATTAATTATAATATTAAATATTATAAATAATGAGTGGCATCTAGCAATGCATCATTACTACCCAATTAGCGGGAGTATCGATGATCCGATCTTAGCCTTACCGCGACCAAAATTTACCGTGTAGTAAATGTCCCTTCGTCCATATGTCTTAATTGAACACAAGGCATAAGAGTGTCATCCTTGTTATGTTCAATTGTTTGTTCCTCGATCCAGGAGTAGATGTGTAATCACAAATGGGCCAAATATCACATATTGGCCCACTTCCGCGTGGCCACGCATATTTCACGTCTCACTCTATCGAGGGGCCCAAGACATTACCCCTGTTATGTAGGAGGGACGAATCCTGTCTACATCGCTCACACTCCTCAACATGATTTATTGCAGGCCCAATAACTACCTTTATGATCACCCTGTTACGTATGACGTTTGATAGCATTAAAGCCTACAACTCCTCATGTAGGAATCGTAGTGAGTTCAAGTCGAAGGACTACTTCACTATGGTCGCCATGAGAATACTTATAACACTTACATAACTATTATGAAGTATTCTCATAGTGGGTCATCCGGTATAAATATTACTCCTAATATTTATACCTGTGTGCCGACTTGATATCACATATCCATGACCTGTGAGATGTGGTCATCAGTCTACTCACTCAATAGTCTCTATGTATTATTGTCGTCCTAATTAACAATAATACTTGACTACGGATATTTAAGAATAGTGTTCTATTATTCAATGAGGTCTCACGATTAAGTCACGTACTTAATATCTCATTGAATGAACTGCCTATTCTAAGGACTTTATTATGCTATAAATTAATAACATAATAAATGAATGCCTTATTCATATATCAAATATATGATCAAATCCATGATAACAATGATGATCTATTCAAAATAGATTGGCCACTAGGGTTTACACCAACACCTTTACCCCTTATATTTTTTGTCTTACTCTCATTTACCTGGTAAACATCACATTACTGTTGCTAGTGGTACCCATGTCCCTGTTTCTGGTTGTGGTAACATTCACCTTCCACCATCTCTTCCTTTAAATAATGTGCTTCATGTCCCTAAGCTCTCAAATAATCTCATTTCTATACACAAACTTACTCGAGATTTAAATTGCACCGTAACCTTCTTTCCCTCTCATTGTGTTTTTCAGGATATTGCCACGGGGAAGACGATTGGGGTTGCTAAGGAACAGGACGGGTTATATTATCTACATGGAACTCGAGATAGTACCACACAAAAAATATCCACTTCTTGTCATCAGACTAGTTCCGACTCTGCTGTCTCTGAGGTATGGCTTCAACACAGGCGTCTTGGTCATCCTCCTTTCAGTGTTCTTAGGTCTCTGTTTCCTCATTTGTTTAAAAAGAGATCAGTCGAGTTTTTTCATTGTGATGTTTGTCAGTTTGCGAAGCACCATCGCACAACTTTTCTTCCTAGTAATAAGAAAAGTATTGAACCATTTGAGCTTATTTACTATGATGTGTGGGGACCTTCCTCTACTTCTAATTTATCTGGTGCAAAATGGTTTGTGTCCTTTATTGATGATTGCACTCGAGTCACATGGATATCTCATGAAAGATAAATCTGAAGATTTTCAAATATTCTTGAATTTTCATCGCATGATTAAGACTCAGTTTGGCCGATCTATTAAACGGTTACGTTCAAATAATGGAAAAGAATATGTTCATCAGACTTTTTCCAGATTTCTTAAAGACCATGGTGTTTTGCATGAGTTAACATGTGTGGATACCCCACAACAAAATGGGGTTGCCGAAAGAAAGAACCGTCATCTTCTTGAAATGGCCAGAGCCCTTCTCTTTCAAATGGCTGTACCAAAATCTTACTGGGGGGAAGCTGTCTTAACAGCTGCATATTTAATAAACAGGTTACCTTCTCGTGTCTTGGATGGTTTTAGTCCTGTTCAACACATGACGTCTTTCTTTCCTTCCGCTCCCACCATGACCAGTCTCTCATGTCGTGTTTTTGGTTGTACTGCCTTTGTGCACATTCATAGGCAGCATCGTGGTAAGTTGGATCCTCAGGCTGTTAAATGTATCTTCATAGGATATGTTCCCGACAAAAAGGGGTACAAATGTTACCATCCCCAGACTCGTCATGTCTATGTCTCCATGGATGATACTTTTCATGAAACAGAGTAGTTTTACCCCAGAACTCAGCTTCAGGGGGAGAGTGGTTTAGAAGCTGAGTCGTCAGTTGTTCCTCATATGGCCGAAAATCTTGAGTCATCTCCTCTTATGGCTGAACCTCTTGAGTCATCTGGTTTTCCTCTATTGAAAGAGGTGGCATCACCTTCCGGTACGGTTTCTGAACAAAATACAGAATCAGTATCAAATGCAGATGATGATATTAGACGATACCGGATTCAGTTTTAGAGACGAAAAATACCTGACCTAGTCCAACAGCAACCTCAACTGTCTGACTCAGAGGTAAATATTCCAAACCCTGAGCCTTTGAATAATCCTTTAAATAATTATCAACCTAACCTTGATGACTTACCAATTGCTTTGAGAAAAGGGAAGAGAGCCTGTGCCAAATATCTTATATCACAATTTGTGTCCACTAAACACCTTTCAGTACAGCACCAGAGCTTTATTTCAGCGATCGACTCTATCATAGTTCCTACTACAGTACAAGAAGCTTTAAAGGATGAGAACTGGGTTCAAGCCATGCATGAAGAGATGAATGCTTCGGAGAAATATCAGACTTGGGAGATTGTTGAGAAGCCGAAGGATAAGAGGATAGTCGGATGCAGATGGATCTATACAGTGAAATATCGGCCTGATGGGACATTGGATCAGTATAAGGCAAGACTGGTTGCAAAAGGGTATACTCAGACATATGGGATAGATTATGAGGAAACGTTTGCCCCGGTAGCAAAGATGAACACAGTCAGGATTATTCTCTGATTGGCAGCACACTTTGGTTGGGACTTGCACCAATTTGATGTTAAAAACGCCTTTCTATATGGGCACTTGGAAGAGGAGGTATATATGGATATTCCACCAGGGTATGACCCTACTGGTGGAGGGAATAAGCTGTGCAAATTGAGAAAGGCCTTATATGGGCTCAAGCAGTCTCCTCGGGCTTGGTTCGGAAAGTTCACCAATGCTATGGTATCCTTAGGTTATAGACAGAGCCAAGGAGATCATACCCTCTTTGTTAAACATTCTCAGGACGGCAAGCTGACACTTCTGTTGGTTTATGTTGATGACATGATCATTGCCGGTGATGATGAGGTTGAGAAACGGGTTCTGAGAGACAAACTAGTTGCACAGTTCGAAATGAAAGACCTGGGGAAGCTGAAGTACTTCCTTGGGATAGAGGTTGCCTACTCCAAACAAGGCATCTTTATTTCCCAAAGGAAATATGTCCTGGATCTCCTTAAAGAGACAGGTAAGCTGGGTTGCAAAACCACAGGGGCACCTATTGAACAGAATCACAGGATTGGAAACAATGAGGAGAGCCCAAGGGTGGACAAGGCACAATATCATAGACTAGTGGGGAAACTGATATATTTATCCCATATCAGGCCGGACATAGCCTATGCTATCAGTGTGGTTAGCCAGTTCATGTATGATCCTCGTGAGAGACATATGCAAGCAGTAAATAGAATTCTCCAGTATTTGAAGTCAAACCCAGGAAGAGGATTATTATTCAAGAAAGGGGAAAGTTTGTCCATAGAAACCTATGCAGATGCAGATTATGTAAGGTTGAATGTAGACAGGCGATCCACCTCATGGTACTGTATGTTTTTGGGAGGAAATTTAGTGACTTGGAGAAGTAAGAAGCAAAATGTCGTTGCAAGATCTAGTGCCGAAGCAGAATTTCGAGCTATGACCCAAGGGATTTGTGAATGATTATGGATGAGAATCATACTGGATGATCTCAGAATAAAGTATGAAGCTCCTATGAGATTACTTTGTGACAACAAGTCTGCCATTAGTATTGCTCACAACCTAGTCCAGCATGATAAGACTAAACACATAGAGATAGATAGACACTTTATCAAGGAAAAGTTGGATGATGGTCTTATAGCTGCTGAGTACGTGCCCTCAGAGTTCCAATTAGCAGATGTCTTCACCAAGGGACTTCCCATAGAGCGATTTCATGGTCTTACTTGCAAGCTGGGAATGATAGATATCCATTCACCAGCTTGAAGGGGAGTGTTGTAATATCGTATAATATCTTGTATTTATGATTGATATCATCAGTTATAATTAGACAGATTAGGTTCTTATTCTTTTCATTATTAGGGCAGATTTTCATCCTTATTTTTAGGGTAGCATTTAAATCTCTTTTGTTTATATATTGTAACATTCTCTGTACACAATATTTCAAGGAATAAGATTCAAACATTCCAACATTCCTTCGTTTCTATATGATCTCTAAAGACAATTAACCACTTTTCATTGACCAAAAGCCAACAATTAGAAATATGCTTATTGGACATGTTTTGATACACATCTTCTTACATCTCTATATAAAGTGTACATCTGCAGTGTCATGTGTAACAGATGATCATCATAACCTCCTTTTAGCATAAATCCAGTTCCAAACCTTTGAAACACCCACTGGTACAAAATTGTATGAAGACAAAACTCAATAAAGAGATTCATATCTTTAGAGTTGTTCAGTTTTTTATACTTTGAAGAAACTTCATCACCAATTTGACTTGAGTGGCATTCACCAATTACCTAAAAGCAATCATAAATCCATTAGGAGTGGCTATATCCTAAATGTATAACTGCACATGATGCTTGCTAGCCCATATTGGGGCATAATGGCTAGTAAGACTTTGAACTATAAAACAAGACAGAACTTTCGGACAACAGCATTCAAGTGCTGATGGGTATTTCAAGTTCCTTCTTGAAACCCTTCTTCCTATTTTCTCATATCCCAGTAAAAACACATTGCAATTAAAGTCGATACTTCAAGGTCTTCTAGCATCTCTAGTTGTGTCTGTGACTTCGAAGGGTAACAAAAAATAGAAGAATTGTTTTAAGCAAACACCTCTGCCTATGTCAGAACATATTTAAGTAGCCTTATTTTCTTACAATGGATAGAAAAAGAAAAAAAAATGGAAAAACTGATGCATTTTGTCAAAATAATTATGGTATGATTACACTAAAACCATTATACAATTACATTTCTTAATAAAAGCTCATCACTTTGCATCTGTTGTTTTCCTGCAACATGCTTCTCTTGACCAACTGAAAGTCCAGGAGGGAATCCGAATCACCACTCCAACAAAGCAAAAACTGCCATTTGATTTAAATAGGAATCAGCAATTAATACCTAATAAAGTAATTCTCACATGATAAAGCATAATCACATAATAAGTGATATATTCTATAAAACACTTTAAAGACAATCTTAGAATTTTGTTTCTTTTTTGAGTCATTCCATGTCACCAAAAAACATACAGCACATATTATTTTAGTAGGCCTTGCCGCATTGTCAAAGAGGAGCATATTTTCATAACTACACCAATTGAAACCTTCATCTATGCCAAAGGCAGGGGTAATACCTTTTTACTTAATAAAAGTTTCAAACATACAAAAAATAGAAATAACTTGCTCATAACTTCTATGAGACATCAATGTTGACAAACCATATTCAAGTGATTTGTTAAGATAAATCATTGAAAAGGTAGAAAATATATTATTAATTGAGAGACTTATAAAATGAATGATATCAATAACATATGAAACTCACCCAGAATCAAAGTTTCTCTCTACACATACACACACATAAGGAGAGGAAGAGAACTATTTCATTCACTCAAGTCTTAATTGATTACATTATGACAACATACAAGGTCATGCCTTTTTTATAGGCAAACTTCATACAATAAAATAATATATACTTTTTTTAATCCCTAAGCAAAAGACTTCAAATCCAATTCAAACACTACTTACTTATACAATTCAAACTCTACTACTACCTTTCTTTGACAATTCAAAATTCTATAAGCTTCCATGGACAATTCAAACTTGGTGGCTAGTAGTCAAAGTTCAATTCAAACTTTGCTACTCAAGTGGCTATAAGGGTTTGATTTGGAAACAACTTCTATGCCTACAATTTTTGACTAAGCTTGATTTATCCTTATCTAACATTGCTTCCCTTAAATCAAGCTTGTATCATTCCAAGCATCTTCTTCAATTTGTAAAATAATTCAACCTTCAGAGGCTTCGTAAAAATATCTGTAACTTGATCTTCAGTGGGACAATACTTGATCACCACTTCATTCTCTTCTACTAACTCGCGCATTTTGTGAAACCATATATCTATATGCTTGGATCGCCCATGAAAAACTGGATTCTTACACAGAGCAATTGCAGACTTGTTATCACAAAATATTTCTGTTGGAGTGCTCTGCTTCTCATGTAATACTTCAAGAATTCTTCTTAACCATACTGCTTGTGTAGCACAACTGGTTGCTGCTATATATTCTGCTTCGGCTGATTCTTCGTCTCCGGATCGTAAAGTTTGTTCGCCTTTGAATTTGTGCTGTAGCCAATGAAAATACACTTTTCACCTTTGTCATCCAATTTCTTCCTGAGTTGATCTGGTACGTGGGCGTAGGCTATACACCTAAAAACTCTAAGGTGACGAATTGAGGGTCTCCTTCCACTCCAAGCTTCTTCGGGTGTCTTGTCACAAACACTCTTGGTTGGACACCTGTTTAGGATATACACCGCTGTAGCAACTGCTTCTGCCCAAAATTCCTTAGGCATTTGTTTGGCTCTTAACATGCATCTCACCATGTCCATGATCGTTCTATTCTTCCTTTTAGCAACTCCATTTTGTTGAGGCGTGTATCTGGTTGTAAGTTGGTGTTGATTTCCATGTTGTTCAAAGAAATCTGCACAACCTAGATACTCTTGGCCTCTGTCTGTTCTGAGTGCTTTGATTCTGCAGCCACTTTGCTTTTCTACATATGCTTTGAATGTCTTGAAGGCATCACAAGCTTCTGATTTCTGCTTCAAGAAATACACCCAAGTCTTTCTGCTAAAATCATCAATAAAAGTAATAAAATACCTGCAACCACCATGTGTTGGCACCTCAACCATACATAAATCTGAGTGAACAATCTCCAGCAGCTTTCTCGCCCTCCATGATCTTCCAGTTGGAAACAATTCTCTGTGCTTCTTGCCCATTTGACAAGTCTCACATACACCATTAGGAATATTCACAACAGGCAAACCAGAAACATATTCTTTTCGTGATAGAAAATTCAAACCAGAAAAGTGAAAATGCCCAAAACGCATATGCCACAACCAATCATCATTTGGGATTATAGAACTCAAACAAGAAAATTTCTCATGTTGAATTTTCAAAGGGAATAGCCGGTTGGGAGTCATTTTTACCTTTGCAATAAATCTTCCACTTCTGTCAATCAACGTGCAGTAGCCATGATGAATCTGCATATTGTAACCTTTCTCTGATAGTTGTCCCATACTTAATAGATTGAGATGAAGACCAGGAGCATAAAAAATATCAGAGATAAAGTTTTGAGAACCATCCTTCAACCTAATAACAATTCGGCCTTTCCCCAAAATTGGAATATTTGTATTATTCCCAAAGTTTACTACTGACCGGACATTTTCATCTAGTGAAGAAAATAACTCCTTTTTCCCACACATATGGTTACTACAACCAGTATCCAAATACCACATATTTTTATCTTCAGCAGAAATATTGCTTACCAAAAATAAACTTTGTGGGCTATTTGAACCCTCACCAACATTTTGATATTGATTTTCTGGAACGTTTGCCTGATAGTTGTTCTGAAATCTGGATCTACAGTCTGCAGCTTTTTGACCAAACTTCCCACAGTGATAGCAATTAAAATTACTTCTTTCTTGGTAGTAGTTACCTCGTCCTCTTCCACGGTTGGTAGGCCCGAAATTATTTCCACCTCTTCCTTGATTTGGTGGTCTGAAATTGTTGTCTCTCCCTTGGTTGTAATTGCCACGTCCTCTTCCTCTGAAGTTGCCTCTGCCTCTGCCTCTATAGTTTCCTTTTCCTCTACTATTGAAATCACGACCTCTACCATTAGCGCTTTGGCTGGATTCTGCAATATTGTTGAAATTCACTTGGCTTTTCAAAGCTTCTTTGTTTGTCTTTTCTGTCTTCTCCAAGATTCTACTAACATGGCTTTCAATGCTTCCCTGCAACTCTGCAATCGTCATGGTGTCTGTGTCATGAGACTCTAATATTGTAGTCACCACATGATCAAACTTCATCGGCATGGTGCGAAGAATCTTTTCAACCACCTTGCTATCTGGGATGTCTTCTCCATACACCCTCATCTTGTTGACAAGATCAGTAACTCGAGAAAAGTATTGTTCAACACTTTCTGAGTTGGACATCTCATACCTTTCGTATTCTCTACGCAGGGATTGTAACTTGGATTTCTGGGCTTTTTCTACTCCTTTATATGACAACTTCAAAATATTCCACGCTTCTTTGGCAGTTTTGGCATTTGCTATTTTGCCAAAAACTGAATAATCAACTCCTTGATGAATTTGCGATAGCGCCAATTGATCCCTCCTTTGAGCGGTTGCATCAGCTCCTTCTTGTAATCCAGGTTCAACAAAGCTCCAAATATTGTGAGCCTTTAGGTGTGTTGACATCAAAATCTCCCAATAACTGAAATCAAGTTTCCCATCTAGTTTGGGACCGGACCACACAATATTGTAATTGCTTGCCATCTCTCTTTCTCTCTCAAAGTATATGAACTAAAAGAAATTGGACACAGTGAGAACTCTCTTGTTCCTCACAACACTCAGAAATTGGCGTTGGACTTAACCAGCTCTGATACCAATTGATATCAATAACACATGAAACTCACCCAGAATCAAAGTTTCTCTCTACACATACACACACATAAGGAGAGGAAGAGAACTATTTCATTCACTCAAGTCTTAATTGATTACATTATGGCAACATACAAGGTCATGCCTTTTTTATAGGCAAACTTCATACAATAAAATAATATATACTTTTCTTAATCCCTAAGCAAAAGACTTCAAATCCAATTCAAACACTACTTACTTATACAATTCAAACTCTACTACTACCTTTCTTTGACAATTCAAAATTTTATAAGCTTCCATGGACAATTCAAACTTGGTGGCTAGTAGTCAAAGTTCAATTCAAACTTTGCTACTCAAGTGTCTATAAGGGTTTGATTTGGAAACAACTTCTATGCCCACAATTTTTGACTAAGCTTGATTTATCCTTATCTAACATTGAATATGTTTAATATGCCAAAATATATTTCCAATCAAAACACAAACCTGATCAGGCATAGATCCAGCAAAGGCATGCATAATTCAATGGCACGTGGGGGAGGCCTTGTTATCACTGAACCTCAAATGTTTCATCCGCTGCTGCTGATGCTACCTTGCAACCATCTGAGCTCTGAAGGAAGTTGACATTACACTTATCATGAAAATGCCTAGAATGATACTTCTAAAAAAGGGTTGTGCTTGATAAAAAAAAAAAAATGTTACCTGATCCATAAAAAGAACTCTTGAAGTATAACCAGTGAGCTCTGCCATCTTCACCATTGAAGGTTATTTCCAAAGTGTTAGCTGAGAGCTGATCGATCCTTATTCTTTCACCCACTCAACAAATGTTGTGAAGTTTTCTAAGGATCTCCCTCCCTCAGCTATGTCGGTCCAACCAAGTCATGCACGAGAGATCTTCTTCCCAAAACTGCCCAATGAATCATCACAACTTCTCAACAACGGACCGACTGGCAGGAGCTTTGGAATAAATGATAATGCTCCAGATTCCAGCTCATATGTGGTGTTGCAAATGCACCAGTCGGTCAAATTCAAACTTTGTATCACTTGCTTTAAAAAAATGGATTTTTTTTTTTTGAGTTATTGGGTCATATATATTGAGTTATGATATTTGCACAACCTGGGTTTGACACCTAGATGGGACACCTTGATTAATCATGTGTAAATCTTTGGTTAATTCAGTTCATTATATGGTTAATGGGTTATATGAAGCTTATTTTCCATAACCATATAAATATTTGGTTAATCACATATAAATATCTGGTTAATTCAGTTCTTTATATGATTAATAGGTCATCATGAATTAACCAAATATTTACACGTGATTAACCATATAATGAACTAAATTAACCAAACATTTGTACCTATTAACCAATGTGTCAACTTTGGGTGTCAATTTTGGGTGTGCAAATATCATTTCTCTATATATTGGACCAATATATAACTCTCGTATCCATTTCAGGCATACTTAGGGACAACTGAAATGTCCCTTTTGTGACTGGCATACCTGCAATTAGGGTGTAAATGAGCTGAGCTAATCGTGAACTATCCGGACTCGGCTCGTTTAATGCTCGATGAAGCTGGTTTATTTAATTAAATAAACAAACCCAAGCTTGAGAGTGAGCTCAATTATTTAAATGAGCCAAGCCCAAACCCTATAAGCTCAACATTAAGGGCTCGCGAATAGCTCGTATATAAATATAAATATATATATATATATATATATATAAGTTTTAAGTTATATATAATAATATGACCAAAAAAAATTATATATAATAATATATTATATATACTAATACTACCACGTTTTTTATTTGCTTCCTCTTTCTCAACGAATTGTTGATGGATAGACTCATCTTTCATACAACTAAAAACTTTGAAAATTAGGGTCCCAACCAACCTAATTGTAGTCCAAATATCTTTTGGGCCTAATAGTTAAACTCACTCCCAATACTTTTTTGTAATTATCCTAATGAAAAGTTTTTCCACCGCCTACCTGTAATATCTAATATAAAGAAAACCATTTGTATCCTACTATAGTACTAAGCTACTAACATACGGCTACAAGCAACCAAAAAAAGGCACTAAAATAAGAGGAATTGAACGGGCACCATTTGAAGTTTCATTTTTGTTAAAATTTTAATTAAATTTTAAATACAAAATTTTCATATTATGGAACTATGCATGGTTTTTTGTTAAGAAAAATTTTCATAAATGCTAAAATAATGAAGTTATAAATGAGCTACATAAGCCAAGCTTAAGTCTTACTTTTTTTTAACAAGCCAAGCTCAAGCTTTTAGTTAGGCTCGTTTAAATAAATGAGCCAAGCTTAAGCTTCTCATTTTTTTCACAAGCCAAGCTCAAGCTTTAAGTACTCGGCTCGGCTCGGCTCGACTCGTTTATACCCCTGCATGCAATGCCATACAAAATTAAGCTATCTTATTTAATAAGTAATCTCAAGAAATTTAATTTTATATTCGGTGGCTTCTAGGGTGTCATTCATGAGGGTCCAAAATCTACCATTAATTTTATTACTAAAATCAATGAATGGCTGAGATTCACACTTAAAAATCTGCTATTCCCGATTGCCAAAAAGAAGCCCCTAACCTAAATTTTGTCATTGATGGCAAAAGATGGAATCTCAATGTTTCGATTTTCACCAATATTCCCTACCATGTTTTTTTGGGGCAAAATATGGTGTCATGAAACCTTCCACCTGGATCAATGGAAAACCCTCTTCACCTCACCAAAACCGCAGATTCCATTGCTCTGCTGCAGTTGATGTTCAAGAACAAAGAAAAGTGCTTGTTTTTCACTAAGACCCTATCTGCAAATTTTTAAAAGAAATGGTAACCAGCTGTACACTAGTAAAGGTAAGTTTGGTGCCTCATCCATGAGGCACTTAACTAAGTACTTCATGTTAGTCTTCGCTTTTTGTCCTAGGCGTAAGTAATTTTAATGTTTATCCGATAAGAAGAGACATTTTTACTGGCGGCGTCTAAGGTGAAGTACCTTAACAGGTGCTTCACCCGTGAAGCACTATTTTGACCCAATATAGCCGGTTGTTCCGGTTAAACATATTTGCTAATTTTTTTCTTTTTTACGATTAACACTATTACTAATTTGCTTGGAGAGGTCTATGTTAACAGGAGCGACCAGAGTTTGGGACGATTCTCCATGGCAGAGAAGGCTTTGTCGCCGCCGCTCCTCTGCATCACTACCGTCACTTCGGAGGAGTAGTCGCCGAGTCCACTTGATTTAGGAGAAGGATTTTTGAGTGTGAAGAAAGCATGTTGCTGAGATGGGAAAAAAAGTGTTCTTCAAAACAGAGTTTGTCATGGCAAAGCAAAGCAACCACCTTTGTGTTCTTCATTTTTTTTCTTTGGTTTTTTGCTTTCCTCCGATTATGATCCAGCAAAGCAACCGCCTTTAATGGAAAAATGGGTGATTATAAGAGTTGCTTTCACCTTTAATGGAAACATATTGCTGAAGATGTGCGAAGAGACAAAGAAAAATTGTTGAACAGTGTCTGCAAAATGGGTCTTCTTGAACCGGCTGGAGGTAGAAGATGGGATGCAAACTTTACATCCTATATTAAATATAAATTATTATTAATCTCGAATCTGATCAGGTAAACGTTCCTTGGCATAGTGGTTGGCTCTACCGTGGTAATAGTTTTGATACATTCCGTGTCACGGGTTCGAATTCCGTCTTCGGCAATTTTGCATTATTTTACCCTTTTTCTTTTAATCAAAAGAAATAGTTACAAAATAATAACATGACACTGCTGGGTATCGAACAAGGGATGTGAATACAGATTGAGCCGCAGACGAACCACTGGGCCACGCAGCAATTAGTTATGTGTGAGTGAAACTTTTTGTTATTTAAAGGTTAAACAAAAACCAACATTTGTACTTCTTCCCCTACCTCCAGCCGGGTCATCGAGACCCATTTTAAGAAAACGGGTTTACGGTACCGATAACGAAACTATTTTTAGGAGGCCGTTTTCACATCTATGTATTGAAAAGATTTGCAACGAATGTTACCCTTGAATCTTCTATCTGAAATCGTGGAGGAAGACCACAAATTTTATCTATTTTATTATCCAAAAACCCAGTTTTTTCAATGGGAAAATTTCAGGAAAAAAAAAGGAAATAACAAAGGTTTCGTAGAATGAATCATGCGACCAAACCCATGCCAACACGCTAACGTTCTCCAAAACGCACTGCCAGAGGGATTTTGCCGTCTTTAAGGTGTTGCTTCGTCTTCGTCCCTTGACCAAATTAATCCAATAGAAGAACACGACCCAAAAACAGAGAAAACGGGTCAGCAACTAGAAAAGGGTATTTTTGCAATATTGACAACAAATTATAACAAGGGACTATTTAGCAAATTCAGAGCACGCTTATTCTTTTGGTAACTGGTCACTTTTATTTTTTTGAAGCAATGAATCTAAACCATTGAATAAACTAATAATAAATCTAATGGTTAAAACTTGTGCTTCATAGGTGAGGCACCTACTAAGGTACTTCACCTTAGACGCCGCCATTTTTACTGATTAAATGTTTAGGATTAATTATAAATTATTTTACATCCCAACTTAAAAAAAAGATACATAATATCGTTATGTTATCATAGAGTTGGTTGGCAAGCAATATTCTCTATTGATGAGTCCGCTTGTAGGTTTTTGTCTTCCCAAATGGTATCACCATACCAAAAACATCCTACCCTTATTACCTAAAAAAAGAAATTCTACCCTAGCCTCTTAGGATAATGTATATTTGAGAAAGGAACTACCAAAACATTCCAAATGTGATACATATCAAATACAACATGCTGAATGCAAAATTCAAGCGTGTAATAATCTAACATATCATCACTAAGGTAATCACAAACCAAAACCAAATTAGCATAATACAATTTCTTATTTCATGAACAATATAACATCAATTAAGGGACTCCTTGACGATTAACGGCATCAGCTGCAGTGGCTTGGGCCTCAGAGGAAACGGCAGCACCAGAGAGAGTAGGTGCCTCAGTAGCACCAGCTCCACGTCCTTGTTTAGGTTCTTGATGACCTTGTGTCCCATAACCCTGACGCTTATAATCCTCCAAGTCCTTGTATTTAAGGTAGGGACTATCCTTCATTGGAAGCTCCTCAAGGCTTTCTTTACTTGATTGCTTTGTCTCCTGCTGCACTTGCTTCTCCATCTTTCCTTTACTTGTTTTGCTCATAACTTCTCATGTTCCAATATTCTTTTCTATTTATAAGACACTTTAATTTTATCCTCAAATTGCTATGCCATTCTTTTTGGCCAAGTGTGACACACGTGGTGGTGTGTGAGTTATTTCAGGAAACGTGGAAACTTTAGGTGAAGCTTCCCATTCTTATCCACACAAGATAATCAATGAACCCATGTGAATCTCCACACAGTTCTCAGCTCCACCTATTGTTTGAAGCTATATATATACTATTTTATGATGTTTGCAATAGTGATGACGTTCATGTCTCAATGTTCTCTCAAAGAAAGAAAGGGAACAAGTGGATGCGATTGGGTTCCAATGGAGACCCAACGCCATTCTGCTTTAATTAATTTCTTCTCCTTCTTAATCTCATTGTTATTTGAATAAAAATCCAAATTTTACCAAAATAAAAATAAAGATCCAAATTGATCATGACAAAAAATACAGGGACATATTTTATTCATAAGAAATGAAAAATATCGATTTAGACATTTTAATCCCCACCAAAGATTATTTTAAACATCATTTAAAATCATTGAGGACTAAAACGTTGCAAGTAGATACTTTCCATTTTTCATAGACGGTTTTATTGGAAAACTAAGTATTTTACCTTTTCAAATATTAAATATATTAATTCCCCATGAAAACTTTCTTTGTTTGGTTCTTTAACAATTGTCATAAGGACACTCGTTAACATTCTTATTATTATTATTATTATTATTATTATTATTATTATTAATAATAAGGTCTCTGTGTCTCACGGATCTAAAAGATTGCTTGCTGGTTCCACCAAATCAATAAAGGACCACACGAGTGTGTCATATCTGTATGTAACCCAGCAGCACTAATCAAAATCAATGTTATCAAACTCGGCTCGGACCGGCCGATCAGACCGGTCAGACCGGAAACCGGCCATATGGCCGGTTCGAGTGGCTCATCGGACCGGACGCATAGTCAACTCGGTATGGACCGGTATGACTCTGCCGGTTTTAAAAAAAAAAACCGGTGAACCGGGCAACCCCGCAGAACCGGACGGATCTAGAAAAAAGAAAGCTTCTATCTTGAAAAACGAAAAAAAAAAAAACACAGACAAGAAGAAGAAGAAGAATATCGAGATTGGAAAGAAAGCCACTGCTCCTCAGCGCCATCCTTTTTGTCCTCTGCTCTTCGCACCCCATCACAGCTTCCTCTAACTTGCATAATGCAAGCGGTGATGAAAGACAAAAGTCACACCATGCGGCGCTAGGGTTTGCTCAAACACATGAGCCTCTAAAGCTCTACTCTGTTCTACTTTTAGTCTAAAATAAAAAGACCAGAAAATCGGACGTGGCTTTTACACCATGATGAAGCGAGCCTTTGGTATTTACATCAAATTGGGCTTTTTACACGTTAGCGCATGATTTGAAGTCAGCCTATGGTATTTACACATAAGTCAATCATAATAATTTATATATTTAATATATATCGGTTCATCTGGTTGAACCAATGATTTTGATTGATATTTGTTTAATTAGAGATTTTTTTTATAGTAATGATTTTGAATTTGGAATATGAACATGTTGAATTATGTTGTCATATATATGATTATTTTAGAATTTTTTAATATATATCGGTTCAAACAAAGTCAACTAGTGACTCTCGATTGAACCCGGTTAAACCAGTGACCAATTAATCCAGTGCCCTGACCGAGTCAATCACCGATTCGATTTTAATTACATTGAATCAAATGGTTCTAACCCTACACCAGACACTTTTATTTACTCATCTTAAGTTTACACAATTTTAATCATCTAATTACATGTAGTTTTACCCCTTTTTTTATACACATTTTTATTCTAATGATATCCAATAAATATATGTTAGATACATGTCCCTTTAAATTAATATATATCTAGACTTTTTCCTTACAATTATATACTACCAATCACACTTGTGGCAAAAAGAAAAGGGGGGTAACACCAAAAAAAAAAAAGAAAGAAAGAAAAGGGGGTCATACCGTGCAGGCAATGAATGCGAGGAGAAAGAAAGCTTGATCACTGACGCTAAGCTTAGGCAAGTGAGAAGCAAATGAAGGAACTTTGGGGGTTCCTACTTCTGTATGAAGAATGGCTTCATCTGAGACTGAGGGGTTGGATTCATTTGATGATGGGGCAGACCCAGAAGAAGGCAATGAGCAACACGCAATGAAGTGGGGGGACTTTAATTTAGAATTAGAAGAGAGGAAAAGAAAAGGGTGTAAAGTGGGTTGTTTGAGTCTGAGAAAAAGATTAAAACTTTTGGTTGTGGGAGATTGTGGGAAGGCTTGGAACGAAGAAGGACGCGTGCTTAGAAGCAGAGAATTCATGCTGAATATTGCAATTAGGAGAAAAAGAAATGATCCATGAGCGGATGAGAGTGTCTTGTATGCTACTTCCTTCCTAACTTCGATTTTTCAGCTCAGCGTCATCAAACACGAGCTGAGGTGTGATACGGAGAAGATGGAAAGTGAAGATAAATGTTGAATGGGAGGAAAATGTTGAGAGAGAGTGATAGAACTCTAATAGAAAAATAGTTGAGGTTTAGTTGAAATAGTTGGAATAGTTGAAATGTTGAAGGTTATAAGGTTGACAGTGGTGTGAGATTTTGGAGTAGATAATAGATTGTATTGCACTCCAGTTAGTTGAATACAAATGCACCATTGTTGCCTATTTATAGGTGTTGTTAGATGGTTCTAGAAGTAGAATAATCTAGGCTTTTCTTTTCTACATTACATTGTTATAGATGTTTTTTAGATTGGCCTAATACTTTTTACATTATCTAGCAATTACAAAAAATTACTAGAACATTCTTTACAATGAGTTTTGCTAGAAGTATGGTGAATCTTCTAGAAAATTGCATCACTTTTTTAACACTCCTCCTTGATGCGATTTTCTATAACTCCAAGCATGGTCCTTAACTGCTCGAACTTTGGTCTTGGTAGTGCCTTCGTGAATATATCAGCAATTTGATCTTCAGCCTTGCAGTACACGAGCTTTATTTCTTTATTTGCTTCTGCTTCTCTGATAAAATGATATTTAATAGCTATATGCTTGGTTCTGCTATGATGTACCGGATTCTTCGCCATTGCGATTGCAGATTTGTTGTCGCAATAGATTATGGTTGGTTTTGTATGTTGTTCTCCCATATCTCCAAGTATTTTTCTAAGCCATATAGTTTGGCTTGTAGATTCAGCCGCTGCCACGTACTCTGCTTCGGCTGTTGATTGTGCAACTGTTGCTTGCTTCTTCGATGCCCAAGAAAATGCTCCAGATCCAAATGTAAAGGCATAGCCTGACGTGCTCTTCATATCATCGACAGATCCTGCCCAGTCACTATCGGTGTAGCCAATCAACCTTGAGTTAGTCGCAGGTTCATAACATATACCAAACTCCTTGGTGCCTTGTAAGTATCTCAGAATTCGTTTGCCTGCTCCAAAGTGAACTTGACTTGGGCTTTGCATAAACCTTGATAGAAGACTTGTAGCATACATTATATCCGGCCGTGTGGCTGTGAGATATAGAAGACTCCCGATCAAACTTCTGTAGAGTGTTGTATCTGCCTTCGGTGATCCGTCATCCTTCAACAATTTTTCATTTGTTACTAGTGGAGTAGCAACTGGCTTGCACTCGTACATCTTGAACTTCTTTAGTAGTTCATCTGTGTATTTCTTCTGTGAGATAAATATTCCTTCTTTCCTTTGACTTACCTCGATGCCGAGGAAGTAGTGCATCAAGCCAAGGTCTGTCATCTCGAATGTCTTCATCATGTCTTCTTTAAATTCAGCTATCATCTTCATATCGTTGCCTGTGTAGATAAGATCATCGACATACAGGGAGACAATGAGAGTGTCATACTGACCTTGAGTCTTGATGTATAGTGTTGGCTCGCTCTTGCTCCTCCTGAATCCTTTATCGATGAAGTATTGATCAATTCTGCTATACCAGGCTCGAGGAGCTTGCTTCAGGCCATATAAAGCTTTCCTTAGCCTTAGCACTTTGCTTTCGTTGCCTTTGCTCACGAAGCCTTGTGGTTGTTCCACATAAACCTCTTCTTGAAGCACGCCATTGAGAAAGGCAGATTTAACATCTAGTTGGTAAATCTTCCACCCTTTTTGTGCTGCAAGAGCTATTAGAGCTCTTATTGTAACTAGACAAGCAACAGGGACAAATGTCTCATTATAGTCGACTCCCGGTTGCTGTGAGTAGCCTTTGGCAACTAGTCTGGCCTTGTGCTTTTGTATGCTGCCATCGAGATTGATTTTTGTTTTATACACCCATTTAACTCCGATGATGTCCTTATCTCGAGGACGATCTACTAACTCCCATGTGTTATTCTTCTCGATCATTTTTATTTCCTCCTCCATTGCCTTGACCCATACTTGTTGCTTTGATGCTGCTTCAAAGCTTTTGGGTTCAAGTATAGCCAAGTTGCACGTTTCGTATATATCCACCAAAGATTTTACTCGTCTTGGAGTAGACTCTGGTGAAGAAGGTTGTTCTTGCGGAGGTGAAGGAGGCGTACCTGGTTCTTCAACTGTTTCTTCTTCAACTTCTTCAGTTTCTTGGGATTGCTGCATTGGTGTGGAGATGCTACTTTTGACAACTTTTTCTTCATCCCAATTCCAAGCAGCGTTTTCATCAACCTCAACATCTCGGCTGATGGTGAGTTTCTTTGTTTCCAAATTGTAGACACGATAGCCTTTTGACTGTGTGCTATATCCCAAGAAGATGCCTCGTACTGTCTTGTCTTCTAGCTTGTGTCTCTTTACATCTGGAACATGAATGTAGCAAATTGATCCAAAGACTCTTAGATGTTTTGCCGATGGCTTTTGCCCACTCCAGGCTTCAATAGGAGTCTTATCTCGAACTGCCTTAGTTGGACACCTGTTGAGAATGTAAACAGCAGTGTAAACTGCTTCAGCCCAGAAAGTATTTGGTAGACCCTTCTCCTTTAGCATCGATCTCGCCATCTCCATGACAGTGCGATTTTTTCTTTCAGACACTCCATTTTGTTGCGGAGTGTATGCAACTGTAAGCTGACGTTCAATGCCTTCATCTTCGCAGAACTTGTCAAACTCGCGAGAGTTGTATTCTTTGCCACGATCACTTCTGAGTAATTTTATATGTTTCCCACTTTTCTTTTCAACAAGGGCCTTAAACTTCTTGGATACTCCAAAGACTTCTGTTTTTTCTCTAATAAAGTAGACCCATGTCATTCTTGAAAAATCATCAATGAAAAGGATGAAATACCTGTTGTTTGTAAGTGATGGCATCCTCATTGGTCCACATACATCCGTATGAACAAGCTCCAACAAGTCTTTTGCTCTCCATGCTAGGTTAGTTGAGAAGGGTAGTCTATGTTGCTTGCCAAGAAGACATCCTTCACATGCTTCGTTGTTTTCTTTGAGGCATGGAAGATCTCTCATTATAGCTTTCTTATATAGAAGCTTTAAGGCATAAGTGTTGAAATGGCCAAATCTCCGATGCCATAGCCATGAATCATCAACTTGCACTTTCATGGCAATGTTAGTAGTATATTTGAAGCTTATTGGAAAACTTCGGTTTCTTTTCTCCATTTTAACTTGAGCTATCTCCTGCCTTTTGTTATTGTTCTCATATATCATGCATGTGTCCCCTTCAAAGTGAAGAGCATAGCCTTTCTCCATCATTTGACCAATGCTCAAGAGATTTTCTTTAAGATTGGGAACTAGTAAGACATCTTTAATGAATCTCGTACCTTTCTTTGTCTCCACCATAACAGTGCCTTTGCCTTTTGATTCCACGACAGCACCGTTCCCTAATCGAACTTTAACTTTGACAGAGTCATCAATATCCTTGAAGATGCTCTCATCTTTGGCCATGTGATTGCTGCAACCGCTGTCCAAGTACCAATTTCCACCCATTTCATCACTATAGTCTTGGGTAGCATAGAAAATATGTTGCTCATTATCATGTTGATGCTACTCACGGTCTTCATTTTCGACAAAATTTACTTGATGCTTATTTTTGCTGTAGCAGTTCTTCTCCACGTGTCCAAATCTCTTTGCTCATATGCTTCAAGAGAGCCTATCAGTTCTGTCACCGACAAGGTAGACAGATCTTTGGTTTGCTCAATTGTAGTCACAATTGCATCATACCTTTGAGGAATAGAAATTAGAATTTTCTCGACAACTCTCTTGTCAAGAATAGTTTCCCCATAGGCCTTCATTTGATTTACTATTTCTTTAATTTTGGAATAATAGTCTTTTATGGTCTCAGACTCCTTCATTTTAATTAATTCAAACTCTCGTCTTAGAGTTTGAAGTTTGATGGTGCGTACCTTGTCACTGCCGAGAAATTCCTCCTTTAGAGTACTCCATGCTTCCTTAGCACTAGTTGCTCCCATAATTCTTGGAAAGATAGTGTCGGCCACCGCTTGTTGCAAAACAAATAATGCCTTCGAATCTTTTTGCTTATTTTCCTTCAACTCTTTCTTTTGAGCTGCAGTAAGAGTTGAAGTATCCTGAGGAATAGTAAATCCATCTTCTATGATGTCCCATAGATCTTGGAAGCGAAAATATGTTGTCATTTTTACGCTCCAAAAGTCATAGTTTTCACCTGTGAAAATTGGGACAGGCATAGATGATAGTTGGGTGTCTGCCATGACTCTAGAAAATTTTAGAAGTAGTCTAAGATAGATGAGAAATTTTTGTGAAATAGTTGGGTAATGTATCTACGCCCAGTGAATGACCGAACGTAGCTCTGATGCCACTGATAGAACTCTAATAGAAAAATAGTTGAGGTTTAGTTGAAATAGTTGGAATCACTACAAAAAAAAAGTGTTTTAGCGACCGAATTATTCGGTCGCTATTTAATGATTTTCGGTCGCTAAATAGGTCAGCGACCGAATTAGCGACCGATTACAATCGGTTGCCAAAACCTTGGTCGCTAATTATTTAGCGACCGAATTTTTTTCGGTCACTAATTAGCGACTGAATTTTTCTAATTAGCGACCGAATTTTCGGTCGCAAAATAGTTATCAGTTGGTCGTTTAGATTGGTCGTTTACAATTTAAAATGACCGATTTTAGCTACCGAATTTTTTAATTTTGCGACCGAATTATCAGTCGGTAATCCAACGGTTATATTTAAATATCGCGTCCGAAAAATCGGTCGCTAATTTAAGATAATCGGTCGCTAATTCGGTCGCTAACGGTCATATTTAATAACTGTGTCCGAAAAATCGGTCGCTAATTCGGTCGCTAACAACTGTGTTCGAAAAATCGGTCGCTAATTCGGTCGCTAACGGTCATATTTAAAAACTGTGTCCGAAAAATCGGTCGCTAATTCGGTCGCTAACAACTGTGTTCGAAAAATCGGTCGCTAATTCGGTCGCTAAAATCAACCAACATATCTAAATTTAGCGACCAAAAAAATTCGGTCGCTAATTTATTATTATTTTTTTTTTTGATTCCACAAAAAATTAAAATAAGATTTAATTAATTAAAATAAAATTATAACATAAACTTAAAGCAAATAAAATTAAATATCAATCATATTAAAACAGGTAATTTGATAAAAATTCACACAAAATATATAAAAGGCAAGGAGAAATACAAATGTAAATAGTCTGTCATGTATCATACAAAGATGGAAAAACTAATCTACGTGACGAGGGGGTGAAGGGACCAAATGATACTAGTGTATAAAAAAAGAGGTAAAAGAAGAATCTTACAATAGTCATTTACATGCCACAAAAAAAACAAAAAAACACAAATTAAAAACAATACTGAAAAGACACAGACTCCATTAAGAATCACTACAAGAAATTTTGAGATTAGCTACAACAAATTTGATAGCTAATTCGTAGCTAATCTCTAGCTATCAAATTTAGCTAGAGATTAGCTATGAAATTGCTACAAAATTGGTGGTAGCATAAATTAAGTGGCAAATTAGCTAGAAATTTTTTCTTAGCTAATTCATAGCTAATTTTAAAAAGGTTCAAGCTATTTGGTAGCTAATCCCTAGTAACCTGTTGTTATGAATGGCTTTTTTCTAGCTAAATAGCTATGATACATATTGTAGCCTAGCATAAGCTAAATCAAAAAAATCAGTCGCTAAATTGGTCCCGAACACCTATTTTGGGGACCAATTTAGCGACTGTTCTGGGGACCCATGTACAATTCTGACATGGATTTAAATATATAATTCATTATGAAGAAATAACCCAATACATACAACTATATCACTTATCAAACAAATACCATAATACATATTGTAGCCTAGCATAAGCTTTACTTCTCAAGTGGTAGCTACAAGCACACTTGCATTTACTAAGAGAACTGATAATAAAAACTAAAGGAGGATATTAAATCTAGTTAAAATTGACCAAATATGAATCTTGACCTCTTTCAATACTCAGTTTAATACCCAATACTGAGGAGGCTGCATCTTTAGATTGTAAGGTTATCCATACTCATGCAACAAGCACCAGCATCATGAATAACCAAACTAGTACCCTGCAATGTGAAACTCAATTCAGTTAGTGTGATCAAGTTGACATTGTCATTATCATAGTTTTAAACAGATGACACATGTTATTGGTGCAACTAATTAAATAATTCACCATGGCAAAAAGCTTATTTGTCTTTTCAATAAAGAAGAAATGCAAAGCATAAGAACTAAAAACAAAAGAAAAGCAAAGCGTTTCTAAGAAGATAAGCAAGAAAAGATAAGACATCCTCAAACCAAAATACAAAAGAAACTAGAAACTAAAAGATTGAACTATATCAATTTGAAGTCATGACTCCTTCAATATTAATCGAGTTTGCAATATAAAATCAAAAAGACAAAGCAAATTAATTGAGTTTAAAATAGCTACTAATTTTAAATTTCAATTGTTGAAAATGAAGATGTATGAGAGAGCGAACTGTGAGAAATGAATTAATATTTACTTTCAAAGGAAGGCCCAATAACAAATACTATTACTTATTGAAAGAGAAAAGCTCAAGCGGAACATAGCAACATACAATAAAACCAAGTGAGAAGAGATTTAGATTAAGATACGATCCTAAACTCACCTCCAATCAATCCCAACTTAATTTACATCAGCAAGCACGAACATGCAAAATATTCCAGAAAGCAATTTCTGCTTCCCCAGAGCAAGCACGAACATGCAAAATATCCCAGGGAGACAATCCAAGCATAGAAACAACCAGACAAATCACCAAATCAATTACTCAACTTTAACACTATAAATTTAACTCACTAACATATTTAATTTCTCAAAAACCATACTGATTTAATTCAAACAGATTTGGGAGGGTTTTTAGGCTCATGAAGAAAATTGGGGAAAAATCAAATTAACAAGAGATTGACAAAATTGGTTTAGGGAAACACTTAATCATGCTCCCAATTGCATAAAACATCAATTAATTTCAAGGATTAAAATCTGAAATCAAACCTAGGATTAGGGTTTGAGAACAAATTGGGGTTTCTTGAAAATAGAGATGAGAATGTGAGAAGTCACTCACCCAAAGGAAGAAGATGAACTCGTGGTGGTGCTGTGGACTCCTGTGCGGCGGCGACGGCGGCGGACAGCGGCGGTTCTACAGCAACCATGAACAAAAGAGATGAAAGAAGCATAAAAGAAGGAGAAGTAACACTCAAAGGTGGTGGAACCACTATGAACGGTGGCCAAAGAACTCACCGCGGCGGGAAGCGGCGGCGCGACAAAGTTGGACAGCCGAACGTGGTGCTAGCGTCTTCCTCCACATCGAGCGGCGGCCGGAGTTGATCCCTTGGTGGCGGCGCGCGATTGTGAGTTAGAAAGGGGGGAGAAGTCATTTTGAAATGAGAGAGAAGGAGAGAGTTGGGATGAGAAGAAGAAGAAGAAAAAAAGAAGGTCTGGAACGTGAAAGAAGAGAGGAAGAAGGAAAGAAAAAGAAAGAGAAAGAAAAAGGAAAAAGAAAGAAAGGAGGAGGGTGGGATACGTGGTTACACGGGAACCAGAGAAGAGGAACATTAATTTTTTTTTCTCTTTACTTGGTGATAGGTACAAAATGAGTGATTAAGATTGAGTCTAGAAAAAAAAATAAGACTGGCGCTTGGATCTAAAAATAATGAATGACAAATATATGATTTCAAACTTTGAAATAGGGTAAAGATTGATGGTTGAATTTATCAACTAAGGAATGGGGGGAATGGGGAAAGGATCTAATTTAAGAAAATCGGTCGCTAATTCGGTCGCTAACGGTCATATTAATAAACTGTGTCCGAAAAATCGGTCGCTAATTCGGTCGCTAAAATACCCAATAATTCGGTCGCTAAATCGGTCGCTAATCATTAAATTCTATATTCAGCGACCGAAAAAAAATCGGTCGCTAATATTAAAATATAATCGGTCGCTAATTCGGTCGCTAACGGTCTATTAAAAAACTGTGTCCGAAAAATCGGTCGCTAATTCGGTCGCTAAAATCACCCAATAATTCGGTCGCTAAATCGGTCGCTAATCATTAAATTCTATATTCAGCGACCGAAAAAAAATCGGTCGCTAATATTAAAATATAATCGGTCGCTAATTCGGTCGCAAATTAGGTAAATTTGATTATCTTTCCGTACTTTGTTTTAGCGACTGAATTAGCGATTGAATATTTTGCGACTGCTGATATCGGTCGCTAATTCGGTCGCTGAATATAATTTGTGACCAATCCTAGAAAAAGGTAAAATCGGTCGGAAATTCGGTCGCTGATAGCAACGGATTAAATCGGTCGCTAAATTCGGTCGCTAAAACCAGTTTTTCTTGTAGTGAATAGTTGAAATGTTGAAGGTTATAAGGTTGATAGTGGTGTGAGATTTTGGAGTAGATAATAGATTGTATTGCACTCCAATTAGTTGAATACAAATGCACCCTTGTTGCCTATTTATAGGTGTTGTTAGATGGTTCTAGAACTAGAATAATCTAGGCTTTTCTTTTCTACATTACATTGTTATAGATGTTTCTAGATTGGCCTAATACTTTCTACATTATCTAGCAATTACAAAAAATTACTAGAACATTCTTTACAATGAGTTTTGCTAGAAGTATGGTGAATCTTCTAGAAAATTGCATCACTTTTTTAACAGAGAAAAAAAAGTCGAGAAACTTCTGGCATTTTGGAGCAAGGAAAAATATACTGAAGAGTATTGAAGCAAGGAATTTTTCATTAGGAGCCGACAATGAACAAGGAAAAGGTTTTGGGCGGGGATACTGTAACTGAAGTATTCTCAAATCATATGGATAGTATAGTACTAGTATGTATACCCGTACAACGCACGGGTTATGTTTTAGTAGTTTAATACTTTTATTACATAATATTACATAATAATGAACAGGGAAAAGGTTTTGGGTGGGGATACTGTAACTGAAGTATTCTCAAATCATATAGATAGTAGTATGTATACCCGTACAACGCACGGGCTATGTTTTAGTAGTTTTATTACATAAATATTTTTTTTTGTTGGCGTTATATATTTTTATGTTGTATTATCAACTAATTATATATTGACATGTCATTAAAAAAAGTTTGATTGTTAATCTAAATATCTTAAAAGTTACCAATACTATGATTTCTAAACATTATATTGACAATACAGACTCCCTCTGGACTCAAATATAAGCAAACGAATACCTATATTTTTTGGACTCAAATAAACAAAATTCAACCAACTCAACTCTAGTTAATATAAGTATTCCAAAAATCAAGAAAATTAACAAATCAAACTAGTTCTCCTTTTACTTTTCCAAGAGCATTGCACATTCTCAAGATAATTTAAGGGGAATTTAGTAATTATAGCTCTTTTTTTTTTAACATAAATCAAGATAATTAAACTAAATTAACTAACTTCCTTAATAAGTGTGAAATTAGTTATTTTTGCTTATAATTGAGTTCGGAGATAGTAGTAATTAATCACAAATCATTATATGCATGACTTTTAATGTTCTTATGACAAAAGTCAAACATTTTAAATAATGTGTAATTGTATTATGTTTGGCGATATGTATTGAATATAGGAAACTGTAATTTTAAATTTTTTATGCAGAAATATTTGATATTGTAGTTATGTAAAATATTAAAAAAAAAATCTCATCTGTCAATCTTTTTTCTTCTCTCTTGAAAATATATTTGATTTATGTCTCCTCTTTTCCTGTGCAAGTTAATCATTTCTATTTTTTTTTTACTGGCAAGTTAACCATTTCAAGAAACTCTATTTATCTATAATTTTTTTTTTCTTCTCTCTTGAAAATATTTTTTTTCTTCTCTCTTAAAAATCTTGTTATAAGTTTAATTATAAGGTTTTTGTGTAATCTATTTGATAAATTATCTTATCAGATATCCAGGTTTCTCTCCAATGACTAACTCTCAAACTACCATTTTATTTTCATATTTAGGTCAAATGAACATGTATAACAAATTTAAGATTTTATCTTTTTTTTTATGTTTTAAATTGTAGAGTGAAAAGTATCAAGCAAATCTCCATGCATCATTCATTTATTAGAAGTTTGAGCCTTTGAGGTGTAAATTTTTTTTTACAATGTAAACTAATCAGAAATCATGGTATGAATGACATTTAGGTTAGTTGGGATAAGAGTAAAAGATTCTTATGAGGTGTTGATTTCTAATTGGTTGACAGTGTAAAAAAAACTTTACACTGTCAGTGTTTACAAATTAAATCTTACTTTCTAATCTCTGTCGGGTACCTATTGGGAACATAAGGTGGGTTTTTCCCTCCCAATCAGCTGGTTTTCTCAATACTTAAGAGTTATGATTCGAATCCCTAACCACTTGCTTAAGGTGCCCAAGTCCCTTACTACTTGGGCCAACACCAACCAACATGTGAAACTATTGGTTGGTAACGTATTGAAAAAGTAATATATTATTCCCAGCTTATCAATAATTGACTCCTAATTCAATAGCCAATCAATATACATTATAAACAAACAATTTACGTATCATTAACAGTTATAAAAGAAATGTAAAATGCAATGTTTTAAAAACCGGACCGGAGATCGAATCGGTAAGACCTCCGGGTCATGGTTCAATTGGTTCAATCAGTTCAACCAATGGTTGAACCGGATGACTAATAAATAACTAATAACTAAATAATTATATAACAAATTCATATGTATAAAAATATATGTATATAAAAAATTATAAAATATTAAACATAAATACAATAATTAGAAGATAAAAATAAATACAAGAAGCATTAGTAAAACTCTTAGATGTTAGCATATATAAATTTCAACTTTTTTTATTATCTGTAGAAGAATAACAGTTATTAAAAAAAAAAAAAAGACTAAAAACTAACTTTTTGTGGTCTCCAGCTGTAATATTAGATGTTAGCATTAGGATAGGTTTTGTTTGTTGTGTTCAAGAGTTGTACAGCCACACCAACTCTTCACTTTTGTGATATTCCCTACTCCTCACTAAAAAATCAATGGAAGCTCAGGCATGTTATACTCACTGTAGCATCACCCTTCTCCACCTTCTCTCTCATCTTTTCCTCACTAACCACCGCATCAAGTTCCCCTCGCACCCTCAGCGCCGGCCGCCTAGTGGCACCACCACTTCAACTTGCTGCCACTGCATCTCTCTCCGTCTCTCTATCCCTCTCACTTTCTCTTTATCCATGCTCCTCTTCCTTTCAAGGTTGTATGACGGCGGCAGAACATGAACAAGGGTGTGAGAACCTTCTTCGATTTTCAAATGCAGACTGATTCCTTCAACCACACTTTCGTTCCAGTGGGCAAATTTTCGAACCGGCCTTGGTAAAATGTCATGTAGAAAAAACACTATATTAAAATATTAATAATGTATTTTTTACTATAAAAATTCCAGCATGCTAACTTAAGGACAGATTCTTTCAACTCTTGACGCTTGAACGATAGAGTTAAACATCGCATATGTGCACCGTATATTTATACGGTGATCCTTATTCTAATTCTTCTTCTTTTTTCCTATTCTATATCCCTTCATCATCACCATCACCATCGTGTTTCTCGTTATCGTCCTTCTCCTCCTTTTTAGTAGTTTTTTTTTTCTGACTAGTAAGGAGACCCGTGCTTTACGGGTCTGATAAATTTAAATAATATATATTATATATTAGAATAGTTTATCTGCTTTATATCTTTCTCCGCATACAACCCTAGCAAATATTGTTAAACTCACTCATGCTAATGTCAGATTAAAAATAAAAAAATAAAAAACAAAGTTACAGATTGATAAATTTTCATAACATCAACTGATGTCTCATAATATAAATCTTTCTTCTTGGGACATTCCATAATGAATGCATTTAGATGGGAAGTTGCATCGCACAAGTGGTTTGCTCAGCTGTCCTGCTATTTCACAAATATAACAACTCGATTGAAGTCCGGTGTATCAAGAAGATCATTCAACTTCTTGTTCTTTTCCTCTTTTTATTTGATGTAATGTTGGCATTCCTATCAACAATTAAGCTAATATAGCTCCTCTGTTTTGTCTCCTTGCAGATACTTTTAGTCATGCCAAGCAAGTGCCATTGAGACTTGAGGCTCTAAGAACACTGGCAGCAATAATCCTAGAATATGCTAACAATCCTCTCCCTCGACAGAGAAAATAGAGAAAATCCTAAGTCATGAAAAGACACATCTGACATACAGACTATTATATTAGAGACAACTAACTTCCAATGTGATACAGAACTGGGAGAAGTACAGAATTAGAAGAGCTACAACCATAGTCGGAAGCATTCTTAAATCATTCTCATCCAAGCAATTAAATCTTCTAGCCCTAGCAACAGCCACCCAATCAGTTGTTTGTTTAAAAACTTGCTAAAATAGGCATTATCCAAATAGAACCCCTATAAAAAGTCAATCTTGATGGAACCACAACATTCTAAATATCTAAAAAGCTCTCAGGAAATGCAAGTAAGCATGCATTATGAAAAAAAGGAATTCTAATAAAGGTAATACTGGCTATGGTGCATTACATCTTGCATAAATTTCTTGCAAACTAGGCAAATTTCCTTGCTTAGTGTTGTAGAAAACATCAAAACTTTCGTATCATAGGGAGTCACAAAAATGACTATTAAGCAATTGATAATACCGAATGATTTCAACATTTTATCACATTCATATAAAATGAAACCCAGAACATTCTTCAAGGAAAGGTCCTTATCTCTAGCAAATTCTTCAAGGATGGGGTTGGTGCAACCAAGACACCCTGACACTAAAGTTAATCAAATGCCGCAAAAAGCAAAAAGCAAAAAGCTCCGTAGCAAGTTTAGTCCAAAGTTGCAAACCATGCTATTCAATATGGACTATGAATTATAAAATAACTAATAGACAGCACGACAGCAAAAGAGAGCATAAATAAGTTGAAATAGACTCAATAATATTCTTATATGTCTCACTCATTGCTCACCATGCTGACCTTCTCAGAATATAGATAATGCTACTACCATGTCTAATATGATTTGTGGCACGTACACTACACTTTTCATTCCAAACTTTTTATCAGAATATTTTCAGTCCTATTCTTTCACAAAAAAATGGACTCCGACAAACATTTCACAAGAAATGGTTGAGTAATATCAGAAGACTTATCAACCTTAATACTATGCTGATTAAAGTTGCAAGAGATGTTTTTTTGGGATACCCATCTACTAAGGAGTAGGAACCATATTGAAGGAAGCAGCTCTTCCATCTCTCCTGTCCTTGTTTGATGGACCATCAATACTCTACTGAGTAGCTAACTCATAAAAAACACGGACAATAAATACAATCTTCATCTTAAATTATAAAAAAAAAATCATAAATGAATTGAAAAAGATAATATAACCAAATAGCTTACTTGTGGTGGTGTGAACAATGGCATAAAACACTCAACAATTCCAAATTGATCATTGATAACGGGGATCTAAAATAATTTTAAAAAAAAACTCAAGCAAATCTGAATTTGTGAAAAAGATTTAGGCAAAGGAAATAGAAAAATAGAAGGATAGAAAGTGGAGATTTTGACATAGGTGATTCCTTACATTATCCATATGCATCACCAGCATTGCAGCGAATTAAAAATAGTAAGTAATCAATCAAGTAAAGTCATTCAAGAAATAGAGACTACGCAAAAAAAACAAAATCAGGCCAAAACTCTAGAAAATAACACTACCTTTTGGAAATAGAAAAGCAGTAACCAAACCTCTTCTGTGATGACTATATACTTTATGTTGAAGTATATAAGTATCTTTGCTCTTATTTCATGTTTTCCTATGTGTCTTAGCTTCTGTTTTTCCAAAAATGGAATATGTCATTTGGTTCTCCATGACCAAAGTTACACAACACAAAGCACAAGCTATTGGGAACTATCATGCAGCTACCTAACTTTCATGTGCATTGCATAAATGGTAAACAACTGACACCATACAATAATAACCACATAACTATGAATTCACAAACATAATATTAGCAATCATACACTTCACAAAGGCATGTAACAAATTTGAAATTATTCTAGGCTTCCAACCTATCAAAATTTAAAATATACAGTCACTCATGACCTTTAAATAGTCAAGTTTTCATAACCACGAGTAGAATAACACGAGTATTGAATGAATGGGAGCCAGAAATGAGACAAAAGTGTAGCAACAAAAATGATTAGTGCACCCCCAGTTTTAGCATTTCTTCCTTTATTTTATTTCAGAATCATTCATCAACTTTTCTTTCCCCGTGTCTCCTCACCTTTCTCTGTACCTAAGGCACCCCCAGTTTTAGCCTTACCCTGGTATCCATCCCTGTCTGCTGCTTCAACCAGCTTGTCTACAGAAGTCTCCTCCTCTCAGATGGTGGATTCAGATAGCTTCAATCTTCTTAAGACTGAGCTAAAAGAAGTCAGAAGACAATTGGATGCAGAGAGGCATGCTAGGCTGCTGTTAGAACAGAAAGTTGATTCCCTGTATCTTCTTTTTAATCAGCCTAAATGAGTAGTTGTAGGAACTGCCTTGTAATTGAAATGCTTATGATGAATACAAATCAATTTTACCTTATTATTTTCTCTTAATTGTCTCTTTTTCTCTCCACTGTTATATATTTAACTCTTTTTGTTGCTGACAAAAGGGGGAGAAAAATGTTAAGATGTTTAATGTAAAATGTTTGGAGAAAATTCTCTGATATATGCTAAGTGTTCTCTGATATACTCTGATGCTTTGAACTTAAACCTGCTGCATATTACTCTGATGCTCTTCATTGAATACTAATGCATCTGTCTGCACATATAGAAAATATCAACCTGTCTACTGTCTGTCACTCTATACTCTGATATTTTCAAAGGTTCATTAAATCATCTGAATGTTTGTCATCATCAAAAAGGGGGAGATTGTTAAGTCTCTAAAATGTCTGTGTGCATTTCCCTAAGTTTTGATGAAAACTAAACATTGGTTAATGATTTAATTAACCTATTTTGTGGTTGCTAAACCTGTCTACTTAGTGTACAGATCAGAAGATTACAAAACTCACCTGTCTGTCTACCTAAGTATCACCTGTCCGTATAAGCCAAAAAGTCAACCTGTCTGCTGACTAGGATTGTTGACTATGTGCAAATTGGTTTACAACCTGTCTCTACTCTTCAACTTATCTAAGGTTCTCTGTTAAAGAACTCGAAGTACAGGAAGCTTTTGCAAGCTGTCCCCTCATGAAGAATACTCTGAGAACTCTCTCTCACGCTTATCAAGAAACTCAGAAGTGCTCTCTCTCAAGTAACCTAGGAAGTCAGAGATAAACTTCCAGTTAAAGAATGTTTCCAACATGCTTTATTCCCTAGTACTTTCAGTCATTACACAGAAAGGGAAATGTACTCTGCAAAAGTACAAAAGCACTCTGCACAACTCTGAGTTATTTTCTACACGATGCATAAAGCTATTATCCCTCATGTTAGAGTACAACCAACGTCTTCATTGCATTAATGGCTGCCCAGAACGACTATATTGCATTTAATGAAGCTCTGCTTGAAGCCATCGTTGCAAGGAATGTCTCTAACGGATATTAAATGTTTGAAGGCTATAAATACAGAAGTCATTGAAGATGAACATATCAGAGTTTACAAAGCATTAAAGAGCCATTACTCTGTTCATTTATTCATTCTGTATTCTTCAATCATTTGAAGTTATTACGCAGACTTTCCTAAGCTTTACATTTAAACCACTCTCTGAGTGTTAGTGAAAGATCTGTCTGTCTGTAAGTGTATTTATTACAAACCAAACTCTCAAACAAATCTGAGTGAGCCTGAAGAGGCTAGGTGTGCAAAGAATACTTGTGTTGGAGCCTGAAGAGGCTAGGTGTGCAAACAATACTTGGAGTCTGTAACCTGATCAGTTATAGTGGATAAATCTTGGTGCTGCCAAGGACTGGACGTAGCTCTTTGTGTTAAAGAGTGAACCAGGATAAATCTCTGTGTTAATCTCTCTTCCCTTAATCTCTTTAGTTGTTTTGATTATATATCATCTGCTTTCTAACAAAGGGGTTAAAACTGTTTTTATCAAGTCTGTTTTTCATCTCTACGTGTGTTGTTTTCTGAGAAAACTACAACAGACAGGTGACCTGTCTATGTAACCTTTTTACACCCGTCTGTGCTTAGCTTCTGCATGCAAAAAGTTTTTAACTTTATTTTTAATTTCTGATAAACACAATTCAACCCCCCTTCTCGTGTTTATAGTTGTCTATTTCAGTTGGTATCAGAGCTCAGCCTCTGGGTTGAGCATCTAACAGTGTTGAGGTAAAAGATCCTGAAGAATAGACATGACTGCTGGAGCTAGTGGAAGTAACCAGACTGAAGGAGCCTCCTTAACCAGACCTCCATTCTTCAATGGAGAAAACTACAACTATTGGAAAGATAGATTTCAATGGTTCATTCTATCTACAAACTCTGATCTCTGGGATGTCATCACAGATGGTCCTTTCATTCCTAAAAATGATGACAACACTGACAAGCCAAAAGCTCAGTGGACCCCTGCAGAAAAGGCAAAGTGGGAGCTGAATCACAAAGCCAGATACAACATTATTGGTGCTCTCAGTCCTGATGAGTTTGAGAAGGTCTGTGCCTGTGATTCTGCCAAAGAAATATGGGACACCCTAGCTGTCACACATGAAGGAACAGCCAAAGTCAAAGAATCAAAAATTGCCATACTTGTCAGAAAGTATGAACTGTTTCTCATGGAAGAAGGAGAATCTGTTGCTCAAATGATTGGGAGATTCCAAACTATCATCAATGGTCTAAAGTCTCTTGGCAAAGTTTACTCTAATGCTGAGAAGGTTGGAAAGATACTTAGGAGCCTACCAAAGCAGTGGAGACCTCTGGTAACTGCTATCTCTCAAGCCAAAGATCTTACCACCTTGACTATGGATGAACTCCTTGGAACACTTACTGTTCATGAGCAAGAACTTGGAGATGAAGTCTCAACAAAGAAGGGCAAGTCAATTGCTCTGAAGGCAGATCAAAAGTCTTCCAAAGCTTCTAAAGCTTTGAAGGCAGACGAGTCATCCAGTGATGCTGACCTGTCTGAATCTGAGGATTCTGAAAGTGATGAAGAACTATCTCTCCTAACCAGAAAGATAAAGCTTCTCTTACAGAAAAAGAAGTTGAGAAAGGATAAGCCATTCAGAAGATTCAACAAGGACAAGAACTTCAAGGATTCCACTTCAACAGACAAGAACTCAATTGTCTGCTATGAGTGCAAGAAACCAGGTCACATCAAAGCAGAATGTCCTCAACTCAAGAAAGCCCCATTTAAGAAGTTCTTCAAAAAGAAGAAGAAAGGAATGATGGCTACTTGGGAAGATCTAGAGTCAACATCTACTGATGAGGAGACAGAGGAAGAAGCAAATCTCTGTCTAACGGCTAACACTGACTCTGATACAGATAATGAGGTAAATTCTGATTATGAGGAATTACTTGATGCCTATGAAGAATTGTTGGAGGAATCCAACTGTTTATCTAAGGCTTTCAAATCCCTCAAGAGAGATCATGTTAAGCTCCTCAGTGAGCATAAACAGAAATCTCTAGAGTGTGAGAAATTTGCCAAGGAAAACAGTGAGCTGAAGACTGAAAAGTCTAATGAAGCTAAGATCTCTAGTGATACATCACAGTCTGAAGAAGTTGAAAAACTTCAACAGAAAGTAGAAGAGCTCACTTCTGATCTTGCCAAATTTGTTAATGGTAGAGAAAATCTGACCAAGCTGCTTGGCTGTCAGAGGCACTCCCTTAACAAAGAAGGTATAGGATATGTCCATCAGATACATCATAAAGTATCAACTAAGCACTCTAAAGTGTCTGCTACATCTACTTCTATTAAATCCATACCTGTCTGTAATTTCTGTGGAAAGACTGGACATGTTATGTCTAAGTGTCTTCATAAGAAAAGAAGGAAGTCTTCACAGACTCCTAGAACTAACAGAAAAGGACCCAGAAAACTATGGGTACCTAAAGATCAAATAATCTCTGTTGCAGATGTCCTCAACAGCACAAAGAAAACACCACTGCTGGTACCTGGACAGTGGCTGCTCGTGACACATGACAGGAGAAAGGTCTATGTTCCTAGACCTCCAACTTAAGAAAGGAGGACATGTGGCATTTGGTGGAAATCAGAAAGGGAAGGTTATAGGAATTGGTACTATTGGTGGTAAACCTCCTCTTCCCTCTATATCAAATGTTCTTATGGTTAAAGGATTAAAACACAATTTGCTTAGCATAAGTCAATTATGTGACAGTGGATTTGATGTCTCCTTTACCAAAGATTTCTGTATAGTTAAAGATCTAAGTGGCAAAACCCTCTTTTCAGCTAAAAGGCAACAAAATCTGTATAAGATTGAACTGACTGATCTCTCAGATCAAAGTGTAACCTGTCTGATGTCTAAAGAGGATGAAAGATGGTTGTGGCACAAGAAACTAGGACATGCTAGTATGAAATTAATTTCAAAACTAAAAAGGGATAACCTTGTGAGAGGATTGCCTGATATTAGTTTTAAGAAAGACGTTTTGTGTGATGCATGTCAGAGAGGTAAACAGATAAAATCAAGTTTCAAATCTAAAAACCAAATATCAACCTCTAGACCTCTTCAGTTGTTACACATGGATCTGTTTGGACCAGTTAGTGTTGCTAGCTTAGCTGGAAGGAAATATGGATTTGTCATAGTTGATGACTATTCAAGATATACATGGGTACTCTTCTTAACCCACAAGGATGAGTCTTTTAAGGATTTCTCAGTATTCTGTAAAAGAGTACAAAATGAGCAGGGTTTCTGCATTTCTACTCTTAAAAGTGACCATGGGGGAGAATTTGAAAATGAGCAGTTTAGTCAGTTCTGTGAGGAGAATGGGATCTCTCACAATTTCTCTGCACCTAGAACTCCTCAACAAAATGGAGTGGTTGAGAGAAAGAACATATCTCTCCAAGAGATGGCTAGATCTATGCTCAATGAGAATAATCTCCCTAAGTACTTCTGGGCAGAAGCAGTACACACAGCCTGTTATGTACAAAACAGAATACTCATTAGGCCTTTTCTAAAGAAGACTCCCTAGGAACTGTGGAAAGGAAAAAGCCCCAACATTTCTTACTTTCATGCATTTGGGTGTGAATGCTTCATCTTAAATACCAAGGATCAACTTGGAAAATTTGACTCTAAGACAGACAAAGGTATCTTTTTGGGATACTCTGAAATGTCTAAAGCTTTTAGAATTTATAATTCTAGAACATCTGTTATTGAAGAATCTGTTCATGTCAAATTCAATGATAACTTAAAGACTGATAAGGAATTGTCAGATCTAGAAGATGATCTTGCAGGTCTTGATATAAACAAGTCAGAAGATCAACAACCTGACTTAACCAAACCAGAACCTGAAGTAGAACCAGACAGACAAGTGGAGCAGACAAGTCAACAGACACGTCAACAGACAAGTCAAGATCCTCTTGAAAGAGACTGGAAATTCAAAACTCATCATCCTAAGGATCTCATCATTGGACATCCCTCAGAAGGAGTGAGAACCAGATCTACCTTAAGAGAATCAAGCAATGTGGCCTTTTTGTCAGAAATAGAGCCAAAGCACATTGAAGAAGCTCTTGATGATGAAAGCTGGATTCTTGCTATGCAAGAAGAACTCAACCAGTTCACTAGAAATGATGTCTGGACACTTGTCTCCAAGCCCAAAAACAAGTCTATCATTGGAACAAGATGGGTCTTCAGAAACAAGTTAGATGAAGATGGCAAAGTTGTCAAAAACAAGGCAAGGTTAGTAGCTCAAGGCTATAACCAACAAGAAGGTATTGACTATACTGAAACATTTGCACCTGTAGCTAGAATAGAAGCTATTCGCATACTAATGTCATATGCTGCACAACACCAAATCACTCTTTTTCAAATGGATGTGAAAAGTGCTTTTCTCAATGGAATAATTGAAGAAGAAGTTTATGTTAAACAACCCCCTGGTTTTGAAGATACTGATAAACCAGATCATGTTTTTAAACTTAAAGAGGCATTATATGGTTTAAAACAAGCACCTAGGGCATGGTACGATAGACTAAGCTCTTTTCTCATGCATAATGGCTTTACAAGAGGTCAAGTAGATACTACTCTGTTTAAGAAAAGCTATAAAGAAAATTTCATTGTAGTCCAAATATATGTTGATGATATTATTTTTGGAGCAACTAATGAAAAGCTGTGCAAGGATTTTTCAAAGCTGATGCAAGCAGAATTTGAGATGAGCATGATGGGAGAATTAAAGTTCTTCCTTGGTCTACAAATCAAACAGACAAGTGATGGAATCTACATCCATCAACAAAAGTATATCAAGGAAATGCTCAAGAAATACAAAATGGAAAGGGCTAAACTTATGAAAACTCCCATGGAAACCAATGCAAAACTCAGTAAAGATGATGAAGGTAAAAAGGTAGACCAAACTGTCTACAGAGGTATGATTGGATCTTTGCTGTACTTAACCTCAAGCAGACCTGATATTCAGTTTAGTGTCTGTATATGTGCTAGATTTCAATCTGACCCAAGAGAATCTCATCCTAAAGCTGTTAAGAGAATATTTAGGTATTTGCTTGGTACTACTAATCTTGGTTTGCTGTATTTAAGAACTAAAGAATACAGATTAGTGGGATTCTGTGATGCTGACTTTGCTGGAGACAGAATAGAAAGAAAAAGCACCAGTGGAGGATGCCACTTCATTGGAGCAAATTTGGTCTCTTGGTCAAGCAAAAGACAGACAACTATAGCTCTATCTACTGCTGAAGCAGAATATATCTCAGCTGCTAGTTGTTGCTCTCAACTCTTATGGGTAAAACATCAACTTGAGGATTACTCGATTTTTGAGCATAATATATCTGTATGGTGTGATAATTCTAGTGCTATCTACTTAACTAAAAATCCAATTTAGCATTCTAAGGCTAAGCATATAGAAATCAAACATCACTTCATTAGAGACTATGTTCAGAAAGGTATCTTTGATATTAAGTTTGTTAAAACTGAAAATCAATGGGCTGATATCTTCACTAAGCCTTTAGCAGAAGAAAGATTTTTATTTATTAGAGATAATTTAAACATCCATTGTATTGTTGAATGACATGTCTGAGTTTTTAAACTGTCTGTGATCACCTGTCTGACTTTGCTGAGTCACTATGCTGAAACCCAACAGTTTTATTGAAATGGTTATTATTTATTTATTTATTTAAATACCATTTGTTAACCTGAAGCTAATCATGGACACGGCAGTTTTTACCTCGAAACCATGTTTTCATTATGTCTAAGTGGGCGCTACAGTTCCCCACATAAATCGTGCCATTCTTAATTAAAAATGTCTTTTTTCTCTCTCCTGCTTTTACTGCTTTAAAAGGCAAATCTTCAGAAAGTTTCAAACTTTATCCTTCTCAAAAAGCCCTAAGTCTTTTCGTCTTCGTCTTCCTCTCGTTCAAACCCTTCTCCTTTCCAAAACTTTCATTTTCTCTTTTCTGAAAAATGACATCTTCAAAGCGCCTGTCTCCAAAAGAGATTGCTGAGCAATACGAAATGAGAATAGCTGATGTAGAGAAGATTCTACCTGGAAATACTGTTGATCTTCAACAGATGAAGAAATGGGGAATGGATATCACTGAGGAGTTGGAATACTCTAAGTGGACAACCTTCTTTGATATCAAGGAGCTGGTCCATCCCAAGCTTGTCAGAGACTTCTGGAGAAATGCTGTGGTCATCACCAATGTGGTTGATGGAACCAAAAGCTTCAAGGCTCAAATGTCAGCTGATGTGACTCTCCAGTTTCCTATCAGCTCTCTGGAATTGGCAACCAGATGTCCAAGGATTGGAACTGCTTTCAGACCTGACTGGGAAGATCAGGTGGGAACTGAAAGTGTCAATATTGCTATATATGGAGTTCCTAACCCTGAGAACAAGAAGCCTGTCAGCATGGTGCCCAAGTGCATATTGTTGCACAAGCTGCTTCTGGAGTGTGTGATGCCCAGAAAAGGATCAAGAGACAATGTGACCAAGTTGGACAGATTTGCTCATACCACTTGATTCACAAAATCAAGATAGACATCAATGATCTCATCTACATGTATCTTGAGTCTCTGATCAGAAGGACAAATATGCCTACCTACCCTTATGGAATGCTGCTGACAAGGGTTTTTAGGAACAAGATATTTGTTCCAACTGATGTCCACTTTGTGGACATGGCTTTTCCCATAGACAAGAAGGTCTTGTCTATGATGGGGATTGAAGGAATCCCTCTGGAGGATGAGGAAGAAGAGAAGAAGAAGAAGAAGAAGAAGAAGAAGAAGAAGAAGAAGAAGAAGAAGAAGCCTGCTGTTGAGCAGAAGCTGAAGGAAAAAGCAGAAGAACCTGCTGATTCCACTGGTGAATCAGAGTTTCCAATCTCTGAAAGAATTTGGAAAGCTGCTGGAAAGGTTGCCAGACAGGATCAGAGGCCTGAGGAACCCACAGCATCTGAAGGATCTGCTGAGACAGTAGAGCCTCTCAGATTCAAGCTGAAGAAGCCCTCTCCCAAGAGGAAGACCAGTGAGGCTGGAAAATCTGGTGGGGTTTCTGCACAACCCACCAAGAGAAGAAGACTGGTGAAGACCTTTACCATGGTCAGACAAGTAGAGTCTGTGCCTAGTAAAGAAGAAGCACCTGCTCAGGGGGAGCAGACATCTCCACCCTCAGAGGAGCCTAGGGAGATCAAATCTCTTGATTTGGGATTCATTCCCAGAAAAAGAAGGTCAGGCTACCCTATGCCTGTAGTGGTTGTTGCTGAAAGGGAAGCAGTCCCTGCAGAAGAGCCTGCTGCTGCTACTGCTACTGCACCCTCTGCTGACCTGTCTACTGGAACACAGACAGTTGGTCATCATGAAGAAGCTTCTCTATCCCCTTCAAGGAAGAAAGCAAGGCACTTTGAAGATCAGCTCTTCACCTTCCCTTCTGCACCATCCTCTCCCCTTCATCTAGGTATTCCAGATTCTGTTGTTTCTTCCCCCTCTGCTCTTGTGTCAACCCTTTATCTGTTGCCTCCCCTTTTCATTCACCTGTCTCCTCTCACCCCACTCAAACATCTTTTGATGTCGTGTCTGATGTATGTCAATACACAGTTGTTCACAGGGACTCAACTCCCAGAGAACAATCTGGCATATCATCTAGACTGTTTGTGAGTGATTTGCAATCTCTGATGACTGCAAGTATATCTCACTTATCTGTCATCCCTTCTCCTCCACCTCACATTCTGAACCCATGTAGGGAGATTTTCTTTTATCCCCCTATTGTGTTGTTCATTAGAACATTGGAAGGATCTCACTATCCTGCCTCTGTTGTAATGTTACCCTCTAGGTCTAGATACTTTTTTCTTTTAGTCACAGGGTCTAATTCATTCTTCTCCCACATAGACTCTCTCTTACCCCTACCTCCCTCTGTCTTAGCCAATCAACCTCTTCCCCCTCCTATTCCAATATGAGTCACTCGTCTGTCTCTTTGTGAAAGACTCTCCTGTGTCTTTCCCTCTCCTGATTTTGACCCAGTCAGAATCACCCCTCTGTTTAAAATAGCATTTCTTCCTTTATTTTATTTCAGAACCATTCATCAACTTTTCTTTCCCCGTGTCTCCTCACCTTTCTCTGTACCTAAGGCACCCCCAGTTTTAGCCTTACCCTGGTATCCATCCCTGTCTGCTGCTTCAACCAGCTTGTCTACAGAAGTCTCCTCCTCTCAGATGGTGGATTCAGATAGCTTCAATCTTCTTAAGACTGAGCTAGAAGAAGTCAGAAGACAATTGGATGCAGAGAGGCATGCTAGGCTGCTGTTAGAACAGAAAGTTGATTCCCTGTATCTTCTTTTTAATCAGCCTAAATGAGTAGTTGTAGGAACTACCTTGTAATTGAAATGCTTATGATGAATACAAATCAATTTTACCTTATTATTTTCTCTTAATTGTCTCTTTTTCTCTCCACTGTTATATATTTAACTCTTTTTGTTGCTGACAAAAGGGGGAGAAAAATGTTAAGATGTTTAATGTAAAATGTTTGGAGAAAATTCTCTGATATATGCTAAGTGTTCTCTGATATACTCTGATGCTTTGAACTTAAGCCTGCTGCATATTACTCTGATGCTCTTCATTGAACACTAATGCATCTGTCTGCACATATAGAAAATATCAACCTGTCTACTGTCTGTCACTCTATACTCTGATATTTTCAAAGGTTCATTAAATCATCTGAATGTTTGTCATCATCAAAAAGGGGGAGATTGTTAAGTCTCTAAAATGTCTGTGTGCATTTCCCTAAGTTTTGATGAAAACTAAACATTGGTTAATGATTTAATTAACCTATTTTGTGGTTGCTAAACCTGTCTACTTAGTGTACAGATCAGAAGATTACAAAACTCACCTGTCTGTCTACCTAAGTATCACCTGTCCGTATAAGCCAAAAAGTCAACCTGTCTGCTGACTAGGATTGTTGACTATGTGCAAATTGGTTTACAACCTGTCTCTACTCTTCAACTTATCTAAGGTTCTCTGTTAAAGAACTCGAAGTACAGGAAGCTTTTGCAAGCTGTCCCCTCATGAAGAATACTCTGAGAACTCTCTCTCACGCTTATCAAGAAACTCAGAAGTGCTCTCTCTCAAGTAACCTAGGAAGTCAGAGATAAACTTCCAGTTAAAGAATGTTTCCAACATGCTTTATTCCCTAGTACTTTCAGTCATTACACAGAAAGGGAAATGTACTCTGCAAAAGTACAAAAGCACTCTGCACAACTCTGAGTTATTTTCTACACGATGCATAAAGCTATTATCCCTCATGTTAGAGTACAACCAACGTCTTCATTGCATTAATGGCTGCCCAGAACGACTATATTGCATTTAATGAAGCTCTGCTTGAAGCCATCGTTGCAAGGAATGTCTCTAACGGATATTAAATGTTTGAAGGCTATAAATACAGAAGTCATTGAAGATGAACATATCAGAGTTTACAAAGCATTAAAGAGCCATTACTCTGTTCATTTATTCATTCTGTATTCTTCAATCATTTGAAGTTATTATGCAGACTTTCCTAAGCTTTACATTTAAACCACTCTCTGAGTGTTAGTGAAAGATCTGTCTGTCTGTAAGTGTATTTATTACAAACCAAACTCTCAAACAAATCTGAGTGAGCCTGAAGAGGCTAGGTGTGCAAAGAATACTTGTGTTGGAGCCTGAAGAGGCTAGGTGTGCAAAAAATACTTGGAGTCTGTAACCTGATCAGTTATAGTGGATAAATCTTGGTGCTGCCAAGGACTGGACGTAGCTCTTTGTGTTAAAGAGTGAACCAGGATAAATCTCTGTGTTAATCTCTCTTCCCTTAATCTCTTTAGTTGTTTTGATTATATATCATCTGCTTTCTAACAAAGGGGTTAAAACTGTTTTTATCAAGTCTGTTTTTCATCTCTACGTGTGTTGTTTTCTGAGAAAACTACAACAGACAGGTGACCTGTCTATGTAACCTTTTTACACCCGTCTGTGCTTAGCTTCTGCATGCAAAAAGTTTTTAACTTTATTTTTAATTTCTGATAAACACAATTCAACCCCCCTTCTCGTGTTTATAGTTGTCTATTTCAGTTTATACATATTGGTTACCTGTTTTTATTTAGCGACCGAATTAGCGACTGCACCTCTTCTGTTGCTAGGTAGTCCATCACTAACTCAGTCGTTAATATGTGATATTAAAAAAATTATTTTCTTTACAATGTAGTTCGGTCGCTAATTTGAATTTTAATATTGCGACCCAATTAGCGACTGAAATAATTCGGTCGCTAGTTACGAAATCCCTAAATCAGACGCGGGTTCCCTCCCCCTCCCCTATTTTCCCATTTCCCTCCCTCACCTCTCTGCCTTCACCCACCACCGACGACACAACCACCCCCACCACCGGCGAGCCACACACCAGAAGTTAGAGGAGCCACCGCGAGGTACCACTACAAAAAAATGATCATTTTGTGGAGGTTTGTTTTAGGGGGTTTTAGAAACCCCCACAATATGACATCATTTTAACCAAATATCCGCCTTTCTCCAAAGCGTTCAAAATCAGCCCAAAATCATCTAATTAGAGGCGGTTTTAATTTTAATTTGCAGATGTTTATAACCTCCTCAAATTAGAAACTAAAATATTCCCACTCTTGCTGTTCATTACCCGCGAACCCAAATCCCCAATCTCTTAATCGCGTGAACCCAAAAAACTTTCCCACCTCTTTCAGACTGAAAACCCAAATCCCCTTTTGCGCCTCGTTTCGTTGCTGCTTTGGAGCTCTGTTAGGTCTTCTCTGCTTTTAGTGTCGTTGCGGCTCTGTTAGGTCTTCTCATACTGCTGCCTCACTCATTCACGTTTTCGTCTTCGTTCTCCCTCTCTCTTCAATTTGTAAGGTTTTTTTTCATTCTGTTTATTTGCTCTTTGAAATGCATTTCCCAAATTTACTATTGTCCCCAAATTTCGCTTCTCTGAGTTGGATGCTAAAGATTCGAAATTTGTTTCGATTAAGTAAGCTGATGATTTGCCTAGTTTTATTCTCTTAATGCTCTTCGTTTCTAAACTTGGTGCCTTGTATAGTTTCTAAACTTGTTTTGTTGGCTTGCAGTTACCGAGTTCCATATAACACATCCAGCAGATATAGGAATTATATTGGCTGTCAGATTATGTGCTGTCAGATTTTCTCCTTTTAAGGTTTACGACTGCATTGGATTTTTCACTATGAGTGGTGTACCGAAGAGATCTCATGAAGAGACTGTTCTTTTAAGGTATGTTACTTCTCCTTTCAATTTTCTTTTATGAAATTTAAGCAATGGTTTGGGAAAGGGTGTGATTCATGTTCTTGCTTGATGAGTTTGGGATTTTTAGAAATGGAAACATTGGTTCATTCTATTTTGTTGTTTTTCCCTAGTTGCGTTACATGAACCGCCACATCAATATGAAAACAGAGTAGGGCCAATTACTTTGCATCAAGATGCAGGTCTTTTGCTCTTTTAAGACCACAAAAAGATTAAAACAAATGGAAAAGAATGAGTTAGTCTAGTTCATGCTATATCATTCCAAACTTTAGGTCCATCATTGGCCAAACATTTAATGAAATTTCTTTACGGTGATATGACATATGCAAGACTAGAGTAGCATCTGATAATTCAAATCTCCAAGCCATATAATTCGACTACATTAATGAACTCAAAATTAGAAAGTACAATAGTTTTATTAAATGGAAAGGAAAAACAATCATAGGGAAACATGACTGTTATGGTGTGCATTCTGTACAAGAAACCTAGACAAGGTCATATATGTTAGCAATTTCAAGGGACCTTAAATTACAAAGACTTTTTTAAAATATTATAGATGAGAACGAGCAGATTCTTACTCATGCTCAAGGATTGTCTCTAGAGACTTCTCATTGTCCACACCATGAACACGAGGAAACCTTGTCTTTTTAAGAATCTCCATCACATCAGAATTTCTTCTTAGTTCATCACCCTCTTTCTGTCCTGAGGTTAAATGACTACAGATAAAGCAAAACCTTGTTTCATGCAGAGACATACTAATTGAGATCGATCCCTGCAAGTACAAACAGAACAACTCTTCTATTTAAGCATATTTCAAGTAATCATAATTGTTGCCATAAACTAATCTAAGGAAAAATGAAAACTATTTTGTTAATTAATTGTTATAGACATGGCATAGCAGTACTTTTCACTAGTACTATTTTGCATGTTTAGTTCCACTAAGTTTAAACATTGGACTAATTCAAACATATATATACTTTAGTTGGACTAATTCTTATTATTATTATTTTTTACTTAGATTGCAATGTTTATGGAGGCCTTGCTTTTATTTACATAGATTATACTATTTATAGAGAGGCCATACTTCAATAATGATGATGATTTTCTATTGGAATATTATGAAGTTTGGTTTGATGAACTATCATTGTTAACTTGTTTAGGTATCTTTACTAATGGATAAATCTTGGATTGCTAAGCCACGAAATACAATTGAATACTCAAATGGATTAAGTATATTCTTAGATTTTGCTTTTGAGAATGGGGCTGTTGGAGATACGATACGATGTCCATGTCCCAAATGTGGATTTATGAAATGGCAAATTAGAGACGTAGTTAATGATCACTTGCTTTGGAAGCCATTTCCCGAAAATTATGTAATCTGGAATCTACATGGTGAGAAACAAGTACCAGAGACTTCTAGACATGAAGATCTTGTGCAAGAGACAGTTCATTCTGAAAATCCAATGGATACTATGATCAATGATGCATTTGGGCACTATAGGCGACAACCCACTAATATAGACGAATCACAACCATCGGGTACAAATGAAATATTAAATGAGGGGCCAAGGGAGGATCGTGGTGATTTTTATGAGTTCCTCAATGACAGAAATCAGACATTGTATGAAGGGAGCAAGTACACAAAACTAGAATTTGTAATCAAATTATATCATATAAAGGTTTTGTGTGGATTAAGTGACAAAGCAATGACTATGATATTGGATTTATTGAGAGACGCATTTGAACAAGCGAAGTTACCTCCTTCTTTTTATGAGGCCAAGAAAATCATCAACAAACTTGGTCTTAACTACACCAAGATACATGCATGTCCAAATGACTGTATGTTATATGTGGGAGATGATGACAAAAACTTGCAAATATGCAAACATTGTGGAACATCCAGATGGAACCCCAAGAAGAAGAAAAAGCAAGCTGCAAAGGTTTTGCGTTACTTCCCATTGAAATCAAGATTGCAAAGATTGTTCATGTCTTGTAAGACTGCGGAGCACATGAGATGGCATGCTTTGGAGAATAATAAGGATGGGTTGATAAGGCATCCAAGGGATGGTGAGGCATGGAAGACATTTGATTTAATGCATCCCGAATTTGCTTCAGATCCTCGAAACGTTCGCTTGGGCCTTGCCACTGATGGTTTTAACCCTTTCGGGACGATGAGTTCTGCCTATAGCATTTGGCCTGTGTTCTTGGTTCCATATAATTTTCCTCCTTGGATATGTATGAAACACACTTCCTTCATCCTGTCGATGATCATTCCAGGCAAGCAGATGCCCGGGAATAATATAGATGTGTACTTACAACCTCTTGTAAAGGAGTTAAATGAGCTATGGAATGATGGTGTGGTCACTTTTGACGCATCAATAAATGAAACTTTCAGAATGCGGGCAGCTATTATGTGGACAATTAGTGACTTTCCCCGCCTAGGTAATCTATCTGGTTGGAACACACATACAGGTTTGGCTTGCCCAACTTGTAACTTTGATGCAGAACCTTGTCGTCTTCCTCATAGTAAAAAGTGGTGTTTTATGGGTCATCATCGTTTTTTGAGCAGAAATCATAGATTTAGATTGAATCGTGTTCGCTTTGATGGGAGCACAGAGGAACGAAATCCACCATTAAAATTATCAGGATCTGACATTTTGAGGCAAGTGGAAAATCTTAATGTTACATTTGGGAGAGGAGCAATGCTAGATGGCACGGGAAAAAGATCTAGACAAGCAACTAAACAATGGAATAAAAGAAGCATATTCTTTGAGAATGAGGATGTATTCTTTCTCCTGGCTATAATTGAAAAGCTTGATTTAGAATGCAGGGATTGGTCTTTATAATTTAGATAGCTAGCAATGTATTGGACTCTTATTACTATTTGATCCTTTTATAAATAGGTACTTGTTTGAAGGACTGATGTGTGATTTAGTACATCATTTAGTTGTTAAATCAATGTATGTTGAGGGGATGAGGTCTCAGAAATGAATTTTGTTCTTCTGAATTTGGATCAAAAATCTGAATATACTTTCTTATTGCAACATACTTTTTTATTTGTTCTGGTTTTGGGTGTTTACAAATGGATGAATGGGGTCCTTAATTATTTTTTGATTTCGCATTTTGAGCATGTGGACTTAGTAGCAGTAGCAATATGGTCTTTGGATGTGCTGTTTTGGTCATGCTTTTGCTATCCCTTTGAATATTTCAACTAATTTTTTTTATTATTATTATTTCAGCCAAATGATGTTGCACGTGAGCCAAATTCGCCTTTGGATGCAAGAGGATCATCCGGTGCTAGCACTAGCAATATTTGATGTTCTTTTTTTTTTTCATTTAGTACAAAACTACGTTTAGGCTATTATGAAGTCAAATTGTACTCTCTAAATTACAATTGATATTTGAAACATACTTATGTCACTATAGTTATATTTTTAATGAATTTTTTGTGACTATTTTGGTAAACTTTTGTTGAAACTTTTTCAATTGTCGCAAATTAGGAAGATTCAAAATCGTTAGAAAATAAGTATATTTGAAATAAAAAGCGCATCAAATGGTGAGATATATATTATTGCGGTAGGTGGCGTTGATAACTATATAATGGTCATTTATAGAGGAGGTTAAAAACTTCCACAAAATAACCAATTTAATGATCATTCATAGTTATTTATAGAGGAGGTTAAAAACCCCCACAAAATAAACAACTGCCGCTGATAGTGGAGGGTCAAAACCTCCGCAAAATAACCGCCGCAATATAAAACAGATACCAGAGGTTTTTAAAAACCGCCGCAAATTGCTTGTGGCGAACATAACTGGGGCGGTTTTGCAAACCGCCACAAATTAATTTGCGGAGGTCAAAAACCGCCGCAAATTAACTAAAAAACCGCCACAAAATGTCTGTTTTTTTGTAGTGTACCCCTTCTCCCTCTTCCTTCTTTTTCTCTTTTCCCCTCCCTGTCTTCTCTGCGTGCAGCCGAGCACCACCGCGAACCACCCCCATGCGGTGGTCCGGCATCCCCCTCCCCCTTCCCTATTCCCTCTTCCCCCTCCCAACCCCACACAGTGTAGTGCACTCCCCTTTTTCCCTATTTCAATGTGTTTTTCTTGTTTTATATATGCTCGGAGGAGCTTTTTCCTTAATTTTAAGATATTTTAAATGTAAAATAGGCTAATCAAAGTATACATTTAAGTGATTTTGTGCGAATTTAATTTTGCAAACATGATTTTGCTTAAATGTGTGTTTGTGGTGTTGTGATTTATGTGGTGTTTGTTGACTTACATATAGTGTAGTGGGCTTGATTCAGTTTTTTGAAACAGTTGTGATACTGCAGATTACTTGGTGGACAACCATCATCAACTTGATTGATTTTGAAAGAGTTACAAGAGGTATGGGGTAGATGTGTGTGGTTTAATTTAGTGTTAATGCTTGCTTGAGAAACCCTAAGTGAAGGGTTGTTATTGTGTAGATTGCTTGCTTGTGGTATTAATTAATTTAGTGTTGATTGCTTGCTTGTGCATTAATTATATTGATGTTTGATTTTAATTGTTATTGTGTATTAATGGTTGATGATATGTTTGATTGCTTGAGTATATGTTGTTTGAGGAAAAACTATGTTTTAGTTCTCTTGACCATAGACGAGGAGTTATGTTTAAAAGTGTTAAAGTGTGTACCATGATCTTGTCTATTGATATATTGATGCAATTGTGTGATTATGACTTGATTAGTATAGTGAAAAACCTTCACTTGTTCGTGTTGTATTGCTTGTCAATTTCATTCACCTTATGCACTTGAGTTTCGAGTTCTAATGATTAAATATTATATTTCATACTTTTTAGTGTTGTATTGCTTGTCAATTCCATTCACCTTATGCACTTGAGTTTCAAGTGCTAATGGTTAAATATTTTATTTCATATAAAAAGCCATAGAATCCCGTTTGAGATGCAATATCAATGAGCACGTGTACATTTTCAAGGTATCACTCATTATATTGAATTTTGAATTGTCCAAGTTGGACAGTTTGGGAAAAATATATTCTTGACAAAGTTAACGGTTATATATAGTCGTGTCGCGGTGTCCTATGTTTTGGACATTGTCGGTGTCCGTGTCCGGTGTCCGTGTCCGTGTACGTGCTTCATAGCTATTTTGAGGGTTATTTTTTAGGGGATGTGTAATTGCTTAGGCAAAGGGGGGTAATCTAGATTCTCAACCTAGTGGCAGACAATAGGATCCTATGGTTGTGATTATATCTTACCTTTTTTGAACATGGTTCCCTTCTTGTAATTGGGTTGGAGCACTCTATGTGCTCTTTGTAATATATAGTTGCTTATCAAAAAAAAAAAAAAAAAACAAATTAAGGCACATCCATATAATGAGGAATCGCCATTGGTTTGGTGGACTATCTATCAAATTTTCAAACCTTGTAAACATTCTATTTAATCCATATAAGACCAAAATTTTGGAATGAAGTAGAGTGGAACAATTTTTTTTCCAAACAGTACCTACATGTGTTTCTACTTCATTCATGTCACTACAACTAGAAACAGGTAGTACATTTTGCTGCATTAGGTTGTGGCAGCAATAACAACTAGAGGACAGTGACAACTGACAACAACCTAGAATCTTTGCTGAATGTTTTGCTTAACACAACTAAAACTTTCTGCATAAGATAGCAGCTATATAAACCAGAATCATAAACCAGAATCCTAGCAAGGTTTTATGCTTTAACTAGTTGCAGAAGAGGTAAGAACATTAATCAAGGTTGCTGCATAAAATAACATACGTAAAGCTAGTCAATGAACCGTGTTTTATGCTTAAAAATACAACAAAATGGAAACAAAATTGAGAGATGGTTGCTGCATAAAAACAGCATCTTTAAACTTGTAACTAAGTATAGTAACACGTCTAAAATGGTAGCAAATGAAACTTGAAAAAATTATACAAGTTTGTAGTACAAAACCGTGGCATTAAGGTTATAAAATGAGTTTAGTTGGATTCTTAAACAGCAACAAATCAACAAGTAAAATCAGAAAAACTATAATATTTGCATCATTATTATTATTATTATTATTATTATTATTATTGTAGTAGTGGTGGTGGTGGTGGTGGTGGTGGTGGTGGTGGTGGTGGTGGTGGTGTGGTGGCGGCGGCAGCAGCATATGCTTGTTGATAGAACGACAGGGCAGGATCTGTTAGATAAATATTTAATAGGATAGCAACTGAAAGGAGGCAGAAATTTATTAAATGAGTATAGTCAAGTAAAAGGAGGACAATATTTTTATCATTTTAAGATAATCTTTTTAGCAAATGAGGCATCATAGAAGTGGCTGAGATGACAAGAGTAGCAACTCTACTAATATTAATGGTAATTGAGAACTTTAGGTGATATATAGCATAGAAGGTGGCAAGACTTCAGCAGAGGCATCATGGTAGAAATTAGAATAAACTATCAAATATAATAATATAGCATGAAGACAGATAAGATTTTCCATAAGCCAATATATCAAATAGCAGTAATGGCAATGAAATATTTTTTCCTTTGAGTAATTTTTGGGTTATGTGACTCAATTATGTTATGTTCAGAGCTAGAAACATGCTTCTCTAAGTAATTTTAGTTTAATTTCTGGGACTCTTTGCTCTCCAAACTCTGATTTGGTTTTCTCCAGTTTGAGATTTGTTTCATTTGCTTGGGCTTGGCCTGGTATGGACATGCATTGAAGGATTTATCTGTGTGATTAGATATGAAATAATCAATTGTAAGCTTCCAGATATATCTGTATATTGTTTTGTAAGTCTTAATGAAAAAAGACTCGGGTTAATGTTATATTGTTGATATTGTTTTGCACCTGAGAAAAAACATTTAGAAGTTGTAATGACAAAAGCTCCTTAAAGTAAAATTTTATGACCCAAGTGCAATGTACGTTCAAGCAACATTGCTTTGGTTGCCACTTTTCACATTAATAGAACTTCAAGGAAAACAGTGAAGATAACAAAAGCAGTAAAAATTAATGGTAACATCATGCTTTTATCCAGTCCAAATACTCTGACTCCAGAACAATTTAATTTAGCCATTGGCTGATCATACATGAATAAATAAATAAATAAATAAATAAATAAGACAAAAAAAAGTTGATATAATTAAATGTAGAAATCATTTATAGAATAACTGAAGCCATCTATGTAAAATGAAAGAAATGTTATTATAAAACTTGTAAGAGCAGAAAATACCTATCTCATGGTAGCACTTCAATCTCTTCCACTGTTCCACATACGGAAGAACTTTCACAATGTGATTTTAGACAAAGTCAGAAAGTGGGTTTGTTTTTCTATTAAAAACAAATTAAGTAAAATGTAGGTCGTGGGCTGGTGGCACATTCCCTGGCCATGTGCCCATAGTCACCACCACACCTAAAGTAATATTTGGTACCCTCTGTTAATATTGCTTCCACGCATTCCGACAACCACCACGTCCTACGCTAACTCTGCTGTAACCTGAATTCCAAAGTGTCGACGACCATAACCATCCCATCCGAGCGTCACAAAAATAAAAGATAAAAACAGATGAATCGCCACAAAAAATTTTAATTTAGGAAAAACCTTGGATAATCCATTTATTTAAGGAAACTATTATTAAGAAGAAAGAAATGAGTTCATCAGTCGATTACTAGTAGGAAAAATGTTAACATCTTAATCGCCCGTTTAAAAAAATCGGTATAATTGTGCAAATTTTTAATACTGTTTGAAAAAAAATTTACCCCATCTATGAAAACTAAAAAATTTTAATATTGTTTGAACGATTCTTTTAATACTTTTTTAAAAAATATTTGATTTTAAAAGGATTTTTTCACTTCTTTCAAGTTTTTTTATATTATTATGGAGAGTGATTTTTTATTTTTTCTGTACTTCTGATTTTTTTTTTTTGACAAAAGAACACAACATAGCTTCACCAAAAACAAAAATAACACTTCTGTCAAAAAAAGAACACAGCATAGCCCACAGACAAAAAGCCAGCCCTTTAATTAGTTTCAGCCCAATAAATTTTAAAAAAACCAAAGAAACATCAAAACGTCGAGATTCGAGAACCAGATAACATTTCGGATTCCTTCCTATCACCTTGACGAAGTAAAATTCATGCACTCTTGTTTATTACTCCATTTCTTCAATTTCTGGAGTGGCCCCTCTTTTCATATTTCTGCTACATCATCATGGCGATCAAAATTAATCTGCAATCTATTGGGAGGTTATTTTTAGCTTCTTTTTTTTCCTGTTATTTCTTTATTACCGATGTTGCTTTCTTTTGATTTCCCGATCAACAAAAAAGACTATGATTGTGATATCAAAGCTAAGTTTCAACACATCTACTATAAAGATAAGATAAAAGTAAAACAATTTACATGCACCAAACCACGGGTTGAGATGAGAGTACAAATTATAAACTAAATAAATATGGACAGTGATATGAAAACAAATTCTTGAATACCATTCATAGTTCTTAATGAGTGGTTATAGATCAACCAAACAACATGTGCACTACCATGACTAGGAAATTCAAGTAAGATGGAAAAGTAGGACACGCTTAATAGTTTAGGAGTCGATTAGAAGTAGGAAAGGTGTTAACATCTTACATCGCTCGTTTAAAAAAAAAGTATAATTGTGCAAATTTTTAATACCGTTTGAAAAAATTGTTTTACTCCATCTTTGAAAACTAAAAAAGAAAATAAACACAACAAAAGATGAAATGAAATTTTGGTTGGGCAGAATGATTGATAATACTCCTATGTACTTCTTGAAAAAGTTTTGCTTGATTGATTGATTTTAATTTTTTTTTTTTAAAATTGAACACGGCATAGCCCAAAGATAAAAGGCCAGCCTATTAATTAGTTTCAGCCCAATAAATTAAAAAAATAACGAAAGAAACATCAAAACCAGATAACATTTCGGGTTCCTTCCTCACCTTGAAGAAGTAAAATTCATACACTCTTGTTTATTATTTCTTCAATTTCTGGAGTGCCCGCTTTTCATATTTCTGCTACATCATCATGGCTATCAAAATTAATCTGCAATCTATCTATTGGGAGGTTATTTTTAGCCCCGATGCTCATGGCATGCTACGTGTTCAAATATGATTGTTTTTTTTTTTTCTCTAGTTATTTCTTTATGGAAAATGCTATCTAGTGCCCTTGAAGAGTTATACACTTATTTCCAATGAAAATTTCCGGATGTTGCTTTGTTTTGATTTCCCAATCACCAAAAAGACTATGATTGTGATATCAAAGCTAAGTTTCAACACATCTACTATAAAGATAAGATAAAAGTAAACCAATTTACATTCACCAAACCACGTGTTGAGATGAGAGTACTCCCTTTGAACTCAATTATAAACAAAAAAAAATACATATATTTTGTGCACTCAAATATAAGCAAAAATCAATCAATTCAACTATATTTAATGTCAGTGTTCCAAAAGTCAAGCCAATCAACTAATCCAACCAATTCTCCTTTTACTTTTCTAAGAGCATTGCACACTCTTGAGACAATTAAAGGATGATATAGTAATGGTAACTCATTTTTTTAAAAATAAATCAAGACAATTAAACTAAATTAACTAACTCCCTTAATAAATGTGAAATTAGTTAATTTTGTTTATTAAAATATATATATATATATATATATATATATATATATATATATATATTGTACACTCAAATATAAACAAAAATCAATCAATTCAACTGTATTTAATATCAGTGTTCCAAAAGTCAAGCCAATCATCCAATCCAACCAGTTCTCCTTTTACTTTTCTAAGAGAATTAAAGGATGATATAATAATGGTAACTCATTTTTTTTTTTATATAAATCAAGACAATTAAACTAAATTAACTAACTTCCTTAATAAATATGAAATTAGTTAATTTTACTTATAATTGAGTCGGGGGAGTACAAATTATAAACTAAATAAATATGGACAGTGACATGAAAACAAATTCTTGAAAACCATTAATAGTTCTTAATGAGTGGTTATAGATCAACCAATCAACATGTGCACTACCATGACTAGGAAATTCAAGTAAGATGGAAAAGTAGGACACGCTTAAATTAGGCTCCCAATATATCAAAATGAAACCCAGCGCCAGCCAATATGAGATATTCATCAATGATTTGAACGCTGCACCCTGGAAATTAATGCAGAAATTAAATTTTCCCTTTGCCATTCTGTGAGGGAACAAACACACCAACACCAACCAAAACGCTAGGTCCCAGTTATCATTAATTTCCAGCTTGATAAATAAAACCTTTTTTTTTTTTTTTGCTAGATTCAAATTAATATATAATTAATCACTAGCCAATCAAGACACACCCCTCTTCGAGTGAGTGATGAACCCTGAATCAACCTTATGCCTGCCACGTTTCACAAATCAACCCCAGCTAATCGAGATTGGGCTTCCAACCACGTTCTTCCCATTAGCCCATTCCAACCGCGCAAAATCGTTTTCAATCTGAGGGGTCGCACCGGATGACGACGTGAACGTGACCGTATACGATTTTTTCTCATTCTCCTTGAAACTCAATACTTGAGGCTCAACACTTATCTTCACCAATGGAGAATCTGACGTCACGGAAGCCTTGTACGTTCCCGCGGGTCCCACGTTAGTGAGAGCGCGCGTGTGCTTCACCACGCTGGGCCCGGTCCCAAACACCACAGCAAAAGAAGGGTAATTAAAGTCGGTCACACTGTATTTCCTGGTCGCGTCACACTCGAACTTTCTCCTAGCCAGAGTTGATATCTCACTCGCTGTGTAGTTCAGCGCACAGAGGAAACCCAAGTAATCATCCACCGTCAGATCATAGACGAGTCCGGGATTAACGGCGGAGACAGGGTCCACGTGTCCCGCGCCATGATCGAACGGCGTGGATGGTTTTCCGCTGGCACTGTCCCTCAACTTCTGACCGTTCTTGTAAGCCGTGTAAGCCGTGGTCATGAGAGCGGACCGAACCGCTGCGGGGCTCCAATCCGGGTGAGCCGATTTGATCAGAGCGGCCAGACCGCTCACGTGAGGGCACGACATGGAGGTTCCCGAAATAATGTTGAAATCCACGCGCCTGTTATCCGTTGCCAACCCGGTGGGACCCACGTTCCTGGACCACCCCGCCAAGATGTTGACACCTGGCGCTATCAGATCAGGTTTCAAGATCTGCGGCGTGATGGAGTTTGGTCCCCTCGAACTAAAAGCCGCAACAACCGGTGAAGGCTGAATCCCAACCTTCGTTCCCTCAAACACAATCTTGACCGTTGGTTTAGCATCAGAAAACAAGTACTTCTTGATCTCACTCCCTTCCTTTTCACCCACCGCCGTCGCCGGCAAAAGATGCGCATCCGCCACCAGTTCCTCGCCGTTGGCGGCGGTGTTAGACAAAACCATACCCAACCCTCCGGCGGCTTTCACCACCGCACCTTTCTGAACCCTAGCACTCACCCCACGGTCACACATAACGATTTTACCAGCTACCTTCTCCGCCGTTAAAGTACCCATCATACACAAATTCCCGTTAGTTGAGTTACTAGCATTCCCGGCATAAACAAACGGTAACGGCGAATCAGGCAAAGCGTTACCTCTATAGAGCGAAACACCGGAATAGTTTAGTCCGTTCCCGAGGCTAACGTACGCTGGGAAGTCACGATCCAGTGTGCCAGCCCCCACGGTAGTGATCCACGGTGCAACGTTTGAAAGGCTATAAGCACTGGGTCCCGCATTTCCAGCTGAGCAAGAAACGAGAATCCCTTTCTCCATTGCAGCGAAAGAACCAATCGCTACGCTGTCTCTGTAATAATCAGACATTCCACCGCCGAGCGAAAGAGACAGAACATTAACGTTGTCGGAGATCGCGCTCTCAATCGCTGCCAATATGTCCGAACTGAAGCACCCTCCCAGCCAACAAACCTTATAAGCAGCGACCCTAGCGCGCGTGGCCATCCCACGCGCCGTTCCGGAAGCGTACCCGAACAGGCTCGCGCCGGAAACAACCGAGCCTGCGGCGGTGGAAGCCGTATGAGTTCCGTGACCGTCGTCGTCGCGAGGAGACTTACACTCCTTGGTTACGTCGACGGGACCTAACATTGCTTCGTAGCCTTTGGAGAAGAACCTCGCTCCGATCAATTTTCTGTTGCAGTTTTTAGTTGTGAAGTTCGTTCCCGTTTCGCATTCGCCTTTCCACGTCGTCGGGACGGGACCGAGCCCGGTGTCGTCGAAGCTCTTGCTCTCCGGCCAGACTCCGGTGTCGAGGACTCCGACGATGACCTCGCCGGCGGAGGTAGATTCCGGGAACATGTCGGCGCTCTTGTCGAGGCCGAGGAACTGAGGAGTCCTCGTCGTGTGAAGCTCGTACTTCACTTCAGGGAGAACCGCCAGAATCCCGGTTTGGCTTTCGAGCAAACGAGCTTCTTCTGAAGTTAACCTCGTCGCGAATCCGTGAATGGCGTTGTCGTAGGTGTAGAGCATCTCGGTTGAATCGTCGGAAATGGACTTGAGAGACGATTCGTACCATTCTGTGTGGTGTGAGAAAGTTTCAGGCATCTCAGATTTTGCCACGTGGACTATGTAGGTACTCTTCTCCGGTTTCGCGAGAGAGACATAGTAGAGATGGAATAGGAGGAAGAGAAACACAAGGAAGAAGGGTTTGGTGAACAAATCCATGTTAGTGAGTTTCTTTCTTTCTTTCTCACACGATCTTTGGTTTTGGAATGGAATAGATCTAACTGGGCTTTATCGAGGTTTTTTTTTTTTTTTAATGTAACTGTTGCCAGCAAAAAAAAATACTGTTTAGAAAAGTTAAGGAAGCGGTGGGTGGTTGTTTGGTTATTGAGAATTATTGCATTGAGACAAAAGCAGAGAAAGAGTGGAGATAGTGTATTAGTGGGAATGAATGAGGATGGAAGCAGCTGAATTAGCTGACTGATTGAAGATATTTTTCTCTCTTCACATGTGCGTTTATCACAGTTCTCCACTGTCTTCTGCAACCCTATCTATCAATATATCTATATATCTTTAGTTGTGTGGGTGCCAGATTTCTTTTTTTTTTCTTTTTTGTTTTTGGTTCCTTTACTTTTGCTGTTTTTGTTGCAGATAATAAAAGGACTATATTCGGGGTCCTTTTAACAAAGCCGTGCAGGCTTTCTCTCACATAAGCACGTTGTCCAGACGTAACACCATACGGAGTACTCCCTCCGGACCTAAATATAAGCAACAAAATAGCTATATTATTTGGACTTAAATATAAGCAAAAATAATTAAGTCAACACTATTAAATGTTAGTATTGCAAAAATCAAGAAAATTAACCAATCAAACTAATTCTCCATTTACTTTTCCATGAGCATTGCATATTCCCTAGACAATTAATTCTTTTTTTTTACACAAATCAAGATAATTAAGCTAACTTAACTAACTTTCTTAATATATGTGAATTTAGTTTTTTTTTTACTTATAATTAGATCCGGAGGTAGTACATACACTAATCGTCTAACCTACTGCTTTGAATTCCCAACTGGGTCTGTTTGCTCATATTTTATCATTATAATTGGAGTATTATTATGGGTTTTTCTGTAATGTATAATTCTGTACATGTTAAGAAATCCAAAAGAAGTAATTATTTATTGAAAAACTAAGCATTTCAGTTTTAAAAATATAAAATATATAAATTTCTATATAAATTTACTATTTTAAAATTCTTAACATGTGTGAAATTGTACAGGTTAGAAAAACCTTATTATTATTAGGAGAATGCTAATTAGTATCCTAGGAGTATTGATTAATGATTTAAAAAAGGAAATTTATCATTGAAATTTGATGTATTTTATATTTTAAAAAATGATAAGCTTATTTTTTTTAATAAATTTTTACTTCTTTAAAATTTTTTAACTAATATCTTTAAAATAATCCTTGTTATTAAAGGTAAGGTGAAGCCGCAAAATTATTGTAAATTACGCGTTTCGGCTCACGGGTACTTATTTGTAGTGGCAAAGAGTCAATCCTCACTTTACCTTATTAAATGCGATTTATTTTGTTATCGACACTCCCATTTCTCAGTCTTCACCTGCCGACCAACCAGGGTTTAAATAATGGATATATAATTCTAAATTCTTGTATTCAACCTTTAATTTATTAAATTTTAGGTAAAATATGTAGATTGATCCTATATATTTATTTTATTTTTTATATTGATTTTATAAGTTTTTTATTTTTCAAATTGATCATATATATTAAGTTCCTTTTTCACATTAGTCATTTTCATCAATTTCGATCACACAGAGTCAAATCAAATGTCACGTGTGGGACTAAGGTGATAGTCACGTCAGATCAAAACTAATGGCGTTAGGTCAAAACTGATGGAAATGATTAATGTGAAAAGTGAAAACGGAATATAACATGTAGGATCAATTTGAAAAATAAAAAACTTATAAGATCAATATGAAAATAAAATAAACGTATAGGATCAAATTACCTATTTTACCTAAATTTTAAAATATTTGAATTAATTTTATATTTCCAACATTTGAGATACTAACGGCGTTTTCAACAATAAAAAACTCTTTGGAGTTTTATTATACGTGTTCTATCATATCACCTTTTGTTAATGTAATTATTATTATTATAATAAATTACAGGTAAAGTTGGTATGGTTTCAGAAAAAGTTAGTGTAATTTTAATTATTGAGTTGGTCCCTTAATTATTTGACAATTTCATGAACTAAAAAGTTTTTAATTGGGTCCCTAAATATATGTAAAATTTTCAATTGGGTCCCTAGGGAATCAGATATGTTAATGAATTGTGAAAGAACAAAATATCTGTTAGTCCCTCCAAATTGGGTACTCATATAAGCAATTTATGGATAATTATTGAGAATTTGGGACATATATTCAAGTAATCAACCAAAAATTGCTAGTGTGTTCGAAATCATAGTCGTGTGTATGCATAAATTTTTTTGGTTGATTACTTGAGTAGATGTCCCAAATTCTCAATAATTATACACAAATTACTTATATAGGTCTCCAGGTTAGTGGAACTCACCGATATTTCGTTCAATTTCACAGTTCACTAATGGATTTGTTACCCCATGAATCCAATTAAAAGTTTTATATATGTCCAGGGACCCAATTGAGAATTTTATATATATCCAGAGATTCAATTAGAAATTTTTTTAGTTCAGGGACCAACCTAATAACTAAACTATTTTTTTAAAATACCTAAGTTTTAACTTTATAAGGCTTTGATTTTATACTTAAATTATATAGGGGAAATAGATTGATTATGTAAAGGTTTGATTATATTATATCAGAAATTATTTTTTGTTTTAGAAATTATATAGATATATTTTGAAATTTTTGTTATAAGAAGGGTAAGTATAATGACAACATAAATGGATTCAGTATGGTGATTACATAAATCTTAAGGGGCGTAACAACAATATAAACATCAAAGAAAACAATATGGATATCAAATGTAAATAATCAGAACCCAAAAAAGATGAATGTAGTTTTCTCTGTGATAAAACAATATTCAAATATTGAAAAACGTATTATTGAGAGAAGTTCCTTTATGATAATTCATCGACATTGTTTATCTTTGGTTGGGCATCCCACAATTAACATTGTGAGACTAACTTTCTGATCGGAATGATGATCAGATAAAACTCTTCTCCGAGTGACAATTTCATAATTCAAACATTTAACCTTGCAGATAAAGTTTGCTTAGGGACACAATTTACTTTCATCGTAATCAACCACTTTTGAGTATAATAATACATCAACATTTGTATCACAATATTGTTTCACTCACAGTCTAAAATCAATAATAATAAAAAACATATATATTTTTACAAAATAATTTTTAAATATCCAATATTTTTATTAATATAATAATTTATGGTTGGTTGATATTATTAATTAAGAGCCCGTTTGTTTAAGATTAAAAAATAATTGATTTTGTTATAAAATAACTTAGTGATTATCTTTAAAGATTTAAAAAAAAAAAATTTGTGTTTGTTTACAATCATAAAAATCAATTTTTTTAAAGTTTTTAGTTATAAAAACTGATTTTTTTTCATAAGCAACTCAAAGCTGCTTTTCATTTTAACCCCAAAAATGATTTTTTTCTGTTTCTGATTATTTTCAGAAGGAAAAACAAACATACTAAAAAAAAAAAAATTTATTTTATGATGAAAAAATAATTTTTTTAACAAAATAAACAATACTCCCTTTGGTCCTTATTATAAGAGGCAAATGACTACTTTTTTTTTGTCCAAAATATAAGAGACATACATGTATTTTGACAAATATTAAATGCTCATTTCCAATTTTACCCTTATTTATAATAGGGTTTATATTTACGAGACAGTGCAACTTTCAATACAAGTAGGTTTGTTCATTAATTATTGAAGGGTTAAATTTGTAAATTTATATGAATATTAATTATAAATAACTTATTTCAATGTATTTTTTTGATCTATATGTTTTAGGATTTTGCCTTTTATATATAGGACCCGAGGGAGGAACAAACGGGCTCTAAATCCTAAAAAATCTATAACCTGATATGAAATTTTTTGCTAGTGAGTAGTGAGTGGTGACATGTTGGAAATCAATGCAGACAAGAAGTGTGGAATCTGATTCACGCAATAAGGTGACAACTCGCGTTAACAGATGCTATTAAATAAAAAATAATTTAGTTTTGTCCCGTGGGAAGAGACGGGTGCCCCGTGCCCATACTATTAATAAACATGAAAGTGAACAGATTATTTATTATTATAAATAATATTATAGGAGTAGCACCTCATCATTGATAATAATAACTTTCAATCGAAGATGAAAATGGCTGCCATGGGGGTTGCTTTTTTGCGTTTTGGTGTTTTTGTCGATGGAGTAAAGAGATGAAGAAAACGTTTTCTGCCACTAGACTACGGTCACGGGTCATATCTCGATTATTACAGGTTTTCTCAATGCCTTTCGCTGTAACGCGTTGTTCTAAACGATAGATGCAATTTTCATTAATATATAAATGTCTAAATTGGTCTGAAAAATAAAGATTTAATGACAACGTGCAGTATAAAGATGTAACACTTCAGTTCATTTTATATATTTTTATTTTTAAAGTTCGGCCAGTGAATCAATCTGGCCCATCACAGACCAGCCCAAATTGGGCCAATAAATTGCTGACTAGGGCAAAAATAATTTCGGATATGTATTTTATCAATCCAGTCCATGTCTAATGTCGGGTTATTCAGGTCAACCGGTCGGACCGACCTCATTTTGACAGCTCTAACTACAGAGATGTATTTGATTTTTTTCTATAAAAAAAAAAAAGAAATCTTAACAATTTTAAAAAATTCTACTCCAGATCAAATTATTTTTTAAGAATAAATTTTAGGGAATGTTTTGAGTTTTGACTAACATTTGTAATTTTTGAGTATTTGAGATTTTTCATTTTTTTTTTGTGAAAGACTGGGCCAAGGTTCCTTTTTAGACTTTAAAAGTGTATCTCCTCGATTTTATAGACTAATTTGAATTTTTACTCTTATTTTTACTAGTGGCAAGTCTGGTCGCATTTCTAATACTTTTACTCGTGTGCTTTTTCTCGTTCGTGTAAGGCATGTATCTTTTATAAGTAATTTTAGTGATTATATTCTGTCAAAATGTTTTTTTTTATTTTAGATCGTAATTAATTAATGTAAACACATGCATATCAATATGTTAATAATATCATGTTGTAAATAAATGAAAACATAAAAAAATGTATATTATAACCAAAATTAAATGTAACCATAAATAAAATGCATACAGTCTCCCTCCTGTAATCAATTTAGTCGAATTACTAAGAAATTGATATATAAAAAAAAAAAACCAACAATAATTTCTAGAGGCTGCTCTAAAATTATCCTGTATATGTTTTCTAATGTCTCCATCCCTCTCTTATGTTTTTAACCAATTTTATTTGAATTTTTTTTTTTTGCTTTTGATAGGCATTGCATTCTTTTTATCTTGAACGTACTATGTTATTAGATAGAGTCGTGTCCGTGTTTCAGTTATTAAAAAAAAAAAAACTGAAATGAGATTTTTCCCAAGTCATGAATGTTGCTTATTAGGTTTAGTAGGTAATAGATATTGGGGCTGTTAGTTCCGTCATGATGATTTCCTTTGATATTGTTTCTCATATTGTGGTTAATGTCTCTGATAAAGTTGTTGCTTCTCATCTTATTAATAATTGCCAGACCAACAATTTATCTGGTTTAACCATCTAATGATGTTTTCTAGCTTAAAATGTAGTTTTCAGTCAGAAAAATTCAAAGAACCAAAAGTTTAAGTCAATTACAATAAATTTCAAGAGAATGTATGGCTTTTTCACTTGGGTCTTTCTAAGAAAAAGTTAAAGGCATGATTAAATTTGTAACCTTTGCAAAAGAATTAATAGTAACACTAAATGAATAAAGAACTCGGATCTTCCAGACAAAGATAAAAATGGCAAGTTGCAAAAGGTTTAGTTTTTGTCAAACATAAATAATAACTTGTCTTTTCCCAACTCTGTTGTGGTCTCCCTTTCTTTCTTCCCCTCCACCCTTTTCTCCTTTTCATTTTTTTTTTAAATTTTAACACACTCTTCAAGTCTTGGTTCCTAATTTAGCTAGTCGTTAATTATTATTTGGGAAAAGTGTTTAAACACTCCCTAAATGGAATAAGACAATCTAAAATCTGGCTGAAGTTTAAACTTCATGTCTCAATGTCTGAAAGAAGGCTATGTCATGACATTTGGCTTGGGAGCACCGGAAAGTTTAGATCTCCTCTTTGTCGAGCTCTCACTATGGTGTTCTCTTTGTTCCTTCAACCTGGAAGCAAGGAGTTTCTGATCCTCTGCTGCATTTGATTTTGCCTTAACAATTGTCTTCTTATTAGCAATCCTTGCTCGCTTCTTATGTAGTGTCAAAGGAGTGACCAATAGTTTTATCTTGGGAGCTTTGCTCACTTTTTTCCCTGTAACCAAACATCCACTATTTATACAACAATTTTTATGATAAATTATGTATGTATCTGTCTTCAATGTAATTGGCGAAACCATCAATCCATGTTCAGATACATGTTCTGCCATGAATTTGTGGAAATTAAAAGAAGAAAAATAGAATTAACATACATGTTGTGTTGTCTGATGTAAATTAGAAGCAATTTTTTCCTTTTATCTTCAAGTTAAGAAGGTGAAAAAATTTAACAGCCCATACATTTCCATATTTTTATTTAGCCACTCAATAGCCCCATGAATGTTGCTTGTACCTTGCCATAGCCACCCTACTTTTATGGATGCTCCGTAATACAACAAAACATTCGAAAAGAATAAAAAATTAAGCCTTTTTTTTGCATTACTCAAGCAACCTAGCATATTTGAAGGTAAAACTAAAAGAATATTGTACATCAAGTGAAAGGAACATGAAAATTTACATAAGCAAAAGAGTGAGTAGCAACAAAAATGGTAATGGCAACTAATCAAGCATATGAATAATTTTTGGTTCCTAAGTTATTCCCCCACCTGTCCAAGGAATTTGCCTGCACATGAATTAATGGCGTCCTGTGATTCATTTTGTTGTAGTGTCAGATCACCCTATTAGCAGTTCCAGGAACATAACCAAGTTCTAAGATAAAGCTCTTACTTTTCAGTTCTTGTAAAGAAACAATGCTTCAATGACACACACAGCATATCCAATCAAAAGCTAGGAACTAAGGAATACTACAAAGAACTAACCTGGAACATTAGACCAAAATATCCATATCCAATAACACGCACAACCATGTAAGTAACTTATTGTCTATAATCACGAAAATAACCATTAAGTCCACAAACTATATATATAACCTTATATTTATCAATGATAAGAATTCGAGAAGTGTTATTTGTACAACAAAACTAAACACCAACACCGTACATTTATACTTGACTCATATATTTATCCATTATTTCTCTCTCACCTCTCATCATTTTGTTATTTAAAGCTTACCATCCAATATGGTGTTGCTATATGGTGTCAGTTTTTACCACCAATGGTAGTAAGTTAGTAACAATTATATGTCCTTTTTCTATCCCATTTCCATCTAATACAGAGGCCTCCATCTCCTGCATTTAATTCAACAAGTTTAGACATAAAAATACTCAATATTAGGGGTGTAAGTGGACCGGGTAAACCCGATGAACCCGACCAACCCGAATCGAACCAAACCGTTAAAACCGAAAGTGAATGGTTCGGGTAAAAAACCGAACCGAACCAATGGAAACCGAAGATCATTGGTTCGGGTAGTGGTTTTCATCGTCAAAAACCAATGACCCGATGACCCGACCCGATGAAGTTAAAAAAAATCAGAATTTTCCCCTGATTTCCTAAGTCCTGACCTAAATACATATCTTTTGCATTTCAGTCTCACATTTTTTCACTCAGCCTATCTTCACTTCTCACTATTGCACACAACCACCATCTCCGACCTAGCCTTACAGCCGCCACCACCGCACACAGCTACAAGCTCCATCTCAGGCCGCACCGGCAGATCGTCGCCTCCTTGTACCTCCGCCCCAGGCCGTCGTGCTTCGTCCTCCAAGCAGCTCTGTCGCGTTCGTGAATCGTCCTCCAAGCAGCTCCGTCGTGTTCGTAATTCATCCTCTCCGAGTAGCGCCGTCCTCCGGGAAGAAGCTTCGATGACGACGCGCCGTCCTCCGCCATCAAGAAGCTCTGATTCGTCCACTCCCCTTTATCGCATGTCAAATTTGATCTTCTCCTCTTCTTCTTCTTTGCTTCGTGTTTCATTGTTGGGGATCTCTGTCGTATTTCGTCCAAGAAGAACAAAGGAATGAAGGACTTAGGGTAGTGACGATTCACCTTCACTTTTTGGTAGCGGCGGAGTGGGTCGAGGACTCAAGGGAACAAGGGATTGAGGGACTTAGGGTTACTACTGTTGAGTTATGGGTGCATTTTTTTTTAATGTTTTAATTTTTTAATTTTAGTAGGGGACCCAAATACCCGATCCGAACCAAACCGAACTTCATTTGTTTGGTTTGGTTTGGTTCGGGTTTTGTAGTAAAAAACAAAACAAAAAAACAAACCGATCAATTTTGATCGGTTCAGATTTTTCTCTGCCTAAAACCGAACCAAACCAAACCAACCCGTTACACCCCTACTTAATATTCAACCATGTGGTTCAAAAAAAAAATGCAATGCAGGTTAAATAAAAAAGAAGATGAAAGCTTATCTTTTTACCTTCTCATACTTAAAATTATTAAATCAATGGAAAAAATATACATCCATGAGAAGAGGCAACACTTGTCGCACCAACAACTACACAACCATTGAAGAGACAGATTTTGTTGTTTTCCCTTTGCTATATTCCCCAATACTCAAGAAGTTTCAAACATGCCTAAAGTATTTTTAATAATTATTTCTTATGATGACTAAAAAACATGAAAAGTTTACAATTTACGAGAATGTCCATTTTTTTAATTGGTTTACAAAAAACAAAAACAATAAAAACCTGTTCGTTGAACCATTTACTTATCAAAATCTATTGAATAGAACCAAATCAACGAATGGCTTTCCTCAACCTTAACGATAAAAAGTAAAATGCTTAACTATTTTAAAGTTGAACCCATAACAGTTACGGAAACTCATATAACAAAAACAACAATTTGCCTTCAAATAGATAAATTTAGATAAATTAAAGATAGAGAGAGAGAGATGGAAGGAGGTGACCCAAATATATATCGCGTTAATAGTTCTTCTCACCATTTATACCTGTCGATCCCCTCCCCGGGAGCCGTCGACATCGGAAAACTATCACCTTCCATATGCATCTCATGACATTAATTTTAAACACATTTTAAATTTAGGGAAATGCTAACGAGTGCCCTAAGGAATCAAGAAAAGAAAATTTGCATAGCGAATTGATGTATTTGATATTTAAAAAAGTGAAATATTTAGTTTTCTAATAAAAACTTGCTTGTTTTGGTTCCTTAAAGAGTGTCCTAAGGACACTCGTTAGCATGACCCTTAAATTTATACTAGTGTGGTAACCCGTACCATGCATGAGAGGATATACTAATATCAGTGAGATTTCTTGATTATCATTTATTATTTTTAAATATGTCTTTTTGTTTGTCTTATTGTCATTATTTTTATAATTAATTCAATCAGTAAATTTTCATACTCAATTTTATGTCTTTGTCAAAAAAAAAAAAAAACACTCAATTTTATGTCGTATTTTTTATGAACCTATTTTATACAGTATCTATTATTTCATTATTAATTGAGATAGACATTTTTCTATTCAGTTCCATTTTTATTTTGTTATTATTTTGAAAAGCGAGTTTTATTGTTATTTTAAATTATGTGTTTGTTCACTAAATTCAATTTTTTTTATTTGACTATTATTTAAAATAATATATATTTTTAGCCAATTTAATCACTTGATATTTTATTTTAAACCATAAACTCTTTACACAATTTTACATTTTATCATCATCATCATCATCATCTAATATGCTTAATTCAACTCTCATATTTATCTATCATTATTTTAGTATTCTTTTGAACAATGACTTTTCTCACTATTTAATATTATTTTAGATAGTGAATTTTTCCACTCATTTTTACACAGACAATCAATCAAAAATCATAAAATTGATGACTTTTAAGGTGGTTAGGATAAGAATCAAATATTTGTAATAATGTACAATTTCTGATTGGTTGACAGCGTAAAAAAAACTTTATACTGTCAGTATAAACCAATTAAATCCTTCTAATATTGGGTTAAATATGTTTTTATCCTTATAAAATTGCTAAAATTTGATTCTGATCGCTATAAAAAAATATTCGTTTTTAGTCCATACATCAAATGAAAGTAATGTGTTTTTAGTCCCTCACAAGGGAATAAAAACACATAAATTTTGTATTCATTAGGGATTAAAAAACAAATAAAAATTTTATAGGGAACAAAATCAAATATTACCAATTTTATAGGAATCAAAAACATATTTTGATAGGAACATTTTAGTCCATACCAATGACTATTTTAACCGATATTTGAGACTTTTAAGGACCAAACTGTTATTCTTAATTTTATAGGAACCAAAAATATCTCGATGATTTTTTTTTGGACCAATTTGAATATTTGCAGTCTTATCTTTTATTATACTTTTATTTATAAAATTGTATATTCTATTATTTTATTATTATTTGAAACAATAAATTTTCTCACTTTGTTTAATATTATGTTATTTTGTTATTGTTTTAGATAGTGATTTTTTTCATTAACTTTTTTTTTATCTATCTTATTTTGTTATCTTGTAATTAGTTTTTTTAATCAAAATCTTGTTATTAGTTTAATCCTGGACTTAAGTATTTTTCTAAAATATCGTATAGCATGGTATTTTTCAAAAGTAGAAATAATAGATTTTATATCCTGACTAATCTCAAGTATTTTTATCTATTTTATGATGATTGATGCCATTATATAAAGGGACACCACACACGATGTGATTGAATGAACAGTAAAAATAATAGTGAACAAGACTTTGTTTTCTGTCAAAAAGAAAAAGAATAAGACTTTGTTTTATTAAATATAGATAAATAGATAAATATATAGAATTTTGCGCAATGTTAATTATATCCTTGGTACAGTGGTCCCCCATTTTTAACATGGAGGATGTTAGAATTTGCCTTGAACAACAATGGGGGCAACGTAATTTTTTAAGTGGGGGCAATATAAATTTTTTTATCTAAGATTTAACCAAAAATTTATCACTTGGCAGGGGCAGCTGCCCCCAATAGCATCAACGTAGGGTCGTCCCTGCCCTCAGTGGCATGCGACACTGTTCCCAGCCAATTCGACAGTGGAACTTTATCCGGCGAATCCGTCTTCGCTTATTCTCCTATACACAGAGTGATCACTCTCCGCAATTTGCGACTGTTGCATTTAGAAAGAGTTTTAAAAGGTACTCCTCAAAAAATTTGAAAATTGGGGTACAATTTGAACCGGGTTTGTATTTCGATTCCCCAATCGGTCACAACTATGAAACTGAATGAAACAGGAAAAAAAAAACTAATGATGCTGAATGAGAGAGATAGAGATAGGAAGAGACGGAAGTATTTGGGGAAGAAACATAGGCGATGTTTCTTAAAGGGTCCATGTTTAAACCATCCTATTTGTCTGATTTTTTTGATCAAGATCCTATTTGTCTGATTGTCTATATGCTTTAGAGAGTAAAAGAGAAACCGGAGGAAACTACTGCAGTTACATTTGTGACTTTTTTTTTTAAAGGTTTTTTAAATGCTAAATAAATAAAAATAAAATTATGCTAAGTTTTAAGGGCAAATTAGGTAATATAAAAAGTAGGACACCAAATTTTGAACTTTCCCATTATATAGTCGTATAGATATCACTTTATATTTACATAGTTTATTATTGGCTTAATTGCAGTTTTGGTCCCCTACTATTGGTCATGTGCGATTTTGGTCCCTAAACTCTTTTTTCGTGCACATTTGGTCATGTTTTCTCAATGCTGCAAATTTGGTCCTTTTGTCCAATGTCTGTCAATTTTTCGATGATTAATATAGAGGAACCACTCCTTTAAGCTAGCACACAGAACCTCTAGTTAAGGCTATCCCTCCCTTATGTCTCTAATTCAACATGATATAGTGGTCCATCTCTGCTATTTATAGGTTTTTTCTCTCCTTTTTGGGATCTTTTTTTGTTCTACCATATGATCCTTTACAATAAAAGCTCAACAAGAGGTTCTATGCACTTAGAGCAGTGGTTCTGTGTGCTTAGAGGAGTGGTTCCTCTATTTTGATCATTAAAAAAATTGACAAACATTAACAGAAGGACCAAATTTGCAACATTAAAAAAATAAGGGGACCAAATGTGCATAAAAAAACTTTAGGGACCAAAATCGCGTATGGTCAGTAATCGGTAATTCTCACTTTGGAGATGTTTCCTTTAAGTAGAATGGATACAATTGAGATAACACTGCCCTAAAAAGAGGACATTCCAAACATATGAGGCGTGATGTTCTTTTTTGTTTGGTATGTAGTGTATGGCGAGTTCTACCGTGAGAGACCTTGTCATGTCTCTCACGGTGAGCAACTTGTTAGAGCCATCAGATTGAAAAGGTCCACAATCCTTACGGTGCACCGCCTACATCGAGTTTTTTCTCATCTCCTTCTCTGCCCATCCATCCAAAGACCCTCACCAGAAACTCTCTCCTTCTCCGCTCAGCCACCACTCAGCCACCACGCATCCATCACTCAACCACCATGTAGCCACTGCGACCAGACTCTGCTTCGCCGCCGCAAGCAGATCTGCCAGCACCGCACCCGCCGCCGCGTCACCAATCTTTGCCTCGTCGTCACAACCACGGGCCACCAGATTCGCGCCGCCCACACCACTGATTCTGACCCAGTCCGCGAGCTCGGACCCACCGCACTCGTCGCCGCTCGTAATCTATGCTCCGCCGCCGCGTCGCCCCGATCTGGAAATGAGTGGTGAGGCGGTGGGGAGGTTGAAGGTCGTGGGGACTAGGGAGGTTGAAGGTGGTCAGAGGTTGAAGACGCTCTGCGACCAGACTCTGCTTCGCCGCCGCAAGCAGATCTGCCCAGCACCGCACTCGTCGCCGCGCCACCAATCTTTGCTCGTCGTCACAACCACGGGCCACCAGATTCGCGCCGCCCACACCACTGATTCCGACCCAGTCCGCGAGCTCGGACCCACCGCACTCGTCGCCGCTCGTAATCTCTGCTCCGCCGCCGCGTCGCCCCGATCTGGAAATGAGTGGTGAGGCAGTGGGGAGGTTGAAGGTCGTGGGGACTAGGAAGGTTGAAGGTGGTCAGAGGTTGAAGCCGCTGTAGTGGCGGCGGCGGTGGCAGAGGCAGGAGGAGGTGGGGTGGGGTGGGGTGGGGTTGTTGGTGCCGGAGGAGAGGGGTGGAGGTGGGTGACGGAGGACAGAGGTGGTGGGTGGCAGAGGAGGGAGGTGGTGGGGTTGGGAAGGAGAGGCAAAATGATTTAGTGTAGGCAGGTGCATAACAATATCATGTACCATCATCTCATCAACGGTATTAAACGGTCTCTCACCGTAGCCGCAGCCTGTAGTGTATAGCTTATAGCTTATAAATAACTTAGAAGAAAATATCTTTCTTTTTTTTAAGTACTTGACTACTATCTCCGTTCCTTTTCTATGGTAATTTTAGTTTTTTGTTTTTGTTCCAAAACAATGGATCTTTTATAAACCCAATATATATTTGACAATTTTTTCCATATATACCCTTATCATAAAATTAAATTGAAATACATTGAAAACACACTAAACCTTCCTTACTTAAATTCAGCCATAAATACACTACACATATCAATGATACTATAAATAAGGGTAATTTGGTACAAATGTAAACAAATTAATATTTTCTTAATTTATGTGTAGAAACCTTAAATTATCATAGAAATGGAATGGAAGGAGTACTTGATAAGAAAATTATACCGAAAACATTGTGATTCCCAAGCAGAAGAGGTGGGTTGAGGCACAAATGAATTATATGGTCATGACAATAATATTTTTTAACTGGTTTCCTTCCACTAGTGAACGGTGGGCTCCACTTTAACATTGTCGCCCGTAGGATTGGATAGAGATTACAAATTTTCAAATTTTCCTAACCACGTGCTTTTTGTCAATTTGGCTTCCTTTGATTGGATTCATAAAAAAAGTTTCTTGAATACAATAATTGAGATTAATAATGATTGATGTCCATGCCATATTTTCTTAATTCAATGATTATGAGCAATTTGATTATTGTGTATTATTATATAGGTTAAAGTAATGTTTTGGTCCCTATACGTGACCCTATACGTGACACTGATTTTCAATTTGGTCCCTATACGTAAAAAGTTATCAATTTGGTCCCTATACGTGACACTGATTTTCAATTTGGTCCCTATACGTGACACTGGTTTTCAATTTGGTCCTCACCGCTAATTGGTCCCTATATAAGAGTGACCAAATTGCAAATTATTATCACATGTAGGGATCAAATTGAAAATAATTGTCACATGTAGGGACCGATTTCAATTTTTTTTTGTTGAATTGGTCCCTACATGTGACAATAATTTGTAATTTGGTCCTCTTATATCGGGACCAATTAGCGGTGAGGACCAAATTGAAAAACCAATGTCACGTATAGGGACCAAATTGATAACTTTTTACGTATAGGGACCAAATTGAAAACCAGTGTCACGTATAGGGACCAAATTGATAACTTTTTACGTATAGGGACCAAATTGAAAATCAGTGTCACGTATAGGGACCAAAACATTACTTTAACCTATTATATATGAAGAATGTTAATCAGTGTCCTAATGATACTAGTTAAAAAATTTAGAAAATATTTTTTTTATTTAGAGTTGATATATTTATTATTTTAAGAAGTAAAATACTTAGGGGGGTGTATTAGATTGGGATTGTAAAAGATTGTTTTGGCCTAAAAAAGTCTTGCGGATTTTAAAAGATTATGTAGAAATATAATGACTTATAAGATTTTAAAAGACTGTTTTTTAAAGATTGTTATAATCAAAATTTTCATGTGTGGATTTTAAAGGATTTATATCATAAGACTTTATAAGATTTGAATGGACTATATAGATTTATAAGACTTGAAAGGAAAACATGAATTTTTAGCAAACATTCAAAGTTATAACAGCCAATGAAAAAGTAACAAAGAAATGAATAATATAATAAACAAATAAAAAGTAAAACCCAATATAATTTTTCTAATCTTTTAATTATTCGTCAAATTGATGTAACTTCATGTCCTCCTAAATTGCATTTCTCCACATATCTAAAGCTATGCTAGCCCTCCAAGCATTAACATCTTTTCATTCCCGTGGGTTTGAACAATAGGTTCAAAATTATTGTCTACATTAGCTGGTGATATTGAAGATAAAGATTTGTCTATTGGTTCAATTGTAAGTTCATCATAACGACATTCTTTACAAAGGAACTTGTATACTGCTACACATGCTAAATAGAAATGGAGGCGCTAACTTAAAAATTGTGAACCGCATTTTAAAAATATCAAATATCTTCTCGATCACATTCCTCGAGGATGCATGGCGAAGATTGAACAATTCATTTCCATTTTAAGGGTCATTACCATTACCTGCAAAATCTTGTAGCTTCTTATTTTAACCTTAAAAATGATTTATTTAAAAAATGATTTTAATGAAAAGCTTAAATAAATACAATCAAACTAGTTACAAATGATTTTTTTTTCAATTTGAAAAAGTGTTTTCTTTCGTCAAATAATCTGTAACAAACATATTCTAAAAGTTGTTTGGTAACTTCTGTTGGGTTGAACAACAACCATGGGGGGAGATGGGACAGAGATGGAGGGAGGGAGGAGAGAGAGGGAGAAAGGAGAGAGATGGAGGGAGGGAGGGAGGGAGGAGAAAGTGGGAGAAAGAAGAGAAATGGAGGGAGGGAGGAAAGAGAGGGAGAGAGGGGAGAGAGGTGAAGGCATATGGTGAAGAGAAACAAGAATAAAGAATCCTGAGAAATCTCATATGTTGAGGGAAGGCTTTTTGTTACTAAAAAATCGCTAAAAAATCACACAAAGTCTCATGAAATCCATCTTAAAAAACAACCCATCCAAATCAGGAAGTTTTTGAATACCAGAGGACTTTTTATTACTTATAAAAAGTCATGATTGAATACCACTAGATTTAGATTCTCTCTTTAAAAAATCTTGATAGTCTTGATTGAATACCATCAAACTTATTTAGATTACTTAAAAGTCTTGATTGAATACCACAAGACTTTTAATTCATAAAAAGTCCATTAAAATCTTTTGAAATCTCAATCTAATACACCCCCTTTAATTTTTCAAGAAAAACTTTCTTCTATCGATTTTTAACTAATGACACTCGTTAGCGTGACCCATTATATATTTATTTCACTTGATTTGATTGTGGATTCAACATGATTCTGTGTTAATGTGTCACTAATTTGATTGATAGGTCACTAATCAAACTGAATAAATTAAAATAAATATGTAAATATTAAACAATTTAAAATCACACATAATTATAAGTCTTTTATGTGAGATCTAGTGAGAGGATTAGATAATAGTCATTGGATCCAATTTTATATTGTCAAGATTAAAACAAAAAGTAATGTGACTTTTTTAAGTGGTTACGAGATATTTTAAAACTATTAAATAACTTTTAATCTTAACCATTCATGTATAGTTATATGACCTGGATTCACTCCTCCCACTCTCATATAAAAAAGGTCCTCTCACTAGATACATCTCCAGTTTGGACCAAATCAAAATTAGTAGTAACTAGTAAGTGTTAAATTTTATTAGACTATGGTCTTTTTTTTAATATTATTTTAGATGTGACCATTTGCCCAATTTAACTTATTAGCCCGAATTAACCACAAAGATAACAGTAAAGGCCTCCTAACTCAAGTCCTAATATCTTATACTTCGGTCCCCCAAAAATATACTATACTTCTTAAGCCTTCATGTGTCGCACAACGAGGGAAAGATAGAATGATGTAGCAAAACATGCAGTGACGAGAACAACCTCAAAGCAAGGAAGAAGTGGCGGTTCGATTACGGTGGCAGCGTCAAGACTCACGAAGTTGCTGGCATACCTATTGGGATAATTGAAGGGAGATTGTTCTGACATGGTTTTAGAGGTCGGCTTTCGAGTTTAGGCAGGAGATTCCTATGATAAAGAATGGCGTGTGCCTCTCCGAGATCCAAGTCAGTCGGGTACTCGAAGGTATATAATAACATATGGAGAAGATGCCTCTACCTGATGGGTAGGCCTAATATATATATATAGAGGGGATGATTGTTACCTTACCATTAATGAGCCATTATGAGTGATTAAGGATGTTGTCAATGTTAACGATTACAAAATCGTTATGGATCGCCAGAGTAATTGTCGTGGATATTCGTGTTGCTTGTATTATGCCGTCATTTAATGTTGCAAGAATCTCGGCATTTAGTCTCCTCTGACTTATCTACTGACCCGAGATGGTCTCGATTCAATGAGTATTGGTTTTCGGGTTGGTCTTGGCCGAGGTCCAATTTACGTAGCAATAGAGATGAAGCTGGCCAGTGGTAGTGGCGTTGTATCGAGATGGTTCAAGTATTGTTCGGGAGACATAATTCCTAATAAAATTGATTTGATTTGAGTATGAAGGGCGGCATATTTGTCCAAGTCAAAGCAATTGTTGATCGGGTGTCGGCTCTCATGGTGGAAAAGGATGTGTACCTTCAAAGAGCACTCTGACATAAAGTAGTTGTTACTAAAGGAATAATATGCCATTATGAGTGATTATGACGGTGGTTATAAAAACATTATGCCTTATTAATAACATCATTAGGAGGTCGGTTACGAGAATCCTATCAGCCAGGAGTCATAAGTTGGCCACCCAGTTTTGAGCCCTCAAGTTAGGCCTCAATCTAGGTTGATGGTCCGGAAAAATGCCCCTAACTTTGCGCTATAATGTAAGATAGAGTATCAAGGTACTCCTTCCAGTGCCAATAGAAGCATGAAATGCCTCTTAGTAAAAGGATGTGTTCTGAGGCATTTAAGATGGGATCTACGATGCCCAAGGTTGTAAGAACTGAATAGGACTGGCTAGTTCAATCGATTCAATCGAGAATCGGCTGTATCTACGGTTCGGTTAGGTCCTAAAAATCGTATGTTCCATTGAACTGGTAAAAAATCGTTGAAACCGGCTGAACCGGTGGAACCATGGAATTGGGAACGATTTTCAAAAATCAACCGGTCAGAAAAATGGGGTGGATATCTTTTATTGTTTTTCACTTTCTCAATTGCTCACTTTCAAAAGTCGAAAACCTCATATTACTTGGCTCGTGCACTAACATTATCAGGCCTCCCACACCAACGCTCCCAGTCCCAAACTCCTACATCGTCGACTGTCATATGCTTTATCGTTGTGCTGTTATCACCAGTAGCCTCGCCAGATCATCGGTCATGGATGTTGGTACTGGCTACAATCTCGGGGGGGGGGGGGGGGGGGGGGGCTGAATTGAGATATTGAAAACTTTTTTAACAATTTAAAGAAAAACAGAGTTTTCTTAAAGAAAATTAGTTTTCACTCAATTTTAATTCTCAAGATTCAGATTATTAATCAAGTAATGATGTTAAGAAATATTACAAGAAAGAAACAACAATCTTAACAAGAAGATTCAGATTAAAGATTCAAGTTAAAATCAATTACAACATATTTTCATTCACACACATGCATATAACAAGTATATGGAGTTTAGAGATGAGAAGAACACGCAAACCGATTTATCCTAGTTCAGCTACCTCCTCTGGTAAACCTACATCCAGTCCCACACCTTTGTGGTTTTCTCCACTATAACCAGAAATTACAATATCCAATTACAGCAATCACAAGGATAACCTCCTTGCACCAACCTTTCACCAAAAAGTACACTTGCTTTTCTTACCCAAGGATCCTTTCTATCCTTCTTTAATCCTAAGAGATACCCTCTCTTAATCACACTAATTCGCAAAAAGAATTGAGTAGAAGAAAGACTCTAATAGTCTGATTATACAAATTGAAGCTCTATGAAATATCACACTTTTCTCTCAAAGATGAAGCACTTTTGGAAACTTTGGAATATTTCGAATTTTCACTTTCAGCATGTGTAAGGTGTTGAAAAGTGTTGTTATGAAGTCCTTTTATAGATATTTGAAGATTTAGATTCGTGGGTCTTATCACATAAGTTGTTACAAGTGATTAAAAATTAGTTTTGCAAAGTTGTAACAGGATAGTCTGTGTACTAAATCTGTGTACTCATGTTTTTCAAACATTTTTAAAGCTCCTACACAGATTAGATTCTTTATACATCTGTGTATTAAACCAAGTCATCAGCTTTTTCAAACGTGTACACAGATGTATAGATTTGTACACGTGTGTATCTCTTGCCTTGTTCTTGAATACACATGTGTATACCTTTGTACACAGGTGTATATTAGAACACCAACCCAGATTATTCCAAAACTCAATACATATGTTGTGTACATCGATTTATCATTGAAGAACAAGTTTTGAAATATTTGAGTTGTTCTATACACAGATATTCTTCATATTTTTCAAAACATAAAGCTGATACACATGTGTACAACGCATGTGTACAGATTTGTAATTTCAGGCCCGAGAGCTCAGTTTCGAATACACAGGTGTACAACACATGTATACAGACAAATTTCCTTTTGTTTTTAAAACTCAACTTATCATACACATGTGTATGATACCTGTGTACAGAAAGGTTCTTTCTAAAACTTGAAATTTAGCTTTATATACACATGTGTATAACACATATGTACAATACATTTAATTTCTTAATCCAATTAACATCTTTTGAAAAACATTTCTTTTGAAAAAACTATTTTGCTTATCCTTTGTAAAATTTAGTTTCTTCTTAAATTCAAGTGCTTCACCTAAGAAATCAACATCCTTTGATCCTTGACTTTCCTTTTTCATGAGAGATCTTGCATAATGCTTAACACACTATAAGTATATAATCGATATCAAAAAGCTTATGCAAAATACACTTTGTTTGTCATACATCAAAACATCAATGAGGGTTTAGTCTTACAATGGAGATCATAACTTAGTCACTGTCCCAACTCATCGGTCATGGTCATGGATAAGGTGGCAAAATTATCCGCACCTGCAGATATCCGCATGGATTATCCGTAATGGGTAGTAAATGTATACCTATTGAATGGGGATGGGGATCATAGTACCCGCCCCACGGATAATCGCATATTCATAATAATTTTTATCAAATATATACTATATATCATGACAATTTCTACCAGTTTAAGATGAAATAAACTTTATTTTCTTTATTATTTCATATTTTTTAGTGGTTAAATCCATAATAATAATTTTTTTAAATACATATATTATATTATATAATGTTAATATAATACATTGCTATATTATATTGTATAATTTGATTTTATTTTAGACTCTTATATACCCACGAATATCCATGGATACCCGTTACCCGCATAAATATCTATGGATGTTGACGGGGATGAATGCAGGGGAAGCACTACCCGCACCCGCCCCATGTAGATGTGGTTGCTGGGATTTCGAGTAGAAAGGTTTTTGTCGTAATATATTATTTATAAAACTTATATTTGTGATATAGAGTTCCATATATTTGATGTCTTAAATTTTTTACAAAGTTAGAGTTTCGTATTTATATTAATGATTTTTAGGGCTCGTTTGGTGGTCAAGATAAGAGAGACAAGATAGGATAATCTATCATATCCTGTCTGAAATTATTGTTTGGTGAGCCAGCAGGATAGGATAAAGCAATCCTGTCGACTATCCTATCATGTTCATCTAGTTGAAATTATATTATGAGGGGAGGGCTATGTTAGAACCCAATAGGATAGGATATTGTGATTTAATGTATAATAAAATATAAAAATAATTTATATATAAAATAATTAAATTGTAATAAAATATAACATGACTATAAAAAAGGTATACTAAAATATAACATATTTTCAATAATAAAAATATTAAAAATTAATTTTAAAAATTAATATTGTCACAAGGCTAATTTTGTTATTTTATACTGTATTAAAAAAATGAAAAAAAAAATATAAAAATTATTCTAATAATTTAACTACATGTAAAGTAAAAACTAAAAATGAATATTTAAAATTATAAAAAATTAGTTTAAGTTAAACAATATTTTAAAAAAGTTAAAATATTATATGTAATTATATCACACGGATAATTTTGTCTTTTTATATAATTTTTAAAAAGGAAAATTATAAAAAAGTAAAATCTTATAAAATATGAAAACATTTAGAATAAAATAAAAAATTTTAAAATTCAATACTAAAATTATAATGCCATACAGTTGGTTATCCGGTGAACACCAAACATTGGATAGGATAGCAGTTTATATGCTCATATCATATCCTACTCCTATCATACTCCCTTATCCTATCAGCCCATTTCCCATCTGACCACCAAACGAGCCCTTAAAGGAATAAGGAGTGAAAGGGTTGTGGTACTAGATATCTTGATGATATGCGTATCAGACACAAGGGATGAGTACTTGAGTAGAGTCTTGTTCAAGATCAATGTTAAGCAACAACTTTATTTATTAGGAACTTGACATTGGTAACTACATATATTTATTTACATATTAGGAAATGGGAACAATTGGGAATTACATATTGGGAACTATAAAAACCTATTGGGAATTATAAATATATTGTATACTTTTATTATTTATTTATTAGGCATCAATTCAACTATTGGTGGAATCGATTGAACCAATTGAATTATGACCCGAAGGTCTCGCTGGTTTGATCTCTGGTTCCATTCTTAAAACGTTAGTCATACCTTAGTAGAAATATTGAAGACCTAGACTCGTGTAAAAGATTCTATAAAGAGCTTGTCATCAGAGTAGAAGGTCTAGAGGTTGGGCTTACTTGTATTTTAGGTCGTTAGAGATATGTATTTTGAATCCCCGAGTTTTGATGAATGACAAAGTGTTACCCCTAAGCCGTAGCAATATGTCATGGTGTAAGAACTAGGGTACATAGAATTATGTATTTAAACTTGGATCGAGATCCACTGTGTCAACTCGTGTTGCTCCCATGTTCTTTTGTTATTTTTTCTCTAGGGTTCTTGAGTGTTGGAAGCAAAAGGGATCAAATGGCAAAATGATTGAAAAATTAGAGCCTATCTGCTTTGTTTCCAATTTTCTATTTTAATTAATAATTTCAAAAAATTCACATTGTTTTCATTCTATTTTCTGTTCTCAATAATTTATATAGAAAATGAAAACATGAAACTAGAAACAGAGTAAACGAACTTTTAGTCTTTATAAAACCAAACAAGGTGTTTTCATAAAACTAATTCCACGAGTAGAGATGACGATAAGTAGGGTTTGAATATGGTACTAGAGTACCCATCCGTATACCCATATTTTAGAGAAAGACTCATGCGATTAGTCCTCGTGCTTATGTGGGGTAGCAACTTTAATGTCGATCCTCATATCCACTAAGTATCTATATATCCAAAAGTGGAGTTATTCATGTTTTAGTTAAATAGGATATGTTATTCCCTTAATGTGTCATTTTTTACTAATAATAATAATAATAATAATAATAATAATAATAATAATAATAATAATAATAATACTAATCCTATTTTTGTTGTAAATATCCATATATTAATGTATGATGGATGATTATCCTAATTTAGAAGATATGATAGTATCTCATAATATCTTTGTATTTACTCCTTATTTATGTCTCTTAATTTGGCCCAGATTTAGTACCCCATTATCTCTATAAATAGGACTATTAGGTTTGTCCTTGTATACCTTCAATCAAATTATCAATACAAAGATTATAGCTAATTCCTGAAGAACTAGCATCTGAATTCTATGTAGTTGACATAGGGAAACATAAGAAGGGAAGTTGAATTGTGTTTCTTAACAGTTTTTTGAAAATCCTTTTTTCTTAAAACCTTTTTGCAAGCAGAAAAGGAAATATACACACAATCAAAATAACCTTCCAAAAGAGTTAACAAACTCAAATCCAAATCCGTACAGTTAGTATAAACAAAGACTGTAAAAAGATAGGGATAGAAGATTCACACAGTTGATTTATCCTGGTTCACTCTTTTCCAACCAAGAGCTATGTCCAGTCCCTTCTACTTGAAGGTTTTCTCCACTATAATCCAATAGCTTACAAGTATTCAACATCTCTTCAGGCTTACAACAGCAAGTATTCAACATCTCTTCAGGCTTACAAGTATTCTTTCCAACCAAGCCTCTTCAGGCTCACTATAACTTAGAGATATAAGGTTTTGATCTAATAAACTCACTTTGTGTGAGGGTATAAAAGTTTAAGATCAAGGTTACAAAGCAATCTAGCAAAGATTTGACAAAGTTTATGTGCTTTCAATAATTTTGAGCTTGTTCAGTTTCTGTTACCTTCTTTACTGGGGTCGTCCAGTATTTATAGAATGCTTCAACTTTGAGCATCTTCTTCAACGGTCTTCACACATCGGTTTCGAGATAGCATTTAATGCTGAGATCCGTTGAGTTCCGATAACTTGATATGCTTTCTGCGAAATGGGCTATTGGTTATCATAAATGCTCAAAGTGGTAGTCACTTCTCTGTTGTACCGAAAGTTGCTTTTTGACTTTCCTTCTTTGTACTTTGTTCAACTTTACAGCAGCTTGTGTGTTAGAGTACAAAGTTTTGTGTTTTCGATGGTACTATCTTTCTCTTACTAAGAAAAAAATGTTATAAACAATTCAAATAACACAAGTAAACGACATAGATACCTTTGTAGTAAATAGACAATCATTTGAAATAAATTCGCTTGACTAATCTTTATTGATTAATCACTAATCCATTGTCTTAAGTACTTAGGATCATTAATCCAATGACTTAAGCAATTTTAGAATTTTTAGCCACAAAATCTCACTAGGGCCGTGACCTAGCCTTAGTGCTTAGGCTGTTTTTGAATGGTTGAATTGTGGGTTGTTGAAGGATAAAGACTTGTACCGTGTACGTGAGTTGATGACTACCGGATTCGTGACAAAGTTTTTAAATCGGAAGTTTAAATCTTCGAGAGGTAAGAGGGGATTTCCTGAGGGATTTATCCGATGGCTACGTGCTATCTGTTGTTGGTCTGTATATTTATCTGTGGTTGTGGTGTTTGGTTTAGTCTATTTTGAATTGGTTTAAGTTGTGTTATTTTTATCTGTGATGGTTAATCTGCATTTAAATTGTTTATCTGCAGTTATATATTATGATGTTGTGATGCATGATTTGCCTGGGAATATTGTTATGATGTTATTGTTGATTGTTGTTTGAGAAGCTTGACAGTGGTCAGTGCACAATCAATTAACCAGATAAAAGCTTTAAGAAGCTTTATAAATAATATTCAATGTTTATGAGAGAAATATTGAAATATAATATTGATGGAAAATTTTATTTGGGAAAAAATAAGAAATGTTGGAAAATATCATTATTTTAATGATTTATCGTTGTAAGAGTGAACCATGAGTCACACTGAGGACGTAACCGTGAAATTATTTTTGTACTGCTAAATTTTACGTAAGAAATTCCAGAATATTATAAAAATTAATTTTATGAAATTAATTTTTGAAATAACTTAATTATGATTTTAGAAAATTATTTAAGTGGAAAAAGCTAATATTTGGCTTAAATGACTTTAAAAATGCTAATTGACGGCAATTTGAAAAAGTATCGACGGCAAGTAATTCTAAAGCGGCAGTACGTATTTTAAACAAATTTGAGCCTCAAGTGACCATCTTTTCTGAAAACTAAATCTTAACCGATGATTTTATGAAAAAAATTCCCATTTGAAATGATTTTCCGAAATCAAGTTTAACTCAACTGTGTTAAAAGTGGTTGTGAACTTAGTAACCGAGACGTCGGGGTACTAAGGTTCTTATTGTGTTATGGACTTGGTGTCCTTTGGACTTTTAAGGTCCTGTAGACTTGGTGTCTACTGTGTTAAAACATTTAAGATGTTTTCTATTACCACGAACCTATGGCTGATGCATCGGTCTAGGGGTGTCGTGATTGAGCACTCGGACTTTGAGGTCCTGTGTTATTAATGAAAGTTTTAAAGATGTTTAAAACTATAATTAGTCGTAAGCCATTTTGAGCTTCGGCAAGGAGAGATTGAACACAAAGAAAAATGTCAAGAATAAAGTGTTTTTGCATGCATTTGGCAGACGTGCCCACGGTGTTATGTGTGATTACCTTGCGGAGTCAGGTATTTCATGCTACGATTTTCTTCAATGTGCCCGGGTTGGACAATGAAACCCCATTTACGATTTTATCACCGTGCCTTGGGTTTGGACAGTGTGCAATGGGTTTTGGCTGCGTGCCTATGGCTGCATGCCTTTTTTGCCTTATATGGCAATCGAGCCTGATCAACTCACTACAGTTGGGATATCTCATGAGATTAAGTGCGAATTTAGACGATGTATTTGAATTGTTCATGCATAGTTTTTCAAATGATGACGTTTGGGGTGTGAAACCCATTGATAAACTATTTGCTTTAATATGAATGCTTATGTTGATATAACATGTATATGTTTATGTGTTTTCTGTTGCGTCGCGCATGTAGTTGTCGAGTTAAATCCATATATTGGTTTATCACTCTTGCGTATTTTATTTGTGGTTCTCTGCTTGTGCATATATATTTACATTTGGGATTAGATGGACCCGGATTTGCCTCTGGCACATTTGAGGCTGCATTTGATCACGAACATCATGCTGGCGCTTGGGAGATTAACCCGGGGGCACTGAGCGCCACATATTCTGGCCCTAGTCGAGAGATCACCGGCACAGTAGCTGTGGGACTACTGTGGAGGAAGCGTGTCGCGAAGACTGTCGAGGTATCTCTACCTCCAGTTTGGCTTTATCTACAGTATTTGGCTGAGCACGGGTTGCTTGATATTCCACCTCAGCCGATTCAGCCTCTTCAGGTGGCAGTACCAGCAACACCTCCTGCCGAGGTGGTAGAGGATCCTGAGATCGAGGAGGATCCAGATGAGTACCTTGAGGATGATCCTGAGTTACACCCTCCCACTGTTGACGATGACGATTCTCCCGAGGAGGGAGCGGGAGTAGAGGTATCATCACCGGATACACCTACTGTAGGTGGGGGTGATCATTATGATCTCCCCAATGGTTTTCATTAGCTTGACCAGCTATAGGTATAGTTTTTGGGGTAGGGAGTCTTGTCTGTTTTTGATCTGGCTACTGAGAGCCATGAGTTTTTGTATGGTTCTAGACAGCTTGTTACTTTATATGTATATGTCTTTATTTTCTTTACTTGGTTTTATGGAGAATGGCCTATACTTATGAGGGCTCTTTTGTGATCTCCTATTAGTGATATAGTGTGTATTTAACTGATGATGCATATATATAGATATATATACGTTTGTTTATGTTCTTGATGTTTAAGAAAAAAAAACTTTATCACTATTTCCGTGATAATACGTTTAATTTAAAGTTTATTTTTCGAAAGTAACCAACGATTAATAATTTTATTTTCCGTATTTGGGTAACTATGTGATGACCCAAGAAGGGGTGTCGCATCCGACCCCTATCAGGCACACGCTGTCCCCTTCCACGCACTGTCAGTGAACCATTCCCGTCATCATCTCCGGCCAACGTTCACAACCAGACCATGCGTCCGCCTTCAATCTCTCCCTCACCGTTTCTCTCTCCACCATTTTTACTTTTATCATCCTGTTTCTGTGCCTACCTCTCGTCTTCAGGTTATCTTCAAATTAAAAAAAAAAAAAAAGGAACTAAAGCTTTACTCTTTTTCATATTATCTTCCATTCCTTCATCCAATTCTCTGTTGCAACCCATTTCCTGTAAAAATTCGTTCTTTTTCAAAGTGTTCATCACAACAATTGTAGAGATCTATAACTGATAAAGCAACAAAAATCTATTACAACAATTGTAGAAATCTGTTACAACAATTGTTCCTGAACGTGAATAACTCAGCTCACTGGGACAGAGCTAGCAACAAAAACATCTGATGATAAAGAAAAAATGGGTAGTGGAAAGAATGGTGTTGAAGATGCCTCTAAGTGAAGGTTCAAGGGAAAGGATGCAAAATCTTTATAAAACATTGTTCCATTTACTTTGTTTGGAGGTGCATCCAATGTGAAGGTGTTAGGGGAGACGAAGGGGTGGCGGTGGAAGACAACGTGGAGGTGATCCTCGGTGGTGGAGGAGGGGCGAAAGTAAGCACATAAGGAAATGAGGGGTCACTTATTTTTTTACTAGAATAAATGTCAATTTTGTATTTTTGTAATTATTTTAATTAAATAAATTCCAGCCCACATGGCAAAATGTGACGATTCCGTTAGATAACTAGTTGCCAATTAACCAAAGGACTGAAGTTGTAACTTTTAAAAAATTGGAGGACTAGATATGATAAAAAAAATTATAGGGACTAAAATTGCACATGAAGAAAAGTAGAGGAACTAAAAATGCAATTAAGCCAAGAAGCTATTAAGAAGACTAAGGGCATGTTTGAGTAAACAGCTTAATCTTATCATATAAGCACTTATGTATAAGCTATTTTTATAATAAAAAAAATATAGTCAAACTGTTTTCATATAAGCTATAAGTTGTTTTAATAATTAAGCTATTCTGAAGAACTTATCAAAATAAGATGAAAACAACTTATGGACATGTCATAAGCTGTTTCCATAAGCTCTTCCAAATACTCTGATAAGTGCTTGCGGCAGTATATAAGCCCATATATAAATCCCAAATTCAATGACCATAACGTTATGTTTGGGAGGATGGGATGTGATGGTTAGTAATGGAGTGGAGTGGTGAAAATCAAGTAACCCATTGTTTGGGAGTTTCTTCATTAATGGAGTGGGATGGTTGAGGATGGTAATCCAAACCACTACACTCCATCCAAAACCTTTCATTTTTATACCCTCCAAATTGGGGGTTTGGAATTTTATTTCATTCCATCATTAAACTTCCAAACACAATGCAGTGGGATGTTCTTACCTTTCCACTCCACTCCACTCCATCCTCCTCAAAACTTCCAAACACAGCCTAAATTTTTTCCTTAAACAAAAATGAAACTAATATGTTGTCATTTTGATTTCTGGGTCAGTGAAATCCCTAGTCATTGTCTAAATCTAAAATTCAATGAATAACCTGGTCTTGAAATAAAAGACTGGATCAGAGAGCTTTCGTCAATTGACCGAGAGGCAAACGGACACAGCGGTGAACCAAAAAATCGCCACCGAGAGCGAGATAACATCAAACGCAACTTCTTCACAACCTTAGATTAATAAGCGGCGAGGTGTTCAAGAAGCACTCACCATTCCACCACACACTCTCCAGAATCCAATATGAAAGTCAAAACGATGAAAGGAAATTGGAGCTCGAGAACGAATAAGCTTGACTTCCCTTATGTCTTCCTCATATGTATCTCATTCTTCCTTGCTGGATTCTTCGATTATGCTCTCTTTTCACACTTTCAGGTCTCACTTTTGTATGTGACCACAATCAGGAGTTTGTCACATGCACCAAGAATAACCTTAAAGGGCCATAACTTCATGTTATTTGAAACCGGTGGGTCTGAGAATCTACGACAAAGCAAATATTTGCGTCAAAAAGCGTGTTTTGTGGATTCATAACTACTTTATACTTGGAAGAATTGCTAATAAACCTCTTTATGTCAGTGAAAGCAAAGTAGGAGGGGTTGGTTTGGTTGCCTTCGTTGTTTGTGAGCATGACATCCTTTCTGTAACAAATTAGTTGCTTTTGCATAAAGAAGAGAGTGAAGGGACGAGAAGGTTCAAGACATGTCGTTGCTTAATATCACGCCCCTCAGTCTTTGGTGCCACATGACCTACCATGTCGTGGTAACTTGGACACTTAACGGACACGTATGACTATTAGTAACAAGATGTTGGATGGAGATTAACAGTTAGGCCAATGTGCTTAACATTTGTAAACATGAGACTTATTTGTCACACGAAAAAAATTAAGGACTAAGTTGAATAAAACAATCAAGATAAGAGACCGAAATATTAATTTGAGTGCCATGTCACGCACTACTTCATGGCTGCTTGGACACTTAATGAACATGGATGATCATTAGTAACAATGTTGGATAGAGACTAATGTTTAAGCCAAAGTTAATAATTTTTGTAAACACAAAGGACTTATTTATAAATAAAAAAAGTCAAGGCATGAAATTGAAAGAAACTATTAAGGAGACTAAGGGCATGTTTGAGTAAACAACTTAATCTTATCCTATAAACGTTTATGTATAAGCTATTTATATAATAAAAAAAATATAGTCAAACTGTTACTTTCATAATTAAGCTATCCTAAATAACTTATCAAAATAAGATGAAAATAATATATGGACATGTCATAAGCTGTTTCCATAAGCTCTTCCAAATACTATAGATGCTTACAACCTACTCCCTCTGGTCTCTATTATAAGCAAAAATTGAATAAAGCATGCATATTAAGGTGGTTAGTTAATCTCATTTAAAAGAGTCATTGAGAATAAAAACTTAAGTTTGTTACCTAAATTACCCTTTCTCTTATTTATTAAGCTTGTGTTATTGAGAATAAAAGGAGTTATTGGAAAACAAAAATTGTAATAAATGAAAGATATTTTGATAATAACTTCATTAAATATGATGGAAGTAGTTGAAATATGTTTATATTTTGGACCAAAAAATTTGAAATTTTTTGCTTATATCGTGGACCGGAGGGAGTATATATAAATCCCAAATTCAATGGCCCTAAATTTTTCCTTAAACAAAAATGAAACTAATATGTTGTCGTTTTGATTTCTGGGTCGGTGAAATCCCTGGTCATTGTCTGGATCCCAAATTCAATGAATAAACTAGTCTTGAAATAGAAGACTGGATCAGAGAGCTTTCGTCAATTGACCGGGGGTCCAACGGACACAGCGGTGAACCAAAAAATCGCCACCGAGAGCGAGATAACATCAAACGCAACTTCTTCTCCACCTTAGATTAATAAGCGACGAGGTGTTCAAGAAGCACTCACCATTCCACCACACACTCTCCAGAATCCAATATGAAAGTCAAAACGGTGAAAGGAAATTGGAGCTCGAGAACGAATAAGCTCGGCTTCCCTTACGTTTTCTTCATATGTATCTCATTCTTCCTTGCTGGATTCTTCGGTTCTGCTCTCTTCTCTCACTTTCAGGTCCCCTCCTTCTAAATCCTCATAATAATGTTTTTCAACATTTTGAGAAATTTCTCTTTTGATTTTCTAAGTTTTCGTTGGAAAATATTGAAGTAACCGATCGTTGAGAATTCGCAGGACGATGGACATGGCTTGAGGCCGAGACCGAGGTTGCTTGGATCGACGAAGAAGGATATGGAGTACGATTTGTTGCCTGCGGGAGAGACTGGTGATGATTCCATTACATCGATTCCTTTTCAGGTTCGCTTATTTTTTTTTTCCCTGCTTCTTTTAATTTTCGCTGAAATTTTGTTGTCAATTTTGCTAGTTTAGTTAAAATCAGAATTTATCGGTTTCAATTATTGCAACTTATTTTTATTTTTATTTTTATTTGGATTCCTTGACTGTTTTGATTTATGTTTTAAATAATGCAATATTAGCTGATTTAGGTGAATTCTCGTTAATATCTGGAATTAGTAATGCGAGGTTATTTGAAATCAGAGTTTCATCGTTTTAGATTATCCTTGTAGTTATGTATGATTTACGTTGTGAAAATTCTATGAAACGAAATTAGTTTATAGAATGGCTGTTTTAGATGAATGTAGGTTAATTTTGATTTCATAGACGATAATGTGAAGGAGCTGAAATCTGGAATTTATCGTTTGACAGAAGATCAATGTTAAGCATATGATTCTATTGCAGAATTGACTTAAATTAACTTTGGTCATTGATGAAGAAGAGGTAGAAACATATTCCTAGTCTTCATATGGGATTAGTTCTTGTGGATTGACTCTCAAATAAATATAAATTTTGCTTGTGTTCCTCAGGTTTTGAGCTGGAAACCTCGAGCTTTATATTTTCCTAATTTTGCAACTGCTGAACAATGTGAAGGCATAGTTGTTATAGCAAAGGCAGGTCTCAAGCCATCGGCCTTGGCATTACGTAAGGGAGAAACCGAGGAGAGTACCAAGGGAACTAGAACGAGGTAGTGTGTATGTGTTTGTACTTTGTAGAATACTTAACTCGGTGGTTTCATACAAACTGGACAAAGTAGAATAGTTAGTTACTTAGTTTAGCTGTATAACTTTATCACTAACTGAACAAAGGAGGATATTTAACTTTATTTCTTTATCACAAACTAGACAAAATGGTGAGTAAGACTTGCTCAAGTCAAAAGTCAGTAGAAAGAATTTATTATTGGAATGACTAAGGTAGCAAACTTATATAAAATACATAGTATCACTAGAGGTTACTCAAGTTGAAAGGTTCTTGACTAGTCCAAAATCTGTGGTATATTATTATGATTGGGATTACGGTGAATCTGACTTAGATTTTCAGCATCTCAGAAATTAAGGCGCAATCAATTTGATTCCCTAATACTGGCTAATCTATCACTTGCCTCTAACCTTGACCATAAACTGTGATCAAGATATGACACATGATGATTTTATATTCTTGTTTATAGTCCAGGTGCAACCTTAGGCAAATTATTTGGCTCATTGGAGAATAGGTGATTTTGGTTATGAGAACCTTCTCCAGTTCTCCTAGAGGCTAAAATCCAAGATGGACACTATTTTATACAGTTCCTTAATTTCACATCATGACATCATATTTTCTCTTTATTTAAACAGCTCTGGCATGTTTATTAGTGCTTCTGAGGATAAAACAGGGATTTTAGGTGTCATTGAGGAGAAAATTGCAAGAGCAACGATGATTCCCAGGAATCATGGAGAGGTAACATCCCCTCTCCCTCTCCCTCTCCCTCTCTCCCTCCCTCTCCCTCTCCCTCTCTCTCTCTCTCTCTCTCTCTCTCTCTCTCTCTCTGCAGGGAAGGCATTATGAAAATCTTGTCAATCTGTTTTACTAAAACTTTTTATCTCGTTTAATTGTTTTATTAATTGATTTTTTGAATTTCTATCTTTGATAAAATCTGTTATTATACTGTTTTTCTTTGTAGCAAAGCTGACATCATGTCCAGTACTTTTGCAATGCAAATTTTTACTTACTCTAGGGGAAGAGAACAGGTTTTTTGCACAAGGGGGCCGATGGAAAAGCTTTTTTGCCTGTGTCTCTGGCCTCTAGATTTTCCCTTTTTCAAACCGGCATGTCTCTGTTTTGGTTTCATTTATATATTTTGTGCAGAACATTTTCTTTGTTTTCATTTTCCCTGCTAGCGGCTTAAATTGAGAAAATTGCTAAAAACAGGTTTATATAGTGTGGACTTGCTTCTTTAGTAAGTGCAGCCTAGTACCATTAAATAACCTTAAACATCGGTTGAAATGACTGGGATTCAGGAACTGATGGAAATGGTGCAATTTTTGTTGACACGATAAAAATTTAACACTTAATGGGGGTAGGCTAATGCAAATTCAGAGAATTACTTTGTAAATTTATATCATTTGGAATGCTAAGTTTGTTCCTCATGGTTGGTAAGAAACTTAAGCCTATGTTTGGATTGGTGAAAGGGGATGGGATGGAATGGAACGGAACGAAGTATAATGGAAAGGAATGGAGCGGAACGAAATGGAATAAAAATTCTGTTACATTGTTTGGATATTTTATGATGAAATGGAACAAATTTATCTTTCCATCGTTTGGGAAATGAACGGAATGGAATGGATTATAATTTTTTTATTTCAATATTTCCCTTACCTCATTGTTTAATTATATTTATTTATTTATTTATTTTTTCCCGACCCACCTTTTCTAATACAAATTGCCAAAACAAATAACACATGCGGCACCACGGGAGGAAGAACATGGGAACATACGTTCCTGCAATATTCTTTACCTTCATAGAATATTGCAAGAAAATAATTTAAAAACCATGCTGGAGTTCATGGAGTTCTCACTGGTGAAATCACATCTTTTATTTATATAATAAATCCATGCTCCAGCAAGAGCAAAAACTGTGTTGTGGTGTCATTCTGGTTTTATTAATATTAAACCATGAGCTGGGTAATTTATATCGTGTTGTATTGTGGTGTCAACCTGTCAGTAGAACAATGACACCATTCTTGTTTCTGATACTGCCGACGCTGGGAAGGAGAGCAAAGAGACAGCAACACTGCGTTGCATAGGAGGAGGACTCAAAAGTGACTTTAGGTTTAAAGGGATAAAAATGTAATTTAATAAATATAAGAATAAGAATAAAAGATAAGTTGATTCCATCACTTACCCCATTTGGGAGGGAACAAAAAAAGGGGGATTGGATGGAAAGGAATGGAATGTATTCCATTACATTCCATTCCATTCTAATTTAAACAATCCAAATAATGGAACATAGTCCCATTCCACTTTATTCCATTACTTTCCACTAATCCAAACATAGCCTAGGTGTCTATGATATTTAATGCCAATGTGGTAGATGACCCGCGATGGATGGAGGGTGTTAGGCCCATGGATGTAAGGAGGATAGGATGGAGAATATTAAGAAGGCTCAGACTAATAGATTGGACACATGGCAATTTGTTAGTGGAGGAGGGGATTCTCACATGATTGGAGAGAGAAGAGGAGAGACGGAAGAGAGTGTGAATATAAAGAGAATGCATGATGGTGGACGGTTATGAGATCATCTTTGTAATTGGGTTGGTTTTGGGGTTGGCTATATTGCTATAACAAAGAACTCTTCTTTGGTTCAGTCTTGGCTTATAGCTATTTTTATATTTATATTTTTTCATTACTGTAAGGAGCAATGCTCCATTTTCGTCCATTTCTAGTACTAAGATTTCTGTTCCAGTCATAGGGAGATGTAAACCATAGGATTTGTTGAAGTTATGGGTTTAGACAGAGAAAGAGAAGAAAAAGAAAGAAGAATCTAAAATATGATTATGATTGATTATGATCTTGTAGTACAAAACACTTAAGCATTGACTCCTATTTAAAGGGATGCAAGACTCCTAATCCTAATTGAAAAGGGAAACTAATTATGGTAATAACTAACTGCTAAGAACCTAATCCTATGAGATAATTCAAGATACTCTTATAAGATAAGATGTACTCTAAGATAATATAAGATAAGATAAGATCATGTATTCTAAAACCCCCCCTCAAGTTAAAGCTTACTAAGCTTTAAGCTTGTTACAAACATACCCTTTGAAAGAGAAATTTTAACAGCCAGAGGTAACCAGACCTATAAAGATATCTTGAATAAACCGAGAAATACCAGAACTATCAACCAATAATGTTTGTGCCCAAGAACAAACCACCACTTAACCAATTGAAGAAATCATTGCTGATTTTCATGAACATCAATGAAACCAAGCTGAAATGATATTGTGCCAGACGTTGTCCTTAGCATGAAACAACCAAATTAAGTGTGGGACAGGTCACGAAGTTTTTTTTGTGACTAGTGCCGACGGCTTAACCTTGACGATGGTCAGACGACGGGACTACCGAAACAACCAACTTAAGTGGGACAAGTCATCTATGACTGGTGCCAACGACTCAATGGTTGATTGGAAGGCAACTCAAAATCAAGGATGTTGAGAGATCAGAGAGAGTTGATGGAAAGATAACTTAGCAAGATAGCTGAAATGATCATCAGCCTGACAGAAATTTCTTGGCAAGCAATCTAGAAGCAAAGTTCGAACTTCTCAAAACCGCATTTGAAAGCTTCAATAACAATATCAGAGACCCAAATTATTTAAATTTAAAATTGAAATTAAGGTGGACAACTACTTCCGGGACTGAGACGAGGCCAGTGCATCTAGGACAAAGGGTAATGGCTAATGCATCTGGGATAAAGACAGTGTCGGTGCATATAGGACAAAGGGCCGAGGTCAGAGCATCTGGGACAAAAAGTTGGGCTAATACGAGTTATAACCAACACAAGTCAATCATTGATGGAAATAGAAGTCACCACTAATATGATTCATCCGTGGGAAAGGAGTCACCACCGGAATGATCGTCGGTGGGAAGAGAAGTCACTGGTATGATCCAATAGTGGATAAGAATTGCATGACAAACATCGGAGAAGCAGATAGTAGAGCAGAGCCAAAGATTTAAGTTTTCGAACACAGCAAAACATAACCTAAGAGAGCCAAACAGCCACATTGAGGTGGTTACTGAAAAGTGGTTCATCGAGGGAGGTGAGAATAGATCCGAAAAAAACAGGGGCCGGCAAGTTCGGCATTGGAAACGGCGGCAGGATGCGTCGGAGGAAGTAGCGCCCGTGCGGCTGCACGCAGAGTGGACGAGACGTGCGTGCGAGCACGTCTGGAGGGGAACAACGATGCGGTCTAGACGGTTGGACAAATCGGCGGCTGGCGAGTCTAGTGATGTGATCGGCGGTCGGAAACGACGGTGAACGGTGGCTGACGGCGGCCAATGGGACAGAAACGAGGGTCGGAAGGAAGACGAAGGACGCACCAGAAAAGAACACAACGGAGGAGAGAAAAAATTGTAGGATTTTTTTTTTTGGCTAAGAAGATGATTAGAGTTCCTTCATACTTAGCGGAACTCTACAGCGGAATAGTGACGAGACAGGTTACGGAGATGGTACCGCTCTAATACCATGCTGAAGTAATGCGTTTAGACAGAGAAAGAGAAGAAAAAGAATGAAGACTCTAAAATATGATTATGATCGATTATGATCTTGTAGTACAAAACGCTTAAGCACTGACCCCTATTTTAAGGGATACAAGACTCCTAATCCTAATTGAAAAGGGAAGCTAATTATGATAATAACTAACTGATAAGAACCTAATCCTTTTAATTCAAGATACTCTTATAAGATAAGATGTACTCTAAGATAAGATAAGATAAGATAAGATCATGTATTCTAACAAGATTCAAGCGGGGTGGATGAAATGGAAGAGGGCCTCAGGTGTTTTATGTGATAAAAAGGTACTGCTGAAGCTCAAGGAAAAATTTTATCGCACAACTATAAGACCTGCGATGTTGTATGAGACTGAGTGTTGGGCGGTAAAAGGTCAACAAGAGAATAAACTCAATGTAATAGAGATGAGAATGTTGCGTTGGTCATAATAAACTAGATAGAACTAGGAATGATTGCATTAGAGAAAGAGTCGGGTAGTGCCTATTGTTGAAAAGATGGTATAAACTCGCCTTAGGTAGTTTGGGCATGTGTGGAGAAGACTTATAGAGTCCCTAGTAAGGAGAGTGGATCAGATGGAAGGCAGCTCAATCGCTAGAGGGAGTGGGAGGCCAATGAAAAACTAGGTGAAACTATTAAGAAGGATTTAGAGGTCAATGATTTGCCTATAGACATGATTTATGATAGAACATTATGGCGCCGTTTGATCCATGTAGCTGTGCCAACCCCACCTACTGGGAAAAGGCTTTGTTGTTGTTATTGTTGTTGTGGTGGTGGTGGTGGCGGTGGCGGCGGCGGCGGCAGCAGCGGTGGTGGTTTGTCTGAGTTTTCACATTTTTTAAAATGGATATTGCGTGGCTGACCTGCCAAAACACGTTTTGCCACTAAACGAGATAGTACGCTCTTTCTTCTTGTGTGACCCAGCAGAGTAATAATCCTCATGTTGCTTGTGAATCAGAAGATTCAGAACTAAGTTTTTGCTAGGCTGTCTTCCATAATTTCAGGACCTAAACTACCAATAACATTGCTATGGCAGGAATAGGGTCACTGATACCAAAAGTTAATACCACCTACCATGATGTTTGAAATTTCTAATTTTCAAATTTTGTTTTGATAAGTGCAATTCCAGACTTCTGTCTAGGCTAAAAGTATCATTTGGAGCCATTGTCTTAATCTTTAATTAACCATAGTCATATTTAACAGAAGAAAGGGGAAAAACAAGTCTAATCACTTTTGATGTTGGGGAATACCTCATCCCCTTATACACATGCTTTCATAAATGTAAGTAATTGGATAAAAACATCACACAAATCATGCACGAAGTTTAACATGGTTTGGCCTGACATGCCTACATTCATGTATGAGAAGAGTCTAGTATCACCACAAGATTACAAAATAATGTCAGTAGACACTCCCAGTCTCCTCTATCTATCTACAACTCCTCCCTATTATCCCGACATCTCTACTAGGCCTCTCAATCTCATACCCCTTTCTCATAACAACACCGATTCTCCAATACAAGTATTATAACCCACAAGAACTTGCTATGCAAACAACCCTTACACATTCTGACTTTCCTAGTTTCTTATTAAAAATAGGGAAATGCTAAGTATCCTAAGGGCATTCTTTAAGGATTTCAAAAAAGTATGTTTTTATGGGAAATTGTGTATTCAATACATTAGAGAGAGGTATACTTTACTTTTCAGTGGATAATTACCTCATTTGGAGTCCTTAAACAAAACCCTTAGGGCACTTGTTAGCAAGACCCTTAAAAATAAATGTGTCTCATATCTTGCATATCTCTTGCCATATCTTTCATACTTATCACATCTTTTATAAATCTCAATATTAATTACAAGATATGAATCTTCCAATATAAACAGGAAACTACCAATATCAATCTTCAAATTGAGAATTTGGGTCAATCCCAACATTTAAGACCTACATTTTTGTACCCATAAACTATTGAATATATTAGGTTCCCCTCCTGAGCTTTATATTGGGTATAACTCAGGTGCTTTATTATTTTGTTGAATTTGTAAACCTCTCTCATTTTCAGGGTGATTTTAAATTGTCTGAGGAATCACCATGTTTCAGGCATTTAATATCCTCCGCTATGAGGTTGGACAGAGATATAATTCTCATTATGATGCATTCAATCCTGCTGAATATGGCCCACAAAAGACTCAAAGGGTATGTTTTAACTAAAACTCATGCATTCTGATTTGTAAGTCATTTCAGTGATGAAATTTGTTGTTAGCTGTAATGAGGATGGACTGGTCATGTGTATTGCGTAGCATAGAGGACTAGTCATTTTCCAATGAGTTTGATATTCATCTAAAGTCTACTTTGTGGGTTTAAATGAAAATGCTGTTGGTGAATGAAGGAGTGGTTTCTTAAAATTATACTTAAAGTGTAGAACTCTATGCAGATTATCCAAATCGGGATCATCATACTGTAGGGTTCTGTAGGAGAGAGTGAAATGATGTTATCGTGTGGGTGTGGGTCCAATTTGTATAGATATATTTAAACTATGACATTACTATATGTGTAATGATTGATGTGCTAGCTAATGAGCAGTAAAGGAACGTTTGCAAGCTCAGAAGTTCAAAAACCAATGAGGTTATTATTAATACGTGTGTATTTGAATGTGGCATAGTACTGACTCTATGAATGTCTTAATTCATAGTATTGAATAGCATGTACTTATCTCAATATCCTATTTTTGGTGTTCCTACTAGTTTGCTTTATTTATATTTTTAGCTCTTGAATATGTGTGCTTGTTTGTTTTAGAATTTATGTCATTTTGATCCTCTAAAGATATATAAGAGCAACTCCATTGAGAGTTGCTTTTGTTCTTAAAATTAAGGACAGGTTTTTGTTGGGTGCACCATTGGAACAAGCTGATATGGATGCCATATGTGAGGACTGGGGACAGTTGCTTTCTTAGATAAGAACCACCAATAGAAAAAAGAGAGAGAAATGAATTGTCTTATGTACTTATTGTTTCAAAATTAAAATACTAATGAATTAATATTTTAAATTGAAACAAACATAAATGTAAATAAGATGTGAGGTAACTTGTTAGACCTATTTGGTAAATTTTTAAGAGTTGCACCTGTGGAATTGGAATATAGAGTTGTTTAAAGTAGGAGATGGCATGATAGGACGCAAAATAAGTGTTGTTAAGCAACCCCAATGTGTTGCACCATTAAATATACTCTTAAGTGTTATCATGCTGGTTATCCAATTATACTTACTGTATTTATGCCATGAAATTGGTTCTTAAAAGGACGAAACTGATTGCATTAATTTTTATTAGTCAATAAATGACCAATCACCTATACTTAGAGGACAATGTGAAGTCAAGTATATATTTGGAGGACCAAAATGGACATTCACTCTGTTTAACTAGTCTTATAACATGTTTTCATTTTGCTCAATAATTATACAAAAACAACTTTTCATTCAAAAGCTCTCTTAATAGCATTTTGATTATAGACTGTTGAACACAATAACCTAATCCAAACACGCATTTAATGAGCTCCTTTCTTAACATTTTGGTTAACCATGCAGATGGCTTCATTTTTGCTGTATTTAACGGATGTTCAGGAAGGTGGAGAGACCATGTTTCCATATGAGGTAAAACCAAGTTTGTCAATCTTACTTCCCCTTTTTTCTAGGTACCTACTACTAAGCACATTATTATTCTGCAGAATGGCTTGATCATGGACGGTAGCTACGGGTATGAGGACTGCATTGGTTTGAAAGTAAGGCCACGCCAGGGGGATGGACTTCTATTTTATTCTTTGTTCCCTAATGGTACAATCGATCCGGTTAGTATTTTTGTCATCCTCATTGTTATGGTCATTTTTTACTTGTCTGGTTGTCTTCTGGGTAAGGCTAAATTAACAACCCCAAAATGTGAAAGACTTCAATGTCGTCCGTCAATGCGGATATAGGTTGTAAACATAACGTGTTTGAGTGTTTCTTCAAGCAAAGACCTAATGTTGGTGCTGTTACACTGAAAAAATCCCTTTACAAACCTCGAACTCATTTAAATATGTGGCTGGCATTTTTTCATCTATTTTTTATACCCAGGCCAAAATTCTCTCATCTGTCCATATCGTGATGCGAGTTTTGTGACAAAAAAACGCTTTCTTGCGACTAACCTTTCCGTATATACCACATGTATTAAGAGGGGAATCTTTTAACGGATCAAATCTGGGTTAAATTCCTAGGATTTTTTAATATGTCTCCTTGTTCCTGCCAAAATCCGGTAATTCGGAGTCTGACCTGAACACCAAAACACTAATAAAAATCTCTCAAGAACTCTCACACAATTAACGAATATTTCAGATATGGCTTGATAGATTTACTCTGCTCCTACGTATCCTCATAGGGAATCAAAGCCTACGTAGTTTTGATTGAGGGAGTGAAACCCTTAAAGAAAGTGAGAGTCTTCCTCTTCCAGGAAAAGTGAGTGCATCTATGTAGTATACCTCTTATTTGTAGTACCAATTTTATAACTGATTCCTGATGGTGGGGTGGTTTCCTCTTAGTGAGAGAGTGGGTAGTTATCCTTTAATGGGAGAATGGGGTAAGTGTGCATTTACACTTTGACCAAGTCATGTTCAACTGAGTCATAACATGTCGAGATATGTATATCCTCGGTCTAAATACTCGAATCGGTTGAGTATATATTCTCGGCTCTAGAGACATTGTTCTCAATAGATATATAACCTAAGTTAAAGCTCGTCTCACTAATTAAGCTCAACTGTGACCGACCTTATATTTTTGGACAGTACACAAACCCTCAAGTTCTGAGCTTGAGAAAGCGAAAGAGCTTATAAAACGTTCTCATACAACCGGCTTAATCATGCTTTGGCACTTAACTGGTTAGCTTGTCCATTTAGGACTTTCAAGAATCGAAATTTTCTTACTAGAACTTAGTAGAATGTAATCAAACTTGATTCTTATTAGAACCTTATCGGTAATAGTAAAGGCAACAGGATCTTGTTCTGGCTAGAACTTTGTATTTTAAACTTGCCATTGTTCAGACATTATATTACTAGCTCGAATTCGGCTTTATCAATTTTCTAAAACAAGCTAATATCCATCACTTGGGCTTAATTTTAGCATTAATTATTTAGGCTCATTCTCGGTCTTTGTTCTTTAAAAGACCCGAACTCGACCTTATGAATTTAAGCTCAAACTTCCACGATCTTAAAATGCATATTTTAAGAGCTCGAATCTGGCTCACATCCTTTTTTCGAGCTTGGCTTGCTCTTGAAGGTTTTTCATAATGAGAGTCTCAGCTTTTTGGCTGAGCAATCATTTAATAATATGAAGACTTTGAAAAATAAAAAAATAAACAAAGATTTCTATTTATAGATTATTCAAGGTTTGCCTGTAAGGAAAAAGAGTACATCACCCCATTATAGAATTTGACTAATTCGTTAAATGAGATGAATTCCAAGTTCTTAGAATGAGCTTTCTTGATAGCTCTTCCAACCTCTATGTGAAAATAATAGTCATACAAAGTCCTTCATAATGACAGCATTTCCATACCATCATTTTTGAGAAACCAAGCAGCTATTTGAGTAGTCGGAATAGACAATGAGAAGTTACCAAACTCCAATGTGTAATTGTCGAGCTTGGAGTAGGCCAAGGGAATTTCCTTCCTTCAGCACCATAAGTCCCCCAAGCTCTGAGCTTTGAAATAAGCGAAAGAGCTTAAGTGTCATGCACATATCTTGATATGCTTTTAAATTTTTTGTCGACGATGACTAGGCAATTTGCAAGGCTTCAAACTTGCTAATACTTGGACAAATTGCCGATGTTATAAATGGTTTTGGCTTCGTGTCGATCTAAAAGTACTCTAGGCACAAGGCCGAGTTAAAAGGTACTCCAAATACTCTAGGCATAAAGCCAAGTAAAAGATATTCTGGAAATTTGGGAACTTGGCCCAATGACCCAGGAAATGTTGACACTTTTGGTTCAAAACCTTTAGAATGCACACTAGCACTTCGGTTTAAACCTGACAATTTAAAGAATTTGGCTCGTATTCAGCCTTTTGGTTAAGACTTATCCTTTTAAAAATTTGAGCTCGTACTTGGATTTTTCGGCTTTTATACTTTGTGTTGGCTCCTTATCTAGTTGATAGTCTTGTGTATGTTTTAACTAAATTCTGGTTGTTTGACTTGTTGAGTATTCATGATTCGGCGTATTTTTTGGCAGATGTCACTCCATGGGAGCTGCCCCGTGATAAAAGGGGAGAAGTGGGTGGCTACAAAGTGGATAAGGGATTTTGAACAGGATGATGATTATTGATTAGCAGTGTGTACGTTTGCAGGAAGCCACAAGAGTGATGCTTTGATGCAAACGGATAAACAAACACGCTTTAGATAATCGGCACCTACAATCGAGCTTCAAATTAACATTGATGGTAGTAATTCTGTCACTTTTGTATTTGTCATTATGTGCCTTACAGTTTTATTTTTATGGTGACAAATAATGGGGGGAAATTTTGATCCGATGCTGAAATTGCATGACATGAGTGTAAATTCTGATGGTATTCATGCACCACTAGACACTAGTCGGCCATTAAATTGAGAAGCCCAATGGGCCTCCACTTTGTAAGGTCATTATCCTCCGTACAGTTTGATTTTTATGATCACATAAATTATCAGTGGTAAATTTTGATCCGATGCTGAACTTGCATGACAAGAGTGTAAATTTTGATGGTATGCATGCACCACTAGTTGACCATTTAAGGGACCAAGGTCATTAACTCGTTATCTCATTTATCTACCGTACCGTTTGAATCAAATGTTCGGAAATTTTTTAATAGATGCTGAAATTGCATAAATACTAGACACTTTGCAATTCCTTTCTGAATCGTTGATTTCAAATTGGACGTCAATCAAACCTGAGTTGTTTTATTTTGTTGTGAACATTACAATCATCTTCACATATTTTGTTGTGGACTTTACAGGCGCCTCAGGTGGCGATGGCTGTTGCAGATTTTTTTTAAAAAGAAAATTAAAAATCTAGAAAAACATGAATGATGGGATTCTAATCAATCTGTTGTCTTTTTATTTTATTAAATTAAAATTAAATTATGAGTACATTTGAGAGTAAGATGGACCTAGTCTGTCAATCGTGTTTTCGTGAATCTATCTATACTATATACTATATATATATTTACAAATCAAACTCAATAAATGCTCCTCCAAATGTCAACTCCTCATGTATTTCACATTGATTGCATTATTTGGCAGAAAGCATTTATGCATCTGACGATTTTTCTGCATAATTATGGAAGGTTTTTATGTCCAGCTTCTAATTAGGAAGGATCTTTTACAATTAAAGCAGTCATTTAATTCATATCAAGGATGCAATTACAATGAATTTTTTTACCCAAAACCCCCCCCCCCCCCCCCCCCGATAGACAACTAATCTATCAATTAGAAAATCGAAATTTTGAATTTGAAATGTGAATAAAACCAAATCATATAAAACTAGCATCTATAACTTATAATTTTTCATATTATATAATATCACAATAATTCTTAAATTAATCCACCAATTAAATTGTGCAAATTTAAAATGGTCCAAAATATTAGGTGTAAATTTAATATATCTGGTGCAAGTTTTACGCAGTCCAATTATTTGCACTGGCACGGGATATAAATTGCTTGGTAACATTTCTCTAAAATATAATATGCATATATGAATTTTATAAATAAAAATATTATTATTATTATTATTATTATTATAAAATCCTTCATAAAAAAGATGCCTTTTTTAAAATCATGGTTTTCAAGATATAACATTTTTTATTTAATAATTATAACATTTTTTATACTATATACATTAGGAATAATCTCATTGAATGCTCTTCCATGTGTCAATATCTGATAAAAACATCACTTAATTAAAATCTTCTTAAATACATCTGATATCATATTATCAAATGAAATATACTATATACATTTAGGAATAATCTCATTGAATGCTCTTTCACATGTCAACATCTGATAAAAACATCATTTAATTCAAATCTTCTTAAATGCACCTGATATCATATTGTCAAATGAAATTATTAAATATTATTAAATATCCAAATTTGAGTCACAAGATATTTAATTCGAATTTTGATACACCCAATGATAGTACGAATTCACTTTTAGTGCACTTTAAAATTTTAGAAAATTTCGTGTATGATATAAGAAAATATTATAATATTAAATGTAATATCTTCTTACACCGGAAAATAGGATTAACTCAAATAGATTTTGAAGAGAGAAGAAAATAATAATATGATAGATAAATATATTTTCTAATGATGGTGACTTGCATGGGAAAATAGGATAAATGAATCAAATAGATTTTTAGGAGAGAAAAAATATATTGTGATAGATAAATATATTTTTCAAAAATGCTTAACTTGCATGGGAAAATAGGATAATTAAATCAAAATAATTTTCTAGAGAGAATAAAAGATAATATGACAGATAAATATATTTTCTAAAAATGGTTAACTTGCACCGAGGAAAAAAAAGAAATAAATTAAATCGATTTTTCAAGAGAGAAGAAAAAAATTCATATCATTACGGAGATCACGACGACGTATTTACTATGTAGTAATAGTGTTTAAATAGATTACATTTATAAATGATTAATCAGGTTGAAAGCGATTGTTCCTCTGAAAATGTATATTTACTATTAAATGTCTAGAGAAGTACGATACTAAGATAGTCAGAAAAGAAATAGTTAGTTTTAACTTATAATTTTGCTTTTAAAAAAAACAAATTCACAATAAAACTTTAATTGTTATTTTCAAATATTTTGTTTTTTATATTCTTCATACATGTCTTATTTTTAAATTATATTTTTAATACTAAAATTGTGTACTTACTATTTATACGTAAGTGTCATTATTTGTATTATAATATCTATAATAATTATTAAGTTAATATCTGTTACAGTTTATGATCGATGAATTAGATAAAATAATTTCGGTATATAATTTTCCACAAAAAATTTTCAACCACAAAATATGAATTCAACAATTATATATTTTAAAAAATCCTAAAAAATAACATATTCCCCATACATGGTACGAGTCCATCAATCTAGTTTTAGAAAAAGAAACAAAACCATAACAGGTGGATGCCTATCATTATTGCCTATTGCAATCCAGCTGCTATGCATTGCCGCGTAACTATTACGTGGCCACTCATCTATGTTCCCACAAAGATGCCATGCAATAAACATAGGAGTTACTTAATTTTTCATTATATATATATATATATATATATATATGTCCCACGTCCTATTATGTCATTTAATAGATATAATTGTCTTTTTTTTTTTACCATATGTTTATAGAAACAATTGTCTTTATACGTGGATATTACACTATCTTTCTCCAATAATGCAATCCAATAAAAATTAATTCTTAATTAAGAACTAGTGAAGCAACTACTATTACTGTACAAGAAATGAATATACAATATTAACCATTCCTTAACTTTTTTAAAAAAAAACTTGTTTACAGATTTAATTGATATGCAGTGTCAATGTATAGATTTTATATGCTATCAATCAATATCATAAATTATCACATTATTATTCATGATATGATTTATAAAAAAAACTTTATAATGATAGTGTATCAAAATTAAATTCATTTTTTATTTCATTAAATATAATAAAAAACAATATTTGTTTATTTTATTAAAAAAATAATTAAATATATTTATTTTTTTTATAAGCAGAAATTACACATTTGCTCAATATGCCCCTCTTATCTTTTAACTTTATAAAAATCTTGTAAGTTTATAACTTTATATTATCAGTACATACACTCATCTCTCGGTGGAATGATAATATTAAAAGGACAAAACATAGGTGTAGTTTTTTAGGTACTTATGATATATTTTATCAATGAAAATAATATATGTATGATAATTTATTAATTAAAATATAATAACATGTGTAACGACTATTATATATATCTTATTTTTGAAAATAGCATCATAAGTAACTAGATAACATTAGCCGACTTTTATCCATATTAGAATTATACTGACATTTTCTAAAAGAAATATAAGTGTAACCTTTGAAATAAGTGTGTTAATATAATTAAATCGATGTAACTTGGATAGAAATTCTCTGTCACTTCTATCATGTCTCATTAACAAAGAAGTTATAATGTAATGTAAGAGTTTTTTTATAAAAATAATTTTATAAAAAAATTAATGTGTAATCTCTTAATTTAATAAAACTAGGATTGACACACGAAATTGAGAGATTTGTCTATTCAAAGAAATCACAATTAAATGGGTGCGTAACAATATGTAGTTGGTTCGAGTGATAACAAGTTTGGATTTCTTAAGTAAGTGATCAGAGGTTTGATCCCTAACTCTTGCTTATGGAAAAAAAAAACTAATTGGAAGAGATCAACTCTTCAAAATCATCTAGAGATCAACCAATAGAATTGTAGCCAGAACCCCAAAGAAAGAACGATTCTCTCACTAAGAAGAGATATTTCTGATATCTCGTCTCCATAATTACGTGCAAAGGATACCCTAAAAACATATAAACAAAAAAAAAAAAGAATAAAGACCCATTTTGGTCCCTGAGAAAAACACCGGGGTCCGTTTTAGTCTCTGACAAAACTAAAGTACCAAATTAGTCCCTCATAATTTTAAACTAGGCACATGTTAGTCCCTCCGTCACCACCCCCGGTTAGTTTGGGTCCGTTAAGTCGATGACATGTTTTGTTTTCTTGCTTACATGTACTATTGTATGATATTTATAATTTTCACTGTGTAAGTTGGTTATTAAACATTTACTTAAATGCCCGAAACAACATCATTTTGAGCACACACGATAAAAAGAAACTGACCCTTTAAACAAACAAAAACATCACTTAAATGTTTAAAATGAGACCTAATCGACATCACTCCAATTCTACCCCAAGTTAGTAATTGTGAAACCCTAATCCATAAAGATAACAGATGGTGTATAACAAGATCATATGGATGGACTAACATGTCTCTAATTTGAAATTATGAGGGATTAAGTCGGTACTTTGATTTTTTCAAAGACTAAAACGGATCATGGTATTTTTTTTGAGACCAAAATAGGGTTTTTTTTTTAAATAATAAAAAAAAAAGTTGGGTGTGTGAAATCTTTTGGGGTTAGCCATCCCATTCCTATTTTTATATTATTATTATTATTATTATTATATCATCACATCACCCCTTCTTCCACACGCACTCAACTCTCTCTCTCTCTCTCTCTCTCACACGCACAACAAAGAAAAATCAAGTTAGGGTTTTTCTCTTCAAATTGTCTTTCATCCTTCGCTGCTGTATCAGAAATGGGAGGAGGCAATGGCCAAAAGGCAAAGACGGCTCGTGAGAGGAACCTCGAGAAGCAGAAGGCTGGCGCTAAAGGTATTCTTTCTCTTCTTCTCTCTACAATCTAAGATGGGAGACCAGATTTTCATGCCTTCGATTTTTTCCTTTTTTGTTAAGTTTTAGATCTGGTGTAGTAATTGATTTTAATAATTTGTTTGATGTGTGCAGGAAGCCAGCTTGATACTAACAAGAAAGCGATGACGATCCAGGTAAAAAGCTTTTATTTTTCTCAATATTATCTGAATGTAATGCATGGTTTTTTTTTTTCATTTAATTTTGCTTTGTATTATTTCTGCGGATTAGGAGTGCTGTATCAATTTGCAGTAATATTTTGCCTAAATGTTAAGTTTTTTTTTGTTTTGGGGCAAATTGATAGTTTTTTACTCAATGCTATTTGGAAAAAAAGGTCTTTTAAAATCAGCTCATATGTAAAGTGAACAAGTAAGGTGTATCCGCACTTGATTTAATCTAAAATGTATTACCTTGATTTAAGCGTGATACACTCTTGCTTGCTCAATTTACACATGAAGCTCACCTTGGATTAGGTTTATCCATGTTATTTTGTAGCTGACAATGAACCTGAAAATATCTGCAATTTACATTTTTTTAACATAAAAAGTCACTACTTGCTTGTTTTGTGCTCGGTTTCTCTTCCTTTGGGTCCGGGGCTGCTTTTATTTTCTGTAACTAACACTGAACTGCTCAAATCAGCATTTACATCCCCTGTTCAAAACAAAGGTTGTAAAATTGGAACTTATTATAATTATAATTTATCATTGTGGTCCTGAAAACAAGCTCGGAAAAGTATGGTAAATTCTTGAATACTGGGGATGTGGAAATTTTGTTTCTAGTGAAATTATTAAATATCATGAATGTGTGCCACATGACATGATAGAGGTATGCCATGTGTGCGTCATTCGTCACATATATACATGCCTGAAATTCCTCAAGGGTTTCTTTGGGAGTTGAGAGATAAAGAGAAGGGAAGAAATCAAAGGGAATATGGGGAATTGAAGGGAAGGAATCATGGAAGAATTGAAGGAAATTGAGAAGCAACAAATGGTTAATTAGAATACCTTTTTACAAATTTATCTTCTGTTAATATTAATCAACTACTATACAAAAATTGCATATAATCATCAATGAAATTTAGTTTAGAAATATTTATAAACCTTATAATAGTAACTTAGTTTCTTCTACGGAAGCCTCTTCAGGAAATAAGAAAGTAAGTACATGGTAAGAAGCAGAGTCATAGACATGGTGGCACAACAAAATTTATGGTGTTTTGACAAGGATGACTCATTTTTTAAAAGCAATCTTGCTTTATAGGATGGAGGATTTTGGAGGTTTAGCTGAGAATCTTATATTTCCTCCCCTTTCTTAGAAAAGGATGTCATACATGGTCCCTTGTCTTCGTTCAAGACACGCTGCAAGTTGTTATTCTTATTCAGCAATTGATATTTCTTAAAATTCATAGAAGTTTATATGGTATTTTGGTTGCTTCCTAATATATACTAATTACTTGGTGATAGATTCTTGGTTAAACATGGTGTATATTCCATTAGCAACATGCATTGGTTTGACAAGTTTCTCTGCTAGGGCCTAATTGTTTCTATTGAGTCCTGTGCATTAACTGTATCATACAACATGACAACCTAAGAATTTTTCTGCTATCTGTCTTAAAATGAAATTCTCTATTAAGATAATTGAAATATATACACTTATGAATGAAGAATTGATTAAAGATGTGTGATGTCTCAATCTATTGAAGGTTTTGGATCTCCTATGCAATTGAAGAGAGATAGAATAACAAAAGTAGGCCCACTTATTTCATTTCTTTCTCGCACACTGCATCGCTATAGTGACTGCAACCTGTTACTGATTATTAATAATGTTGTGATTGATGATTGCAGTGCAAGGTGTGTATGCAAACATTTATGTGCACCACTTCAGAAGTGAAGTGCAGGGAGCATGCTGAAGCCAAACACCCTAAATCTGATGTTTATGCATGTTTTCCTCATCTTAAAAAGTGAACATAGGAGGGGAGTCCATGTGGACTCTTCTGTAAATCTGTCAACAGAGATACTTAATTTCTCTTTATATCATGTGTCCTTGTGTGTCTTGGGGGCTATAGGGAGAGACGATAGGGGATGTTAGTTCGTTTCTCCTTTGATATAAATTGTGAGAAACTTTGTGTAACTTTCTCTTTTCGTGAGAGTGCAACTTAATTGTTGTTAGTGTTAATAGTCTTGCAAAATTATGGCATTCTAATCGTTACTACACTTGAAATGCTTTACTCTGTCAGTACTTGAAGGTTTTATTATAAGTCTGATCCTAAATTTTCTATCCCCTGGATCCAGAAATCAAGCATAGCTCAGTACGTTTTTTCTTTGCTAATTTTAGTTCCCAATAAGATGCTTGATAGTTTTGGAAGCTCATTGTTAAATTTACAAGTGTTGAGGCAGTAAGGGTATGTTTTGATCTGTATTTGAAGGTTGCTTTCACCGAACCCAGTGTTGGGTTTCATATTCGAGCACCACTTAGTTTTTCTTTTAAGCTAGTACCAAGTTATGTCTTTAGGATTAAACTTCTCCCCTTAAGTATCATAGTGTGTGCTCGAGAGAAGATTAGAAGTTTGAAGTCATTTTTTATTTGATTTTGTTTTAAAAATGATTTGATTTAAAAAGTGATTTTAAAGTCATTTTCTCAGAAAAAGTCTAATATCGTTTATTTTTGGCAGTAATGCCCCATCCTCAAGTGAATAGTCGTAATGGTATGCAATCTTAATACCTTGTACGAGGATATGAATTAATCTTCCTGTTTGTGATTGAATAAAAATTAATATTTTGTGAGCATCAAAAAATATTATGATCGATTCATGTGAGCCAAATGTGGGAAGTAACGCTTCACGATCTCAAAAAATTAACTATATATTCATCAGTTTACATCTGTTTATTTTCAAATACTTCGATATAGACGTTATATTTATTCCAATTTACAATATAGAACATATCGAACTTTATTCACATTAAAGTTTAGGTATGTCACGTGAATGTCAAATCTCGTTCACATTTTCCTTTTAATTTAGGCTTACTGCCTTTTTAATATTATCTCACTTCACGCTGAAGTGATGTACAAGAAAGATTGTACGTCAAATATTATCCATTCATTTTTATGTACTATTGTTTGGTTCACAATCTACCAAACACAACCAATGTTGAAAAAAGGAAAGGAAGCCTATAATTCCCTTTGGCAAACGTCTTCTCCAATTGCATCAAATGGTAAGGTGCAGTGAAGTGAATGTGAATGTAGAACAGGCAGATAATGTGCAAACGAATCTAGTTGTGGATATAAAACATGCTACTACAAACATTTTTCATAGAAAACGGTGGGGAAGATAGCGCAATTCTACGTTGAGATCACAATCACAACTTTTAAGATACAATTTCAATTTTCAACGACAGACCAACAAATTATTCAACTGAAACAAGAAAATGATATTGTTACATTCCACAAGAAAACGAAACAAACTATAATTAACAGAAGGCAATAACTGCGCATGTTAAGGTGTTATAAAACGATCCCAAATATATGAACTCAGGTTTATGGATCCACACATATGACGAAGTTCATTATGTCCTCATTCTGCTACTTTCTGCTGCCCTTACCTGAGAGAAGTATGGATGTGCCTGCAGGTTATACACCAAGGCTTTTTTTGGTCAAACAAAAAATCATAAAATATTATGTAAATTAACGTATTTCCACAACAAATTAATAAGCTCTTAATATTACCATTGCTTCTCTTGCCGTTAGCCTGTCCTGGTGATCATACCGAAGGAGCTTATCAAGAAAATCAATTGCCTGCATGTCAGATATATCAAAATGATCAAAATCCATACATGAGAATTGTCAAGTTGCAGTATAAAACAAATGTGGGGGTCCCAATGCCATATAGGAACAGGGATTAAATGACCTCTGGAGAAACAAGATGCTGATTATCTACATTAATAAATTTAGACCAGGGCTTGCGACTATGCCTGCAGAAGAAAATAGCAAAACATAATAAAAGATGTGAGAAAGCAGTAATACTTCATGTATATATCAAGAGGGACTATAGTCCAAATAAAAGCAAATAAACTTTTAAGGAGGGTAATATTGTATTGCCAATGCCATGGATATTATGACCACAAGTTGTGAATTCACCAAATCAAATTTGAAGGATAGATCTAAGACACCTAAACCTTGTTTTTTTTTTTTTTTTTGGTAAACAAACCGTGTGACTTTGGTATGATATCATCTCAAATTTTTATCTCAACTAGTGCCAGCATGCGTCTCGCTAAACTTACATTCCCTGTACTATTTTTTTTTCGATCTACTTCGAAGAGTATCCCACCGCCAACCTGAGACGGGGACTAGTCTCCCGCGGGAGTTTGTTCGGCACCTCGATGGGTGGCATCCCTCCCAGCTGAGATTTTTTCCATACCCAAGGCTCGAACCCGAGACCTTGGTTAAGGAGCGAGAGAGCTTTAACCACTCACGCCAACCTCATTCCATGTACTATACTTCCTTTTACTTAATCGAAAACCATATGCTTCCAAAAATTTTCTCCATAGCAATACTTTAATGTTTATTCCCTAACTCGATCCCTCGTTCGACTCTTGTGCTAAGAATATCATCTACAAAAAAATGATTTACAACACTGGCTCTTGGATTGACATGCTAAGTAGTAGGGGTGAGTGTGGGACGGGTTGGGACGCATTATGCTTGTCTCTTACCCGGCCCTAAACATTGATAGGGCCAATTCTTTGAACCCGAACCCGTCCCTAGACTCGAAGGAACCCAACCACATGTTGATTGGTTTAAGACCGGGTCTAAATGGGACGGGACCGGGTTGACCCGAAGTCAAATAGATTCTTTGTAAACTAAATTTTTGTGAGTGGAAAAAAATGTCATTTTTTATAAGCCAAAATATCAGCAAAAGATGCTACCTAAAAGGAAACTTGATGTTACAAAATATCAACAAATAGATCCTTTTGCTAGATGCTTCCTTGATGCTCGTGTTACCAATGCAACATGGTTAAAAACAAGATAGTTTCATCATAAATGATTCGTTCAATGTTACAAAAGCTACAAAATGCTTCCTAAAAGCCACCAATTGGACCAGTATGAGACGTGAGATATGAGAGTAAAAGTTTAGTAATTTGCTTAAGACTTCTTTCTTAACTGACCATGCGTGAAACGTAAGCTAGGGATGGAACAAAGTAAAAGTAAATTTTTATTATATGGGACGGGTTGGGTAACTCGAAGGTCAACCCGGACCCGTCCCTGACCCGATGCCGGGTCACTAAATGGGACGCGGGTTTGTCCCTTCTCTTCTGCGGGTTAGGGTCGGACCCGGCCTGAACACTACGGGTTGGGACAGGTTCTAGGGCCGGACCAGGTTTTGCACACCCCTACTAAGTAGGCCATCCAAAACCACGGCAAAAGATAAGAACTCAATTGACCCTTAGTGAAATCTTATAGTTATAAGGTAATCATCCTTTGTGATCCTGCCATGTATTCAAACACTAGTTTTAATCCCATCAAACATACGGCTCGAACATAAGCAGCATGAACTCCTTTCTTCTCTTGTGCCTTCCACAAGATCTCTCTCGGCACCCAAAGTAAGCATTACTCTAGTAACTCTCCATCAATCTTCATTAAAGGCACATTGCTTCCACGATTGACCTACCTAGCATAAAACTGAATGGTTCTCTAAAATGTGAGTCTCTTGTCTTAATCTCCATTCAATAATCCTTTCGTTTCCAATAGTTTCATAAGAGATGACTCATGAGTTTAATACCTCAATAGTCAACACAATTCTGTATATATCCCTTATTCTGATAATAGGAATTAAAGTGTTCCACTTCTATTCATCTGGCATTTTTCAAGTCCTCATCATTTCATTAAATAATTTCATGAACCAAGTAATACCTTCACCACATTTGCTATGAAATAAGTTGAAAATCAAATGGAAAATGGTACCTTCCTACTAGTGCATCAAGTTGAGGATCAAGTTCCAGATGATACTTATTCAAATATGCATTCAGTTCATCAGTCCCAAGCACCTGCAAATCACACACACAAAAAAGAAAAGAAAATAAAACCTTTGAATCTGGAGAAAGGTATCAATAATAAAGGGCCATTAGGAGAGGATGCCTTGTTTAGAAATACTGAATATACTAGCATGCTGGACAACAGGAAATGGTTTAGGCATACTTTAAATACCCAGAAGTTAAGATATTATAATCTAGAACTAAAATGTGACATAAAAATATACAGCATAAAGATGTCAAGTTTGTAACTACTCTTTTTTTAGCTAAACAAATTTTGTTACCTTAGCTATTTTGACAAGTTGATCATGGTTGTCGTGACCATAAAAAAAAGGTTCCTTGCGAAATATCTACATGAAGTACAATGAACAAATCATAACCCAAAATTACACGATTTTACAAATATATATTTGAAATTAGACTTCATACAAATAATGCCAAGGGCACATTTAATCAATGAGTTGTAACATGTAGCTATAATTCTCACCATTCCAGCAAACATGCAGCCAAGGCTCCACATATCTAAAGAGTAGTCATAATCTTGCAAATCAACTAGAAGTTCGGGGCCCTTAAAGTATCTGAGAAACAAAAGCATAAAGCAGATGACATTTTTTTTGGTCAGTGTCATTTAAGAACTTGAGAAACCAAAACTCATGCTGACCTCGCTGACCTTGCAATACTAAAAAGTCAGGGAAAATTTAAGGGTACATTTGGTTTAAGAAAACATTTCCTATTTTCATTCTCTATTTTCAATTCTAAAAAGTAATTTTCATTTTCACACTTTCACATTTTAGAAATATGTTTGCATCCTTTTGTTATTTTCATTTAGTCTATTTTCAGAATAAGGGTCAATAGCATTTGGCAGTATGTACATGCTTAGCAAAATGTACGTCAGAATATTGCTAGCGAGACATGGTGGTTTGGGTGTCCGCTCCAAGACCCCAATCCGATGGCTAAAGCTCTTTCAGTCATTTCAGTTGTTCACAATGCTGTGGTATATAGGTAGTTAGGTACAGGTTCTAGAACACCATTGGGTTGTGCAGCACGTACTTCCCGTTCATTTGGGAGTTTTCCCATCCAGCTCGAGTCTTGACTCTTAAGCAATTGGATTTGTCAATGAACAATCAAGAATTTGAGAGATGACTGATGACTAATGATAAAGAGGATAGGGAGGCTTCCAAGAAGCACTTATTCTTCTAGTAGATGATAGGGGACATGGAGGACAGAGGAACAAAGGGTCCCAAGCATGAAAGTAAAAAGAGGTGAAATAAGGAAAAGCAAATGTAATTCTAATTTCAAAAATGGCACTGCATAAAGAGTGAAGACTTGGAAATGACTTTTTATTGCTTTCAACATTTTTGAAAATGTAAGCTTTGGCAGAGCTTGGTTTGTTTTCTATTTTCATTTTCAGTTGATACTTGATATATTTTCACTAATAATTACAAAAGTGCCACTTATTTAAACTTTGTTTCCTATTTTCAAACTTTTGTAAAGAAAATGGTGAAAACAAGAAAATGTTGTTTTCACTGTTTCATTCACAAAAGTTTGAAAACAAGAAAAAAAATTTAAAATGATGTGGCATTTTTGTAATTATGATTGAAAACATATCAACTGAAAATGAAAATAAAAAGCAAACCAAACGCATCTACATTTCCTAATATATGAAAAGGGAAACAATAATCCAAACATGTTCTCTCCCAGGAAACATGAAACAGTAAAACCAAACGCAACATAAACAAACATTTTTCTGTTTTCAAGTTTTAACCTTCCTATGTAAGCAAATGAAAAAAAAAATCAAATAAAGGGAATTGAGCCAGTAAATTAATGCTGGACTAGAAAGAAGTCTAGAATGTTCATAGGACTATAAACCAAATAGAAGATTGGGAACTTGAAACATGCTACTAAGAGTTGAAAGAAGTTAAGGTGACCAGACAAAAGGGCATGTCGATGTTTTGGCTGGAAAGACAGAAAAGAGTGAGGATGACTGGGAGAAATAAGCCACAATACCATCACATCAAATCTCAGAACTTTGTTCCAGCCAAGAGCTCCTGGAACCCCTATTCTTGCTTTATCCATTCTGCCTAACATCCCTAATGCATGGCAATGAATGACTGATTTTGGTGCTTTTAATATCTTCAGCTAGGCCTACCTACTCCCACTATGTATATCCAAAACTCCCCGTATCAGTTAGTGATACTGAATGGAAACGTAACAAAACGATGCTCCCTTGTCCCTTTCTAAGCTCGAACCTGACTTTCAGATCCACGACCTGTTGCAAGACCCGGAAGATGGATGCTCGTCATCAAAGTGCACGAAATATGGAGTGAGTCTTCTGTTTCTTACTTTCCTGTGGGTTCTAGGTCATGTGAGGTGGGAAGAAATGCACGAAATTTTGGGACTTTTTAAAAAACTTGCAGAATCGGTGACTCGGACCTAGACTCGCGAGTTTACCGAGTTTGACCGAGTCAAACCGAGTTTGACCGAGTTTGCTCAGAAACCAATTCCACATGCAAGTCAACCAGTTTTGCCTGCCTAGAAACGTAGACTCGGACGATTCTACTAGTCAACTCGCGAGTTTGACAACCATGCTAATACACTCAAATGTCCCTTTAAAATTCTTATCAGAAGTTGATTAAATAAGGGGGGAAAAAGGTTATTTAACAAAAATCTAAAAATGTGTGGTCATTTTTGGCACATTGCGTAATAGCCTGCTGACAATGCCTTGCCTGCACCATAAAGGTTAAACTGCTTCAGTGTTAAGGGAAAAATAGGCCTGAACTACTACACCTGTGGCTTTTAACAACACTGTTATATATTAATCTTTAACAAAACAAGTATTCTATAATGTATGGTTAAGGATAAAGTAGTTTACTATAAGCTTCCAAAAGAACATTCTGATTTCCTAGAGTATCCTCTCACCCAATAGACGAGAGACTAATCTCCCGGGGTATTGTCAGGCGCCTAAGCAAGGACCCCTCCCAATAGTGTTTTTTCCATACACATGAATCCAGGGATCGAACCCAGGACCTCATGCTTAAGAGACCCAAGCCCTTTTCACTTGGCCCATCATATATTGGTTCCAAAAGAACATTCTAATGTTGTTTATAAAATTTGAAACTGTGGGATCAAACAAAAAATGTAGCTTAAAATCTAATAGCTACCCAATATAGTAGGACACTCCCTTTCAAGAAGCTAGAAACCATGGGGAAAGGCCTAAGGTATTGAGAATCTTAAATTCTTAATATAATCAAATAAGGTGATTTATTCAAATGCAAGGTGATTTTATATTGTGGTTTTTAAGTAATATCTAGCGTATATTGGTTTATTATAACATTTTGTGCAAGTGAAATGCCACTATGTTCAGTAGCGACAAAGGCCTTATCTCAATTAGCAAGAAACCACTTCTAGACCCATATTTTAGTTAAGTAAATTGTAGTAGCGCTAAATTTTGCATTAGTGATGCACTCTTGGTTCATGTTTCAACATATTCAGAATGACTTCTATGGATGTACCAACAATTTGTACGCAACAATTCCAGTAACCTATTCATATTGAAAATTTCACGCAATCATGCTTAAATATGCTAAAGATGCCCTACATATTTTTTATTTATGCTATATATTAATCAGGCTCATCCATTTTACATATATTTGCTTTTAGAGATAAAGTTGAGAACGTGGTAATTGGTCGGAGAACATTACCTTGAAGCCACACGAACATTATATTCCTTTCCAGGATGATAAAATTCAGCAAGACCCCAATCTATCAAGCGAAGCTTTCGTAATTCATGATCTATCATAACATTATGAGGCTTGACATCTCTATGCATTATGCCTTGAGAATGACAGTAATCCAAGGCCTGCAACTCAAAACTAAAGCATTCATGTAACAGAAAATGGTCCTCAACACATATTTGTGCAAATATGAAGTAATGTTCATCATGCACAAGGAAAATTCTATACACATGAACCAGATACAAGATTCATATAAGAAGCCTTATTAAGAGAAAGGTACTCCAATTATTTCTAAGGAAAAATATGTTAATAACAGAGAGGACACAACAACAGAAGTCCATGTATACTACAAGAGAGATTGAAAGATTACATTACCTTAAGGAGCTCATATATGTAATAGCGTATGTCATAATCAGTCAGGGTAGGATACAAAACTTTAAAATCTGTACTGTTGACATACTCAAATATTAAGCTAGGAGTTTTAGAGTGTTGATCTCTGACAATATCAAGAAGCTTGACAATATTTGGGCCCCCACAAAGGTTCTGAAGTATTTTTATCTCTCTTTTAATCTGCAAAAATGATGAAGATCTCAGAAGGTAAGAAAAAAAATTCTCATAGGAACTGAAAAGATATAGTACATGAAACACCACATAACTCCAAAAAAAAAAAAAAAAAAGATAAAACAAATATTAAAGCCAGCACAAGGCATCCACTACTTAGGATATTTCAGAAAACGGAATAGATATCATATAACAAGTCCAACCATATGAGGAGCTCTTCATACTCAAAAGACTGGAATCAAAGTTGTCTTTCTTCATACCCTAAATGATTCACATGACAAGGTGGAATTGTAGTTTGGCTAGAACAATTTGATTTGAAGAATTCTATTAACAATTTCCAACATGGAATTTGAAGACTTGGGTTGCTGCAGAACCACACCATGTCCTGTTGGAATTAATGTGAAAAAAGTGTTCTTTAATTTCATAGTTTAAAAAATATAGAAGTTCATAATGCCTTAACAACACCTTTGTTATTTTAATTTTTAGGGTGATACACAACTTTTTCCAAAAGCGTTTGTCAGGTTTGAACTTTGAAGATCCTCTTCTCACTTGAAACTTTAACTTCCAAAGATCTTTTATCTTCAATTGTATTCTAATATGGCGGTCCCACGACCATGCTATATAATTAGATTATGATGTCAATGCTGCTAATCATGTTATAAGCCATTTATTTTTTTATTTTTTTAATGGAAGTCTCATACCTCATATTGATATTCTTATTGTTAAAAAAGATTATATTATACCTTATGTTTGATGGCTTCTTATGATGTATGTCAAGTTTTTTTTTTTTTTTTTTTTGGAAATAATTGTTGCACAACTATGTTCGGGAGATTGTGTAGAGTGGTCCAGTTTTTATCCAATTGCTTGCAAAGATTGAGAGGTAGGTGAGAAATTTGTTTGTGTAAACAACATCAACACTACTCTTTATGCAGCAGACTTTAGGAGAACGGGTCTGACAAAGCATCACTGACTAGCTTTATTCAAAGATTTCAGGTCCCAAAGGAAGGGTAGAAAACAACATCAATCAATGAATAAACAAAAGCTCACCTTCTTTTTCTTGACAGGTTTGAGAATCTTGATTATACAGCGCTCATTGCTATTAACATTTATGCCTTCAAAAACCTCACTATACTTCCCCCTTCCTACTTTTCGCACAACCTCATAATCATCTTGATCACTGAAAATAGCATATAGTACATCAATAAATAATACAAGAATGAAAAAGGTAGAACATAAAAAAGGGGATTTACTTTTCTAATAAGCTTATTAAAATTAAAATAAGCTAAAAAGAGTTTACAGGAAGGTCATAAATTATTTTCATAAACCCAAATAAGCTCCTTGTAAGCTCTTACAAACACCTCCTTAAGGTTCCTTGGCATTAACCTCATAATAACTAGTGGAGTGACAAAATTAGAGCTAATGCGCCTCATGCAAGCAAACCTTTCAGAAACAAAAGTTCATAAGTAGTTAACATAGGTTTCCAGAGAACAAATGCCATCAATTAACTTCGTGATTCAGCTTCTCCACAAGAGATCCAATCAAAAAGGATACAATCACAACGAAAATAGCATAATTCCAAGTAGTTAATAGAAACTTGAAAAAAAATATGACATAAAACTGTTGAATCTCTAGGAATTCAAAAAATCTATGCACAAACTCACTTATTCATAACCTAAAATGTCACTTCATTGTGATTTGTATTTGGTAACGAAATCAAACAGTAAAAACAAACGAAGGATGAGAAATCAACAACACAGAAACAAGTAGATTAGGGTTTGGAACATTACCCCCATTGAACGGTGAGAGATTCATAGTCCCAGTACTCTTTGGGGCGAAGAACATTGATATCGGTGTAGACACGCGCCTTCGACATGGTTCGGTGATTAGAACCCGAGATCTGGACCCGGTTGCGGTTGGTTTTGGTTCGGTGGTGGTGGACAATGGTGGTGGCGTTAGTTTCGATAATGATAGCGTCGTGGGTGGGGATGCGCACAATAGGGGGTTGCGCAAACGGCGCACGCAAGAAGACAAGGGCGCACACTAGCAAAATGCGGAGAAGTGACACTGGTTCGAGTGCATACTTAACGCTTGTGCGAAGATAATTAAACATACTTTTAACATTATTTCTTTTCTTTTTTATAAGTCAAAGAATAATAATCCTCCGAGTTTAGAGCAACATTTTGTGCACAAAAACATCATTTTCCTTCGTGTGTATTATATTATCTTTTATACACTGCACGCTTTGGAAGAAACACAATAAAGCTGCACATTCCTTCAGGTGCTCGTTCAAGCTGTCTCCGGTGCGTGAATTATCCATCTCGATAATAATGATTAATGATGTTCAAAATTATAATTAACACAATAGATGATTAATGAGTTACCCATCTCAATGATAACAATTAATAACATTCAAAATTATGATTAATGGTGTTTTAAACTTGGTTAATGAATACACCAAAATGTATAACTCCCATTAATCATCCGCATTGACCACAAATTTGGACATAATTAACCATCCCAAAAGTTATCCCATTTTAATTGTTTAAATAACATAACTGAAACTATAAAGCAAATTTTTCTTCAGAAAATGTCACTTTCTCATTTTTCACCAAAACTATCAAACTAACAAGATACGTGAGCCATGGAGAGTAGAGCAAGTAGTCACATATATGTATCCCCCTTCTCCCATGCACTTTTAGGAGTCAAACTAGGGCTCTGTCTCAAAATTAATAAACACAACGAATATATAACTATATATACAAGAGCAACTTCAAAAGAACTCGCAGATTAACTAAAACTAGGTAGATCAAATGCAATATACAGAAACCTAAACCAAGAGGGTAAAAAAGAAAAACAAGAAAGGAAGATGTAAAGGAAGAAAGAAAAAGAAAGTGCTTTTATCCTTGTATCACTAAACTACTGTCTACTCACTACGGCTGCTTCATATTTAGATTGCATTAGGCTGCTGGATTTGCTCAAAGTCAAAAACCTCAAACATCAAACGTCTCACATCACGTTTCCCATAAACAAGATATGAAAGCCCGTGAAGGGCTTGTTGAACAGCAGTTGTGGCTGGGTTTCTCAGTCTATGGTTGCTCTCATACCAGTCTTGAACCTGTTCGGAATATACAATAAAACTGTGGAGATTTTTGGCCCTCAAATATCTTCCACACTTCTTGTTCATAAGAAAGCGGCGGTGCTTAGCTTGTAGCCATGACCCTGGAGCATCTAAATGCTTCATCAACAATCTTTCAGCCATCACCAAATCCTTAAGAAATTTTGACAACGAAAAAAAGAAAAAATTATACAGTATAAAGTGAAGAAGACTAGAGCATATTTTAGTATATGATAATATTTATTTAATGAAACTAGAGTGTCATTCCATAAATGCAGTAAAAAATAATAGTATATACAACAGAAAGAGTAGTACCTGTATCTTTTGGCCAAGGTATTCTAATCTCTCATAGCAAAATCGAGGATGATAAAATTTGTACATTGATGGATGCAAGAAACATTGCTGCAATTAGACAAAATATTTAATGACATCAGAACTGAAGACAGAAGCTAGGAAACCTTTAAGCTGCTATACCAACTTCACATCTTCCATGTGTCTAGGAAGATTCAAGAAAGTTGAAATTACATTGTATATTTCTAATTAAATTAATATCATGCTTAATATTTTTTTGGTTCTAAAACCCAGTGTATCCCAACGCTGTCAACGAAGGACTAATCACTATTCGCGGGACATGACTTCCGCTGGCCAAGCATTATTTTAATACCGCCAAAAATCGAACCCGGGAGCAAACCGAGTCGACCCCTAGAGTGTCCCAGGGCAGGCCTTACAACCACTGGGCCAAGAGGCTTGGTTTCATGCTTAATATTTAGTTGGTCTTAAGGTGTGTCTTTTGTTTTAATGAGGTTAACTGTGCAGATATAAACCAAATACAGAAGAGTAATACCTAAAACAGGTAAAACAACAAAATGAACCACATAGCACTACTAATTAATTAACAATTCTGTTCAGCTGATACCACAGTACTTTCTTTCTTTTTTCCTAACGTCCACAGGATCACTAGCAAGTATCACTATAGGTTTAATAATAACTGCACCACTGACAAACTTTACACTCATTAAACAGCCCCAATGCCGTTTTAATGTGAAGTCCAAGAAGGGAGCATTAGAAGCATGGTTATTTTCTAGTTCAGAGATGCATCAAAGGTATACCAAGCCCTAACCCTGGTAAGTCAAGTCAGTTGTGTGTATGTGATAGCCTGGTAAGGCAAAAAGGATAGCAGAATAAGAGGCAACACTAGAGCTACCTGCAACCCAAGTCCAAGCTCTATGTTCCTGGCTTCGGTCATTTCTGGAACCCTATCTGTCATTTTTAACGGATATCCGAGGGCTTGCATAACCTGGGGTCTGCTATCATAATCCCATACATTTCCTCTGAACCGATGCATACCTGGAGGAACACAAGCTCTGAACAACCGTGGTTGTGCAAACAGGGCATCTGCAGGAGGCTGAATGCAGAACAGTAAACATCATTGTTGTGTTTCCAATAATAACATAATTCAATTTATGTGGGGCAGGAAGTCTGCAGGCACATTTTGCAATAGTGCAGAAAAACACATTTGAATTTATAATAAAGCTAGATTGAGTTTGAGCACCCAAACTATGTACATAATACTTTCGATCTATACAAGCTAACATTTTTAAAACAAATAATCCTATGACAGGAGATGTATAGAGCTTGCCTTATATGCAACCATATCCTGCCAACTTAGCTTGCCTTCAAATTCGGCAGATACAAGATCTATATCTTCAAGTTGCCTACGCAATTTGGGCTGGCAATCCGCTGCATCAGGATCCATTCCAAAGACTTCAAAAAGAACACGATACACTTCTGGCATACCAAAACACAGATAGATTGCCCCAAACATTGCCCAAAACACAGCCCTGCCAAAAGAATAACAAACATAGAAACTCTGAGAAACAATACATTTCACAAACAGAATATGGACAGAGACCAACTCCATCGATTAAGATGGTTATACAATAAATTGATTTATATATATATATATATATATATATATATCATCCTGGGAAGTTAGTCAGCAATTTTTCTCTTCTTTCCTATATCCACCATTGACAGTAAGCCACTCATATGTCTTATTATTTATTATTTATAATTCATGAATCATAACATCTTGATCTTAAAATGAAGATGGCTTCAGACAGAAAGGACATTAATCTCACAAAAAAAAATTTAAACCTAGACTGATATTACAAACTCATGGTAATATTATTGAGGGTTAGATACAAAGAGAACACAATTTTGAGCCAAAGAGCTGGCTCCAATGTACAAGGATCTATCTCCAAATTTCTCATTTAGTTATCTCTTTGAAGCCAAAATAGCATCAACATAATTTTCAAATCCGAATTCTCTATTGTTCAAAATCTAGGTGCATAGTTACCACCACATCATTAGGTATCATCCAAAAGAATACCAAGAAAGCATATCAATTCAATTTGGCCAATCATGTGATCCAATTGAGCTGACCCCATCAAAAACCTTCCCCAAGTGAGAAGAAAATAGCTAATACCAGACCACAGGCGCCCCCCTAGAATGTGCGTATATCCTTATTTTCTAAAATCTTATTTTAATTCATTTATTTTTCCGAAAAGTAGGCATATTGCAATTAATGGCATTCTAGCTGAAGGATGGATATTTTCCAGAGAAGCAGAGACTACTACTACTCTACTAGCACAGTTGCACTGCCAATAATTTTAGGGTCTTAAGGCACTGGTTAAGGAATCAATATATAGAAAAAACTTTATTGGAAATCACAAGTTTTGAACTTTTAATGTATCGAATACAATTTCCAAGACAAACTTTCTATATTTGATTCCTTAACCAGTGCCCTGGGCACTGGTTAACATTCTCCATAATTTTAAATTATGAAGCAACTTCAAATAAGAAGCAAAGTCATGGACAACCAAGTCATTTAGCAAGTAAAAAAACCACATCACAGTAACAAAAATTCACTGCAGAAGCTGCATTCCTATCCCTCTAAAATAAAAATGCTTGTCGCACATCTTTACGTATCACATCTCACATCCTGATTAAGCGTTAGAATCTAAGTGTAGATGTGTAAAAAAACAAAGTGGGATCAAGTATAATTAAATTATGAAAATTATATAGACGTGGGGTGATTTAGAATTATTCCCCTGAAAACAACAAAATAGGATGATGATAAAAAGGATAATAGATCATCTAATGTGTGTTTTTCTTGTTACATAGTAATGTAGGAAAGACAGATAGGCATAAAGAGATTTTATTAGTGGACTCGGTCCAAAATTTGACAAATTCCTTTTATAACACTTGTATCTATCTCTCTCCTTTACATGTCCATATGAGAAGAAAAAGGAAAATGTATTCTGTACAACTAGATTGAATACACAGAATAGACAATATGTTGATGTGAGTGTGGGTAGTTACTGAAGTATACCATGTGAGAGCATATGGAAATGTGAAAGAGCTTCAATTAGAGTGTCAAAACTAGTTACACAACTAATGAAAGAAAAGAAACACATAACAAGATACATTCCTAATTCCCTATAAAAAGATGGCTAAAGGCTCGAATTGGTCACCTGAAGACAATAGACACAGACACATCCTCAAAAATCTCAAATGTCGGTCGAATTAGTCCTTTGTTGGGTAAATTTTAGGGACATTTTAATCCCTGTCACGGACTATTTTGATCCGCATTTAAGATTTTCGACAAGCAAGTCCAGATTTTTTCATTTTTATCCCTTGTAAAGGAAATGTGCCTTTACTCTAAAAAGAGGCACGTTGCACTCTCTAACTATAACTAACATAGAGCTTACTTCACTGGTGGTTCCTTTTCCTTCCTGAGCAAGTCATCCATATCATGATATGGGAATATCAAATTCTGCAAGCTAGCTCCTTTGATCCACCTAGGCAAGTTCCTCTTCCCTATCAACCCAAACACTCTTTCCCTCATCGGACCCGGCGACTCCCTCGGATACCTCTGCAAGAAAAACTCAGCAAATGCCAACTCCAGCACATACTCCCCTAAGAAGAACAGCCTAGAATGTGCAAACCTCACGTGCCGTGCAGCCCCCCTCACGCTCTCACCGGGGTGCTGAAACGCCAGGTACAGCAGGGTATCGAGCTGTTTCGCAGGGCTGTCGTTATCATCATCGCCCCCAAGTGATTCAGAGGGCTCAAGCGGGTACCCGAGAGCCTGTTTCGCTTCGAGCAAGTAATGGTGTATCCACGCTTGATCGGAATAGTTGAGGGGAGAGTGAGGTAGGCAAGAACTCAATAAGGGGAATGAGTTGAGAGATAATTGGGGGCTTTTGAGGAGTTTTTTGTGGTCTGGTGGAGGGCTTAAAATGAACCTTCTAGGTGCTGCCCTTTTTTTGGAGGGCGGGGGTCTCTTGCGTTCGGCGAGTTCTTTGAGGAGTTCTTGTGGGGGGTTTGTGGCCACTGCGGAAATATGAAGGTTTTGGGAAGTGGGGTTTTGGGGTTTTGGGGGTTTTGATTATTTTTTGGATTGGGAATGAAGAGAATGAGGATGAGAAAGAGTAGTTAGTAGGTTTGGATGAGGAGGGTTTGGGGGAAAGTGTGAAGGAAGGAGCAAGTTCCATTATGGCAGCAGATGTGTATATGAGTTTCAAGTATGAACAGCATAGATGACGGATGAAAGGGTTTTGGGCTCCATCGGCATGTAACCGAGGGTTGGATAATTAAACCAACCTGCGCGGTGCAACAGCCAGCAAGACATCGGAGCTGCTGGGTATTGGTGCCTATATCGCTAATGCTTTTGTTGGTTTGTCATGTTACCTTACTGCTTTGTTTGGTAGAGGATAAGAGAGAGAAAAGGAGAAGAGAGAAAAGAAGTAGAAATCTATGTTTTCTCTTGTTTGGGGTTGGGGAGAAGCAGAGAAGAGAGAACAAATTAAGTGGGCCCCGGCGAATTTTTTTCTCTCTCCAATGATGAGAAGAAAACTGGAAGAGAATTGAGATTAGTGGTTGAAATTACCTACCGACCCTTTTTGTCAATCATTTGTCAATCCCTCAATGCTATTAGGGGTGTCGTCTAAGTTGCGCCATCACTTTTGCTGGTGCAACCATACTCTCCTTTGACCAACCAATAGGATTTATTCATTTTACACATCAGCATTTATGGTCAACCAAATATAATACTTATATTTATTATGTATTTCACTGTATTTGAATCATTGATGGTGTATTGTAGCTAATGAAGTTACGTATTTGTACACCCGTATTTTGACCGTATTCGTCAAAAATTTTTTTTTTTTGGAAAACCAAATAAGCTTCAGCTTTGTTCTTCGTTTTGGTTGAACAAGTCCCTGTATCCGTCGTTTGTGAAGGAACAAGGTAACCAAGGGTCCTTCTCCTTCCATGTATCGCCGACTTACTTCTGTAGTGATCCCTCGTTTTGTTGTTTTTGGGCATCGATGGCAGGCTCTTCGTCTCGAAGATGAGACGCTCCACCACCAGTCCTGGCCACAAGGTCAGCCACTGCTGCCCCTGCCTAGTCCGGAAGGGCACATCCCACAACCGCCTATCCTCAGCCTTTTTAGGCGTCAATGGCAGATGATTTCCGGGTAGGGAAGATGCTACACGGGTCAAAGTTCGGGTCATCAATACCTGGTCCGGAATGGCCTTTGTTTTTTTATTTTCGGGGCCATGTAGCAGATGGAAATGCGTTTATTTTCTGGGCCATGTAACAGTAATTCCGAAAATGGGCTTATTTACTTACTTTGAATTTAAAAATTGATGGCCTATTTTTTGAAATATTGAGGCCCATTTTTTAATCTGGTAAGGATAAGGTGGGCTGAACAATGTGATGATTGAGAAGGGTCCAACACATCTCATTAGGGTTAGGGTTAGGGTTATGGTAAGTGGCATAATTTTTAAAGATAATATTGTATTGTTATATTTAAAAAAAGAACATAATTTTGGCATATAATACTATTGTATTTAAATTTAAAGATACAACTCATATAAATTTAAATTAACTATTGTTTGTCTTTATCAAGTGAATTTTTCTTTTGTTAATGTTTATGTTGATATTAAACAGGTAAAATAAACAGAAACCAATAGTGTAATACTAATATTAAAATCTTACTGTTTAGCTTAAAAAAATAAAAACACATGACCCATGATATAACCAATGCTATTAAGTTTCCTTTGGAATGTATTGTGCTTCTAGAAAAGTTTTGGTGTTTACCATATTATTAACTTTTTCTTACTATGTTATGGCAAGATGCACATCACTCCATATTTGAACGTTCATATTGTAGTTGATAAGAATGTTGATGAGATTATTCAATTTTTCCACTTGTTAATGTCATCCTAACAATGATAAGGTTTCTCATCTGGATATCCCTCATGTGCTTTTTTAAAAAATCTTCATGAGATTATTAATTTATTTTCTTTCGAAGATTCTTCATTAGATGATTTATATTTTTTTTTAACTAAAATTTGTTACAATGTTATCATAAGAATTGTAATGTTCCTCATCTGGATATTCCTCTTTTTGCTTCTAAGAATCTGGATTTTCCTCATCTGGATGTTCGTCTTGTGCCAGCTAAGAATCATAATGAGTTGCAACAATTTTTTTTCCTAATTTGTCACTAATGTTATCACAATAAGCATATGTTGTTTTTATACATGATTTCTCCTTTGTTTAAAAAAAAAAAAAAAGATGTCTCATTGGATTTTTTTTTTTAATTATGTGCTTAAGTTATCATGAGAAGCATGACATTCCTAATCTGAATGTTTGTGAGAGACATCGTGTTGAGCTTGAAAGCATTATGTGGTGGTGAGATCCACTTGATATGCATAACCTGCCTATATACCTCAATAAGAGAAGCTGCTGCAAACTTGAAGATCTCCCCGTGAATAAATTCCACATGTCTCAAAACGGCTGCAATGGAGGAATCCAAACTTCGTGAAGATAAGATGATTTCGCTCTTGCCAGATAGTTTGCTCCGCTCCACTTGGTTGACGCATTTAAGATTAATATATCTGCTCCAAGTCGGTGTTATTCTTACTCTGTCCCATCATGCGACTCTTCGCTAGGTTTGTGACAATTGGCCCAGTTAGTGATACTGGCCCAGTTAGGATGAATGGATCAGATCCAAGATAGTGTTAGTCGAACTATGTTCCTAGAATGTCACAGTGTGCCTAGTTCAGATGACTTACCTAGTTGGGTCCTATTTGACTTAGTTCAACTTAAGCTCAATCGATTTTAGTAAGTGATTTAGTTGACCATAATGTCATTTGGTTAAAACTTAAGATGATTAGGTTGATCATGGTTTCAAGACCATATGTGAGTAGCATTGTCTTTAAATATAAATCAATTTTGCTTATGCCCAAGATATAACAAAATAATGAAATATTAAATTGTGGTCGAGAATTCATTTTTTTAACACATTGTTGGATTTAAGTTGATTAGGTTGATCATGGACGTAGATGACATGGTTGGGGTTATATTTTACTAAGCTCAACATAGGGTCAAAGGGTTAGCCAGTAGTGATTAATTTAAACTAATGCCAAATTGTTAAATTTAAGTCGAATAGGTTGATCATGGACCAAGATCACATGTTTGGGTTTTAGTTGACTAAGTTCAACTTAGGCTCAAAGGGTTAGGAACTAAGATATTAATTTAACCTAATGCCAAATTGTTAAAGGTAACTTGATAAGGTTGATCATGGATCAAATCACATGGTTGGGGTTATAGTATACTAACTTCAACTTAAGGTCAAAGTGTCTATAGGTAACTCATATAGTTGACCTAATGTCACCTTGTTAAATTGAAGTTGATTAGGTTTATTTGGATGTACTATTTTTATCTTAAGAATTGTGTTACTCATCTAAATGTTCATATTGTGGGTTGTAAGATTCAGATGTCGAATTTTGTAAACTTATTTTTTTTTGTTAGTTAAAATTTATAAAACAAAACTAGGGGTGTGCTGGTTTGGTTCGGTCTAGTTTGGTTTTTACTCGAAAAGTATAAATCTGAATATAAACAATATATACATTAAATACCAAATATATATTAGTAAAATATATAAAAATAAATTGCCACATCATTGAAATGTTGGATTGTTATATGAATCACCTTAAGGGCTCGTTTGATGATCAAGATAAGAGAGACACGATAGGATAAGCTTTCATATCTGTCTGAATCTATTGTTTTGTGAGCTAGCATGATATGATAACTCAATCATGTCACCTACCCTATGTTGTCCATCTAGTTTAAAAATGTACCCTGAGGGTAGGGCTGGGTTAGAATGCAACAGGATAAGGTAAAGTGATTCAAAGTTTACTAAAAAATAAACATATTTTATATATAAAATATTTAAAGTATAATAAAATAATAATTTGAAGTATAATAAAATATAAAATGGTTACCCAGAAAGGTGTAATAAAATATAAAATATTTAAAATAAAAAAATATTAATAATTATTTTTATTAATTATTTTTATATTGTTAGAAGCCTAATTTTTTAATTGTATATTATTTTAATTTTTAATAATTGAAAATATAAAAATTAGTCTAATAATTCAACTAAATGTAATTGCCTAAGTGTACAAGGGGTAAAGGTTTTTTTTTGTATTATACCTGTGGTTGAAGTAACTTTCATCTACTGTGTGATTGTGACATGAGAGACAATTTTAGTTAAAGTACATCTTGAGAGATCCATTTTTCTAAAAAACTTCTATAGTATATATGATGGGTACTGTATCACATAAATTAGTTTTAAAAAATTACAAATGAATTATCCATGTAATAAAATAAAATTATAATGTCCCACTGCCCAACTTTAGTTATACTCGTACGTACATATTTGTCCTTGGAGAGATTTTTAAAAAAAAAAACCATAAATAATATACAAACGTACATTCCATGAAATAAAATGTAAGAAGTGAGTGTTTTTCTTCTTCCTTCCTCTATTGAAGAAGAAATCAGCGTATGCTTAATTCTTTTTGGTGGGGCTCAAAAAAAGGAGATAAAAAAGGAATAAATTGGCTCGGTGGGATAAATTGACTATGAGGAAAGAATGGGGAGGAATGGGTTTTAGAGATCTACATGCCTTTAATCTGCTATGTTGGAGAAACAAGGTTGGGAAATTTTTGACTAACCCGGATACTATGGTTTCTAGAATTTTCAATGCTAAATATTTCTCTCTCAAGGAGACTTCTTAGGGGGTGCCATTGGTCATAACCCCAGTTATATTTGGCATAATATCTGGTCTTCTCAGATTGTTGCTTGAGCACGGGTATAGGTGGAAAACTTGGTAATAGAATCTTAATTGATGTTTGGAGATCTCCTTGGTTGAGATGTAATGAAAATCCTTATATCCAAACAACTCCTCCTCAGAACACACATGTTACCAAAGTTAATGATCTATCGATTTTAAACAGGTACTTGGAATGTCCCTCTAGTGCAAAATCTTCTAGAGCCTCGTGATGCTATGGAGGTGCTCAGGTTCCCTTTATTAAATTTGATCAAGCAGGATAGTATTTTATGGCGCTTTGACAAGCGTGGTCTCTATACTGTCCGCAGCGGCTATAGAGTGTGCATGGAAAAGTTGGTAGATAGGGAGGATTTAAAGATTGAAGGAAACTGGGAGGTGATCTGGTCTATGGAGATTCCACCAAAAGTGAAAACTTTTATTTGGAGATTATGCTGGAATTGTCTCCCTACTAGATGGCGTTTACAAGGTAGAGGCAATTAATTGCACTATGCTTTGTGTTGCTTGTAATGAGGAGCCAGAGACTTGTTGTCATTTATTCGTAGATTGCCCAGTTAGTAGTGATTGTTGGAGAAGTACAGGTTTATGGCAATTTATTGATCCCATTCGGATAACATGTGAAGACTTTGCGGATCTTTTCTTCCAAGTTTCAAGCAAACTTTCCAAGGATCTGTTAGCAATCTTTGTGATGATACTTTGGAGTCTTTGGAAATACAGGAATAAGAAGTATTGGGACAACATAGGGGAGAATGCACAGCAGGTCATGTGTAGAGCAAAATGAGGTGCTCAAATCTTGGAGCCATGCACGTATGCGCACAGCAGGAACTAATTCCCAATCAGCTTTTCAACATGCAAGGTGGACTCCTCCACCGCCTGGTTACTTAAAAATGAATGTTGATGCTGCTATCTATAATGATCATAACTTGGTTGGTATTGGTCTCTGTTTACGTGATCATAATGCTAAGTTCACGTCTGCCAGAAACTGATTGGTTAGGGGCAACCTTGAGTCCAGCTGAAGGTGAGGCGTGGGGGCTGTTGCAGGCTCTTAAATGGGCAGTGTCACTAAATCTGGTCATGGTAAATTTTGAAGTTGATTGCAAGCAAGTAGCTGATGATGTTTCCATTGCCAAATCTGACAAGTCTGAATATGGCTATATTCTTGATGAATGTAGAGCCATATTATCTCTGAACAACAATTACAAAGTTGTTTTCACTAGGTGACAAGCAAATGGTAGCGCCCCTGAGCTAGCTAAGGCATCTATCAATTATGCTCCTCACACTACTTTTCATTCATCCCTTTTTGTATTTGGAACATTATTCGTATGAAATAAATTGATTTGGTTTGCGTCAAAAAAAAAATGTAGAAGTGCATGAAATACAAACATACATGTGCATGAAATAAAAACGTACTAGTACATACATACTCGTTAGCTAATTTATTTCGTCATGTCTTTCATTCCTTGTATCTCTTCCTTAAGCATTTCATTTTCAAATGCCAAACTACAATTCTCTTGTTCAATGTCCAGTAGGCGGTCTTGTAACAATTTGACATTGTAGTGGTTGAAATCTAAAATAGGCCTTCTAGTTGCCGCTATGATTCGACGCAACATTAACAATGCTGCATCCTCGCGTGCTAGATAATTCGTCGCTGCATATCGACCTATACATACCGGTAGGGAACCTATTAAGTTAGTGTTGACCAACACAAATATCGTTTATAATGCTTCCCATTTTGAGTAATTTCACCATGTTGGTGTATAATTTGGATCATAGTTTAACAACGATCGTGTGGCGTCAGTCAAACACTTCTGCATGCTAAATATGCCTATATTCGGAGTATCTTCATCATTTATGATAAAATTTGTTTTTGGTAGAGCTCTTTGACCTGTGAAAGTGAAGGCAAAAGTTGATGTAGATCATCCTTAAATATACAGTATTGAAATAGAGTTGGATTATTTAAAAAAAATTAAATAAATCGTTAAATAAATACCTTGGGTCACCCCGTTTAAGATATAATCATTGAAAGCATATTGTGTGGCTGGAAGAGTAGGGTCAAAATTGTAGCGTGCCCCAATGAAACCTTCCAATTGTGTGTGACAATCAAGCCACTTAGTGTATATTCTAGGTTGGAAACCTGAAAAAAACAACGTAGTATATGTTTTGACTTGTAGTGTCCATGTTTATAGATGGCAGTGGGGATGGAAGTGTTTGTAGTAATACTCCCAACAATGGTAGCTATATATATAGTGGATGATACCACAAATTCTCATTCAATGCAAATGTGCCATTTAATAAGGAGGATGAGTAGTTTGACCTATTTAGCAAGGGCTCAATGAATAGCATTTATATTGCAAAGAATGGATTAAAGATCATATTTTTTTTAAAATCTATAAAAGGGACAAAATTAGTCACTATTTTGATATATATAAAAATGAGACTGGCGTTTAAGACTTTACACAAATGTATTAAAAAATACATTATATATTAAATTAAATTACTATCATGTTATGTTATTAAATCAATTGATTTTACTTCTACTTTAACACATCCAATTAATTGAACGCATGCATGGACAAATAAATTTTTTTTCCATCATATCCTTTAATCATTGAAATTTGATTTTGTCATTCTAAAAAATGCATTCCGTTGGATGTGTGCTTTTTGAAACACAAAAATTGTGGCCCAGATAGCTTAATGGTAGCAATCCTAGGACTTCCTATTCATTGGGTTATTTACAATAATTAAAGAATAAATTATTTATGTAATCTTTAAGAGGTTTAGAATAGTTGTGACAATAAATTGAATATTATTCTTTAATAAATGACACTATAACTTTATTTGAAGGGATTGGAATGAACCAACGGGAGAAATGAATCTATAAGGAAAAAGTTGGTTGCACAAGCTCTAGGTGTTCAGATGATGTCTTTGCACCGCTTGAGTATGTGTCTTAAAAGGGGCACTATCATAGCCAGCTGTAAAAAAGGTACAACTACAATGCACAGGCCTTGTTACTTTGTAATAATTTTAGTTGAAACGTAAAATGTTTAGCCCAAAAGCAAGTCATCTTCCCTGTGACAAGTGGAGCATGTAATTGAATGTGGCAATATGTGATGGCGCCTTAGAGAGCTACCCAAACCATGTCATCTGCTCTTTCTTCAACCTACAAGACCTCAAAACAATATTTTAATGGCGCCCCAGAGAGCTACCATAACTGGATTCATTTTTCACGTTCTCTATATAAGAAATCGTGTAGAAGGGATTACAATCAGTTCTTTTACAGAGTCTTAAGAATAGGAAAGTGGAGTTTTTGATGTTTGCTTGGCCAGCCTTGAGCCATTCAATGGATTGTGTCACAAGTATGTGAAAAACTTGGCTGCACTGCTGTACGGCTTCTGGAAAGGGTAGTACTTTGCCCAGCAAAAACAACTAGTACTCTGACATTTATGGGATTGCGTGTCAAGTTGTTAGCTGCACACAACCAAGGACATACTCTGTGAAGGCAATTAAAACTATATCATGAAGGCCGAACTAGAACCTTCTTAATCTGGCAAAATGTAGTGCCAAAAAATGAGATCAACATTACTGGTTTGTTCCATAATGGTGATATAGTTAAAGAAATGAACTTACAAGAAAATACATCATCAGTTCCCTATAAACCATTGGGAGTCTCGATACTTTACCACTACTGTCTGTCGATGGTGGTTCACCTCTGAGAAAACAACAACGGGACACTTGTACTTGTTGTGTCCGTACGTTGCATCAATGACAACACATCTCCAAAGACTCTATAATCAACAACTGCATCGCCATCACACCAGAAAAGTTGACGGAGCTTTCCCTCGACATCAACCTCATGACTCCAGTACATCTTTGGTTCTGTACTAGCTTTTTTAGTAAGATGGAAAGTTCCAAAGTTTCATTCCAAAGTTCCGTTCCTTGGGAAAGTTCATTATACATCTTCTTTTTGTTGAACCTAACATTGCCATACCCACCAGACCTGTTGAGTAAAGCACCAAATATTTCGGTGTGCTGATCCCAACTTTTTCTTATACTATTCTTCTCAGCAACATCAGCATCTGTCATCCTACGATGTGAGGGTAGCTACCAACAAACTTATCTATCATCAGTTCATGTATTGTGCTCAACATTCAATGACGACACATACCACCTACTGCCATCTTCACCAATGTGAACCTTGTACTCAGCTTTGCAATCGAACCGAGTATTAGAACGAGCCTCCCTCTGTCGGTTTGGATTATTGATAAAATTTTCATCCCTTAGCCCTTCCCTGAGCAAACAAAACTCCTCCATAGTATGGCATCGTCCGTTCTGGAGTGCCCAACCTTGTTTTTTCTTAGGCTAAATCCTATTGCCTTAGCATACTCGTTGAAAAAGGCGTATGCTATTTCATGGCTAGCAAAATTATAGCTCCAAAGTTCTTCCTGGGTTAACTCTTGAAACATAATACATCCAAAATCCTCCACCGTATCAACACGGTAAACTTGTTCCAACCCAACTCCACCCGCCTCTTGGTTGTTGACCTCTTTGTTATCACTTTGTCCAATTGACAATGATTCCAAACCCTGTGCACATTGTACATTTTTCTATTAGGACAAAACATATAAATAAATGTGTAATACATCAAGCTAATTTCAAATACTCTTTTTCAACCTACCTGAGAAACAACGTCTTCGCTATGTTTGGATTACAAAAATCAGAACTTTCAGCCATCTACAATCCTACAAATCAAATCAAACCCCATTAACTACATAAAAATAATAATAAGAAAACTAATAAATGCAACATAAACAGGTTCAGAAACTTGAATGCAGAAAATTATCTGAAATTAAGAAAATATGCACAATCCATGTTTAAAACATTGCAACATAAACAGGTTTAGAAAATTCAGCAGAAAACCAGCCTCAGAATGCAGGATAAAAGCATGATGATCATAAATATGTTTTAAGATCACATGTACAAGTAAAACTGCTCCAAGTGGAAGCCTTCATCTTACAGATATAGCTTAGAGATAGAGGTTATGGAGAAAGGATAACCGGAAAATTCATGACTTAATCTGAAGACAACCAAAAAGTGGTTAGGTTTCTTATGTAATCAATAGACAACCATCGAGTAACTCGTAACTTGATCAAAAGTAAGTAAATTGCCTTGAGTACTATACAAACTACTTTAACTGAATCTTGATTTCAGTGAGCTTAAGAATTGGAAATTGAAATTCTACTATATAGAACTGAAATTTCATGACCTCCACAAATGAATTCAAAATCATCCATCAAAATTGAGTAGTTTTCTTTTATAAATAAAAAATGTATTAATAGAAGTACTAGTAGTATATGAACCCCATTTACAACACCAAAATCATTTGACTATGTACAGTGATACAAATGCAAAAGCGCCCAACTACATTTCGACCCATTGTGCCCCAAACAGCCAAGAACAACCCACGCCCATAAGCACCATCTACAACCCTAGGTACACTGATGCATTTTACTTTAACTAAGTGCAAGCAACCTTGTACACCAAAACTACTGGACGCCAATTATGAGGCTCTCCCGCCCAATGAACTAGTCTTTTAGGTTGGGCTCTCCACCCGCTTCAGTCATAAATGAAAACTAAAAATAGGGCAAGAGTAAAAACTTATATGAAATTTTAAATAAGAAAAACATTTAGTTCTAAGATATGAAATATTTAAGAGTTTAGAAACCATCTCAAGTGAACTATTTACCTGCTATTTTGAATATGATAACCCCCCCCACCCGCAGATGTAGGATATCGTGAAACTTATATTCCTCATGTGATTTCATTTAATATTCATATAAAGGTTTATCATCTCCTAACTGACAGACCAGAAAGGAAAGAAAACAAGTCCTAAAAACTCCTTAAAAATGGCATAAAATAATAGACAATTCATATACTTTGTCCTGCTTCAAGAACCCAGAAACTTGCCACTTTTCTACAGATAATTAGCCTAAAAATATATGTCTCCAAAGTTGATTATGTCATCATCTAACTGATCAGACCCGCTACATTCTTAGACCATGAGTATATCAATTGGATACATCTTAGGCTGGATACTAGACATATGAACAACAGACCAGTATTCTCAGTAGCTCATCAGATGGCATAAAGCAAGGTATCAACATCAACAGTTTCATCTTTCTATTACTTCTTTTTTGGTAGGTGAAGGTAGTAACTAGGAATGTTACAAACTTACAAAAGCATTGAACTAAATAATAAGAACCCAAAACACGTATAATCTACCTAAATCCCATCCCCTACCCTTTTTTTAATGAAAAAAATACAAGGAAAACCAGCAGGGACCATGCAACACAGAGGAATGATTTTAACTTCTTGAATGTATACATTTCCATTTTTATTCAGAACAACAATTATTTCAGCATCTCTCAATATAAAACTCCAGGTAGTTTCTGCTGCTGCAACAACTCTAATTTTATGGCTGATAGTACCATTGAACTGTGATTGAGTGAAACAAAGGTTTCCAAGTATAGCGCACTAGATTGAAGATAAATCAATTCCAATTGAACAGTTCTATGGTTCAGCAGCAATTTGAAGATGCAAGACCCATGCAAAAATTTAACTGTCTAAGTGGCAAATATTTTTTTATTGAGGAACTTAATTTAAAAAAAAAAATGACAACAGAACAAATAGCTGAACATGAGCCCTGCATATCAGAAAAACCAGACCCAGTTCTGCAATAAAACTAGTACAGCAAATAACAGATCACTTCCAAAAACACTTTCCATCTAGAACCTAACTAGTTGAAATTAAATAACCTCGTACTCTGTTATTGTTACTAAAAAATTGGGTACAAGATGTAACCTAACTAACAACATGTCAACACAGTACTCTATTAAAATAAACAACACAGACTTACGAGGGGAGGAGCGATGGAGCTAATCAGTTCAAAACGCGACAATCCGGAGCGTCGGGGTAGGTTGTTGGGGAGGACCTCGATTGGTGGTTTGTTTCGGGTTCAAATCTGTGAATTACAACACACGACGGCACGAAGCGTAGTGGTGGAGCTCTCGTAGGTGGGTTGCAATGTTGGTTCAGAGCGGCGGCGACCAGAAAAGAGACAAGCCACAAGTTGGGGACGAGCTCGCGCGGGTGGGTTTTTCTAGAGCTAGCTCGCGAAATGGGGAAAGGGTTTCAACAGGGAGTGAGCTCCGCCATGGGGTCAGCGCGCAGATGGGGAAGATGGCGGAGCTGGGTATTGGCGATGGTGAAGATGGCGGACCCAGGGTGTTGTAGAAATGCGGATCGGGATGGATTTGGGGATGAGGGTTATTTTAAATTAGTAAAACGTATTTTTTATATTTCCGGAGTATTTAGCCAATATACAGTAGTAGAGGAAAGTAAATGCATGTATACCTTGACCACTATAAGACAAAATGTTAAAGTAGATGGTACTGTGGCACAATTATTGGTTCATAGCTGTTGGTCAACAGGGAGTAAGCTTACTCCAACTTAGGTTACAGACTCCAAGTATTGTTTGCACACCTAGCCTCTTCAGGCTCCAAGACAAGTAGTCTTTTACTCACTTAGCCTCTCAGGCTCACACATGTTTGTTTTGAGAAGTTGTTTGTAATAAATACAATTAGACAAATAGTTCTTTCACTAACACTCAGAGAGTGGATTAAATGTAGGCTTAGGAAAGACTGCGTAATAACTTCAAATGATTGAAAAATACAGATTGAAAGAATGAAGAAATAAATGAATAGAGTAATGGCTCTTTAATGCTTTGTATTTCTCTGATGTCTTCATCTTCAATGACTTCTGTATTATAGCCTTCAAGCATTTAAGATTCGTTAGAGACATTCCTTCAACGATGGCTTCAAGCAGAGCTTCATTAAATGCAATAGAGTCGTTTCTGGGCAGCCATTAATGCAATAGGAACGTTGGTTGTACTCTAACACGAAGGATCATGGCTTTATGCATTGAGCAGTAGCCAAATCAGAGTTGTGCAGAATGCTTTATACTTTGCAGAGCATATTTCCCTTTCGTGTAATAACCAAGAGTACTAGGGAATAAAGCATGTTGGAAACATTCTTTAACTGGATGTTATATCTGATTTCCTAGGTTGCTTGTGAGAATGATCTTATGAACTTCTTGATAAGCGTGTGAGAGAGTTTCAGAGTCTTCTGTATGAGGGGACAACTTCCAAAAGCTTTTTGTACTCGAGTTCCTCATTGAAGAACCTTAGACGAGTATGAGAGCACAGCAAAAGACAAGTTGAAACTAAATTGCATAAAGTCAATAATCCTAGTCAGCAGACAGGTTGACTTTGCTTATTCAGACAGGTTGTCATTTATGTGGGCAGACAGGTGAGTCTTACTATTTTGATCTGCACACTAAGTAGACAGGTTAGCAACCAATATGTAGGTTAATTAAATCATTATCCAATGTTTAGTTTTCATCAAAACTTAGGGAAATGCACATCAGACATTTAGAGACTTAACACTTACATGAAGAATAAAAAAAAATCACGTCATCCAAACAGTTTATCCCCCCTAAAAGTGCATGTGTCATGCTAGCTTCCCTCATTGCGCTTCTCTCATTTCTTAACTAATACTCAAATTGAGAAACAATAAGGGACAATGAGAGTGAATGAGATATGTGTGGTGGTGCAAGGTTGAAGACAAATTCTACTATAGGATGAAAGAGATGGATGACGAGAGGCAGTGGCGGATCCGAGACCCTAAGTCAGTGGGGGCAATCTAGTTGCAAAAAGTTTAATAATAAATATTATCATACATATGAAGACAAAGACTAGAATGTTAATCATAAAATTTTAATATATATATATAATCAAATAAATTACATAACTCATAATTGTCCTCTATTTCATTTCATGTTTGAAACGAAAGAAAAAAGAGTAATGCTGTCAATACACTCTTTTCAATACTCTCTTCAATACACCTTTTATTATTGGATGAATTTCATGTGGAGGTATGAATTTTATGTGGGACTCGCTTTATTTAGTGGGACTCACATGAAATTCATCCAATAGCAAAGAGTGTGTTAGAGAGTGTTAAAAATAATGTGTTGCTAATATTTTTAAACAGAGAAAGGTGAAGTGCTGTTGTGTAAGAAAGAAAAAAGATAATAACATGGTGCAAATATATCAATAATGTGGGGCAAAATAAAAGCATAATTTTTCTATGAATTTGAGAGGGTGCACATGCACACCCTGGCGTTTGTGCGTCCGCTACTGACGAGAGGGTGAAGAAAAACAACCAGTCAATGGTGGTGACAGCCTAATTGAGGCTATGGAAGAATAAAAAATACATGGCCCTAACCCCTGTTAGTTAACCAAAAAAGACACCATTTTTTGTTCTTTAATGTAATTGTAAAATTCTATTTTGTTGATTGTGTTTTGATATGAGTTGAAAAGTACATCGTACAATGTGGGTATTATGGGTAGAATAGTTGTGTTTTATTTTGGTAGATGACTATGATAATGGTGTTGGCATTCTTCAATCGATTTTAGGGTGTTTATGGTGTGTGTTGTGTAGGTTGATTATGGATAAGGCAGATGTTATTATGTTGTTGACATATTGAATGTTGATGCTATGCAAGGTTTTAAATTGTGGTTGTGATCACGTTGTGGTTATGCTGTGGTCGTTGCGAACAAATGTGACCATATTGCGACCAATGCGGTCTATAATCATGGTTTGATGCGGTTGTGGTAGCTGCCGCAGCCGAGATGTTGTGGCCTTATCACATGATGCGTCCGCATTTTGAAACCCTGATGCTATGTTTTTTTAACAAACATTATAGTATAATTTATGTTGGCATGAATAATATCATTTCATTTGTTGTTTTTGTTTTATTTTTTTACTGGCAATCTACCTAGCATATGCACTATTTACATATAACATGGAGGAGATATTTTCCTTGGAAAGATTTTGAAATATGTTGGAGGCAAGTTACACATTATGACAAGAATGTTATACGGATATGTATTATCTTCAACAACTGTTTTAACGCTTAAGAGCTTAGGATATAAGGGTAGAGCTAAGATATACTGTTGCAAGAAGGGACCCAACCCTTGTATAGGCCTAAAGCGACTTTAAGGTGAGGCTTATTCGGTACAATTATATAATAAAAGCATGTTATATATTCCACATCCCAAGCACAAAATTTATATTTGGTGCAGTAAAATTGATTTGATTATTGGGTAGAATCAATAAATTTGGAGCACAAGTGTCAAGCTTTTTGACTTATTCGATGCAGTCAAATAATTTATTATTATACAATGAATCAATTATATAACAATAAAGTATATAAGGTATAAGTGTTTTTTGGGTGAGGCCTAAAGCCATTTGGGCCGGGCATGGCTGCAAGTCTGGATGTACTCTAGATGACGAACCTCGTATCAACACCTCGCACCCGATAACTACGAAAAGAGTGCTAATGATAGCTAAGAAGGAAAGAGCTTATGCAAAATGAAGATGGAGAAGAGCACAGACAGATTGTTGAAAGACTAATGTTTATTAACATCAGAATGAGGATACCATGCGATGTCCCTTTTTTTTTTTTGATGTATTTTCAGTATATGTGTATATACAAAGACGATAAAAAAGTAAGTGAGAAATAAAAAAAAATACATAAGGTGTCTAAAATTTGATGTTCAAATAACAAAACTCTTGTTGAAAACGTGTAAGGAGAGGACAGGGTTGAAGGGGTCCTTCGACGCTGCAAAGGCTTTTCAAAGGTGGGTCCAACCTAAAGAAGGAACCCACCCAACACAAATCAATCCCTGACATTGCACCTAAGGTTGGTTTGAGGTTACATTTTGGTCAGAAACAGCATCTAACCTTAACTACTTGGATCTCACGCATCAGACAAGCTACTTTAAGCCATGCACTCAGGTCGTTAGTGCTTTTAGTTTTGATTTGTTGCTTAGTGGTTGACGAAGCATATATAAGAGGCCACGGATTGATTGAAATCGAAAACTATTGATAGCAACGAAGGTGTTATATGGAGTAGCATCTAATTTGATGGAAGGCAATAAGATTTATGTCCTGAATTATTTGGATAGCCAATCCAACGAAAAGGTCCATAGAGAAAACATTTGATACGGATCGATATGAATGAAATGATATTCTGTCTGATGATTGGGCTGCATTATAAAGGGAACCTTTATTAACTTATTATGCATGGATGAGTAAGCAAGTCTTTCAATAATGTAGGGAGCACATTGCCGACGATATTCTACCACCAGCACTGCACGGTATAATCTGCTAGTTCACCCAGAGGATAGTCAAAGAAGAAAGTTTAAAGGCTTAAGAAATTTTTTAATAAAAAATGCCAAAGAAAAATAATACTTTATTTATGTATGCCATGTTAAAGATTTTTTTTTCTTTAAAAAAGTATGTCTAAAAATTTTGAAATAGCTGTAACTGTTGAATTGGTGAACTATGCGTGACAAATATTCATTTTTTATTTAATTTTTTTATAAAGCAATTCATAACAACTTTCACATTCAACCCACAAATGTCTATATCTTTTTCTCCTTTCGCTAAATCATCATTACCATCATATGATTGAACAAAAATATTTTGTCCTAAAAAATGTTCTCCTAGTGTAACACACACAATCAAAGATTTGAGAGTAGCAACTATGTTAATAAGTTATCATTTTGTTTTTTAAAGTGACAAATTACCTTTAATGTGAGACAAAATGTGACAACAAAATGAGACTAGAGATTTTCGTTTCATATGACTCCCTTTTGGTCATTGAAAATTGTCCAACGCCTTTGCTGCATTAGATTCAATTCATTTTCATTTTCAGTTTTTTAATTCTTTAAAAATGAGAAGGAAAAAAAAAAGTCGATTCAATTCATCTTCATTTTCATTTTATTAATTCTTTAAAAATGGGAACAAAAAATAAAACTCAATTTTGGCTTTTGGGAATAACCAAACAAAAAATCCAAATGGGAAAAAGACAGCAAAAGTTATACCACCTACTAGAAATAAATCTGGATAAACAATTTTAATAAAGCACTTACAGGTGCATATTACCTAAGAGCTTATTACATAAATATGAATTATATTGACCTAACTTCATATTTGGTAAGTGTACTATAAATCTATAATCAATGTAAACTTTAGAAGAGTTCACTCTCATTCACTCACTAAAAAAAGACCTGTGCGTGTAGGATGTAATATCCATCATGTTCCGACAACCGTTTTGTCCGTGGCCGTTTTCACAATTTTGGATCAGCATGTATGTTTCTTTCTGCATTGCAGTGTAGCACAATGTCCTTTGTTTTTGGCCATTCACATTTAGATTGCATTAATAGGCAAAGCTTCGCAAATAGAAAATTTTCCATTGTTTCACCCCTTTCCACTCATACTCCCTTAAAGCACACACACACCAAGTACATCTTCTCACTAGTCACTGATTCAATCCTTTTTTTTTGTGCTTCATCGTCAACTATACGGTTTTGAAACTATGGTGAGCTAGAAATCGGTATCTGACACGGTAGATATATCGTGATCGATCAACAGAAAACTACACCTTCATCTGGTGACTCACTCACTGACTTGTATGCGAAGAAAGAGCTTATTTCTACTGTCATGAAGAAAACAAGTGAATGGTATGTTTCTTACAAGTATCCGCTGTCTCATTTTGTTGTACTATACTCTACACTTCGTCTCCACGAATACTATATTGTCATATTAGTTAAAGAATATGTGACACGATAATATTGTTGGGGACAAGGTGTGGTATAGCAAAATGAGAGAGCAAATTTTCTTATCTTTTGAAACACATTCTTTAGTGGCTTTTATGCTAAATGCACCCAACTTGCTTTAGAAAAGTAAATTCTTTATTTATTACTATTATCCTCCTATTAATTCTCCTAATACTAATACTAAATAAAAAAGATTTTAAATAAAAAAAATAAGTATATCTAATTCAGAGAATATAAAAAAAAAGCAATCAATACTTTTTTTATGGAGCAATAAGGAAGATTAGTTGGAGGATTTATAATTATGCAATTGTTTTTGCTAATGCTTGGATAGAAGGAGAATTGCTGAAAACTGGTGACTTGAACTACTTGACTACAGGATTTTCTCTCAAGAGATTCCAAGTGATGTCACTATTCAAGTTGGAGAAGCTTCTTTTTCTTTGCACAAGGTAATGAATAATTTCAAATTATACACGCTATAAGTATTCAAAATAGAATTTAATTTCTATTACTGTCAGTGTAAAAGATTTTTACCCTGATATCCAATAATATCTTGACAAATCAACATTATTGTTATTTTCTCTCTGAATTATTAAAATAAAAATACACATGTCAAAAAGTTGGTAGATGCTAGTGTAAAAAGTTTTACACTGACAATACATATTACTTTAATCCTTCAAAATATTATCTAACATATGTGAAGTTTTTGGGACCATAATAGAATCGTACCAATTGTTAAAAATATTTTTACATATATCTAATAATTATTTGAGTGTGAAAAAATATCATAAATTGTACTGAACTAAGTTCCTCTAAAACACATACTCAGATACTCTTAATCAGTTAATTGTATATATCAAAATTGGAAAACATAATGTTTCCTCTAATAATACTAGAGAGCAAGAGACAAAAGTAAATTTGTGTGTATGGTCTATTAAAATTTGCTTCCAACTTTTTCTCTCTAGTGAAGAAAAAGAGAGAGTATCTAAATTCTCTGCCTAAATTTTTTCAAAAATTTTCTCACTATGGAACATGACTCAACTTATATTAACAAGCAACATATATAGGTATGGATATATTACTATATAATCGTTATTTTGAGCATCAATAATTATTGAATTCTTTTACACATCTAATGTAATTTGCAGCTTCCATTAGTCTCCAAGTGTGGATACATTAGGAAACTAGTCTCAGAATCTAGTGATGCTGATGTTTCATTCATTGAACTCTGTGATGTTCCTGGTGGAGCAAAAGCATTTGAGCTAGCAGCAAAGTTCTGCTATGGAACAAATTTCGAAATAAGCATCGAAAACATTGCTATGCTTCGCTGTGTGGCAGAATATCTTGAGATGACTGAGGAATTTTCGGTTGGGAACTTGATAGGAAGGACTGATTCTTACTTGAATGAAGTAGCACTGAAGACCATTTCTGGGGCAGTGTCTATCTTACATATGTCAGAAAACTTCCTTCCAATTGCAGAGAAAGCAAAAATAGTGAGCAGATGCATAGATTCCATTGCATACATAGCATGCACTGATGGAGTGATGTCTTCCATGGCATTGGCATCTCACCAAAGGCAAGTAGTGGACTGGTGGGCTGAAAATCTTACAGTTCTCAGAATTGACATTTTCCAAAGAGTTTTAGTTGCAATGATGGCAAGAGGGTTTAAACATTATGCTATTGGTCCCATTCTAATGCTCTATGCACAAAAGTCTCTTAGAGGTTTGGTAAGACCCCTTACTAAAGAGTTTTGCTATATTGCCCTAAATGTTATCTTAATAATTCTTCTAATACTTAATGAAAAAATACTAAACGAACAAGTAGACATATTTATATGATCAAGAGGATTTATAATTAATCCTTACTAAAGGATGGGAAACTTCCTCATAAATATGGTTGTGTCTATTGAATCTTGAACCTTGTTTTTGTGGAGCAGGAGATATTTGGAAAGGGAAGGAAAAAGATTGAAATTGAACCACAGGAACATGAGAAGAGGGTTGTTTTAGAGACATTAGTTAGCCTTCTGCCAAAGGAGAAGAAAGCAATGTCAGTCAGCTTTCTGTCTATGCTGCTTCGGGCGGCAATATATCTCGAGACAACTGTTGCTTGCAGGCTTGATTTGGAGAAGAGGATGGCCATGCAGTTAGAAGAGGCTGTTTTAGATGATCTTCTTATTCCTTCTTATGCATTTACTGGGGACACATTGTTTGATGTAGATACAGTGCAGCGGATCATGATGAATTACCTAGAATCTGAAAAGGGAAACCATTCAGCCTACAGTGAAGATGATGAATATTTTTCTCCTCCACAAAGAAATGTTGATCGAATTGGAAAGCTAATGGAGAACTACCTTGCTGAAATAGCCACCGACCGAAATTTATCAGTTCCACAGTTCATCAGTCTTGCTGAACTAATTCCTGAACAATCAAGATCAACAGCAGATGGGATGTACAGAGCCATAGACATCTATCTCAAGGTATGATCCTATACTAATATGACAACATATATCAAATTAGTCATTACTAATATGCTTGTTCTATACATCATATTATGGTCATTACTAATAGATAGCTTTTTAGTCCTCCTATTGATAAAACTTTTTGTTTGAACAAGCACTCACATTTTACTAACCAAGATTAGATTTCTGTCTCTTATACACCATGTTCTTTTCAGGCTTCAGCACAATTGAATTGGCTTATATTTTGAGGTTATCATAGTTTATTTGCCACATAGCAAAATTGAACATATAAGTCATTGAATTCAAGGATTTAATTCCAATATTATTCTGATATTATGAATTATTGCTGATAAAGTTGGAATTGACAATTCTCAGGCTCATCCTGCTCTAAGTGACTTGGAGAGGAAGAAACTTTGCAGGGTGATGAATTGCCAGAAGTTATCAGAAGAGGCATGTGCACATGCTGCTCAAAACGACCGGCTTCCTGTCCAAACTGTTGTTCAAGTTCTTTATTATGAACAGCAACGTCTTCGCAATACCATGGATGGAAGTGTAGGTTGGGATTCTCCCTCCATTCCTGCCAAGCTGAATGTATACTCCACTGAACTCAGTCCATTTTCAAAGGAGCTCTCCAGCTTGCGAAGAGAAAATGAAGAACTAAAATTAGAGGTGGTGAAATTGAAAATGAGACTAAAAGAGATTGAGACATCTCTACTTAGATCAGCAAGTAGCAGCCCTTTAGTACATGCTTCACCTTCTTCTGATAAGCCTCCTTTGCATCGAAAATCATTCATAAACTCAGTGTCCAAAAAACTATGGCGTGTTTCAGCTTTCATGCGTGCAGATCCTGTCATAAGTCCAGCCAAAGCTGTCATAAAACTAGATAAGAATTGGCGACACTCCATATCCTAAGAGAGTACAAGTTCTTTGTTCTCAGAGGCTTGAAAACACCTGTGTTATGCTCGTGTATATTTAAGATGATCCTTAAGTTGAGAACTATATTGTAATTTGCAAAGGGTGGTGAAAAATAATATAGAACTTATGACTGATTGCATGATTTCAGTCTAGACTCTAGATGGTTAGAGGCGCACTAATTATCTATTACAAGAATAATAAAATCAACATTGGTTGTTGTTCTGACATGGGCTTCGGAAGTCGGAGGCCGAGTTGAGGATGGCCGATGACTCCATGACGAACAAGGGACATCCGATGTCCAAGCCAGTTGGTACTCAGTATTACGAGTGTTGTAAGAGATTTTCATACTTGAAGGCTATGCCTGATATATATAGAGCAAGGATGATTGTTACATGACATTATGAGCCATTATGAGTGATTATGGATGTCATTGATGATGGCAGTTACAAGGTACAAGGTCGGTTACGGAAGTGAGTAATCACAACTTAATAGGGAGATGATCGATTTATTGGACACACATTCTAAGGATGGCTATGGGCCGAGCTCCAACTCGAGCCATGTAGTAACAGTTGTCATTGGAAGAATCATTGTTCTTCCTATCAGCAATGTGCATAAGTCAGTAAAATCCATATACCAGCATCTTCTTTCTTTGCAACAAACGAAAGCATAATTTGGATAAGGTAGGGGATTTTCGTTATATGCTCTCATATTTGGAAGTGTGACAGTTTCTTATTGAAAATAATTCTGCATAGTTATAATAAAGGCCATATAAAATTGAATATTGTAATTCTGTGTCTGTGATCAAGGAGAAATAGAGCAACTAACTAATCTTTTTTTTTTGCTTACTATTTCAACAACAAAGACAATTGACATGAGTTGAAAAAAAAGGAACAAATTGAATCAATGATTATGGGTGTTAAGTGTTAACATGAACAGAACACAACTTTATCAGATTTACTTATTACATAAATATTAGGCTAGTCAACTTGTAATAGTACAACGACACCATGTCTTCCTAAGGACCATAAGATCACTGGAAGAATACAATTTCTGATAAGAGCAGTTAGTGGGGACTGTCTTTAAATTATTGTGTCCTTTGGGATAAAAAGCTTTTAGAAAGGTAATAATAGTTCAAGTGACAGCCTAGCAGGGTCCATGCTGATGTCTGAGCCTAATCATCAAATAAGGAAAGAGGTCATGATTTGGTTTCAATTCATGAATATTCTGAAGGCATTAAATTTAGTATGTTATACATATATATACATCTTTTGGGGCAGACCTAAACTAAAACATGTTAAGAGGTGTTTAAGTAATTTGCAAGAGAATCTGCTGTCCATCTGATGGCAGACAGGCAGTACATCTCCAACTTTTTGTTGGTCAGTAAGAATGTGGATGATGTGTCTGGGGAATTAAAAACAATATTATTATCAGATGCATCCTATTCCCATTGATTCCTCAACCACAACTTTAATTTTTTGTTGTTGGTGAGTTTTTTTTTTCTTGGTTGGTTGTGGGAGAAGAAGAGGTGGGGGGGCCTATGAGCTGCAGCAACAATATGAACTTCATGAGAATACTAATTAAATCAACTCGGGTTCAATTGCTTTAGAGAGCTGCTTTGTGTTAAAGGCCTTAGGACTAAGGAGGGTAGACTATTTTTTTAATTTTTACTTTCCTTTCATATTATGGAGAAATCATTTTTTTTTTCAAATCACAAAGAGGGAGGTATTGGCGCAACATAAGGTTGCTCCCTGTTTCAAGTCACAGGTTCAAATCCTGAAAACAGCCTCTTCACTTATAGCGCTAAGGCTGGCACTGCATATACCTACCCTCCACAGACCCCACCGGGTGGGAGTCTCGTGCACTAGGCCACCCATATTATCGAAAATTCACTATCAAATTTGCTTTCTTGAAATGCTGAATTGCAAGGTGTGAACCTTATCAAATGATTTGAAAAACAAAGGAAGATGGGATATCTCATTGCCTTGCAGAAAAGGTGCTAAACTATGAGGAGAAATTTAATAAGCTTTACATGTGGTTGTCCACCATAATCCATGAAAGGATGGTTTTCCTGCCTTTAGTGGCAAGGAATGTGAGTGACTGCTGGACCAAAGAAATATCAGTGGCCTTTAATTTGTGAATACTGAATGGTAATGGGTTTGGACAGTAGCAAAGAAAAATGTTATCGTTATACAAGACATCATCAAACCCCACCACACTAGATAACTTGGCAGAACATTCCAAACAAACATCATTCACAAAGTTAGTCTTAAACAGTAATAATTTAAATATATCACATTGGCCTCAGATTCTTTCAAGTAATGTTCAGATTCAATACTTGAAAAAGCCAAGGTGATTGTTTTAATCTCTCTTGTTTTAATTGTTCTTCAATATCAAAACTGTTTCTAATTCCACCTTGGAACCCTGAGGTTGAATTCAGCACCTGGACAAGGGGTATTATGCTTCCACTTGATTCTTCTCTTGTTGTATGATTGCTCTTATGAGTCCTGCACCTTGTCTTGTTTATATGGCTGGATCCAGTAGAAGAAGAAGACAAGCTATGTCCTGAATCTGAAGCTAGTGGTGTCTCAACTTTCTTCCTAGGATTGTAACTTGAGGGGCCTAGTGTCAGCTCAATCTCAGTCTCATCTATGTTCTCTAGCCCCCCATCATCTGATTCTGCAATGTGCTCCTCAGCAGGCCTTTCAAGATCAAATTTCATTTGAGGCTTTTCTTGTGCACCTTCATGATGAGCATTTTGAGTTAAGCTAATGACATTCTTGAAGTACCATTCTCTTTCACTTACTTCAATACCTCTCCTTGCTTCCATATTTTTCATCAGTATCTTTTGGATTCGATACAAACGGTGAAGCTCATATACCTATAAAAAAAGAAAAAAGAAATTCTCAGCACACTAGATTCCATTGATGCTGATTAAGGAAGAATATCCTGAAGGGACAAAAACAGAAGTACCTGCTCTTTGAAAGTTTGTTCATGTTTTAGCATGGCCATCCTCATGTATTCTTTGTCACATGATTTAACCTGCTTCTCCATCTGTGATCTTTGTTTAGCTTCTGCAAAGTTGAACTGATTTTGAACCAGTGATAGATAGTGAACTCTTCTTTGTTGGAAAGTTGTGCTCAAACATGCATCTTCATGGTATCACTCAACCTTCATATAAGTTATCACAGTTAAGCTTAAATGAGGAAAGTTAAAACAGAATGTAGCTGATCAATGAAAAGTTGTTTATGTAGAAAATAGAATGGTGCTAGGAAAGCATTGCTATAATGGCCTTGAAACACTTATGCAAAGTGAATATGATGACATCAACTTCCTTTTAGTATAATCTGTCTGTTCCCTTGATAGCTCTTCTTCCAAAGATTTGGACCACAAATTCAATGAACCCCACCAAAAAAATATCTCCCAGCACCTTTTTCTGTTGAATTTTCCTACCAAGAATATTACTTCTCATATATATAGATACAAGTTGTCATTATTCGAGTTATATATCCTTTCAATTATTGCAATATTTAAGTACATAACCGAGGCACTATTTTCTCTTCTTTTCATATAACTAGTATAACTAGTTTAAAAAGAAGGCTTGAAGCAATATCATTAGAGTTAGGGCCATTAGGAAATCCATTAACTTGACTTTTTTAACCCTTGCACTTTTTATTTTTCTCTCATTCATGTTATCTGCTACCATAATAATTGATTTTTTAACCCTCTTTATGTTCATATCTAATGAATTTTTCTTTTGTTCAACTATATCCATACAATTATCTAAATTACTCAATAGATTTAAAGGAATGAAGTGATTTAGGCAATGCGTCTGTGTAATGTTTTAGAATGAATTAAGGTTCTCATGCATATGCCTAGCACGATGCCAAACCACATTCCTCATGAATGAGATAGCAGACTTTACAATCTAATATGAGATACCATATTTTTTAACTCTCTAATAATAATGAAGAAACTATTAGTTGATAAACAAAATAGTGTACATTGTACGGCGGGTGTATTAATATGTACAAGGATATAGCTAAATGATGTACACAGGTGTCGTGCATGGGTGGATCAGTTAGACAGAATACATAAGTTAGTTATTCTGTTATAACTAGATCAGTTAGTTAGTTAGTTAGTTAGTTAGTTATCTTCTTTTCTTTAGAATAGCTGCATATCTCAGCTATATATACCTCTTTGTACTTTACCAACTCAATCAATGAAAGTATTATCAAGTATCTTCTCATAATAGAAATAAAAAACAAAGCAAACAAACTCTTATATTGTAACCTGACATTAAATTGTCACACCAACATGACATGACATAAATTCCAAACATCAACATATCTTCAAATCTCAGTAGAGAAACTATGTTGCTTCAAAGATATTGTAAAATAAAAGAAGAATTATAATGAACATTAAGTGAAATAAATTTTTGACCAAAGGTAAGTTAACATACAAAAATCCACTGAATTCCAACACAAAAGGTTGTAAGAAATAGAATCTAGCTTCTAACCTTTGAGAATTCAATGAGCCAAGGACACCACAAATTTCTGCTATGGGAAAGTAGACAACAGAACAAAAGGATCTCCCTCAAGAAAAGGCAAGAAACTCCTCTTCCTTTCAACATAACTTCAGGGACAACCTTGTTTAATTGGATAAAGACTCTGCTAATCTACACTCACATTCCCCATCAGGCTTGTCAGTTTATACTGTTGGAGGTTAAATAGAATACAACAGAACTGTTATAGAATTTAAGATTCGCTCCTAAAGACACAGAAACCAAAGTGCTATTCCATGAGGTTAGAGGCATGCCAAACAAATCCCAGTGCCTTGACCAATGTGATTCAAGTTTTGTGGACTAGATGCCTGAGACAGTTCCAGCAATGCAGATATATTAAATTAACAGTTAAAGAAAACACAAATTATTAAATTATTAAATAACTATATGCATTATTAGCAGTATTAAATTTTATACAGTTGTTGAGGATCACAAGGTGTTGGTTTGCTCAAGACAAATCATCAAGAGAATAGCATAGGCTGCTGAGGTGAATCACATGCACCTAAAATTTCTATATCATAAAACAGTTGTCTCAGTTGTAGTAATAGTAATATAATAAGAGTGTTGCTAACGAGTGTCCTAAGAACATTGTTTAAGAATCCAAACAAAGTAATTATTCATTGAAATCCTTCCCAATATATTGATTGCACCAATTTTCTTATAAATTTGCTTTTTTAAATTCATTAAACAATGTCCTATAAGCACTCATTAGCATTTGTCATATAATATACAACAGAATTGCACATTATATGTTGTTGTATAATTGAAGCGTGCTTATATGAAGGAGCTTAAGGTGGCATTTTTCTCTGCCGCCGACAGATAGATCATGACCGTACCATAAGTGGGGTACCTCTAGTAACTGGCCTCAGGATCACAAATCCAACACTTAAGTCTTCAGTTATTACACATAAATATAGGGGACAGAAATTCATGGGTTTATCTCATCCTTAATTCATTTGTTGTATTCTGTAACATTGCAAGTGCAAAGAGAGAATCACGAATTTTGGATCTTTTTTACATGTACTGTACAATATATGCTGTTTGATGGGGGGTTTTCAGCATCACTTAGCAGGAAGACCAAGCGCAATGATTATAGATGATAACCGGCCATGTGTGTGCCATGTTAATCAGTAATGTAATGCTTATGTGCTCCCTTGTTAGATATATATAAGTTTAATTGATTTACATAGTTAGTGTATAGTATTTTTTTTTATATCATTAACCAATAAAAAATTAACACATCATTAAAAATATTTGATTTTTATCATAATTATATTAAAAGTCACTTATACCATGATTTCTAATTGTTTGACAATAGAAATAACTTTATATTACTGACAATATATACCAATTAAATTCATTAGATATTAGATATAATTTACAAATAGATGTGCATGTCATGCGAGTATATTATGTTAATCAATACAATAGATAATGTAGGAAGTATAATACATATTACAAGTAGACTATAGTAGATCTGTCTACGCTCTCGCCCTTATCAAGATTGTCATGCTTATGAGGTAACGTTTCTCTCTAGTTTTATAATGTATATAATATAATATATATTTGTAAACAATAAACATTATTATACGATACAAGAAGGTTATATAATTGTATAAAGTAAGGACCAGGGGGTAGTGTGAGAGATGGACGTGAAGGGGAAGCACGCGTTGCCGGGGCTGGAAGGTGCATTCTTATGGGGCGGTGGGTCCTTTGGGTTTGCTGAAAAGCCTGACCTATATAAGGCCTTGTGTTTTTGTTCGGTCCCACTTGAATTGGATATATTCGATAACAACAAGGAACCCACACAAACTTTTTTCTCTCTCAAAAAGAGTGTGATATTTTTTACATAAAATTTAGGGTAAATTATAGTTTACCCTGCTTTGGTTTCATGAGTTTCTAACTCGATTCCGAAACTTTTAACGACCAAACTTAGGTCAAGTTTTTTTTATTTTTATTTTTTGGACAACGTTAACAAGTGTCCATAGGACATTGTTTAAGAAAATAAGGAAGGAAAATTTATATGGAAAATTGTGTATTTAGCATTTTGAAAAATATTAAACTTAGTTTTTCAATACAAACTTTCCTAATTTTATGGGTTCCTTAACCAATGCCTTTAAGGGCACTTGTTAGCAAGACCCTTATTTTTTATATCATTGCTATTCAGTTCTCGTATAATACACATGTTTTTGGCAATTTTATGAATTAAAAATCATTTTTTCATATGTCAAAATATTGTACACATAAGTATACTTTGTTTGAATCAAAAATCAAATTTCCAATACATTTCATAGAAAGTACGTGTACTATATGTAAGTAATGAATAATAAATGTTCTTAAACTCTTCTAAACTTATTTTCAAAGTAACGAATAATAATTTTTTTTGTATGAGATGATAAAAACAAACTTAGGCCTCTGGATCACACATGAATGATCAAGATTAGAATATATAGTCATGTGACTTTTTTAAATGATCACATGATAACTAACCGACTTCTAATCTTGATCATCAATATATGATTTAATAGCCTAGACTTGCTTCTCACACTCTCATAAAAATATCCCTCTCACTTAATACATCCCCATAAGATTACATACATATAAATATCAATTTATTTGAATTTTGGTATGCATGATCATTAAGATAATATTATGGGATTCAACGGTTAGATTTGTTAAATTCATATTCAATATAAAAATAAAAAAAAACTATTAAGTGGAATAAGTGTGCAACACTTACTTCCAGAGTTACCATTTATCCACGACAATAAATCTTTTTTACTTGATCTTGGCCCATCTTCTATCAAATTTCTTGCTCCGCCCCTGAATAGATCTATTCTATTTACTAATAAGATAATTTGGTTATTGGTTATACACATGTCGAATCTTGTATTACTAATACCATTCCTCTTTCCCGCTCAAGAGCTCCCTCCAAGATACATTCTTTCCTCTTAATAAAAGCTTTGCTCTTTTCATATTAATCCTTGGATAAAATCTTTTATCAGCATGTAAAAGCTCCAATCCACGTATACACTTTCTCTTTCCCATAATGTATTTCATTCTCTTCCCTTTTCGGTATGTGTTTGGATTAGCGTTTGACAAACGTGAGTTTGGATGTAATTGATTTTGTAGAATTGGTTTAGTTAAAAGTGAGTTGACAATGAAGTGATTTATGCTTGGATGCCTTTATGAAAAAAGTGATTTTATCAATTCTTATATGCCCAACATGCAACATCTTCACAAAATGAATGAGAAAACAGTAATAAGTTAATAACAATTGAAGAAAAACAAGACACATGTACGCATATGAGAACAGACGAACAATGGCAAACACACAATATGGGTATAGAACCATGGATACCCAGAACAGATTGATGCGGGAGAGGAGTGGATTTGTGCGGGGCAAATGCGGTTGGGTTCGGTGAGTGCATCGGAGGATGGCGGAGCACGCGGGCGGAGGACGGTTTTGTGTGCTATTGATGCTTCTAGTTTGATTTTTGTTGTTTTTCTTTTGCGTTTGGTGAAAGGTGAGGATGTATTGATACAAACTTCAGAAGAAGGAGAGCACAATCAATGCAAAGGAAAGAAGGAAAGGTAAAGAGGAGAATATGCCTTAGCTCAAAATGGGAATAGATTTTACTAAAATGAGAAGCTATTCAGGTCAGCTTCACCTGAAACACGATTCTGACCTTGAGAATCACGTTTCACCATTTCAACCAAACAACCAGCTCAACTCCTTTTTCAAGATTGACCTTCTCAAAAGGACGTTTAGGTGAAAAATAAGGGGAACCAAGCGCACGCTTAGTCTCTGAGGTGCAAAATCGCTTCCCCTTTCCTATAAATTCCAATATCCTTTTCTTCAAACTTGATTACAGGAAAGATACGTTAGTTAGTTCCGAATCAAGCTTTAAATTTATATATTTTTGTTATAAAAGATTAGTTAATTTTATAGTATTATATTTTTCCTGAAAACTTGTATGATGTTTGGGCTTGAGCCCAATTAGTAATTGTGCTGAATTATGTGTAGGACTTGGGTAATGTAATAGCCCATGATACATTAAAATAGGGTTGTTGTTACTTGTTTACATTATGAGTCCTCTTCACTGTTGACGTTGAACTAAGCATTACTAGTTTGGTCCCCGAACGTACCGGTGTGTAAGAATATTTCAACTTATTTTTTATAAATATAATTTTTGTATATGCAAATTATATTGCTTAGTTTAATTTACAAATTAAAAATTATTATATTTGGTTAAAAATAGATTCTTCAAAATTTATCTCATGAATAACAATAATTGAACTTTGTATATATTAAATATTTGTCACAACTAACAATTCTAAATGATTGTTTTAAAATTTCATCTATAAAGTCTGAAAAACACACAACAGACTTTTAGTAAACAAGACGAATAAGATTTTGACAAGTTCAGCGGCATCAATTAACTGTTTTTTTTTTTTTTAACTGAAGATCATTTCTTGTGTTGAAGGTGAAACTTGAAGATTGTTTTCACTAATATGTGGAACATGAATTTTAACTTCAATCACAGTACTTTTACCTAAGATTGATCAGGGTATGTCATGACACGCGCACACACGCACATATGGGGATCGAGTTACTTTATAAGAGTTACTTCAAATCTTCACCTTTCATTTTATTATAATCTAATGAAAGTCGGGTGATTTCTTAATGAATTAATGTAGATCATTGAAATACAATAAAATAAAGGATGAAAATTTGGAGTAAATTCTTTTAAACTTACTCTTAAAGTAACTTAATCATATATTTATAAGGGATCCATTAATACTAGTGTAACTAATTTTTTACTTACACACAATCTTTGTCGTTCACTACAAGAATTTAAGCTATTTCCCAGGGCATATTACCCAGGGCAAAAAATCCCTAGGAAAAATTGGCAGTTCCCAAGGTTAAAGCCCGGGGAAAACTTCTCGCTGTGGTTCCCACGGGTTGAGCCTTGGGTAACAGAGGCACCAACTGCTCCCGCTCATTTTCCCACGGAAAGGGCCCCCAAGAATAGGATTTCGCTGTTTCCCACGGGTTAGCCTAGGGAAAAGATGTCCCGTTTCCCACGGACTAGGCCGTAAGAAAATAACACGACATTTCCCACGGATTGTGCCCTGGGAAAATACTGTCGTTTCCCACGGAAAGCGCCCTGGGAAAAAATACTCGCTGTTTCCCACGGATAGAGCCCTGGGAAACTAAATACTCGCCGTTTCCCACGGATAGAACCCTGGGAAAATACACGCCGTTCCCACGGGCTAAGCCCTGGGAAAAATGCAAATAGAAATCACCTTTTTCCTTCCTTCACTTGAGCGTCGATCACAGACCTTGTAGTGCAGCCCCCTGCTCCTTTGTGCCGCCCAGCTCCTTCGCGCAGTCCCACCTCCTTCGCGCCTCCCTCATCCTTCTACCGGCCACCGTGAGGTAAGCTTCTTTCCCTCTTTCTTTCTTCTTCTTCTCCTAATTAATATCACAGTTCCCTTGTTCCCTTTCCCATTCTAAAACTCAACGAATTCTTTGAGTAGCCTTCAGAGAGAACATGTTCTTCATCTACTTTGACATACTTTGTATTAATTTTCTATCTTTTTTTGGTTTGGGGGTGGGGTTCACAACTGTTAGTATGTAGTAAATAATAGATTGTTCACATAACTAACTGTAAAGCTAACATTTAATCATATTTTAATTAAAAAAATTTAGAAGCCTAAAATATTAATTTGAGCTTTGTTATATATTAGATGATGGGATTTTAGAATGGTGGTACATTTTTGGGTATGTAGCAGAATGTGGTTGCCTTGACTTATTAAGCTATAAATTTTTTTTTAAAAAAAAAAAACATAGGTTTCCCAGGGTTAATGCCCTGGGAAAAGTTTCCTAGGGATTATCCGTGGGAAACAGTTCCCAGGGATTAATCCGTGGGAAACAGTTCCCAGGGATTAATCCGTGGGAAACAGTTCCCAGGGATTATCCGTAGGAAACTTTTCCCAGGGATTTTCTGTGGGAAAATTTCCCAAGGGCCTGACCGCGGGGTATTTCCCAGGGCTTAACCGTGAGAAACGTTTCCGACCCCCCGAAAACCGACGGATCTGAATCCGTGGGTCATCCGTGGGAAATGTGCATTTTCCCACTGATTTTCTGGATTTCCCAGGGCCATAGGCCCTGGGAAAGAGCGAAAATTCTTGTAGTGGTTGATTTTATTTTCATCTAACAATAATTATAATTTTAATAGTTTATACCGTTGGATGAAAATAAAATCAATAATTGAGATTATGTGTAAGTACCGAATGACTTGTATACATGCATGCATTTGGACAGTAGCCCTTTTAGGTCAATTTGTTCTCATGGTGAAGCCCCGATTATAGGTATTCCATATGCAGATGTTACATATTTTCCATGGATGGAGATCACCTGTCCCAAAATGGTATCTCATTCCTTGTCCCACCCACTTATATAATGCCACTTGAAAAATTAATTATATTATTTATTATAAATATATAAATTTTTTTAAATGACATGGCAAAATTTAAGTGGGTGGGATACAGAATGAGACATCATTTTGGGACATGAATCTCCATCCATTTTCCACATGTTTCAACTTTCACCTCTATTGGTTCGTTTGCATTAATTGTTCCACTAAGCACCTGAGCCACAAATTTTGGTAATATCGTCTTTGTTGCATTAGGATGGAGTGTTGTATGATGATAAAGACAGACATAAACAAAGAGAATCCAAGTTGGCTGATAATAGCAGGATTGTGCTCCCACCATGCATATTGAAGTTGAATCTAAGGGGGATTTAATTGACGTTACCAACGCTAAGAGGTCACTTAAGTCTAGGGTTGATGTACTATATGGAAAGTAAGCATCTGTGGGAACCTCAAACATATTTGACTGAGCATGAGAAGATTCCCGGGGCTTCCACTCTTAAACTAATGCCTCTTCTTAAGCTTATTCTTTCAATATTTTTTCCTTCAGATAATTAAGGTTTTTTGTTTTTTAATTTTATTTTTTCACACGTTCTTCAGAAAATATAAGGTTAAAGGATTTTGAGTTTAGAACTTTAAATCTTTAATGTGTCATATCTAGTATAGGGTTGAGTGACCATAACCTCAGGCTGATATGTTGTTTCCAATTATTATTTTATCATAAAGATAACAGATTTTAGCTAGGGTTAATAATAATAATAACAACAACACGTAGCGGAGAATTGGTACCTTAGCTGGGTCAAATTCCTTAGACATCATACTATATTTTTAAATTTAAATTATTGGATAAGATTTCTATGAAATGAATTTAACTGTAAAGAGAACCAATAGGCACCCTTAAATCACTTAATAAGTTAAATTAATAATAAATTTTAAATTAAAGTAAGTGTACATACTCAATTATAATTTGTCCACTTTGCAAACAAGCACAATAGTGAAGATTAGGGAAAAACAAAATTAAAAATTGCATTGTTCTACACCAACAGTCGAGCAATGAACAATATTTCTAGAGGTTAAGACATAGTAATTTAGTGTCCTGATTTGCTCCTCAAAACTTCAAATAAGAGATACAATTTTTATTCTCCATTCCGGCATTCCCATGAAACAGGTCATGATTCAAACGTCATCTTCATCAATATCCCGATATGTACTATGGAAAATTGGGAGCAGCCAATGAGCCTAATCCGCAAGAAACTGTGAACAACCCGGGAAAAAAATGAAGGGCCATGCTACCTGTACCTCTATAATTTGGCATTCACCCCCACATGTTTTCCGGCATTTAAATGTCGGATTCATAAATTATGTTTCCGACATCTAATTGCCAGACGACTTCCGACATTTAAATGCCGGATTCAAAAAATATGTTTCCAACATTTAATTACCGGAAACACTTTTTTTCAAATTTTAAGAATTTTCCGGTAATTAAATGCCGGAAACATGTTTTCTGAATCCGGCATTTAAATGCCGGAAGGCATGTGGTGGTGGATGCCAAATTGTAGGGGTGTAAGTAGCAAGGCCCAAAAATGAAGTGAAAATGGTTCTAAGAAAGCCCATCACGTTAATCCTTTTCTGGGCCAATGGGTTAGAGTACCAAAGACAAGGAAAAACAAGTGGTCCAGATCGGACATAGGGAATCTCATTACTATGTTTGGTTTTCAGTTGACAAATTAGATGAACAAAAAAGAAAAATTCTATTACTTATTTTGTAATATATTTTTAAAATTAAAACTCAAGTTAAAAATAATCTAAACCAATTTTATTAAACATGTAAAGGTAAGGTAAAACTCAATTTATATACCCATAACATCACTCTGAGTGGGCAAATTGTAACCTAGACATGCACTTTAGACAGCTTTAAAACAAAGTTTTGAGACTCTAAACTGTGTGTTAAATTTTTTTCAATATGTTTAGCACCACCAGTCATCCTCTCGGTAGAGATTTGTTAAATAAAGCAAGTAGTATTATGAAAAATATGAAAACAATTTTGCGTGTGAAGTAATTTGGTGACAAAAAAGGAGTTTACCTTAAACTCTGGAACATAAAGCACATGAAACAAATTAGACACTTTGATATGAAGGACCTTGGTCATGCTTCGGTTATTCAAGTCATTAAATTTATCATGACAAATCACATGGCCCATATATGTTTTCGTTGTTGGTAGCCTAATGTATGTTTAAGTATGTACTCGTCCCGATATTGCATTTGCAGTTGATTCTTTAGGGAAATACTTGAGTCGTCCCGTTTTAGATCATTGGAGAGTCGTAAAGAGAGTCACGATGTATGTGCAAGGTACCGAGCACTATATGTTGATTTATAAGAAACATAATTAGCTTCAAGTATTGGCTATTCTAATTATGTTTTTGAAAGCTCTCCAGATGATAGGAAAATCTACTTTTGGTTGAGTCCCTATGGTGATAGGGGTAGCTATTTCTTTGAAAAGTGTTAAGCAAACATTTACAACACCTCTACTACGAAAGCTAAGGATACTTGTCAAGTCATTTGGCTGAAATTTTTTTCTATCTGACTTTCATATTGTTAAAATACTTGAATTTAATTATTATTTAAATGACTTCTTTGTTTACTAAATTCAAATTTTAATATTTTTTCTATTATTTCAAATAATATATTTTTACCTAATTTAATCACTTAATATTTTGTTATAAATAATGAATGACCTTTCTAAGAAATTTTTTATTTTATTATTATTATTATTATTATTATTATTATTATTATTATTGTTATCTAATAAATTTAATTCGACCCTAAAATTTATCTATTTTTTTTTTATTATTCTTCAAATTAATGACTGTTTTTACTATTTTATTAATATTTTGAATTTTTCACTCAGATTCATCACTAATTATTATGTCAAATAGTGATTCTTTTTTTTTTTGCTATGTTTTATCATATATTATTATATATTATTATTTTATTATCTTTTAAATAATGAATTTTTCGTTAAATTTTATTTTTTACTATTTTATTATTATTTTAAATACCAAATTTTTTTTTACTCAGATTTATCTCTTAATATTTAATTATTTGGTGAAAATGACTTTTTTTTTGTTATGTTTTATCATCTATTATTTTGTGATTATTTTAAATAGTATTTTTTTATTAATATGTTTTATATTTTATTATTGTATTGAAAAGTGAATTTTCCTAATGAATTTTATTTTTATCATTTAATTAGTTATTTTAAAACACTGAATTTTTCCTTTCAATGATTTATTATTTATTTTATCATTATTTAAAAATTATTTTTGTAAGTTGTATGTTCGATTATTTTTATTATTTTACGTAGTTTGTCATTAATTTAATATTTTATTATTTTATTATCATTTCAAAAAAGTAATTTTTCATTAATTATATTTTATCTCTATTATATAACTCATTATTTTAGTATTTTTTTTTAGAGTTTTTTTTTTTTACAAACGCACTTTGTCAAAGAAGAGTAATGATATTTTTGGACACAAAATGGTGTCTAATATCGTATAAAAATACTCTCCAATAATTATTTATTGATTTTTTCTCTCTTATCTTATATTTTATCATTCTCAAAACTTCCCACCAATTACACAATATCTATATATAGTATCAAAATTTGTGTTTAAATATCATTGTTGGTCATAGAATGTGGTGAATATTTTGGTTGAAAATGAGGAATAGTACAATGTCCTGAGTCTCCTGACTCGTGGCAGTGAATGAGCGGAAAAATTGCGTGGTAAACCGTGCAAACGTATAGTCAGAGAATGGGAAAATGAACAGTAAAGTATGTGTAAATGAACAATATAACAAACAGTAAGTAAATAGCACTTCTGTCCAATTTAAGAAAACTCAACCCTCCCGTGTACATGTGTCAACTTCTTATTAAAAATTTTCCCGTCATTTTGCATTGTTACTTTTTCCTTCTCATCCCATCCCATTTCAACTCTAAACTTTCATTTATATCAATTTTTTATTCTTTTCATTTATCTGCTTTTTACACTATTGAGAAGAACACTTTTGTAATACTCCATCTAGACTCAATTATAAGTAAAAAAAATTATCTAACTTTTTTGAACTCAAATATAAGCAAAAGTCAACAAATTCAACTCTATTTAGCATCCGTTTGTTTAAGATTAAAATTAAATAATTTTTCTATCCTATTTAAGTAAACTCAACCCTCCTATATACACGTGTCAGCTTCTTATTAAAAGTTTTCCCTCCCCATTTTGCATTGCTTCCTTTTCCTTCTCATCTCATCTCATCTCAACTCTAAACTTTCATTTATATCAATTTTTTATTCTTTTCATTTATCTACTTTTTACACTATTGAGAAGAACACTTTTGTAATACTCCCTCTAGACGTAATTATAAGCAAAAAAAAAATTACCTAACTTTTTGGACTCAAATATAAGCAAAAGTCAACAAATTCAACTCTATTTAGCGTCCGTTTGTTTAAGATTAAAAATAAATAATTTTGTTAAAAATAATTTAATGATTATTTTTAGAGATTTAAAATAAAACATAAGCAAATTTGTGTTTTTTTACAATTATAAAAATCATTTTTTTTTAAAAATAGTTAGCTATAAAAACTGATTTTTTCCAAAAGCTAATGAAAGTTATTTTTCATTTTAACCTCCAAAATGATTTTTTTCAGCTTAATATTATTTTTAAAAGCAAAGACAAAACACTAAAAAAAATTTAAAAAAGATTTTTTTTTTTAACAAAATAAGCAATAACAAATGGGCTCTTAATGTCATTGTTTCAAGAATAAAGAAAATTAATCAATCCAACCAATTCTCCTTTTATTTTTTCGAGAGCAGTGTACACTCCCAAGACAATTAAATGATAGATGACAATTAAACTAAATTAACTAATTTCCTTAATAAGCGTGAAGTTAGTTAATTTTGCTTATAATTGAGTCCAGATGGAGTACATCTGATGATACTTTTGCTTCTTCTCGAGATTTCTTCTCCCATTCCATAAAATTTGTTGCTCCTCTTCCAAAAGTTGTTGGGGGGGGATGCGTTGTTTCCTGCCCAGTTCACCAAACTCAGTCCTCTTCTTTTTTCATGTTTCCTTTTTTTCTTTCCTAAGCATTGAACCTCCATTTTCATCTTATATCCACGACGAGAACGGATAGAGGAAGCTCAAGATTGATGCTTGGTTCGTGTTTTGGAAAAATATCTGCCGCAACCCACGTTGTAAACCTCTCACCATCAAGATCTGTAACTTCCTTCAAATGGTTGGTTCTTCCAAAACTTCAAATAGTTCCCCAATAAAAGCAATGTAAGGCTGATATGCTTTTTCTACCTCCCTCGGTATCCACTTAATCTGTCTTAGTTTCAAGGTTGTACTTAATTTATCTATTCATTTCTAAGTTCTCTAGATTCAATTTAATTTTTTGTTTTTTTGTGAAGTTTTTCAATGCAAATAGTTTTTTGAGTAAGAGTATGAAAATGAGCCTAAGGTTTTTTGAATTATAAAAACAAACCTAAAAAAGGGTCGGTAAATTTGACAAGTGATCACTAATGATAATTATTTTCATGATAATTATGAACTTTTAAGTGATTACTAATGACGTCACAAGTAGATATTTCAATTTAGTTATTTTATGAAAAAATAATTGAAAATTTGAATATAGTTTTAAGCTGTTTCAATTTTCCTAATAACAAAGAAAGAAAATTTCTCAGATAATGTCTTCATTATGAAAAAGGAAATTGAATTGGCAAGATTTGGCAATCATTCATGCGTATTTTAGTATTACAAGTGGAAAATTTTTTTGATCATGTTTTAATTGTTGAACAAGCGAGTGAAGTGAGCTAGAGTTTGACTTGTTGTTGATAAATAAAATAAAAAAACTGCAAAATGACTTAAGGAAATAATCTCTCCCTAAGCAAGAAAACATACAAGATTGTGATGACTATAGTGCTACGCGGGGATATGGTTATTAATATCATGCAATAGTGCTTACTATAATACTACATTATTGCTTTGTTTACAATATTACACTCCTTCAAACCCTTCAAAAGTTAAATACAAGTGAGGTCATAATCGAATTGAATTTCTTTATTTTGGTAATAACATGGTCGAAATGTATTTTTAAACAAGGTATTTTTTCTTTCAATGATAACAATAAATATAGAAAACATAAGCTTTCGAAAGAATGATAATTAAAATATTCTATCAAAGAAAAGAAAAATATGATATAAAAGTGTGAGTCAATTCAAGGGACCATAGCCAATAGTACACTACCAGTGTAACATAGAGACAACAAGTTGGTTCAATTGATTTAGCCAAGGTTCTAAGTCCTAACAATTGTTTCAAATCATAAGAGATAATGAGTGAAGAGTCAAATTTGGATTAAATTTTGAATACAAATTCTTTTAGCTTCGATTCCTAATCTGGGTTATTTCAACCAGATCTTGCTTGGAAGATAATAATGGGCTTGATTAAATTACCATTTTTGTTGGCTGCTCTATCTCAATTACTCTTTCAATTGATTAAGATATATGTTCGTGTTTGTAATTGGTATTTGGTGAACTGAGATGCTCTCCCAGTTCACAACATATTAGAATTTGCTGAGAAATGTTGTTGTTGCAACGAACACTTACAATGCATGTGTGAGGAATGTAGCTCATGAGAAGCAAGAATATATTCCTGAGTAAATATTTTGGTTACTAGGCTCTCAATTGACAACCTCATTTTATATGAATTTCAATTACTTTCATTGTATAAGGGTGCCAAAGGTTTAAGTAAACCTTTGCATAAGAGCCCTTGAAAACCTGACTACATGGTTTAAGTAAAATACTTATATTTTTATTTTGGTAACCTAGATGACATTCTAAAAGACCCGTTGAAGGTTGCGAACCCAGCCCTATGTAGTCTTACGGATTTAACATGAATTCCGACTACAATGGATTTTATTCTATTTTCTTCAAATAATTGTATAACATTTCAACGATAATTTATTTATTTCTGCTTCTGTGTGTGTTGCAGTTGCAATATAATGGGTGGTGCCTATCAAAAAGACATATTTGACAACATAATTTACATGAAGGTGACACATATGCGAAGAGGTTCTATAGTGCTAAACATGAATGTGAAATATGCATAGATAGTTCGTTATGTTAATATTATGAACTTGAAGATCAGCAATGTTCATCTTGATATTCTTCTTTACTAATAGTTGTTTGAAAAGCTTCTAAAACAACTGTGGTTATCATTTTTTATTATAAATTTCATCAAGAGTTCTTAAATCCAATTATTTTTTTCCTAATAAAAGTTACTAAACTTATTTTAATCAGGAAAAATATGATACAACTTTATAAGAGTGGAAAGTTGGTTATGGACAAGTTTACGTTTACAAGAAAAGAAAGCTTAGATGGTTGATTTGGCAAATTGTGATGATATGATTGAATCGGAGTTGGTTATGTTAATATTATTATGTTGTGAATTCTGCATTCATTATGTTTATAAAAAAAATCCTTATTCATTATTCTGCTAACTTTGCACAACTTCGAAATTTCTTATTGTGTGACATTGCTCATGATGTTAATATTAAAGTGAATTGATTTGAGATTAACAAGATTTTATTTTTCCTATCAAGCTGTGTTTGATTCTCAAGTAGCTGTATAATTTTATGTGCATGTCCATTTTAAACATGCATAAATACTAAATGACCCGTGCGAATGCACGAGTATCTTGCTAGTTTAACATTAAATGTGAATAAATTAACAAATATGATATTTATCTCTATCAAATCCATTTTTTTTTTTTTTTTTGTAATGTTAAGACTTTATATCTCATTTTGATTGTTGATTGACATATGTTTTGGCCATAGTTGACATTTCTTGTTATAATAATCCTTTTATTTCTGATAATTAGCTAATGTTATCCAATTTGGGAGAATGTTATTTTATTTTAATTAATTTTATGGATTAACACTAATAGATTATTTAGAATTGTTTATGAGATTAATAATGATATTAATTATGGGAAGTGATTTAATTATTTAATTATAGCACATCTCTAATTAGTAGATATTATATTGGGCTTTAACATGGATAGCTCCTTATGGGTTGAGCTATACTTAATGTCATTAGATATATTCTCTGCTCTCATTTAATATAGCATTTTTAGTTGCCACACATTAGACAAAGACATCACTTTGCCTATTTTAGATAAATATTGTTCTGTTTGGCAAGTCAAATAACCTACTCCCTCCGGACTCAATTATAAGTAAAATTAACTAATTTCACACTTATTAAGGAAGTTAGTTGATTTAGTTTAATTGTCTTAATTTATGTATTAAAAAAATTTTGAGTTATAATTACTAAACTACCCTTTAATTGTTTCGAGAGTGTACAATGCTCTTGGAAAAGTAAAAGGAGAATTGGTTGGATTGATTAATTTTCTTGATTTTTGGAATGCTGACAGTAAATAGAGTTAAGGTGATTGAATTTTGCTTATATTTGAGTCCACAAAATATAGGTACTTTTTTTTTTCTTCTTATAATTGAGTCCAAAGGGAGTAGCTTATATCTTATTTTACTAGCTTATAAACTTGTTTGACTGAAATAGAGGTATTTAGTAAACAAGCTTATCTCATTAGCTTTTAGTTTTGTTTCATAAGCTAATTTATTTAGCTTATGACCTATAACTTATAACGCATTGACTTTTCTCTCGTTTTCCCCCATTATTTTAATGAAATTCTCTTTTATCATGTTTATAATAAATATATTCTTTTATGTCATTTTATGTTTATAAACTAGTTCAACCACTAATTTTCTCAAACACTTCAAATTTAATCAACTAATTTTTCAGCTATCAACTATCAGCTAAAAATTAGCTTATTAGTTATTTCTGCCAAACATAACCAAAAGAGTACCTAACTTTTTACAAATCCTAATCGAGATTATCAGAGAGGAAAACACCAAGACGGATCCTTCATTGGTGTCAGGTACACAATATCGATATGTGATCCTCGATAGTCAATATTTATCTATTGAACATGCGATAGTGTAAATTTACATGACATAATGAATCTAAATGATTTCATTATTTTCCATCAAAATTTCCGGGTGACCGGTAGCCAGAAAATGTATAACACTTAAACAGTTAAACCTTGGACATTGGAGGATATTTTTTAACATAAACTTAAAGAAAACATCTTTATTTTCCTATGCAATTTGAATCGAATTTTCGTTTGTTCATTAAAAAAAAAAAGAATTTTCGTTGGAAACAAAAAAAAAAATGATTTAGAAATTTGTTTCATTTTTTATTTTTGGTAGATACTCTCTTATCTGCCAAAAAATTTCGGGGAATTACTCTTCAAAACTTGGTTCAGAAGTTTGTTTCAATGTTAGGTGTTCAAACGTACAACAAAGCACTATTGGGAAAGGCAGCCTTCCTAAAAAATAAAAAAGATATCATGTTATATTAAAATTTAAGTTAAGCAAGGCTTATATGATTTGAGAAACGAGATTCCCTTAAAACCAAGAGATATTATTTTTAAAACAACAAGGAAGTTCTTATGTTTCTTTCAATCTGAGAGCAGGTATATTGAAATTCAGTTTATAATAGTTGATATAACGTTTAATTATTGTGGAGAGATGGTTTTGTCAACACTGATACGACAAATAAAAGAGTGGCTGGCAAAATGGTGCGCTTCTCAGTTCTCACGTTGTCAAAATCATAACTTTAATATTCTTCAATGTTTACAATCTACTGTTCGGCTGGCAGGTAAACCGCAAATTAGGGGACAATGAATTTTTTATTGCTTATTTGTAGCAATTTTTCAATTATTAAATTATCTTTTTAGATTTTAGGTTAGACTACTGTAAAGGAGTACAGCTATTCTGTCAAAAAACAATTAATATAGCTATTGACCACCATTTCTTTATAGGGTCTGACACAGTGGTTGTGTGATAGCACACTCTACCTTTCGCTTCCCTATTGAAAGAAAATATACAGTGGTTTCTTCACTATCCTAGCACACCCTAACCCCATATTTTCGTCTTCTCCTTCACTTCCCTTTCCCCTCTAACCTACAAGAGGATTTCTTCTCTTCTTTGTATTTTTTTGCTTCGACTTCTTCGTCACGGCGCTGGGGAGCTGCCGCTACTGTTGGAAACGCCACTTAGGGCCAAGTTTAAGGCGCAGAGGGGGCTTGCCGTCGACGAGGCGGATTCCTCGGAAGCCAAGGTATTCACTCTTTTTCCTTTCTTCATGTTTTCTCCCAACAGTTTTACACTGATTTCCGGTTCTTGCAAATTGTTACATTTTGCAATGGATTTCAGAAGGCTCTCAACTACCTCGTCGTTCGCCGCCAGAGATGTCGTGGTGGCCTTCATCTCTGAATCTCCTATGACAGTTCTGGACCCTGGACTCCACGACGTCGCCGCTTAGGGTGGAGATGAGAGCTGAGGTTACTTCTCTATGAAATACTCTCTCTTTCTCTCTCTCTCTCTCCACTGTGAAATGTTTCTAATTTCATTTGGACCTTTCTGGTTTTGAAATTATTATTTCTAAATAAACAAAGATTTTCCCCTTCTTAAAATTGGTTGTCTCTGTTTTTTCTACTTGTGCGAGCTCTTATTTTTTTGTCTGGGAGACGAAGGGTTGTTTATTGGGTGAACTTGAATGAGAGGGTGATGATGGCTGAGGCTGTGGGTTGTGGATTGTTTATTTTGGATGTTTAAAGTTAGATTATACATGATTTTTTTTTTTTTTTGCTAAAGTGTTTGCTGTTGTGCAGGTTTTAGTATTGAGGTGCTTTTTTATTTTTTATATATTAATTAATATTGGTTTATGATCTGTCTTAATTCCTAATGAATTTTTTCGTTCTTAGCATTGCTTTTAATTTGTGTTTTTGGTTTGGCATGTATTGACTTTTGTAAGAATCTTTGTTTTTTTTTTTTTTTGAAGTTCCAATATGGGTGTGGCTCAACAATGATGACCTCCTCCTTAACTATGTATGGTGTTATCCTTTGTAACAGTGCTAGCAAAAGGAGATTGGAGTTCGGATATTTTTAATCAATGAATGGATGAACCTTTGTAAGCAAAAAGAGGCTGGAGTTTGGATTTGTTTAAGGTATAGTATTTATAATGAAACTGCACTAATCCTGTCTGTTTAGCCTTTTATTGTCCCCAATATTTTTCGACCTTGAATCAGTTTCTCTTGGTGTCCTTAACATCCAATCATATATTGAAGCAATGTAGATCAGCTGTTTGAATGGATCATTCAGTCAAATTCACATTAGTATATGGATTTGTTATATTCTGTTTAGCATTTATGATGTTGAATGGAATTTGTTTTTGTTTCAGTAGAAATGATTGATTTTCACAAACGAAAAGTTAAAGGGAATAATTTGATGATCTGAGACATGGGAGGAAATATGCTTAATTTTGTCTTTAGATCGACTATATCTTGCTCAAGGTGTTAAGACATTTTTTCTAGCCTATCCAAGGTTTATCTTATTGGTTAGATCCTTGATTTATTTATTGAACATGCTTTTTTGGTTAATTTGAGAAATTTGAAAGTACATCATTCAAACAAGCCTCCATCATGACAATGGCAAATGATTTATCTTATAGGTTTAGTTGGTTTAATATCCTTGAATAAGAATGAAGTGTTAAGTGTGTGGAAGTGTATTTGGATTTTGGCACTGTTTGAATGTTTCTGTTGAACCTTGGGATCACATTTCTGAATTAGCTAAGGATTTGTTCAGGGGACTGTTCTTTACAGAAGCTTCTCAAAGGCTCACTGCACAGGAGGTTCTAGGTAATACTACTAAATCTGTTTTATTTAGATTCATCAATGAAGTTAGAGAGCATTTTAGACAAGTAGGATAATGATACTTTGATAGGAATTGGGACTGATATATGTGTTTAAAAGGAGAAATAAAGGCAGCAAGCTCCTTACAATTGAGAGGATATGCCTCTGTTATCGGAAAATAACCCAAAAATATTATTGATAGGAAACGGAGCAATGCTCCTTACAAGGGAAGGAAAACAGAAAAAATGAAGATTACTAGAGGCATCATTTGTCTCTGTAAATTACTTTGCAGAATCTGTAATATTCAATTATGTACCGTATGTGTGCTTATAGGACTAGGGTCATGATTCTATTTTACATATTTTATTTGAAAGAAAATGATTTACTCTAAAAACCTGCAAAATTTTGTTTTAAATTAGATATGGCTGCAATGTAGCATGTATGCATGTCTAGAACACTTGAAAGAGTGACTGAACAAGGCATGTGTCATCATTTAAATCCAAAACTTTTCTTACTGCCAACATATAGATGGTTGCCGCTTCTGGGTTCTGAATGCAGGTATGGGAATGCCACTGTGGTGGAGAACACAGAGAGGGGATGGCAGGATCTCATTTTCCAGAGGATCCGTGCAGTTTTTGGTTTTGGAATTTGAGATATTTCTTAGTCATCTTCCATGTGTTTAGAATTCATGGATTTCATATTAGAGCACTCAATTGATTTGTGTAGGGTAAGTACTAATAAACACAGAGGTAGGGGCATGTAGGCATTTTTGTCCCCAGTTTCTGAATTTGTATAATTTTGTTGTCCATATTAAGGGTAACTACTCTTCTATCTCTCTTTTGTTCTCTTTCTTCACACATCTACTCTTATAAACCATCTTCCATCTCCTTTGATCTCTGTCTAATTCAGCGGTGCTTCTGTTTTGTGGAAGCTTATTGAAAGGAGATGTTGTAAGTGACATGTGACTTTTATTGGTTGTCATGTTTATTCTATCCTCTAAAAAATGTTACAGTTTCTTATTGCCTTGAGTTTTAGTTGTATGATGGTTTACTGGAATACCATCCTCTTTTATCAGGATGGACACTTGAAAATGTTAGGAGGATATCTGGATTTTTTCATAGAGCCTCCTGTTGCTGACATGTACCAGAGTATTAGGAGAGAACTTGATGGCTTCATTCAGAGCAAAGTAAGTGCAAATTAATTTCATTCTCCTACAAGCTTCCCCTTGATATTTGAATATTGAAAACAAAAACATGAATATAGTTTCCAAAAGCAAATGGCAGTAACATTTTTTTTTTGTGTGCTTTTCTTTTGGTCAACTTGCATTGATGACATTAACGGTTAATTTTTAATTTATACTGTTTTACTTTGCAGCTATTTTTCCAAGGATGGGAATTCATTTGTATCATGAGCTCCTATCTGCAGTGCGGTTGCTGATTTCTTATGACAACTGTGAGGGTAAATTTGTATTTGGTTTATAAGTGTAGATGGAATTTTTGCGATACAGTTGGAATGCATCATGAGGTAGCAAAACCTCATCTTTTATTGTTTTTTGCCTTACCATTTTAGTTTTTTTCAAATCTGTTTATTCCATTTTATTGTTGACACTAAGCAATATACATTCTTTTTTATTGTGGTTTTAATCACTAGAATTTGCTAACTCAGCTTGACATGCAAGTATTTGAGAAGGACTTCAAAATAAATTTTGTCAAATAAAAATCTTTTGAAATTAAGGACAGAAAGCAGATATCCCTTTTGTCTGGATTGAGAAGAAGGCCGTCTAAGCTATAGTTTCTTACTGCTAAGTGTATTTTCTAGGCTGTTTTATTGTCTCTTATATGGTTCATTAAAAAGACCTGCCTAATATATTGAAGATAGAGTGATAGACCACACAGGAATGCTGAGACTGATTATTCATCACATGGTTTAATATATTTTGGTCAAATTCCATATTTGGCCAAATGAGTTGTCAATGTTGTTGATCTAATCTAATGTTTTTTCTTTAATCTGGCATATTTTATATGCAATAATTTTTCAAATTTTTTGTCAACTGCAGTATCAAGATTGAGTGCACTGTTTGGGAAGTATGTTGAGTTCTTGAATGGTTTCGTAGCTAATAGAGGCATTCATGGAGCTGTTGTATTAGTTCAGTTGGCAAAGCTAAAAAATCTTTGGGGTATATCTTTTGGCTCACCTAATATATTTTTCTTTTTGCTTCTTTAATGTGTAATCTGATTTTTCTTATTTTCTACTATTTTTTTTTTCCCATAGGGATTATTACAGGATTATTGTGATCTTTAATGTGTCATCTTTCACAGGGACAATTTTAACATGTTATCTTTAATGTCTCCTGTCAGCTGTTTCTTTAATGTAGTCCAGTTTGCATCTTTAATCCTCTTAGAGACACTGATTTACTCTTCTTTTTAGAGATTACGTTATTTTTTACTATTTGATTTCATAAGGATTTTCTACTGTCATCTTTAATGTGTTATTTTGTTATTTACAATAGTAAAAAACGTTCCTTCTCCTTGCAGAGCGTCATCCACCATTGCTCATTATTTAGAGGTAGCTTCTTTGAAATCTATTTGCTTTTTTAGCTGCATTATTAATTTGATAGCATATGAATATTGATCTGCACTCTAACTTTATTCTTTATTTTTATTTGTTAAACTTTGCTAAAGATCCTTGCTTTTTTTGACACTGGCTTCCACTTTTATAATCACTATTATTGTTGACTTCTATGTTTCAGCTAATAGTTATCTTAATTTGTTTTTTTAATTAACTGCATCATCTTTAGTCAGCACCCTTTCTCTTGAACTGGGTTTTCATTTTCCCTATTAGTCATGAGGGTTTTGTCCCTAAATTCTTCCTTAATTTCACCCAATAAACTCACTAAGGTGCTTGAAAATAATGACAGGTGCCTTGCAAGGAGAAAAATAAATGTTGTACATTGTCAAGGAGGTGGGAATGTGATAAAGTCCTCTGGGATTTCTTCTATATTAACAGAAAGACCAACATTGGTTAGCACATATCACACTACAACTCTGATAGATCCAGGAAGCTTGGTCATGTCCCAAAGTAAGAAAGGTCAGGCATGTAGTGAGTGGAAGATGGCATACGAATTGTCAAGTTTCTAAAAAGGAAGAAATTTTTTATTACTGGTGCAACCGTGTTTCCAGCAAAAGGTATCGGTCTAAGTATAAGCAATTCTTTTTGGAAATACTGCTCTATGTATCAAGTTTTCCTCCATGCTTCAACTGCTTTTGTCTATGATATGTGATTATCATTTATTTACTATTAATCCAGTTCTTATTGTGCTTATAAAAAAAAAAAAACCAGTTATTGTGATTATCATTTATATCATGATCATGAAGTCCATTCTAACCAACTTTTTATATCATGATCATGAAGTCCATTCTCACCAACTTTTCAATCTTCAAAAACTTATCCTGAAGTGTTTTGATTTTGTTAGGTTACATTACATGAATGTGTGGAATTGCTTAAAGATATGGAAACTAATGATTTACTAGATATGACTAAGGTACATGCATTCTTCTGGATTTTACTTGATACTTTGTTCTTTAATTTTGATTTTATTCTATATGCCATACCGGAAGCTTTGATAGTAATTTCTGCCGGAGAAGGAAGGTCTATAATAATAAAGAACTCCTTAATGTCACCAAGCATATAAATTTTATTTGTCAATTTGTTAATTGTGCAACTGCAAATGAGTAGAAGTTCTTATAGATGCTGCCACACTTTGGGTTACTTGAACCCCAGAGACAATTGGTGTAGTTTCAATTGACTAACAACTCTAACAGAAAAGTAGAATGCATACTGACATGCTGATGGTAATAGGTCAAACTCAGACATTTTCATTTCAGGTTTTGAACTGTAATTTGCAGTATGTCTACTAACTTTTTAAGTTTTTATTGATTTCATGTTGCATATCAGAGTGAAAATTGTTTTTATTTTACACACAAAGTTTAAGCTAAAAGAGTTCAAAGCAAATAAACTCTGCAAAGCTATATCTCATGTTCTATGAGCAGAAGTCGGAGTCCGAATCTTAAAAATGCTTGAAAACCATTTCACTAAAACTCATTGTGCTAGCTAAAGTTGTCCACTTCAAATTCATTTTTTTTGCACCAATCTTCATCCAATGATAGTAAGGTTTTCTCGGACATTATTTAATGGCATTCAAACTTCTAGGATGAGTAAACCAACTCAATCATAATAATTTAGTTTAATTTGTCTATCACTATTTGCTAAACTCCTTGGCATAAATGCTTTTAGGTTTCATTGTATCTTTAGCTATGTGATTGCTAAATTATAGTTGCTGCCTAAGATGGAGATAATATAAACAATTTAACTCTTCGTTCTTACCAATGTAATAAATTCTTAATTGTAGCAGTCCTAGGGAAGTTACCAACTGTACAAAAATTGAAAGAAGTGATAACCAGGTGGCTACATGCCTGTCTTCCATTCTCTTTTCTTTTACCAGTCAAGCCCTTTTTTGAACTGACTTTTGTAACTGTATGCAGAGCTTCAATATGAAGCTAATGAATAAGAAATATAATTGATTTATTTATGTTTGAAAGTTTCAGGTTTGCAGGAGCACAAAGTTGTTGAAAGTTGACACATGCAAAAATGTTATTCGAAGTCTGCATAGCAACATAATAACTAACAGAATTGGATAGGATTAGTAATTGAATATGCTTGAGTTGTTTTTACACTGCAATTTAGTGACAATAGCTTTTTTAGAAATAAGTTTCTCTACTAAACTTGGATCAACAATGTCCAATTTTGATTATTTTTATTTACTTTTTCACTTCATATAAAGTTGGTCCTTCTGGTGTAGCTGATTCTTCAATGGCTGGCACCACAATGAAATTATACAAGATTGTTTATAACAGAAAGATGAAACAAAAAGTATTTATTTAATTAATTTTCCAATTCTTTGTATCCCAAGAAAGGAATTGTCTGGGATGGAACAATTTTGTCATGGCTTGATTAAGTTGTATTTGTCTTTATGTGAATGAGCTGGGTTAAATTTATGCTTCATTCGAATGCCATTTTCTTTGCTGCCTTGAGAGGAAGAGGCACCATTTTGAAATGATTGGTCATGGGTGGCCATGAGATAAGACTAAAGTGAGAACAACCATTGAATAAATCTTATGTAATCAAAACGATTGTTCAAGTGATCTAGGCATGATATCTGTATATTCAGGTTTTTTGGACTACTGTCGAGTATTATCAATTGTATGATAATTTTGTATCTGCATTATCTAATTTCCATCTACTAAGTTACCATTTCAAGTGATTTATTGTAAATTAGTGAAATTCGTTGGTTTGAGTGATTTATGCTTCGTAAACTAATATTTATCTCTATAAAAAAAAATTATTTGAAACCTATTATTATTATAAAAGAAATTTGTTGATTCTTAATAAAGTTGTACCCGTGCGTTCAGCACGGGTTAACAACCCTAGTAACATTTAATTGCCAAAACCAATCATGCTACTAAAACTGAGTAGACTGATCTTGTTAAGTTATTATCCTTATTGAGAAGTCAATAAAATAAATGGTTTTCATCTGCAGCTTCTTTTCTTTCAATAATAGTACAAAACTCATAATTAATAGTATTGAGTCCAAACTAGGGCGGCTTCTACGGTGAGAGATGTAGACATCTCTCACCGTGAGAGACATCTCTCCATCCTTAGATGCACCTCATCCTCACTGTAGTACTTTACACCCTCTGCACCAGATTATTCCTTTCTCAACTCATTCCAGAGCTCATCCGCCCTAGTCTTCCTTCACGGCGGCGCCACCAATTAACATGAGCCTTCGTCACCGCCACGCCTTGCGGGGAGTCACCGTCGAGACCCCGAAATCCACCCCACTCTCAACCTGCCCTGCAACCCACCCTTGCCGACCTCCTTGCTGCCAAGCCACCGCCTAGATCCAGCCCATGACCCCGACACCCCGCCGTCCCTCCACCACCCAGTCACCGTTGAAAACCCAGAACATGTCCCAGATCCAGAATCATAAAGCTCAAATGTTCGACCCTCTGATCGTCGCCTCCACTCCACACCGCCCACCATCTTTTGCTCAACCATGTTCCACTCCACATCGCGCCAGAGTAGCTGCAGAAGAGTGTCTCTGACATGACTACTGTTCTTGAAAGCCCCCTCCCTATTCCCTAAGTCCTTCTCGTTCACAGCAGCGCCGCCGCCCCTAACAAGATGTTCCTTCTCAGGCGCTGGTCTCCGTGTTCCATGGCCGAACAACGAGCACTACCCCCCTCCAGAGATGCTCCATCGTCGCCGTAGCCATTGGGCATTGATGAAGGAAGGGTAGTGCCTAGATGCAACAGAAAAATGGAGTCAAAAGTAGAAACGAAACCCAAATTGAAAACAAATTTCACAGCATATCTTCTTAAACACCATCACTAATCAACCATGGAAATAAAAAATTGGAACTTTTATGGTGAAAATTCAACGGAGTTAAGCCAATAGTGTTGCAGAAATTCTCGTGGATGGAAATCTCTAGAAGGAACCCAATCTGGATGGTGGGAATGGGGGTGGGGGACTGTGGGTTGGGGTGCGGGTGGTGGGGGGACGGACGGTGGGGTGGTGCTGGGCTATGGATTGGGTTGGGCAGGTGTAAGGTATAACTGTGGACATGCGATAAATCGTAGGGTTAAAAATGGTCTCTCACCATGAGAGATATGACCAGGTCATCAACCCTAGAATTAGCCCCAAACTAGTAGGCCTTTATCATTTTGGGATGTCAATGGATGGGGATGAGTCGATGAGGTTTGGGTTAGAGATTGAAGAGGCTCTATATACTTAATATTTTTTAAAAGATTTTGCTAACCGGTATTTTAAGGACATTGGTTAAAGAATCCATAAAAAATAAGTTTTTCTTAGAACGTTAAGGCCATCTACAACGGCAAACCAAAATTGTGATCTTGCTAAGGAACCGGTGCTTAACTGCACCCATTGTGGGAGAAAATTTTCCAATAAATGCTTAAGAAATTGGGATGCTTGTAGAAGCACCGCTTCTTATCTCATTGAGTGGGCCAGTTACAAATTTTTTAAACAAAAAAAAAGGATAGATGAAATGTAATAAATTATTAATGAAATATATGGATGTGGGGCCATAGGTGGGGCCATTTAGGAACTGTTTTGAAGTTGCTTGGTTGTAGAGATGGGGTGCTTAGGTTGTAAAAAGTAAAAATGAGTTATGCGTAAAGGTGACACCCATTTAAGAACCTCAAAAAGTAAAAACATGGGGTGTTGTGATAAAGATGTTCTAAGTATTTATCTACTCAAAATATTAAATACAACATTTCCCAATGAAAGTTTTCTTCTTTTAGTTCCTAAACCAATACCCTTAGGACACTGATTAACATTTATCTTTTTTAAAAAATTTCTTCTTACTTATTCGTCTATATCTAAAAAATGATTGCTTTTTATATTTGCTTTTTATATATAAAAAAAATATTTTGAAAATCGGACCAGACCAACCGGTTGGGACCGAAACCAGTCAAATGTCCAATCCGTTCGACCCCAAAAAATGGCACGCTGGTTTTAGAATTGACCGAGTCGACCTAAAACCGATGAGAATCAGGCAAAAACCGGTGGCCAGAACCGAGTTGGACCGGTCAGTTTTTACATTTTATTTTTTAAAAATTTTTATTTTAAATTTATATATATATATATATATATATATATATATATATATATATATATATATATAATAGTCAAATAAAAGTCCATTGATAAGTTATAAAAACATAAATACATGAGTTTTTATTATTTATTATTCTTCGTTGATTTTTCTATCTTATGGAATATATAATATGATTATTTTATATTAATTCAAAATTTATTTTTATTAAGTTTATCTCTTAATAAAATATATAATATTAAAAATGTATATTTAATTATCACTGGTTCAACTACAATTGAACCATTGAATCTTGAACTAACGTCTTCACCAGTTTAATAACCAGTCCAATTTTTAAAATATTGTAAAAAAAATGAAATTGATTTTTGTTTTTTTATGTTTCTAAAATTATTCAAGTTTAATTCATATTTATTTGATTAATTTTTTTGTCACGTAAACAGATAATACTATAATTATTTATAATTATTCATTTTCTTTACAATACTTCAGTTTTGGAGTGAGCTGGTACTATACACTACAAGAAAATGCTGAATTATCAATGGAAATTTACCAACGGACACGAGCTCCGTCGGAAATTAAGAGGTTACCGATGGATATTGCTGCCGGTAATGTAAAATACCAAGAATTGTCAAAATTTACGATGGGAAGTCTGTCGGTAACGTTACCGACGGATTAGATCCGTCAGTAAATCGGTAGGAAAAATGGCGGGAGCTTGAAAAAGTTTAGCGACAAAGGGTATCGACGGACTTAGCCGTCGGTAAATGGGATTACATTTACCGACAGACTGTCTGTCGGAAATCTATATACAAATACCGACGGAATAGTCCGTTGGTAATATTTTTTTTGAATTACCGACGGCAACATCCGTCGGAAATTTAAAAATTTGAATTACCGACGGAAATGTCCATCGGAAATGCGAATGTCCGTCGGAAAAGTTCAGTAAATCAGAATAGCAAACCCTTTCCCCCTCACTTTCCCCTTTCTCTTCTCTTTATCTCTCTTGTCGTTATCTCCCCCGCGATCACCACCGCCGCCACCAGCCACCGCCTCTGTTCTCTCCGGCTCTATCTCTCTTCCCTCCCTCTCTCTATCTCTGTTCCTCTTCGTGCGCGCGTGACCCTCATGGTTCTGCCTCCACTAACTCGCTCGTCGTTCTATTGGGTGGAGGAGCTTGCAACGAGCTTCAACTCCTCCACCACTGCACCGCCGCTCAACGTCGTCAGTTCCCAGTACTGTGACCTTTCGTTTTTTGTCGCAGATCTATCGTTTTTTAGAGATGATTTTTTTTTTTTTAAGTTGCAAGCTTGAAGCTTGATGGCGGCAGTGACGCAAGGCTGGCGGAAGGCGGCGATGCGAGGACAGTGAAAGGCGGCGACGCACAGACGTCGGTGACTGGAGGAAAAAGAGGGTTGCTGGAGTTAAAATAAAAATAAAAAAGTTTAATATAAAAAAATTAATATAAAAAAAATAATCCTTGTTATCGACGAACATTTCCGTTGGTAAGTATACATCAAAGTTTCCGATGGACATATCCGTCGGTAAGGAGAGGCCCGTGTGATGCGTTTCCGACGGCCTTTTCCATCGGAAATTTCCGACGAACTGCCCAAATCCATTGGAAACCCTTTCTTACGCGCCTAGTACCGACGGAATGGGGTCCGTCGGAAATGCTGTTTTCCGACGGCTTTTGGGCATTTCCGACGGTTTTTGGCCGTCGGTAATCACCCTTTTTTTGTGTAGTGATAATCGTTAAAGATTAGGGATGAAAATGGGTAAGATTTGAGTAGGATATTATAGAACCCATTCTTATATCTGCATTATATATATTTATATATTTATATGTGATTCCATACTGTATGGGTAGCAATTTTAATATTTGTATTTTTATCCGTTGGTACCAAAGTTCCTATACTTGTAGACATTATGCACTTTAATTAACTATGAAAAATCAATAAATAAATAAGAACATTGATTATAATTATAAGTATAATTCAATTGAAAAATTATTTAAAGATCATTCAAACCTAATCATAAAACATTACAAACAAAACTATTTAACTAAATTAAAATACAATATAAAAAGGTTATTAAATACAGTACATAATATTATACAATACATAATATTATGTTTGAACATTCAATAAATTTTACAATAAATTTCCAAAACAGCTATGTTCAAGTTACTTTTTTATTTTTTAATTTAATATTATAATTATAATATATGTGTGTGTGTTTTTGTTAGTTAGTTACTTAATCATCCACAATGGTAGAACCATATTTTGGTTCTTATTATCATTTTATGGGTCCTTAGATGCCACATGGGATATAAGAACCCAACCCCATTTTCACTCCAATAAAAGAACTCATTTTGGTTTTTAAGTGAGTCTCACAATTGACACCACTTATTATTTATACTTCTATTTATATTTATTTTTATTTCAAACAAAGTTTTTTGACAAACAAAGTTTTTTGGCAAGAACGGTTCTTATATAAGAACCGTTCTACATGGTGGCATTAATTTAGGAACATCTAGGTCATCCATCTCCAATGGGTGAATTTTTAAGAACTAGTTCTTACAAATAAGAACTCATGTAAGAACCACCATTGGCGTTGGTCTACAAATCAATTATAAGTCAAATAGATGGTTTAGTTAGTTTGTAAAGACTAGAGTATATAAGCTTGGTTGTACTCTCATTGGATCCAACTTTTCTCATTCTATCAATACATAAATTTCAGATTTTCTATCGACTCTATCTTCTTCCTCACTTCTCTACAATACTTAATTTTTTAACGTGATACTACAATGATGACATCCACCATGAAAATTTTCAATTCTTAGAACTCCTCTTTTCTTTTCGTTTTTGATTTCCCCCCCTCAAACATTTTCATAGTGACTCATCACATGTGACCAAATAGATAACATTTTTTCTTTAATTGAGGAGTGATAGCAACACACTATGTAACACTCTATTTGCAACACAACCTTTTTTATTAGTTGAAATTCATGTGGGTCCCACTATTTTGGAAATGAGACTCACTAGAAGAGAATAAAACTGCTTAAAACTAATTTGGCCTAGGAGAGGCCTTATATTGGTCAGCATTTGCAGCTTGCCTTTTCTGTCTTTGCATCTTTTTCCTCTGTGCTTTTGACAGAACCTTAGTGAACTCATTTTTAACATCATTGGCCATACCAACTTCTACATTAACCAGATTATCATCTCAAATTGATCTTAGCAGAATCACTCCAAAATTTGTAGATAACTTGGAGATATCCTTCTGAACTCGAGGATGAAAATTGGAATAAGATCCAGGAGAGGGCACTTCCTTACCAGTATTATCAGGATTATCAGCAATTAAAGGGCTTAGGGAGTTTGGCACTCGAGATGGAATTTGAGAATCATCCTCCAAACTAGGCATAGAGTCACGAGGAGAATCTGGATGAAGAGACTCATCATAACCAGTTTCTACAGATGTGACATCCTCATCTCGGTGACATTGAATCTAAACATCCTTATGCTTTGAGATATTCACAACCTTAGTAACCATAACCTCAGGATTTGGCATAACCACAGTATTAATCACCACATTCTGAACCACCTTCACAACCTTAGTAACCATAACCTCAGGATTCGGCATAACCACAATATTAATCACCACATTCTGAATCACCACATTCTAACACTCTATTTGCAACACAACCTTTTTATTAGTTGAAATTCATGTGGGTCCCACTATTTTGGAAATGAGACTCACTAGAAGAGAATAAAACTGCTTAAAACTAATTTGGCCTAGGAGAGGCCTTATATTGGTCAGCATTTGCAGCTTGCCTTTTCTGTCTTTGCATCTTTTTCCTCTGTGCTTTTGACAGAACCTTAGTGAACTCACTTTCAACATCATCGGCCATACCAACTTCTACATTAACCAGATTATCATCTCAAATTGATCTTAGCAGAATCACTCCAAAATTTGTAGATAACTTGGAGATATCCTTCTGAACTCGAGGATGAAAATTGGAATAAGATCCAGGAAAGGGCACTTCCTTACCAGTATTATCAGGATTATCAGCAATTAAAGGGCTTAGGGAGTTTGGCACTCAAGATGGAATTTGAGAATCATCCTCCAAACTAGGCATAGAGTCATGAGGAGAATCCGGATGAAGAGACTCATCATAACCAGTTTCTACAGATGTGACATCCTCATCTTGGTGACATTGAATCTAAACATCCTTATGCTCAGAGATATTCACAACCTTAGTAACCATAACCTCAGGATTCGGCATTACCACAGTATTAATCATCACATTCTGAACCACCTCATTAGAAATAGCTTTATCCATGTCCTCTAGATAAGGCAAATCCTCACCCTGCTTATGAACCACCTCCTTAGAAACATCTAAAGAAGTATCAGCAGAATTATCCTTCTCCACCTCAAAATGACTAACAGTTGGACCTGAATTTTCAGATTTGCCCCCAAGATTTTGAGTTTCCTTTTCCAAATCATCATTCTAAACCTCCTTCTCAGAAGCATCAAGAGACTGATTTTGGTTCTTTGGCACATAGACTTTATTCTTGATGACTCCCTGATCCTGATTAGGCCCATGAACCTCATTACCACCCTTTTTTCTGCATTGATCTTCAATATGACCAATAGAACGACATTAGGTGCAAAGGTTTGGTAATCTTTCATATTCTATGCTTACATAAAAGTCAAAATCATCACGCTCCACTAGAACACTATTATAAAATTTACCTGTTAAATCAATGTCAATTAAGATCCTAGCATAATGCCCAAACACTTTGTTCTTTGTAGCCTCGTCCAAAGATATCGGAACCCCCAAACTTCCTGCTATTTCATAAAGGATTTTGGGTCTCCAATACTCCATTGGAAAATCTTAGATTCGAACCCATCATAAACATATGTTTGCTTATGTGTGCTAGGATTAAAATCTGGTGACCATTGAGACAATCGAAGGACTCCCGGCTGAAGACTCCAAGATACGACTGTCCAAACACTTAGCAAATATTCAAGAAATGCAAAGCTAAACTCATAAAAACCTTTCCCCAGCGGCGTCGTCTTCCATTGTCCAAGAGGCCTCCATAGATTGGATGACTTGGCATGCAAGTCACTAGCCTTAATCGGCTTATCCCCTTTAGACAACAATAACCTTCCATGCAAATTTTTCTTGCACCCTTCAAGACCGATCTTGTATTCCTCCTTTGGGATTTTGATCGAAATAGAATCATCTTTAATGCGAGGACGTGGAAGCTGATTGATTGGAATGTCAAAAGAGTTGTTAAGGGCCTGAGCAAAAGTGCGACGTTGAATGGGTTGATTCAATGAACAAGAAAGTATGGGGGGAGGAGAAGAATGGGGAGCAAGAAACTCCCAAGGGCAAGCAGGCTTGCGAGGTTCCATGTTTGAACTTTCAAGAACAATGCATCTTCAAGAACCATGCATGAAATCTTGGAGCAGCACTTTACTTGTTCTATAACAGGTCACTCCGTCTCGCTGCTGCTTTTCAGCCGTCACTGGTAGTAGATTCTCCATATGACAATTTATAAATGATTCAAAGTCTAAAATATCTTTACACCAATAGTGCATAAAACCTATAAATTCTCAATCTAATGATGAAGTTTGTTAAATTAACACTCGTGCAAGGAAAAATCAAGCATTACGTATATGTATATGTTACCTAGAGCAACTACTATTTAGTGCAAAATCGAATTCAAAAAAATGTTAGAAACATAATAAGATATTGATTAAAGGAAATCATGATATAAATGTAAAAAGGAAAAGGTGGGAAGATCAGTGATAACTTATGATGCTAAAGATGGATATTTTAATAAATTGATTATTTATCGGGAAAAAATGTAAAGGGAAAATATTTCATCTAATGAATTGATGAAGTATGCCTAGGAATTCGACTTTGTACTTACTACTTCCGGACTCAATTATAAGCAAAAATAATTAATTTCACACTTATTAAGGAAGTTAGTTAATTTAGTTAAATTGTCTTGATTTATGTAAAAAAAAATGAGTTATAATTACTAAACTACCCTTTAATTCTCGTGAATATGCAATGCTCTTGGAAAAGTAAAGGGAGAATTGGTTTGATTGGTTAATTTTCTTGATTTTCGGAATACTTACATTAAATAAAGTTAAGTTTATTGGATTTTGCTTATATTTGAATCTAAAAAATATATGTGTTTTTTTGCTTATAATTGGAGGTAGTACCATTTTTATCGAAATACCCGATATACTCAAATCAATATATAACTTCTTCAAAGTTTGATAGAAATTGATTAATTAACTATCATAAATATGTATTATGCAAAAAGACATTGAACAATTATTCATTACAGAATATGTCTAATAAAGACAAATAGTATTGATTTTAAAAATTAAAATACATGATAATGGAAGAAAGAGGACGTATATAAATTATAAATTCTTGGCTTAACACTAGCATTATTTATGACATTATTAGCAAAGCATCTTTTTGTAAGGATTCACTTTTGTTGGTTCTTGAATGTAACCCAGATTAATAAATTTGTTGTTTTTAACCAACGATTACGAAAAAAAAGATAAAAAGCACCAGAAAAAAGTTTCGACAAGCTGCCCCACGTTGGATAAGAACTTACACCAAACGACGGAATCGACACAAGCTGTCTAGAGGGAAAAAGTGGAAAACAAGGGAGCATATTATCAGCATAAGAGCTGGAAAAGTCAAAGATAAAGTTAAGAATAGGATTACGTGCATGAGCAGCCAATTATTAAGTTGGTGCACATGAGCAAGCCCATGATATTTGAATGGACCATTCCTAACTAAATCATTATTAGCCTCATCTTGAATGTTATTTTGGTCTTTGACAAGGTATACCAGTAAAGTTGTGAGATTTACTTTCGGTCTAGGGTGGGTTCTAGTGTGAAGTACCATTTTTACTAGTATATGGGTATACAACTAAATATTACTGGAAAACCCATTGCTACCCTTACCATCAAGTCTCCCTTCTCTCTTACCTCTGCCTACTCCCTCGTCGTCTCCAAGCTCTCCGCCGCCAACCACTTCGACAGGATCCACCAATTCCTTGACGAACTCAAAACCCACAGTGAGCGCTTACTCTAACACACCACTGTCCTCTATGGCCAAGCCACCATTTTGGGTATAGCAAGGAAAATAATTTTGGGTTCTCATCTAATGAGTAAGGTCACTGTATAATTTACCAATGAGTGTTTCCTCACACGCCATCGTCCTTCCGTTAAATCCCCTAAATGCCTTGTAATCCCAAAAATGGTTCTTGCTGAGAAAGAGGTTCAACTCTTGGATTTTCATAGATGTGCTATTTTCGTTGGTTGCATGTTAATCTCCTCCCAATTCTCAATTCTCTGTCCTCTGCACTTTTCCTTTGACTGGTTATTGTAGACATGAAAGGAAGATAATATGCTTTTTGGATTTTATTTGATTTACTTCCAAAATCTTTCTACCATTGTTGCTGCGTATTTGTTTGGTTGGGTACGTTATGTTTCTTCACTAGGTTCTCTTGCCAATTTTTCCCTTTCTCAGCAATTTCTCATGCCGCCATGTCCGATCCAATTCATCTGAAATATATTCGGACCAACAAAAATCTGGGCTGAGAGAAGAGAGGAAGGGCTGACGGTGGGGTGGGGTTGGGGAGGACGACAATGAACAATAGTGGATGGGGTCATGAAGGTGAAAGGGTGAAGGGTAAATGAGTCTTTTTCTATTTTATTTTTCTTTTCAAATTTTTTTAAATTAACAAATCTGGACATTCATTATTTAATTAATATATCTAATGGTTGAAAATCATTCCTGATGAAAAAAATTTGGGGTATACCAGTGTACCAGTAAAACTGGTACTTCACACTAGAACCCACCTCGGTCTAGGATGGTGTTTAAGTAAAGTTTTGTTTAAAGTAACGATTCCAGGATCTGAATATCTAACATTACAGGTAAAGTTTACTTGGGACATAGTTCACTTCCACTGTAATCAACCACTCTGTTATCATTGACAAATGCTATTCAAATTAGTTAACTAATAATTCTAAATTCTTCTATTCAATTTTCTTGTTAGTTCTCCTATTTATTAAATAAAAAATATTAAATACATTTATATTTTTAACATATTGTATAGATTAATTTTTTTATTTAATATTTTTTTATTTATTATTAGAAAGATTTATTAAAAGTAGGCTTAATTGCACTTTTGGTCCCTCAACTTTTTCAATTGTGCGATTTTGGTCCCTCAGAAAATTTAGTTGCACATTTTGTCCCTCAACTTTTTCAATTGTGCGATTTTGATCCCTCAAAAAATTAATTGCACATTTAGTCCTCTAATTTCTCGAATTGTGCAAAATCAGTCCTTCTTTCCATGACTAGTCAACATGCAATTAAATTTTTGAGGGACTAAAATCGCACAATTTTAAAAGTTGAGGGATGAAATGTGCAATTAAAATTTTTGAGGGACCAAAATCGCACAATTGAAAAAATTGAGGGATCAAAGTGCTATTAAAATTTTTGAGGGACCAAAATCGTACAATTAAAAAAGTTGAGGGACCAAAAGTGCAATTAAGCCTTAAAAGTATATAGCAAAACTCAGAGTAACAGGGTGCAAAAGCTGTCTTAATTCCTCACATTCTATGAATCATACTAGCAACCTTTAATTGACAATTTTTTGTTTTAATTTCTGTATATCGTTTTGGGGAGCGTTTTTGTTTTTCGCTCGGTAGCATGGTTGCCAATGTGCCATGTGCAGTAAGCATGCCATCACTGACACTTGTGACTCTGAGTCATAAGCTTAATAATGACATGTATCATGACGGCTTAAAAATTTGAAATTGCCTGCAAGCTGTTTTTTTATAATAAAAATTGTTCTTTTTGTACTATTGCTAAAAATACTTACATGTGATTTACAAAAAAAAAAATACTTACATGTGATATTTTACACTGATGTGAGTGCGGGTGAATGATATATTTTAAGGTGTGATATATATTATATTTTAAGGTATATATATATATATATATATATATATATATATATGTGTGTGTGTGTGTGTGTAAAAGGTTTCAATTGTATATTATATTTTAAGTGTTTAAATAATTCAATTATACAATAACAAACACCGACAGTTCACACCCACATCACTAATTTAATTTAGAACATACGGATAAACAAATTTAAAAAAGATTATTCTTCTTATCAACATATTGTTTTCTTGATTACTTGACATGTATGTATCCACGCATGACCATTAAGTTAATTTGCCCGAGAAAGATATTCATTCCACCATTTCCTTTGTCGAAAGATAAGATGCAGTATTTTATTTTTAATTGTCTTTCTCATAATTGTCTAATATTTATATGGGTACACCTATATCATATTAAAAACTTCCTATAAATAAATTGCTACGACGTCACACAAAAATTAATCATTACTTGATAAATAATTAGTCATGTATATCCCCTTGAACCTAAGGAAAAACTTAAAAACGAGGATGTGGAGGATCAAACTCCTACCGCATAATCACAACCCCTGACAACGATCAAGGGACATTCCACCAGTAATCATCTATCCAGTGTTATATTTACGCAATTAATAGTAATTTGAGTGTATCGATTTATTTCGTGAACAAACATTACTCTTTTCTATATCAACTAAGCATGAATGCCTTTTCTATCATCACATGTCCTGAAGAATCTTAAAGGCAGGGGAACTGCCTAATATTATAAAATAATCTAGTGCCAACTGTATACTATACAATGGACCACTGTCTCAACAGTCAAACTAAACTTGTGTCGCTGTCACTTCCAAATAAGGTTATGAGTCCCGTTTGATTACTCTTCCTGATTATATATATCTCACCTACTCAAACCTCATAGTGTGTATTTGAATGAATGTTTGTTAAAAGTGATTTTAAATATAATTAATTTTATAAAATTGATTTGGTTAAAATTGAGTTTGAAGTGAAGTAATTTATGTTTGGATATTTTTATTTTGAAAGCAAGTTTGATGTAAAACTTAGTGTAAATTTTTTAACTCAACTTAAAAGCTACTTTTTGAAGTTTCTAGTCAGAATCACTCCTGGAGGCAAAATAAATTTTATTTGCCAGTAACCAAACATTTCATCTTTACTAAAATCACGTTTGACAGAGGGCAGAATCAATTCCGGAGATTTCTAAAGTGAAACCAAACACACACATAGATTTTACCAAAAAAAAAAAAAAAAAAACCTCATAGTGATCTGTTGCAAGGTCTAATATTTTAATTTGTTTATTGTTTATTTACTAAAAGGAAAATGATAGTTGAGGACCATTTTCTTGACACCATTTTGAACAATAACGCTTATTATATGTTAAAGGGGTCTTATCATAAAATATAACACCATTAAAATGAGCTTGTTATTACTTAATACAGCTTAAAAACCGTGAGTGCACATATATTTCAACCACAGCTTATCAGAAAAACTCTATCCTAAGGTAGGACCCCCAAACAAATCAAACTGTCGAGTACACTTTATAGTGCCTAGGGGAATTCAAGGAAAGTAACCTTAAACGTGCACGCCAGTCCAGATTCTTCTCGTGTTAAATTTTAGCAGCCCCTTGCTCTCTCTTTATCTCCCTCTAATACGTTCTCTTAACTTTTCAATTTGGGCCACAACTTTTTGGAAATTAGGATTTTAGGATTCAAATAAGGCTCCCCCTCCCCAGTCCCCTGGTCCTAACTCACTCAAAGTATAAGAGAAGTCATTTGAATGAGACAAATGCAGTCGGTCATGAACATTACACACAGCCAACCTCAATAGTGTCCCTTTAGAAAGCCTACCATTCTTTCTCTTCTAAATTTATAATTCAAAGAAGGCAATTTTTATTATTAAAAAATTAAAAAATGATATATATAAATATTTAATTCCTTAACCAAATTATGTGTGTGACTGGATAAACATTTGATAAAAGTGATTTTGAATGTAATTGATTTTGTAAAATTGATTTGGTTAGATTTGAGTTTGAAGTTAAGTGATTTATGTTTGGATATTTTCATTTTAAAAGCAAGTTTGATATAAAACTTCCTAGCAAAAACTACTTTTTGTAGCTTCTAGTTAAAACAGTTCCCGAAAACAAAATCAATTCTACTTGACGGGGCGTTGGCTAGGGTGAGAGAGCCCACAAGTCTCTCATGGTGAGAGACTAATATTAACCATTGGATTCAAATAATCTTCAGATCATGTTATACACCCTCCCACACTAGATTATTTCTCCTTCCACAGCCCCTCCCACCAACCCCATCTCCCCCATACTCCGCCCCTCCTCCCGGCGCCCCTCCTCCGCGGTGCCACAGTGGTTCGCGGATGCAGGTGACAACAGAGTGGGTTCGCGGTGATCTGCAGAGGACGGTGATGGCGGAGCTGTCTGGATGGGGTGGTGTTTGACTATTCGTACGTCGGACTCTAGACGAGGACGCGGGTTCAGATCTGGGTCCCATGCTACTGGTAGGACAGATCGAAAGAAGGGTTCAGATCTGGGGTCACTGCTACGCACGGTGGCTTCGGATGGCGGAGCTATGATGGCGACGCACCAGGCTTGTATCGAATCGGCTTGATGGTGACGCTGCATCGTTTCACCTCGCTTCCACACTCTCGTCCCCATCATTCACGTCGATTGCGTCCCTCTTCCCCGCAGCTTCCTCCGCCAAATCCCGCATAACCTTCTCCAACATCTTCCATTTAGTCTGCAGCGGGCTCAAGCATTGGGCCAGTTCTTGGGCACCAAAAGAGCAACCGTAGCACCGGATCTTCTTCTTCTTCGTTGCCTTCGTCGGCCTCGTTGCTCGCCGTCGGAACCAGTGACGAAGACGGTGATGGGGGTCGGGTGGCTGATGCTATGTGGACTTCATTCGTCGAATCTGTTTTTGGAGACAGTGACCGGTGGAGGTGGAGGTGGAGGTGGGGGTGGGGGAGGGGCGGTTGAGTAGGTGGAGGTGGGGGTGGGGCGGCTGAGGCGGTGGAGGTGGGGGTGGTTGGAAGAGAGAGAAGGAGGAGAGTGAGAGTTGCAGCTAGAATGGTGTAAGGGGAGTGATCCAGTGTAGATGGTGTATCTGTGGAACTTCACTTTATGAGGTTGCTCATGGTGAGAGACATAAACAAGTCTCTCACCCTAGCCAGCGCCTACTTGACGGTAACCAAACATGTTATTTTTACTAAAATCATGTTTGACAAGAGACAAAATCAACTCTGAATATTTCGAATATGGAACCAAACACACACTATGTTAATAATACATTTCGAAGATTTAACTTTTTGTTTGTTGTAGAAAAAAAGTCAAAAGATTCTAATACAACTGGTTGGTACGTGACCCCCTTCATGTATATATCCCCCTCATACCTTTCCACTTAAGCATCATTCACTCCTTTTGCAACCCAAAATCTCTGCATTTTCTAGTCCCCATTAATCTCCAACTGCAAAAGCAGCAAATGGGTCGTGTTAATCTTATACTTGTGTGGTCACTCTCATTATTAAGTCTCTGCCTTTATACATATCCTACTTCTGCACAGCTTAGTCTAAACCACTATGCCAACATCTGCCCCAATGTTGAAAGCATCGTTAAACAAGCAGTTCAAAAGAAATTCCAACAAACATTTGTCACAGTTCCTGCCACCCTTCGTCTCTTCTTTCACGATTGCTTTGTCCAGGTAATCAATTCAACAACTTTCATTAGCCATATAAAAAAGCAGGAACATACTGTATTGAAGAACCTTTACATGTTAGAGTCTCACATTGAATAGTGATATTGCCTGAATAGTGGTTATAAGTGAGGGGCAACCCTGACTTCACGAACTAATTTTTGGGTTGAGTTAGGCCCAAACCCAAATTCTATAGTTCGAAGTATGGTGAAATCTATTTTTTTTTTCCCAGTGCTACCCATCAAACATTCTACTTCAATGGACACCATTGATTATTTTTAATAAAATTAATTTCAGATATCTATTATGATATTAAATTCCATCAATATTTAACAACATTCCTCTATGCAACATTAATATTACAGGGTTGTGATGCATCAGTTTTGGTAGCATCCAGTGGAAACAACCAAGCAGAGAAGGATCACTCTGATAATCTGTCATTGGCTGGTGATGGGTTTGACACAGTGATCAAAGCAAAAGCAGCACTAGATGCTGTCCCACAGTGCAGGAACAAAGTCTCATGTGCTGATATTCTAGCTTTAGCAACCAGGGATGTTGTTGCACTGGTTGGTTAATTTGCACTTTGTTCATCAATAATACTAAGTACTCCAATGATTATGATATGTGAACATCATATGATTAGGAGCTTAATTAATATTAGATATGAATCATGATGCAATTAATTTCAATTACAGGCTGGTGGACCTTCTTATTCTGTTGAATTGGGAAGATTTGATGGATTAGTGTCAAGAGCTTCAGATGTGAATGGGAGGCTCCCTCAGCCAGGCTTCAATTTGAATCAGCTGAATTCTCTGTTTGCAGCAAATGGGCTCACCCAGACTGACATGATTGCCCTATCAGGTATGCCCCTCCGTGACTTCAAATGGGTCCCATTACCATTCATATAATGGATTTATTTGGTATACACTGATACAAAATTTTTTACACCATTGGTATATCATAAATTGAGACATCATTAAAATGTTTTCTTCTTATCTAACTATTTTAAAAATCATTCATATCATCATTTATTTATTGATGGTATAAAAAAAGAATACATACAAATTAAACTCCTATATACTTTCACTGAAAATTAATTTTTGACAAATATATTGACTGGTAGGTCAATCGTTCAAGTCATAGTAATAGTATTTATGCATATTTAGATGCACATATCATAAAAATGTTTAGTTTTATATCACTTAATAATTAGTTGATCCCACTAAAACTTTACCAAATTTACATGATGATGCCACCTCATTTTAATGCGAAGATAGATATATTATTAAATTTTACACTATCGTCAAAAACAAAACAAAAAATAAAAAAATTTACACTATCGTCATTAATAAATTATTAAGAAAGTTTGATTTGCCAACAAACTCGTAATATTTTATAACTGAATAGTGAATCCAACGTATTCTATTATGTGCTATTATGTGTGATTGTCTTATTTTATTATCTATAAATAAAATAGCGTGACAGTGATGTAAGAAATTAGTGTGTAAATGGCATCAATCTTAAAATAATACTATTTTTGAATCTTTTTATAAAAATTATTGGATAATCTGCTTCAAAAAAATAAAAATAAATTATTGGATAGGCAACCTTTGTCATAATTTGTGTATTTGTGTACTATTATTATTTAACGATTTACATTTAAATCGCATCAAATAAATTTATATATGTTTATTACTTTAGTGTACAAAATTAAATATATAACAATATATACTTTGAAATTTCTCAAAAACTATGAAGGCCTAAGCATCCTATGGAAATGACTAAAATAACTTGGAAAAACTAGCTTGAATCTTAATTTCCCAACATGCTCTAAGAGTACACCTGTTTACATATATTCATATAAATTTCATTTTAGATTTAGAATATTCATCATTTGATTATAATCAGTACTGTACTGTTTTTTTACATATATATACACTTAGTTCTAGGAGATATCATGTCCCTATATCTAAGGTAATTTGTTTCTTTCTACTTAATAATGTGCAAGAAGTACATTGCACATGCAAAAACCCAGCTAGAAAATGAAGCCCCATTCCGAGAATCTGGACAAGTAGTACTTTGTAGTTTGAACTCTCGCGCATTTTCTTCCTCTATGAACGTGCAAATTGTCATTTTGCAGGTGCACACACCCTTGGATTCTCCCACTGCAACAGGTTCTCCAATAGAATATACAGCTTCAGCAATCAAAGCCCAGTGGACCCTACATTTAACAAGCAATACGCAGCCCAATTACAACAAATGTGCCCAAGAAACGTTGATCCAAGGATAGCCATCAACATGGACCCAAACACTCCTAGAACATTTGACAATGTTTATTACAAGAACCTTCAACAGGGTAAGGGCCTTTTTACCTCTGACCAAATCCTCTTCACTGACCAAAGGTCTAGGGCCACAGTGAATTCATTTGCTTCTAATAGCAATGTTTTCAACTCAAACTTTGTTGCTGCCATGACCAAATTGGGCCGCATTGGAGTCAAGACTGCAAGGAATGGGAAAATTCGTGCCGATTGTTCTGTGCTTTGAGTGACAATAAAGAGTTCATGTTTTATGCTTGAATGCAAATTCAAGTTAAGATCATAAGGGGGAAAATTTGCATGGGGTAGATTATTTGTTGTTAATAAATTGGTTGCCGAATAATTAAGAGTTGTTTGGATGTTTAGGAAAGGAATATAAGGGAAGAGAAGGTTGAGGTTTTCTTTTTAATTGAATGTTTCGAATAAGTCCTCTAAATTTGAGAGATCTTTAAATTGTTCATAAACATAAATGAGAGGATTTTAGATTACATGAAGATCTCTCCTTTTATTCCCATCATTTGATAAAATTGTACTACATGATTTGAGGAAAGTTTACATAAATATTCTCTTTTCTCCTTCCTTAAAGTTGTCAAAACGGACTGACTCGATTTACTTGGGTTAGCCCACCATGAATTGCTCACAAAGTTTGTCGGTCCAGGTCAACTAATTTGTGTGATGAGAGCTAAATTTCAGTCAACCCGACTTAATTGTGATGAACTTGTGAGTTAAACAGATTGACCCATTAAAATTTAAAAAAAAAATAGAAACTATATGTATGTGGGTGGTGAGGCTCAAGATTGGAGATTCCTCCCTGACCACACCACACTCGACCACCAGAACAGTCTCAGACCGTCAAAAACTTTCTTAGGTTAGTGGTAGCCGACGATGCTTGAGTGGAGTCACAACTCTCATCACCACAGAAGCTTTTGTCATATTACAATGGTGGTGTGGTGACTCTGGTCAATCGTCATGTAGCCAGTGTCTAGTTCATTATTCATGGTCAATGACAAAGGCTCTAAGCCACCAACAATGGCTATGGGTGTGGGGAAATGGGGAAAGAATAGACAAGAGCATAGAGAACGTATTTTATATTTTAAATTATTTTATTTTTTTATTGCCCAACCTGACTCAAAGCTGCTTAACCCACAAGCTAAGTGAGTTTGGTTGTAGTCAGCCCAAATTTTGTTTAACTAAAAAAAAGACTTCAATCAACAAATCTCGAACCCATGATGAACCAAGTTACAACTCACTTTGACGTCTCTATATCCTCATCTCTTCCCGTTTATTCAAAATACCATAAATTATGCAAATGCTTTTTAATTCCATGTTTGACTTAGGTTTTCTTGATAAGCAATGGATATGGTCGATTCCTCCTCTCGCAATTTGCTTGTTATTCTTTTTTTACGAATATTTTTTTAATTCATCTGTTTGCTTGTGATAATCATATTCACCTTATGAATACAACAACACAGAAAGTGTAAACATATTAAGTTTGCTAACCATATTTTATTTATTTATTATGCGAGGTCTTTCATTTTTCTTTCATTCTACCATTTGGACCTCTAGAGAATGCACAAACTAAACAAAAATGAGAAATAGGACTGGGGTATTTACACATATGAAGGCCAATTTGCATGCAATTGAAACAATTAACCAACTAAAAGGTTTCATTCTGGAAGTAAAATCATGAGTGGCCTTTGTACCGGTGGATAAAGGAAAAGCTATAATTTCCCACACACCGATGCCATTACCAACGATGTTAGAACACATAAGACTATGGAAAACAATTCTACGTCTGGAAAGACTAAATATAAGCTTATTAAAATTAATTAGAAAAATGAAGTAATACATGCAGATATCAATAAGAGGTCCCCATCTATTTAGTAAAACCTATACAGAATATGGTCACCAAAATTAAAAGTTCCTATCCACTTATATCAGTTGTATATACGTCAATAATGTTTATGAGTGAAAAAGTAAAATCAATATCATATTGAGAGTGGACTTGACACATTCAATATCACTACTTCACTACTTTGAGGAAAATTCAAATTTATAGCTTGTATCACAATGTTAATCCTCTTTTAGCTCATTCTTCTTATGCACGTAAAAAAAAACCCTCTCAAAATGTAGAGACCAGTCTTCCCCTAGTATAATAGTGTTGGAGTCCCACATTGGATAGTGATATGGCCTGAAGAGTGCTTATAAGAAAGGGGCAACCTTCACCATACAAGCTAGCTTTTGGGATTGAGTTAGGCCCAAACCCAAATTGTAAGATGGTATCAGAGCCTATCCTAGATCCGTTGGGCCACCCACAGATGTCCAGTCCTGCAAACTTCATGCTCCAGATGTTCAGTCCTAGGCGTAAGGGGAACCACATTGGATAATGATATGGCCTGAAGAGTGCTTATAAGTAAGGGGCAACCCTCATCCTAATACTTATAAGCTCTTATTAGACATTATCTCTAGTCAATGTGGGACTTGGGTTTTTCCCAATACACCCCCTTACTTCCAGAACTATTAGGCTTGATGCGTGGATAACATGGTGGGTGGCCCAACAATGGATCTAGGATAGCTCTGATACCATATTAGAACATAAAATGTGAAATGTATATTTCATTGATGTTTCTAAATCATTGTACATGAGTGTATATATATAGCCTAGCTTTACATTGAATAACTGATAACAGAATGTAACTGTCTAACTGTAAGCTAACTAATCTCATAACTGAAATAAATGTGGTTAACTAACTTAACTAATCGTAATACTCCCCCTCAAGTCGGAGCATAGAAATCTAGTGCTCATAACTTGGAAAATAGAGAATGGAACCGAGTTGGGAAAACAGCTTTTGCGAGTATATCGACTACTTGGTGTTGTGTCTTCACATGAATCAGCTTTATGAAACCTGAATCTACATGTTCTCGCACAAAGTGACAGTCGATTTCGATATGTTTGGACCTCTCATGAAAGGTTGGATTAGAAGCAAGATGGATAGCTGCTTGGTTATAACAAAATAGCATGGTTCTGGAAGTTGGAACCTCAAAATGCTTGAGTAGACTGCGCAGCTACAACAATTCACTTGCTGCACATGCTAAAGCACGATATTCAGCTTCAGCTGAAGACCTTGAAACCGAATGTTGCTTCTTAGATTTCCAAGAAATCAGGGAGTCACCTAAGAAGATGCAGTATACAGTAGTGGATCTTCGAGTGTCAGGACAACTCCCCTAGTCTACATCAGCATATGCAGTGAGGTGGAGTGAAGAAAAGGTGGGAAATAGCAGTCTTTGACCTAGAGATTGTTTCAGATATCTGATAAGATGATGCACTACTTGTAGATGAGTAGTTCTGGGAGCCTGCATAAACTGACTCAATTGTTTCACAGTGTGGGTGATATCTTGCCTTGAGATGGTCAGATACATAAGACTACCAATTAACCTTCTATAGGCAGATATGTCTTGAAGTGCCTCACCATCAGAAGTTGACAATTTGAGTGTGGAATCCATTGGAAGATTCACATGTTTAGCAGCAATAAACCCTGTGTCTTCTAACAATGATAAAGCATATTTTCGTTGGGACAGAACAATGCCTTAGCTGACTTGGCAATTTCCAAGCCTAGGAAGTATTTCAAGTCTCTCAAAACTTTAAGTTTGAAAGATCTCTAGAGCATTTGTTGAACTTCAACAATTTTTTGGTGGAGTTTGGTCCAGCTAGGATTATATCATACACATACACTAGGAGTATCCCCAAAGAGGGACCAGAACCAATGGTGAATAGAGAATAGTTACTATTTGATTGAGTGAATCCTGATGCTTGCAGGACAGAATTTTTTTTGTGAAACCACTACCTTGAGGCCTGCCTGAGGCCATAAATGGACTTCTTGAGTTTACACACCAACTTCTTTCATTAAGCATAGTCTGGCCACTACTCAATCACTTATTAGACAAAAGAAATTTATTGAACCTCCTTCTCAATCCATTAAATTATTTTTATTGGCTGCAAGGGGGTGTAGGAAGGGTTGGGGTCAATGATTATTTATGACTAGTATTTATTTAGGTGTTCACATATCCTTACTTCCTAATTTGAGTATCTTTTATAATTTTATGTTCCTTTTGTGGTTCTCATTTGTACCAATGAGTTTGTGCATTTTTGTTTATAAGTAACCAATTAAGATGATAGTAAAAAATTATGACTATGTTTTCATTCTTTTACTCAATCATTTTTCTTATTCTGGATTAGAGTGTCGGTCCTAAGCACTATATGAGTAAACGAGTGCCCCTATACCAAAGTGGAGACACCTTAGGCCGCATGGCTGGCATCTTATGTGGGACCACTTTACAATGGTTCCAACATTTAAGGCTATGAATGCACATCCCCCATTAACAGCCATAATCATTCATGATTGGTTTTAATGAGGTTGTAACCTTCCTCAACGTCCGAGTTGGAACTTAACTACATATATTAACTTTCACTTTATAAATACCTGGCAATATCATCTCAAGTAATATATCTATTATATTACTCACGTATTTTTCCTTGAGTATTGCCTAACTTGAGCGTCAGAGTGATTTTGCAGGTACATTATCTCCTAATCTGTCGTTGGAGCTATTAATAACGGAGGAGTTCACCTACAACAACCATTTGAGGTGTGATCAGGCACAAGCTTGAACCCATATCAGATATTGGAATATGTTGTGTGTAACACCCCGCTTTTCATTAAGTTCTTTTTGTATGCCTTGTTTGTTAGGAAGGTTTAGAACTAGCTAAGTAGGGTTTTTGTTGGAAAATCCCTTCCTTAGGCTTGTGTCTTGTGACTTTCTGAGTCACAAGCACGACCGTGCTCAACAGAGAGCACGACCGTGCTCGTTGGGTAAGCGCGTCTAGATGACGCTAAGTTGAGCACGACCGTGCTCAACAGGTAGCATGCCCGTGCTCAAGGGCAAACCGTGCCTCATAGGCGCTAAGTTGAGCAAGGTCGTGCTCAAGGAGGAGCATGACCGTGCTCTAGTCTGAGGCTATTTATGCAGAATAGTAACTGAGGGTTTAGTCTTAAACCCTATTTTGGCAACAGCGGCCACCCTAGTGCGGCTACCAACCTCTTTTTCCCTATTCTCTCTAAGCCCTTTGCGTTATTGGAGCTTTGGAGACTAGTGGGAACATCTAGTTCATCTGTTATTGATATTGATAACTGTTATGAACGTTAAATGCTACATTTGAATATGTTTAAACCGTTGTTGATGCCATGATCTGTTTGAGTTGTATGAATTAATTACTATAATTGCTAGTTGGTTAATGGTATACCTATTGTTTATAATTACATGTTATATGCCAATGATGTATAAATAGTTGAATATGTTCATGATATGAATATGACTGTTATGTTGATGTTGTTATGTATTGATTGGCTGAATGTTGATTGGTTGAGTTATGTTGTCGTTATGTTGATCATGTTAATAAGACCCTGATTGGCTAAATAGGACTCTTAGTTAACATAAGAATTAATGGGTTAATCCCTTAAAGTTTCACAAGACATGAACTGTTAGTGAGAGGTGAGAATTGATGCCAACTGGATTAGTTAAAGGACCCTAGGATCTGATTTGAGAGTGTTAGGGAGTTTTGGCTACAAGAACACATGAATTGAAACTGCTCAGAACAGTATGGCTGGCCCAGGAGCACGACCGTGCTGAACAGGGAGCACACCCGTGGTCCCAGTTGCATACTGGAAGGCAGACGCGCTTTGAGCAAGGCTGTGCAGGATAGTAAGCACCGGTCGTGCTGCACGGCCGTGCTTCACTTAAGTGACAGCACGACCGTGCTGGGGTGAGCACGTCCGTGTTCCCTTTACTGGTCAGAATCCGAGATTAAAAGAATTAAGGGGTGTTCCACCCCAAATGTCCCTAATAATGTGATAAGACACCAATCGAATAATGATGAGTTAGATAACTTAATTAAAGAATAATTAAGACGAACTAAGATTAATAAGCTGGTTAAGTCGATGCCCATTGGGTTACCGCACGTTGATACACTTTGGTGCTTTTTGGCCAAAGTGCCCTCGATGCTTTTTGGTCGATGCGTTGATGAGTTGAACCTTGGTGCTTTTTGGCCAAGACATTGATGTTGTTGATGATGGTGATAAGTTTTGGGTGCTTATTGACCCAAGCAAAGGAGGTGGTTGCCTTGTTGGCTGTTGTGTTCATGCATACATAGGTTGAAGTTGTTTGTGGGGGAAGTTCAACATAGGGGAGGTCATCCTAGAGTTCAGCGATCTGGCCAAGTCTCAGGAGGTTCACCCAAGGTTTGGTGAATCATGCGCCCCCACGGTGGCGTACCCTGGTTATGGTGCGTCGGCTATCCAAGGGATTCACCCATTGTTTGGTGAACTGCCGGCGTTGGTGCTTTTATGGCCAATGTGGATATGTAACTCTGAAGTTGCCTTCCTGAGATAGTTTGGATCCACATTCATAACGGAGTAGCGGAGTAGTTTTGTACCGCATAGCATGCGTTGGTTGATATATATATATATATGTTGATGTGATTATATGCATGCTTAAGTTATATGTTGTATATTACTATGCCATGCTAAGAGGTATGTTCATCTTGCTTACTACTTCAATGCCGATGTGTTTACATGTTTTCTTACTCCCCGTTCTCTGTCTTCTTGTTTGGCATGTATGGTTTTATGCAGAGGATGTCGAGCAGCCAGGAGAGGAGTGACTCTGAGGAGCTGCCACTCATAGTTAGGATTTCCATGTTGTTTAGTTTAGTTGTTTGAGTTTCAGTTGTATTCCGAGGATTTTATTCCGGAACTATTATACCAGCTCTGTATGTGACATCGGGGTTGGGTTATGTTTATGTTTTACCTTTTTAAAACTATGTTCTTTCCGCGTTAATTGTTACAATGTGGTACCTTTTATTTAAGTTTTATTTTAATCAAATAAATGTATGTTTTTATAATTCCGCTTTCAAGTAAATGTTATATATTAAAATGCGGGGGGTGTCACATTGTGCATTTATTTCTAGCATTTATTTCTAGAGAATTTCATGATAATGACCACATAAATGAAACAAGGGCATATTATGCGAATTGCACATGAGAAAATTTTAATTTCTTTTTTCTAATCAAATACCCCTTTAACATATTTAGCTCATTTTCTTTTTCAATCATGTCATGTAACCAGTAGCGATCTGCAAATACAAGAAAGGGGATACAGGAGGAGTTCACCTACAACAACCATGCGAGGCATGCTAAGACATAAGCTTGAACCCAGATAGGATAATGAAACATGCTTTGAGGTAGATAACCTTATAATAGACTATGATATAGTTCCTTTAACATAAACTTACCTTTGAAGTGAAAGTCTAGGTGTATCAACTATTAGATTTCAGTGGATTTGAGATCCCAATACACTTTAAATTGAATTAAGGGTAAATGCACCTTTTTTTTGAAAGGCAAAAAATTATATTAATAACAAGGTACAAGGGGTACCCGAACCCATAAACAAAGTAACCAAAGAGCCAATACCAACCCACAGATTCAGCTACACCGAAACCAAAGAACACAAAATGTTATCCCAGCCTCTAACTTAACGCAATCCAGCTGTACCTAAATAAAAATAAACTTACAATAGACGCACCACTGGCATAGAACAAGACGAAAGGCCTACAAAACAAATAAGAAATAAAAACCAAATAAAGTAGCTGAAAAACACGAGAGCACAAAGAAGATGATGACAACTACAACCACCTTCTCTAAACCTTAATCACTAACATTGATGCACATATGAAGATAGATACTCCAAAGGATTCAAGCACCAACTGGAATAAAGATAGCAGAAGCCCCTTAAGTCTGAAACGCGGCCACTATCAGGACAACAATTTCACAGATTCCATGATTCTTGTAATTGTTTCCTTTGAAGATTTAAAAACCAAATTATTTCTGGTCAACCAAATGCTCCATATCACTACATACCATAAGACTTGTCAAGCATCACGTTTGATTCCTCTACCACACGCCTAAGCCTTGAAACTGGACAAAATGGATGTAGCTACAATTATGTAAAGATGATGGAATTCCAATCCAATGTAAGCACTCCATCCACACTCTAGAGAAGAAAGAGCATTCAAAAAATAGATGATTCATATACTCATCCTCCACCAAGCAACCATCACATCTAATCACAACCTCTTGCACAATACCTCTTAGAAGTAGATTATCCTTTGAGGGAATCTGATTTCGAAAAAGTTTCCAAATAAAGGCAGTGATCTTCAAGGGAACCAACTTATTCCAGCTCATATTGAAAGAAGTATCCACTGCTGTTTGATGTTTCTCTAAGAATGTTTTGTAGGCAACTTTCACCGAATACACACCTGATGGATCCAAACTCCACACCCATTTATCATCAACCCCCTCCTTTACAACCACCTGTCACACTACCGTTTCTAGATCCTTGACTAAATCATGCTTCCTCCATTCCCGTAACCAACAGCATTCACCCTTATCCCATACTCCTAAATCAGCAACCTTCCCATCCTTATTAGTGGAAAGACTGAATAATCTAGGAAACCTCTTACATAACAAACCTCCCTCAACCCAAAGCTCCTTCCAGAAGTATGTATCCCTCCCGCCCCCAATCACTTTCCTAAATGACTCTCCTAGCCACCCAACTTGATACCCCCCACCCCCCCGGCTCTTCATATCTTGCCAACAAAACTCTGTACCATAAGCTCTCTTTTTCCACCCTCACCCTCCACCTCCACTTCCCCAATAAAGCCAAGTTAAAATCTCTTAAGTTTTTTATGCCCAGCCCTCCTAGCTCTCTCTCTGCAAATGTTCTCCCAAGCTACCCAATGCACCCTCTTTTTTTCTTTATCCCCTCCACAAATGAAAAGTCTAAAAAGAGATTCAATTTGAGAAATAATACCTGTCGGAGCTTTGAAAAAAGAAAGAAAGTAGATCGGGAGAGACGTCAGGACAGACTTTAGTAGGACAATACGACCACCAAATGCCAAATTTTTGCTTCTCCAAGAGGACAACCGATCACGAATTTTCTCAACAACAGGCACCCATGTGGACAATCATCCCGGATTTGCCCCAATTGGCAACCCAATATAATTGAATGTTAACCCCCAACCTTACAGTTCAACATTGTAGCTGCCTCTTGTAACCATCAAGGTTTTAAGAATTACATAGCAGCAATATTTAGAAGAATTTAGAAGTTAGAAGGACTGTGCAGAAAATAAAAGAAAATCAACATGCTAATTAAAAACTTTGGCTACATAAGTTTAAGTTAGTATTATGCCTATAAATAAGCAAAATAAGCCTATCATGTAATTGATGGTGTGGAAACAACTATACTTTACCCTCTAACTTGCATCAAATCACCTTCCAAATATCAATCACAAACTAAATCAACTATTCTCACTTCTGTCAATATAAATACTATTGCAAACCATTAAAATGACAGAAAAAAGAACTTCTCATCTACTTATTTACTCTTAAAAATACAATGCAATTAAACTATCCTAGAAATTGAAGCCCAAAAACTAATAGTAGTAAAACACAATATTCTTTATTATTCATAGAGTACAACATGCATGGCAAAAATGTTCAAGCAGGTAACCAAGCAGAGGCAAAGACAACATTGTGCCCTTTCCATGTGAGCACAATATGTTCATCTTCCTTCTTCAATCCCCATCCAGCAGCATGTTCATCAAGCATTGTCTTCACCTCCACAACCGAGTCTTCACTGAATGCAACCCCATTAAAGTTTGCATTCCTCATTCTTTGTTCCCACTTGCTTTTAGGCTCAACCCTCTCAACTCTCTGAAGCCCTTCATGTGCTATCACATTCTCAACCTTCCAGCCAATATCTGCTTCATACCACTGCCTTTGTTTGCTCCCTCTTGGTAGGAACGTGTCCATAGTATCATAAGGTATCCATAGATAATTAAATGCAGACCTTAATCTACAAACCAAGTTATTGGATGTTAAATCTGCATCTTCATCAACCAAAACAACAATAGTTGGGTCTAAACTCCTCAAAGCTTTAAGGAACAAAGATCTCAAGGAAGAAGTAGAAGAATCATAATTATCATAAACATAAGAGTTTGAGTTTGTTTCATGAATCAAAGATAGGGTTTCATCAGGTATATAATGAAGCATCATGTGACAGTTTATAACCAAAGCTTCAGTTGCACGTGCTGCTTCACCAAAATGTTGTTGCACCCTTAAATGTTCGATCAAAGAAGCAAACCCATCAGTGTAACTCGAATGAACAACCCTGAATTCCATGATCACGTTCCTTGACCTAGCAAAATTCACCAACTTTGTACCTAACTCATCATAAGAAAGATCAAGAACAGGCGGTATATTATCCCTGCATGTGTCAAAAGCTACTGTGAGTTTGATCAAAGGTGGCACTTCGTGGCGGCTAGAGATAGCATCAATAAGCGTTGGAATTTGCATGCAATGTGTCAAACTCAAATCCACTATATGAATCACTGAAAACCCTTCAGTGGATTCTAGAATGGTTGCATTAGCAGCAGTGAAACCAAACCTATGCCAAGGTGTTAAGTCAACAAAGTTGGCTAATTCAATGACAGAGAATTTGTGTGTAGTGTCCATTTTTGCAAGGTGGCTACGAGCATTATTATTATTATCTGCCATAGCTTCAAGCATAATCTTACAGCTTCCGGTTTTGGCTGCGCGAGTTGTGAGTGCTCTAAGGAAGCTAGAGGCTAAGCGTTGATTGGAATCACCATCTGGGAGTGCTATGTTGTTTAGGACCCAAAGGATTTGTTGTGCTAAGGTTACATCATTGGTTTCTATGGCGTTTGCACAGTGAACAAGTAACTGTTCCATGCAGTTTGCATCACCGAAGCTAGTACTTAGGGCCTTGGATGTAGGGTTTAACCCTGTTGTAGGCCATGGAGTACTAGTCCTAGGAACTTGTTGGTTTTTGTTCATGATAGGGTTTGATGAAAAGGGTGTGCTTTGGTGCAAAGGTTGTAGTGGGGGTGTGAATTGCATCATTGACAATTGTGTGAAAAGGGTGGAGAGAGAGGAAAGTAAGAGAACAAAGATGGAGAAGAAACGGGGATTGATCAGAAATAGAAATATTACGGGTTATAGTACCCCTCGTACTCTTTATTCAATATATTTTTTGCTTATTTAAAAAAAAAAAAAAGGAGGATTGATCAGAAATCAGGTAAAGGAGCAGAAAGAGAGAAAATGACATGACTTGAGAGTAATGGGTACCTTTGCCATTGGGAAAAGATCCAATTTTTGGTGTGAAGTTAGCATTAGCTAGAGCAACAAGTGGAGTTTGAGAGAAAGAATTTTCTGGTGCACATGAATCAAAGGAAAAATAGACAGTTCAGCTTTTTGTGTGTGGGGATGAAATATTATAGTTCTTCCCAAAAGGGACTAGACTGATCAGTAAAGGGGGGGAAACTCTCGTCCCGAAAAACATATTTCGAAGTCAAATTGGGCAAAAGAGACCGTTCTTATTGTAAGGTTCAGGCTTTTTCAGATGTAGTGCAAAACAGCCAGAGGGGCAGAAGAAGAAAGAGGAGCAGTGATGTGAACATCTATTTCATGGCTACAAAAAGGGTCTAATCCTCTCTTGAGATAGTTCTGATTTTGCTTCGCGAGGAAAGAGAAATTGAGGAGAGAGAGAGAGAGTAGTAGCTGTAGGCTTAGGAGCACATACTGGTTGTGTTGGATTTTGGTGGCATGTGAAACAGCCGGCCAGGAAATTGTTTGTATGTGGGAGTTGGGATTTTGTCATGTAATGGTGGGCAGTGTGTGGGGGATTTCAGGCAGTTAAGCTTTTGGCTCACTCACTCACGGGGCATCACATAATGAACAAATCATTTTTAGGCAGTGTTTCTTTTTAGCAGTTCCTTCTCTGCCTTATGGGTATATACTTAATTTGTTGTTCACCTTTATCAGTTTGGTCATGGTGCTGTAAAAATCTTGCTCAACATGTACCTAGCTAGCTTGCTTACCCTGCAGGTTGGTACTGCAAAATACCTTGGGTATACCAATCAATTGTGATGGTTAACTTGATATAATAATAAATTAAATCATTCATATATATTTTCACTTAATAATTTAAGCTTTACCAAAAAGATCGTGCACATTTGGTAGATAGTTGAGTTTCTTAAACATATTATCAGGTATTCGATTTGTGTCGTGTGTATGAAAAATATTACATTGTGAAAGACAAAATCTCTTTTAATGATCTCTACATCAAATACATCTAGTAAAAGGTTAATTAGTCTCTGACCATCCGATGCGACAAAAAAACAAAAAGCTTTTGAAAAAGTTAATTTATAACACATATTAAAATATTTATACAGAGAGTTTGTTCGTTTTTGTTAGAGTTAATTTTAGCATATGATTTAAATTCTAATGAGTTTAGGCACTAGGTGACATGCTATAAATATAATAAAATTATGTTTGTGGAACTTCATTTAACAACTTAATTTATTTATTTTTGAGAACTTTTTTGATAAAGTTTATCGAAATTTATTAGAATCAATTTGTGGTCAGAATTATTCCCACAATCAAATAGTGGGAGAACACTTCATGGTCTTACATTGGTAGCTACATAAGTCCATGACTCCGTGGGATAAGGATGGGGAAGAGTGGGGAAAGATTATTAATCAAAGAGAGAGGCGAAAAGATTAGTATATATTGCTAATTGTTTGTTAGTAGGTGAAAGGAATGAACACGAAATCTGGTTGATATTCACACATTTTAATTAATTTGCCTGCCATATCCTCAATTTGTGTAATACTCCCTCCGGTCCTTATTATAAGAGACAAATGACTACTTTTATTTGGTCCAAAATATAAGAGATATGCATGTATTTTGACAAATATTAAATGCTCATTTCCAATTTTACCCTTATTTATAATAGTGTTTATATTTACGAGACAGTATCAACTTTCCATACAAGTAGGTTTGTTCATTAATTATTGAAGGGTTAAATTTGTAAATTTATATGAATATTAATTACAAATAGCTTATTTCAATGCATTTTCTTGGTCTGTGTGTTTTAGGGTTTTGCCTCTTATATATAGGACCAGAGGGAGTAGTTTTAATCAAATTTGAGTCTACTTTTCAACAAACACTGGAGTCTAGCTGATATTATATAAAATACATGTTGGTTCTGTATATCAAATGATGCGACTACAAGAATGTATCAAAACAAAGAATGACAGAGAATGCTATATAGCATGATTAATTTGTATATGTATATAATATAAAATATAAGAGTTATAATATTTAAACACAAATTTTGGACACTGTATACGATACCGTATATTTTTATCTCTATCTTTCACTTACTTTTTATTTTCTCTGTATACACGCTTCTCAAAAATATATCCAAAAAACAAAAGAGACACCAAATGGTATCTCATATTTATGTACAAAAATCATTAATTGCTCAAAATATAAATCCCCGCAGCTGTTTCGACGTAATCGAATATTTAGCACTATCCCCAATAAGTCTTGGAAACTTTGTGTACAAAGTACAAACTAAATGGGACCTTAATTAATTTACTAATTAATCTCTTATATATTACTTCAAAGTTCAAATGACGGATTAGACAAAATACCAGAGTCCCAGTTCAAAATATTACTGTTTTTTGTCTGCTATATATATTTCATATAATTTTCAACATCTTCTTGGTCCCCATTCTCATTTATTTTATTTTATTTTTGAATGTATCCATTCTCTGTTAATATCAAAATTCAGACCAGAATATAAGTGCTTATTTTGTTTAACCTGTTACCCAGCGCAGGGCTGCTACTCTCCAACATTTCTTTAAACATTCTCCAATCATTCTCTCACTCACTCACAGACCTTCTCATTGATATACTAAACTGTGTTATTTCTGTCGTCCCCTGTATTATTTATACAATTAAAATTGATATTTAAACGATATTTATACTCACATTTATATATAATATGTCTACTTTATTTTAAAATATGAGATACTCTAATATCTATCCACACTCATATATATTAATCGATCATATTTATAAAGATATTTTAGTTCAAGTGTTTAAAAAAACTTTTGTGTGGCTTTATCGAGGAGGACCCAATGAGCAAGTACAGAGAAAATAGTGCCCTGCGCATATAGGGAATTATGTAATTGGATTATTTAGATAGAAGAATAAATAACATGAAATGAATCCTCTCCATCCGGATTCCCTCTCAATCATTTCTTCAATCAATTGTCAGTTAATGAATTAATCAAAAGACTAACATGAGAGATTTCTCATGCATTAAATTAATCCAATGGTTGATATTCGGTCGGAAAGAGCATGGAGAGAGAATCTCTTAGTCGTTAGATTAATCCAACGGCTAATATTTGGCTGAAGAGATGGAATGTTGAGGATCGAAAACCTAAATAACAAATGATAAGTGTTATGATAGAATTAGAGGACTGTATTTTAATAAATTTAAAGTTTGTTAATTATTTACCTTTTTTAGCAAAATGAATGCCAAAACCCTGAATGGAAGAATAGGTATTTTTATTTTATCAAGTTAAATCATTGATTTTATTTGAGGAATATAATTTTTAAATTACAGTCCAAAGCACAACTTAAATTTCAAGGAATTTTTATCTCGAAATTAGACAATCTTCTCTTACTCTTAGTTTCTTATGTTGTTTGACTTCCGAAGACTGAATTTTACCGAAATAATTTTCAAGATGTCCATTTTAGAGTCTTCTCATTCAATTATGTAATAAGAATTTTCCTTTCCTAATCGGTTGTAAGTCTAATTCAATTGGCAATGTCTAACTAATGAGGAAGGCTAAGGTCCTCCTTATTTTTCGAGAGGACTAATTCTCACATGAGTTTAACCAATTACAACCGGTTTTGTGTGTATAATTAAATAAAATGATTTTTATTCTTTTAAGTAAAAAATATAATATCATGAACAAATAATTAACAAATCATAATCATGTAATTAAATCAAATTAAGAACTTACTTTGAAGAAACACAATCATATACAAGTGGCACAAATCTAGAAACTACTAATTTGTAAGAAACAAAATCAAACGTCAACAACACAATGGGCACAGATCTAGAAACAACCCATATGGAAAGATACAAAACCAAACATGAAGCCACAGAACTAGAAGGCACTGAGCAACATACACGACAAACAATCATCGCCACTGACTTCCAACTACGCACATGCATCTACTAGTAACCAACCACGGTTATGGTCGAACCTCAATGCCTTCCAAATCGTAACCAATGTTGTGCATATAGCTTGCCATTAACCAAGCCCACAATCAATTTAGGTGTGTTTGGAAGAACTTCCAAAGAGTTTATTAATTTAGATTTATGAGAATAGCTTACGATAATAAGTTTATGAAAATATTTCATTGCCTTCTTATAAATTCTTTTTAACTTATTGAATAAGCATGTTTAATTAAGTTATTTATCCAAACGCGTCCTTAGAACATGCATCTTCCCCAGAATTAGGAAAACAAAAAACTGAAATGGCACAAAACAACACTAGAAGGGGGGGTTGAATAGTGTTTTCACAAATCAGAGTTTTCAAGCACAAAACAAAATTCAGTGCAGATAAGACACTTAGTTACAGAAGCCTATTTCAGCAAACTGAAAAACAGCTATTAACACTCCCCAGTTAGAGACAGATAAATAACTTACAGATAAATTAAAGAGTTTAGGGAAGAGAGTACTCAGATTTATCCTGGTTCACCCACAACCTTTTGGGCTACATCCAGTCATTGACTTCACCAAGTTGTAACACTATAACTGATCAAGGTTACAGACGAGTATTATTTGCACAGCTAGCCTCTCCAGGCTCAAACACAAGTATTATTTGCATACCTACCCTCTTCAGGCTCAACAAGTATTCTTGAAACAAGCCTCTTCAGGCTCAGAGAGTTTGATGGTTTGTTTGAAGCACAGCTTCAAAGTTACAATAGCAATCCAACCAAATAACACTTCAGAGAGTGAATAGGAATTTGGGATCTGGTGATTTGCATATGAGTTCTTCTCTAGACGATTTGTAAACTTTGAGAGAAGATGATGAGAGTGATGAAAGCTTTCAGCTTTGTTGTATTCTCAGTATGAATATTTTTCTTTTGTATGGAAATACTTTCAGAGCATGAGTCGTGTATTGTAGCTTTTCTAGTTGTTCAACTCTTTTTCTATGTGCTCATCTCTTGTCTTCAGGTCTTCAACTTCTTCAATTTATACTTGATCACAATAGATCCGTTGAGATGTAATCAGAGGTCTTGTTATTTATCCTTTGGATAATAGTCGTTCTGACTTGACATTTAATACTTGAAAACATTGGAAGTCCTTTGTTGACTAGAGAGCATAGCAGACATGCTTTCTTTGCTTCGGGCGGTGTTTCTTTCCTCATTTGTGCAACACTTATAAAGGCTCAGATAAAGGAGCTTTTCTCTTTATAGCATAAGAGACATTTTGTAGCATTGCTCTTTGTCTTTTCTTATTTCTCGATAAAAGATAAGGAATAAATTAATATTCTCCTTTTAAACTTCTTCCTTTCTTTAATGAAAACACTTTCATTCAGATTCCAAGCAATTTATTTATAAAATATTTTCCCTTTTTGAACGTTGCTTCAATCACGAGAGAGAAAATGTGACTTCATACTTTAATGCTTCACTTCTTCAATGCTAGAGATATGAGCTTGAATGTCCTTCTAGTCCTTTGAGAAATTATGACATGAATGTAGTTCTTGATTCTGTCAGAGGTCCAGACATATCTTATGAGTAATCAGACGCTTCTTGATGTGAGTCTTCTTGATTGATTTAGTTTGTAAACTTGATCTATCTTTTTTCAACTTTCTTCAGAAGATTGTGTTTGTACTCTTTTGTTGCTTCGAAGAGTATTTGATCAGTGTATGGCTTTAGATAACTTCTTGATCTTCTTTCTTTCAAAATGAGAGGCAGAATAGAAATCTTGAGTATATCATTCTTCAATCTCGGCATAGTCTTCTTATGAACAACTGATTGATTAGATGATGCACTATCTTCATCTTTCAATCTTGAAGATGCTAGATGCTTTCTTCTTGTTTCTAGCTGCTTTCTTCATGAACAAGGAGTCTGAAATATGGTGTTGGTCTTAGAGCTTCATAGCTTGAATCTCTCTTCAGACGCATTACTTCTTCATCGTGTATTCGGCATCCAAAGAACAAAAGCATACATTATACTTTGATCATTTAGTTGAGTTGATCTTCTAAGATGATTTTCTCTTTCTGCATATCTCAAGTAGATGATTAGCAATATTCATACAGTTCAATTAAAATCATGTTCTTATTGTTTGGGTTCATCAAAACACATATGGACTAACTAGAGTATGAGTCAGACGCATGACAAAGTCAGACGCTTTGTGACTTAACAAAAACCACAAGAATCGCTACTCAAACTCAAAGATTTTACCAACCCCGAGCCATTGCGTCCAAACCACACCCATGAAGAACAATGCTCCTCCAAAATGTTAAGACGTTTCCATCCAATTAAGCTATTCAACCTAGGTAAGTGATTATGCAAGATTTTATTTTTAATGTTTTCTCCCCAGGCTCTTATTTGCTGTTCTCTTTCATCTTTCTCCCAATCCCATATTTGATGTAATATACAGGTATATTTCCGTACATAACACAAAATATTATTTTTTGCACATCACTTTGGTACAAATTTTTATTTTTATTTTATTCTCAACAGGGCTAAATAGCCCAAAGAAAACACAAAGAAAACAAACTACAAAAGAGTAACATCACAGGGTATATTTGGACACCCTAGAAACATCATGGTATAAGAGAGGAACTGGGTCCCTCGACGGGGAGGACAAGTGATGTAACCCCAGAGTGTGTGCTAAGCTCCAATTAGCCAACCAGTCCGCCCACGCGCGGATTGCCTTCTCTCAAACAATATGAGAATACCAGTTGTCGGTTCTTCTGCTACCACTCCCAGATTCTAAAGAGAGATTTATTATGGTTTTTCCTTCTAGGGCTGCCATTTAACAAAGAAATGATAGAGGTGGAGTCAGACTCTACAATTAGCTTCGTGACACCAGTTTCGAAGCAATCTCAAGGCCTTTTAGAATACCCCAACATCTCGCAATGTAGGATGAACAAGATCCTAGGTTGCACACAAACCAACAATCCACCCACCACTGTCATCGTGGATCAAACCCTCACAACCGATTCTACCAGGGTTGCCCTTCGAGGCTCCATCCGTATTAAGCTTGACCCAACCTGATTGGGGAAATTTCCAGATGATAAAATGAACCTAGGACCGCCAAGCCAGCAAACACCCCAGTCTACCATCAATGACACTATTATGCTATTTTCATAGTCCTTTACAAAGTACTATGACCTCCCAAGTATAGAGAAATCCTGCTGGAAGTTCTCCTTATTACGTCAGATCCATAAATAGTAGCAAGCCACAAAATAAGTTGAGCTCCACTGAGTTTTATCAACAAACCCAAAGCTCAAAGTAATGTTAACCAACACCCACTCCTTAAGATCCAAAGAATAGAAATCATGCATGACATTTGATCTGATCAATCTAACCTTGACTTGGGTGGCCCTTGGACAATCACGTAGGACATGCATAATGCATACAATCAAGGGGGCAACCCATCCATCTACTTCTTCTCAAATTCGTGAGAATCTTGTCGTGGATTACCTTTCACTTGAAAACCTCCATTTTCCTTGGACTTTTCCACTTACACATTGTTTCCTAGATTCAGGACTCCAATTATAATTGAATGATGAAAATTATATAAATATTAAATAATGTGTATATGTATAGAACCTTGTTGATAACAATTTTGTTTACAAAGCTCATCAAAAGACTAATTGACAGTTCATGTATTGATATATGAGTGGAGATCAAGTTACTTCAAGAGTAACTTTAAAAGAGTTATTCAAATCTTCACTCTTCATTTTATTGTAATTTAATGGAAGTTACGTGACTTCTTTAATGAATTAATGTAAGTCATTGAATTACAATGAAATGATCAAAAATTGAAGATTTGGAGTAACTCTTATAAAATTACATTTTTGGTGGTCCACCCATGGACTTTTTTTTTTCCCTTTGCAAATCCATCCTTGCCCCTATCTTTCACATATATCTGACATTGAATGTGACAATGGTGCAAAGACAATGTTATCACGTGCATAGTTATGAAGGAATTTCTATATCTCTTAGCATAGTTGTTAGTCTCTTACTCCCTCCGTTCCTTTTCTATGGTAATTTTAGTTTTTTGTTTTTGTTCCAAAACAATGGATCTTTTATAAACCCAATATATATCTGACAATTTTTTTCCATATATACCCTTATCATATAATTAAATTGAAATACAATGAAAACACACTAAACCTTCCCTACTTAAATTCAGTCATAAATGTTGCATGTTCCAAAACAAAAGTGGCACATATCAATGCATCTTACATTTGACCAAGGTACACAAATGCTTTTTTTCAAGGTACATAAATGACCAAGGTTAGAATTTGTAAATAATTAATGATACTATAAATAAGGGTAATTTGGTACAAATGTTAATAAAATAATGTTTTCTTAATCTGTGTGTAGAAACCTTAAATTACCATAGAAAGGGAACGGAGGGAGTAGCAGTTAGTGAATCTGTTAAGTGTTTGTTATGAATCGGTTAGTTATACCCATGTTAGTGAATGTTAGTAAATCTGTTATTGAATTTGTTATGAATCGATTACGGAGATCATTTTCTATATAAACCTATGTAATCACTTATCAGCCATGCAATGAATAGATTACACCTTATCAAAATAATTGATTCTTTTGAGTTGGAGCAGCACCCGCGCGTACCCACTTTTTTCACTACGATTCAGCCCATGCCCTGCCAAAGTCCCCGACGCATATGTTCCCTCACAAGTGAGTCACGTTTCGAATGCTGAGGTACAGATCTGGTCGAAGTGGCATGATGGTAAAGATGTGCCGGTGACAAGGGTTGCCGATGGGGGAGCTTGGATAGGGTGTGGGTTAGAGACAAGAACAAAATTGTAAAGTCATCATTTAATATATTTTTTGATAACTTATTAAGCCATTACCCAATTTTAATCCTGACTAAACACTTAATTTATCTATAAATCTAACGTGTTTAAAGTTAGTGGTGCAATATTCCACCCTAGAAGCCACCATATATATATATATATATATATATATATATATAATGTTTAAAAGTTTTCAAGCCATTGAATTAAAAACAGGAATAATTTTTGTATACAAAATGGGGACACCATAATGTTTTTTGAATGTATTTTCGAGAAGCGTGTATAGAATGAAAAAAAAAAAAGTAATTAAGAGATAGAAATAAATATATACGATATCTTATACGATGTCCAAAATTTATGATCAAATAAAATAACTCAATTAAAACCTGCACTCCAGTTTTTTGGTACTGCGTGATCCAGTTCCTCCATAGCATCAGTGCTCATGATTTCAAAATTATTAATGGGCCCCGCATATCATATTTATGTACTGTGATACAATAATGAATGAAGTAAACGTTAATTTGCCAAATCACGGTCTCCTAGAAATCCCATAAAAGCTCCAGCATGTTTGTTTCTTTTACCATCTAGCTCTTCATTTGCTAACTAATTTTCTCTGTTCCAGGCGAAGAATGGAATCTTGCAATCAAAAAGCTGATTAACTTTTTTCCCATCTAAGTTATTTATCTTTATTTTCATACAATAATATAATTAAAGTCTTAATGTGTGTGCATTCGCTCAGCTGAAGAAAGGAATGAGAAGAATATGAGGGGAGCACAAAAGGAGAACAACAAAAGTTAAGGAACCGTGATTATAATAATTGCGCATGAGTTTTGAGAAGGATTCCTAAACTTAAGGTACAAGAACTACAGGACATATGGGATAGAGCAAACGCTTTTGGAATTTCTTGCAAGAGAATTCTCTAGGTATATCCACGGACCCGTCAGATAGGATTAGGCTCATCTAAAGTGAAATAAACTGTAAAGTGAGAAAGTAATTAAGGTGTATCTACTCTTAAAAAGTTAAAATGAGTTAAGATCTCAATACATTTTATTTAATTAAGGATAGATACATCCTTACTTTTTCACTTTACACTTTTGGTCATTTTGTTGAAGTGTGAAAATTTATTCCGATAGACCATATATAGTAAATATTTCTTCCTTGATTAAAAACAACACAAGAAACAAAAAAAATGCAAGCATGAAAGTAAGGTAACCCCATGTGCGTTTAGATGCCCCTGTTGATGGCAACTGTTCTTTGTAGTTTAAATTTTAAATTGTTCATGATGTGCACTCTGGGTCAGGATTGTGCTAATTTTAGGAAGGGAACTTACCCAAAACATGCATAAGCAAGCCAAAGGTATAAAGACAGCGGCTTCGAATGTTGAGCTATATTAATGAAAAAGGACAATATTTATTCTTGTTATATACAGTCACACACTTTAAGATAAGTAGCAAGGGATGGATTAAAAAGGTTTTAATCCAAAAATGTCTAACCAATCATTAACGCGTTCCTTCTATTTTCCTGATTTAGGATCGAGTTTCATCTTCACTGAAAATAGGCAGAGGTCAACCACACACACACATACACACACAAAAAAAAAAAAAACTATTACTCCCCTTATGTAACTGCGCATTAATTTGTAGACTCATTACCTGTGTTTTTTTTTTAGTAACTCACCGTAATTAGGGCTTTTGGCTCTCCAGTAGGTCCACGGAGTATCCCACAAGCTTAGATCCTTTGGACCTATTATGAGACTCATCTCCGCTCGTGTGCTTAGTCACAGTTGTTCTTTACCCCTCTCCAAAGATGTATTATGCAATGTTCGAACACATGTACTCCCCCACAACCTCAGCTTGACTCATTACCTGAAATAAACTTATATAAACCGTTTTTAGTACCAAAAAAATAAACTTAGGCTCTGTTTGATAAAAACTAGCGGATAGTGGATAGCGGACAAGCTAACTGATAGCGAATAGCGGATTGGATTTGAAGTGTTTAGTAAAACTAGTGGTTGGACTAGCTGATAAATGTAAAATGACATAAAAGGATATGTTTGCATTTTTTTATATTAAATTATATGTATATATATTATTTAGATTATTTATTTTAAAATAATTATCACTTATAATAATTTATTTTATTCTAAACTATTTATGGTTTATTCAAAAAAAAGTTATTTATCGTTTAAAAAATTTAATCATTAATTTATAATTTTAATATTAATTTAGTTTTAATTATTTTTAATAAATAAATGGAATAATAAAAATAAAATTATATATTGATTTGATTTTTATATAAGTTTTATTTTTTATAGATAAAAATATATTTTCCACTTTTTTATCTTAAAAATAAATCTAAGTAGCGAAATTAATTCTTATTTATATACTATGTTAAATGTTAGTATTTTATTTTATAATCAAGGATAGGTGAGGAATTTAATTAAGATGGTAGGGATAATAATGTAAGAAAAAATGAAACGCTATACGCTATAAGCTCAAACGCTACTTCAAGTAGCGTCTGGGAAAAACGCTATACGCTAGTGAAAAAACGTTATACGCTAATTTTAAAAACGACTACCAAACGGGACTACTTTTCCATCCGTTATATGCTATCCGCTAAACGCTAGCGGATTTGACAAACCAAACAGTGCCTTAGATAAACCGTCATGATATGCAAATTGCTGGGAAAATAAAAATCACATCATGATGCTTCACCGAAACAAAAATTTAAGTATAGAATAAATCATAAAGTTTAATTCTGATGGAACGTTATTATAAAACTTTTTACACTATTACCTAATCATACATCATCTCTTATATGTGACTTTTAAAATAATTATTATAAAATTCATATATTTTTTATGATGTAAGGGTTGTATTAGGCAATCGAGAAGCAACATAAAATTTTATTGAGCCTTCGATGACATGAATCGACGATTAGATAGTGTTATTGCTTGGTCATTGCGCGAAAGCGCAGCCCACTATGTGGCTCGAGTACAATGTTCAATGTAAGAGCCACTACATCGTTGCATTGATGTACTGAAAAATAATATTCAAGCGGGATCCAACATTTTCATGAACGGATGTGAGTAATGAAGATAGTTCCCAAGAGTATATGATTCGCTTCGTAACATGAATATGTAAGCACACTTATAGGTCAATTTTATGTGTCAATAAGAAACTAAGTGGGTAGGAAAAAGGGAAAATGAATTAGATACTTTAGATTTTAAGCTTTAGTACACTGGGCATAATTGTAAATATATATTGGAAGGATGATATCGTGAATGTAAAATAGGATCATAGCTCTAAAGTTTAATTTGTAGTGGACAGAAACACTTTTAATTTGATTAGTCCTTATGCACCTTAGGTAGAGTTAAAAGCGCACCACAAGATAAAATTTTGTGATCATTTAGAAGGTTTAGTTCAAGGAATATGGTTAGGAGAAAAGATTTTCGTAAGGGGGGGATCTAGATAATCATGTGGGAAGCACAACTAGGGGATACAAAGGGTTTACATATGGGATTTGGCTTAGGAAAAACAAATACAGAGGGTAAATCTACCCTAGATAATAAAAAAGCTAATAACACCTTCACAATCAGGCTTGAAAACAATTCTTAAAGTAGCTTCACATGCAAAGAACAAATAGCCTTCATATTAATAATGAGGTTAAACAGAATGATCCATAATTCAGCATTTCTAAGTCCATACCTTAAAAAATTACAGCTGGTCCGACCCAACACCTATTTAAATTTAAAGTAAACTTCGCGGTGATACCTTTTGAAAAATGCTAGCGATGGCTGGTCCGACACTAATTAGTCGATACTAATTAGTTGCCACTTAGCATCGGCTTGGTGTAAAAAAAAAAATTGAGGTCCAAAACAACGGCTTAAGTTGCTTGGCCCTTGGGCTGGCCTTGAGTCATAACATGTATCATGAAGATGAAGAGCATTTTATTCACATGCAAGAAATACTTTGATCATTCAACTAAATTTCCACAATATAAACCCAGCCAACACCCATGAACAACGAAATCATCGCTTTATCAAGTCTTTGAATAGATTCAACCATTTAACTTATAATTCAAATTCAAATAACCTAGAAGAAAAATCATGCATCCACCTCAGGAATACAATCAGAGGGCACAAATTTGCTCAGTCTAGAAAACGTTACATATGAGCACACTACAGAGTAGTTCACTACCAGCCCAAGGTTAAACTCAAACATACAACATGCAAACAAACGGGCCCTAACCCAATTTCCCTATAATTTTCCATTTTATGAAACCTAAATATCTAGCGAAGTAAAATTATAGTGCATGACGCTTGCTGTTATCGGGTGTGCTACATGATAAGGCATATGTTCGATTGATCCAAATAGTGTGCGGCCCATTTAAACCCAAAATACAGCCCACACTAAGTTACTTTATCCGATAAGACTTCCGTAGTGTTTCAATTTAAGGAATGCCAAATTGAACATGCCCATCCCAAAAAGAAATGGCGACGAGTCCTAAAATAAAACCCAAGTTGCGGTGTACCATCAAAGGGTCATTTGTTTCGGGATTTATGAAATTATTCCTGAGGCCGATGAATATATTGCCCATAGGAGTGGTAGTAATTTGTCATATTCAAATTTGGTTAACTTTGAGCATTCGTAGAAATGCTAGATAATATTCCAAGAATTTTGTATTCGAATTTTCATCGAAGACAATATTCTCAACAATGATTAATAAATTTTCAGCAATATTCTGGCGAGAACAGATGCAATATAATAGAAAATTTTTTTTATCTTCGTAATATTTTTTATAAAGTATATTACCAATATTGCTTACATCCCCTTCTTCAAGTTCCAGCAAATATGTCAAATTTAAAAAGAGTTTAATTTTTATACATTGTCAGTGTACATGATTTTTACACTGACATTTAATAATATCTTGACAAATCAGCTTCATTGATATTTTTTCTCTTAGTTATTAAAATAAAAACACACATATCAAAATATTAGTGGATATTAGTGTAAAACTTTTTACATTGACAGAGCATACTGCTTATGTCGTCCAAAAATCCAGGACTCCGAGATGATTGATCGGAACCTCTACTACACTTCTCCTTGCTCCGACTAACCTCCTCCCTTCATATCTCAAAATGGGTTTTTGTGGATATAGCTTGACAGAATATGTATTATGATCCTACGTATCCCCAATGAGAATTAAAGCAAATATAGTTTTAAATGAGTTAACGAAGGAGATTAATCAGAGCCCAGAAGGTGGATTCACTATTTATAGCATCGGTGTAACTTATTAGGATAGGCTCTTGATCCCTTAGTGGGATAATGGGTGGTTATTCCTTAGCGGGAGAGTGGGAAGTTATCTCTTAGTGGGAGAGTGGGTAAGGGTGCGTTTATACTTTGGTCAAGTCAGCTTTGACCTAGTCATAATATGCCGAGATATATGTATATCTTTGGTCTAAGCATTCATATTGGTCGAATATGTATTCCCGACTCAACAGATATATATTATCAATATATAAACTGAGATAAAGGTTGTCTTGCTCATTAAGCTCGACCATAACTAACCTTATATTTCTGGCTTGTATACTACTTTTTAGTCCATTTAAAAATAATTTTTTCAATGAATTCAGTCCATCACATATCAATAATATTATCTCATTATGAATTGTTAAATAAATAATTTGCAATGAATTCAGTCAAAAAAAAAAAATTGCAATGGCTTATTGAAAATATAATCTCGTTATACTGAAATCAAATAAGCGTGGAGAATCATCAAGTCAAATAACCACAATAAACAATATAGGCAAAGTCATCACCAAGAATCATCATACTATTTTTTATTTTATTCTTTTGAAGTAATCATCATACCGTTTTGAAAAATAGATTTAATCTTCATGTATTCTCAATGTAAAAGTTTTTCATTTGTCAAAAAGGAAATGTAAAAGTTTTTCATACTGTATTATATTCAATTATACATTATTATATTGTTAAAATATTTAACTTCTATAATAACTAACTCAAAAATCATAAAATAATAATAATATATAATTGTTGGTCAATATATAAGAATTTTACACACCGTCCATTAAACTCAAACTCTTAAAAAATTAGTAAAGGTCCAAATCGAATCATATTAACGTGCCATTAATTAAGAGCATCTATGTTAGCCCAATAACATATTCCCAACCGTTTATTAACAAAAATAATAATAATAAAATAAAATAAAATAAAATCAACAACATATTCCCAACATATAAAAACTCCTCATTGAATTCACATATTTTTATAGTGATTATCACATATAAATTATAATAACAAAGTGTAGTGATCCTCACATATAAATTATAAGGGTCATGCCTACTCATGAAAGAACCCAAAAAAAAAAAATTTATATTAAAAAAAGTAGATTTTAAGTTTTCAAGAAATTAAATACACAACTTTCCATATAACATTTCTATTTTTGATTCTTTAATATATATAAAATTGCACAGATTAAAAAAAAATCAGAATATTCTTACATTATTTCCCAAATGAAAATTTGTTTTTATATTCTTGACATTCGTTAAGATTCTCCTAATTATTATAATAATAACAAAGCGTTGGGTTTGCATCTGTATGCACCGAGGAAAGCATATGGAAGTTTAGGCAGCACACAGACTTCGAGCCCCCCCAGGTTGTTGGGTGCAGCATCAACTAGTCAACATTAACGGCGCAGTTGATCAGATATTTTCTCTTTTGTTCATGTTCTGTCGTTTTTGGGCATGCCACGTGAAGTACCATGTCCTCCACCACCCCCCATTGTCGAGGCTTTTGAGCCTTCAATCTCGTCTCGTACCAAGTTTCCATGCTTATTCTCTTCTCAATCCTTCGGTCTTGTCATGTACAAAAAATTCTACTATTACCTTATCGGATAAGAAAGCTTCATGGTTTTTAAGTATTATTTTTGAGCTTTTTATGTTATATATATATATATATATATATATATATAATATTTCTTATCTCTTCAAAGGTATCCATTATAGCTGCCCATTTAGGGTCAATTTTAAACGGATCTCTTCTTGATGTAAGTAGCTCACCTATTAACAAGAGGCAGAGTTTAAAAAAAAAAAAAATTAATCCAGGGATAAAAATATAAAAAGGTAGAGTATGGTCATGTAATAGTATAAATAGTTTTTTAAAATATTTCACTTACATTATATGAAAAAAAAGAAATTAAGTTTAAACAACAGTATGATACAAAATTAGAAATAGGAAGAAAAATAGTGAAATATAAAAATGGGGATGCACAAATTTTTATGTGAATAACACATAAGGGGGAAAAGCATTGAAGGAGGTCCAAATCTTGTCTAGTACAAAATAAAGGATACACACTCCACAACGGATATAAATCTGTTGTCCCAAAATGGTGTACCAGTGTCCCTTATCAATCAAAGGCTTGGAATGTACATAAATATTAATAAATTATGATTTTATTTTATTAAGTGGCAAATTATTATTGGTGGAGGACATAGAATATGACAGGAAATTGGGACAGAGGATCTTCATCCCTCAACAATACCCAAATAGAGTGGATTACAATTGCAACTATCTCTCATCTATAGGTGGATCACACTTGCCCATTGTGTTGAACACTCTGTTTAAGAGATTAATGATATTCTCAATCTTCTTCACACATATGATGACTTTCTTGGATCTAGATTTCCTACATTCAAAAAATCATGCATTCACACATTCATTATTAATATATCGTTAGATCAATCCTAGACTTTTTTAAATGATTTCGATGATTGATCCAATGTTGGTACATTAATAGATGAATGAGAGAATGTGTGGTATTTGAATCCACCAAATCCATTTTCGACTTTCTTCATATTTTTATCTCTTTATCTCACTTAAAGGATCTCACTTTCTTGCTTGAATGCTCCACCGGCCACTTCACAAGGCTCTCTTTCTAAAATGGATAGCAGATTTTAAATTCTCTTCACCTTTTCAAAGACATTTGAAAATTGTTATCACATTTTTCCAAAGATATTGGATGTGAATCTTAACAAAAGTCAAAATTAAATTCCAAGAACATATCAATTTACTCTGCATTGTAACCACTGATTAGTGAAGGACTCTCCCAACAAAACATAGTAGTTATGGTATTTAAATATCATTTTCAAACTCATTCACTCATTTACTGTATATTAAAGGAAAAACTCATTCATTGCATAACAATCTTTCTATATAAAGCAATTGGCATGTGACAATTATAAAGGCTATGGATTTGGACCATTGGATTTTATTTAAGGATAAAAATAATCAGTATCATTTGTATGTTGTTCTTGCCAAGATCCGACTTGCCGGAATCTCGCCGTAGAACGTGGAACCAAGAGTGAACTCTGAGGTTGTTTTAGATTATGGCTTGACAGAATAAGGTATTCCGGTCCTACGTAACCAAATAAGAATCAAAGCCAGACGTAGTTCTATGTTCAACCCTTGGCCATGTGGTGAAGTCAATCCCTTAATTTTGTATATGATGAATACCAGTGAACCAGGACTCTTCGGTAGTCTCTTGGTTAGGCTGGTTCCTCAAGTATGCTTAAGGGAGATTCACCCAGGTAGGTGAAAGTGATCTCTTCTCTTGGGATCTTCCTCCTTTTATAGAGGAGTCATCCGATCCTCTTTTCTAAGATCTGGTTTATCTCTTCTTATCACTTATCTCTTTTAGCCAAACTCCAACCTCCTTGTCTGATAAGGCTTATCCCTTATCTGAGATGAGGTTGTTAGTTGAGTTCTAGATAAGTGTTATCGTTAATTAATTAGGTTTCCAAGCTCGGCCACCGAGCTTGCCACCTCGGCCAGTACACAAGCCCTCCAAGCTTCAAGCTCAAAGGAGCGAAGAAGTTTTCATGGCCGAAGCCGAGCTTGGCCTTTGAAAATTATTTTGGAGAATCTAGGGTTCATGGTTTAGGTTTTTTTTTCCCTTTTTACCATAGTTTCAGTGACCGACCTTGCACTTTGACCAACACTTGAGTTCGGCGACCTCGGTTGGCCGAGCTTGCCATTCAAGTCAATAAAGTAGGTGACTGAGCTTTACGCCTCGGTCCATATATATTTCAGCTCGGTAGGTTCAGTGGCCGAGCTTTACACCTCGGCTCATACACAAGTCCCCCCAAGCTTTGAGCTCCAAAGAGCATGAAAGCTTCATTGAAGGAGCCGAGACAGGAGCGGTCGTTTCAGCCTTGTACTGTGACGTTAGCTTCTTAGTTCTCGAGATGAAAAGAGACGTTGCTTTTGTTATTAAGACGGGTCTTGCTTGTGACGCATGGTCTTTATGGCATTATTTCTGAGGCCTGCTCTGCGGCTGGGTATTCAAATTCTTAGTTGGCGCGGCGTGTAATTCGATGTCTTCGCCACGTGTTACTCCGTCATTGGTGTGCCGAATTTGCGCAGACTTTAAGAGAAGTTTCTCTTCTCTCACACGACAGCCACCATCATTACTTTTAAAAGTAACATTTCACTTGTTTTTGAAACATTACTCTTCTTCTATAAATTGAAGGAACTTGGAGACAGGGCCTCACTTTCCTTCAACCTTCTACTTTTCTTTCTCGAGCCTCTTCTTCTTCAAGCTTTTTCACACTCCCCTTTCTGTTCAAGGTACATCCTCATCATCTCCTCTTTTTCCAATTTCATTTCTGTTTTGTTTAGCCATGGAGTCTTCGTTTGAGGTTTCTCAGAATGCCTCCTCTGGGGTTCAAATCTTAGAGCATGAAATAAACCCTATCAGGGGCTCTCCCCATTCTTCAACCCCTCCTTCGAAGGGTAATGTAAATAACCCCGGGGCTTCTTCCTCCTCCCCTTCTAATGAGAGTAGCTATGCTACTCCTGAAGCCATTACTACCCCTAAGCGCCGCAAGCGTGCTTCTAGGATGCCCAGAGTTCCCTACCCCGAAATCACCATTCCAGGGTATTTTTGGGTGAAGCCAGATGTTGGGGCATTCTTTTCCAACTTCAAGAGCCATGAATCTCTTCGAACCATAAAACACAAAGTTTCTGCTACCCGTGAAACTGTTCATTGCTTGCCTTGTTCAGACAATGAGCATTTTTTTTTTTTGCGAGCTCTTCCCGTTGAACCACATTTCACCTATATGTACAAAACCTTATTTAAGCAAATTGGTGTCACCCTTCCCTTCACCCAATTTGAGTGTGATGTTCGGAAAATCATGAACGTTACTCCTACCCAATTTGGGGACCAAGTTGGTTGAATCTCCCTTTGTGGAGTTGAGAAAAGAGGTATCATCGGCCTCTACAAGAGTTCCTATAAATTTTTCAAGTTGGACTTTTTCAAAGTCCGACCTACTAAGGGGAACGAGTCTATCTTTTTTTAGTCGGGTGGAATCCCCAAGTTTCCTTTATATTGGCAACCCCATCCTTCCAAATTTTCCAGTTTCGACCTAGGTTCTATGACTGCCCAAGAGCGGGCCAATGTCGAGGTTCTGAAACTTTATCCTTGGCCGTTGCCTTGTGGAAGGCTTTTAAAACTCCTCACCTCTTTCACTCGGCAAGCCGACTTTGAATGTAAGTAGCTTTTCATTGAAAGGTATTTTAATTTACCTTTTTTCACTTATTATATTCTGACCCATCTCCTTTTTGCATTGATAATGGGGAAATTCAACTAAAAGGCTTTGCTAAAGAAGTCGGCTCATCAGGATGCTGGCGCTTCAGTTCCGGCTTCTGACGCAAAGGGAAAGAAGAAGAAGATTGTTGAAACTTCTGACCCCGACACCCGTCTCCCTAAGCGGGCTCGGGCCGACGTTCAACCAGAGGTACCGAGGAGGAGTACCTCTCCTTTTCCAATAACCCATGAGGACCATAATGCTGAGAAGAGGGCTGAGAAAACACCTCATGTGACCGATCTGACAGCGGACACTAAGTGGTATAATGGCCACTGTAACCCGGGCATCAGCTCGCTCTGGAGCAATGATTTCAACCCCGGTTCACTCATTGATGGCCAAATGCTCAAACCCTCCGATGCTCGGCTTTTGCTGGAGCAGGGTCCTAATGCGAGTATGGAGGCTGCTGCTGCTTACGCCCTTCGGATTTCATCCATCACTCGCTTATGGAGTAGTGAACTGTCTAATAATGTGAAGAAGATGGAGGCGATGAAGGCCAAAGCTGCTCGTGCTTTGCTGGTGCGGGATGAGGTAGCTCAAGTTGTAACCAAGTGTGAAGAACAGGCTCGGTTTATTGGGCAACTGAAAACGCAGAAGGCCGAGCTGGAGAAAGCCAACTCCTCCCTCCAAGATAAGCTGGACAAAGAAAAGACCGAGAAGGTTAAGATTCAGAAGGTCACCGAGGATTCTCAAGCCGAGAAGGAGGCCAACCTCAAGCTTCGAAAGTCCCTTGATGCCGAGAAGGGGACCAACCTCAAACTTCGATCTGATCTGGCTGAAGCCGAAGCTACCATTATGAAGGAGCACATTAATGGGTTCTTCCGAGCTGTGAAAGAGCTTCAACGCTTCAACCCTGAAGCTGACTACTCCCAAGCTAACGTGGACAAGGACTTTAACAAAGATGGGGTCATGGTTCCTTTGTCTGAGCTCGAGGATGATGAAGAAGAAGAAGTCCAAGAAGAAGAGGAAGTCGAGGAGCAAGATACCGAGGGGGGAGGAAACGGCGAAGGTGGAATGGTTGTACCTGATCCATCCTTGGTTGTTTCTCCATACAATGAAGATGTCCTCAATTCTACTCCTGCTGAAACTGTTGCTCATGGGGATTCCAATGAGTAATTTTAGAAAAATATTTTCTTTTTTTTATCATGTATTTTGCTACTAGGGCAATGCCCTCTTTCCTCTGGAACCTTTTGTACTTTGGGCTTTGCCCTTTTTAAGTTATGATAACTATGGGTTTGTGCTTCTAGAACGCAAGTTGTTTTATCTTTAAAACTTAGAAAATTTTCTAAGTTTTTCTATGTTCGTACTCAGATTTTTACTTATGGTTTCCAACCGTGTATTGGAATTTACACAGCTAATTTCCTTAAGTTGTTATCGGCTTGGACTCGGTTCTTTAACCCGTTTAAGTTTCTAACTTTTTATGAGTTAGTACTCAGCCTTTATGCTTGGCCTGTTAACTCGGCCTATTTGAGCTTTTTGAGCTCGGCCCTTTTTAATGAATAAAACCTCCTTAGGTTTTGAATACCATAGGTTTTAAATTAAGGAATATGATGTTTTTCCATACAAAACTCTGAACCCTTTTAGCTGTTATGGTAGCTAATGGCTCGGCTTCAATCCATTTAGTGAAGTAATCTACCCCAACTAGCAAGAACTTCACTTGGCCTTTGGCAACAGGGAAAGGACCAACAATGTCCATCCCCCACATAGTGAAAGGCCAAGGTGATAACATGGAATGGAGCTCTTCACCTGGTACTCGCGCCACATTGGCGACTTTCTAACAAGGATCACACTTGTTAGTCCAGGCAACACAGTCTGATCTCATGGTTGACCAATCAAAACCTGCTCGCAGAACCCGAGCTGCCAGGGATGGGCCACCGGAATGCATTCCACAGATTCCTATATTCATCTCGTCCATTACGTACTCGGATTGCTCCTTTGTTATGCACTTTAATAAAGGCATGGAAAAACTTTCGTACAACTCTCCGTCTTGGATGTGTAATGACAAGACTTCAGGCGAATTTTATTTGCCTCTTTGGGATCGTCAGGCAATTTGTCCGAGGCTAGAAACTCCCAAAATGGTGTCATCCAGCCCCGATCATAGTGCTCGGTCATCAATACCTCGGCACTTTTTATGCTAGGCTTAGGGAGATTTTCCTGAATGAAAGTTCGTAGCTGGCCAGCTTTTTTGGTGCTAGCCAACTTAGACAACAGATCTGCCCTGGAATTTCCCTCATGAGGTATATGTTCAATAGTAAAATTATCAAACTCTGAAATTAAACTCTTAACTTTGAACAAATACCTAGTTAATTGGGGATCCTTTGATAATTTCCCGAGACTTGTCCGGTTACAAGCTGTGAGTCACTTCAGCACTTCAATCTTTTGACTTCAACCTCTTTAGCCAGCACCAGTCCGGCAATAAGGGCTTCATATTCTGCTTGATTGTTTAAAGCATTGAACCCGAAATTCAAGGATTGTTCCAGGACTAGATCATCTGGACCTTCAAGAATTATTCCAACTCTGCTTCCTTTTAAGTTAGATGAACCATCCACATACAGAAGCCAAGTAAAGGATTCTAAATTCGGTTTTGAAGAGAGCTCGGCAATGAAGTCGAAGAGACATTATGCTTTCATTGGTCCCCTTGGCTCATATTGCAAACCGAATTCTGACAACTCCACCAACCAAGCTATCATTCATCCTGCCAGATCGGGCTTTCTGAGTACCTGCTTTATTGGATGATCTGTTTTGACTATAACTTGGTGTGACTGGAAATAAGGTCGTAACCTCCGAGCTGCCATGACCAGAGCGAGGGCGAGCTTTTCAATTACTTGATACCGTGTTTCTGCATTTTTCAGGATTCTACTGACATAATACACCGGCATCTGTTGTTTTTCTTCCTCCTGGATGATTACTGCACTGATTGCATAATCATTGACAGATAAATACAAATACAGATCTTTGCCGAGCTGTGGCCAAGTTAGAATCGGAGTAGAGGCTAGAAAAAGTTTCAACTCTTCAAAAGCCTTTTCACACTCGTCAGTCCAAATGAACTCTTTTGGTCTTTTCAGAAGCTGGAAAAAGGGTCTTGCCTTTTTCTGCCAACTTTGGGAGAAATCGAGATAGGGAAGCTAAACGACCAGCCAGCATCTGTATCTCTTTCACACTTTGCGGGCTCCGCATTTCTATGACAGCTTTGCATTTATCGGGATTAACTTCAATTCCTCTGTGTTTTAGCATATACCCCAGGAACTTACCTCCCTGTACACCAAAAGAACATTTTTTTGGGTTCAATCTCATGTTGTACTTTCTGAGTTGGCCAAAATTTTCTTCCAGGTCGGCAAGGTGTTGCTTTGGGTCATCAAACTTTACCATCATATCATCAACTTAAACTTCCAGGTTCTTTCCGATCTGATTGACAAACACTTTGTCCATGAGCCTTTGGTATGTTGCACCAGCATTTTTTAAACCGAAGGGCATTACTCGGTAGCAGTAGTTTGCCCCATCGGTCATAAGCATCATTTTTTCGGTGGATACATCCTTATCTGATTATAACTTGAATATGCATCCAAGAAAGTCAAGATTCTGTAACCTGAAGCTCCATCCACCAATCTGTCAATGTTGGGAAGAGGATAAGAATCCTTCAGACATGCTTTGTTGAGATCAGTGTAGTCGGTGCACAATCTCCACTTGCCATTGGCTTTTCTTACCAACACAACATTGGCTAGCCAAGTGGTGTATTTCACCTCTCTGATGAAATTTGCTCTAATTAGCTTCTTAGTCTCCTCGGCCACTGCCTTACGTCTTTCTTCGTCGAGTTTCCTTTTCCTCTGAGCTATGGGCTTGACCTCAGGACATATAGATAACCTGTGGCACAGAAAATTGGGGTCTATGCCAGGCATATCCGATGTCTTCCAAGCAAACAAGTCGGCAATCTTCTTTAGAACAATTTGAATATGTTGTTTGAGCAAGGGGTCGAGCTGACTGCCGACTTTTGTGCACTGTTCGGCTTGGGCTCCCAGTTGAAATTTCTCCAAAGACTCTGTAGGTTCATCTCTAGACTCATACATCTCCATCCTTGGATCCAAATCGAACATATTGACCGACCTTGCCGAGCTAACTGAACTGATCGAACTTACCACTTCTACTTTATCATCTTTAGCATTTTCTGTGATATCCGACTCTCGAGTTACCTTCAAACTATCCCCGTAACATTGTTTGGCCATCCTCTGGTCATCTGGGACAGCGATTATCTCTCCTGAATCAGTTGGAAATTTCATGGTGAGGTAGGGAGTTGAGGCAATTGCTCCGAGCTCATTCAAAGTTGGTCTTCTGATGTGTTGGCATCCACGATAACATACCTGACTGATATGGTTTGGGCGAGCTTGCCCTCACCAAATGTTGTCAAGAGGTCTATGTAACCTCGGGTCTTTACCTGCTCTCCGGCGAACCCTACTAGCTTGCCTCCTGTTCTTTTATCAACTTTTCTGGAATTCTAAGTTTTTTAAAGGTTACCAAGTACAAAATGTCAGCCGAGCTACCCTGATCAACAAGTGTTCGTTTGACCGAGTAGTTAGCTAACTCTACCGTTATCACCATCGGGTCATCTTGATTAGGATTCAACCATTGGAAGTCATCATCTGAGAAAGTAATGGGAGGTCTCGGCCTTGTAGGTTTTCCAGACACCGAGTTGACAGATCGAATAGCTTTCACATAACGCCTCCGAGCTGAACTCATTGTACCTCTTCCTGCGAAACCTCCTGAGATAGTATTAATGACTCCTCTGACTCCTACTTCTGCCTCATCATTAGGGGGTCTCTGGTTGTGTCCCCCAATCTCCGTTCTGGTTGTTACCTCGCTGGTTTTCATCTCGGTTACGATTATCATAACCTCGCCTTCCACGTCGTCGGCCAGCTCGTCCGCCTCCGGTATTTTCTCGATGAACAAATCGGTCAATACGTCCTGTCTGTACCAAGTCCTCAATTTTATCTTGAGCTGTTCTACAATCTTCAGTGGAGTGGCCATAATTATGATGCCACTTGCACTCTTTGCTTCTGTCAGCCTGAGCAGGAGTTTTGGATGGCCGCGGTAATGTGAGCAACTCGGCATTGCACACCTCTTGAAGAATGGCGGCTCTGGATCGGTTCGGTGGTGTGTAAGAATGGTATCTGGGTTGCTTCTCTGAGAACCCTCTTTCATTGCTTTTGAGAGCCTTAGGTGGATTGGCTCCTCTGTTTCTCTCTTTGCTCGGGACCGTGCTCTTGTCTTCAAAACCTTTTTCCCTCTTTTTGGACTCTACCATCTCTTTCGAGTTCATGAACCCTGTGGCTTTTTCATGCAATTCTTCAAAGTCTCTCGGTGGTTTCCGAGATAAATACTCAAAGAATGGCCCTGGCTTCAAACCATTCATAACGGTATGAAGGCAGAGTTCCGAGCTTATACTGGGGATTAAAACTTGTTGAGCACTAAAGCGAGCCATATAATCTCTAAGTGATTCATTTTTTTCTTGCTTAAAATTCGCAAGCGAGACTGAGTGCTTTTATGCCTTTGGCTCGCTGCAAATTGTGCAGTGAATTTAGCTACCAGCATATCAAAAGAATCTACTGACCGAGATGGAAGATTCGTAAGCCAAGTCAAGGTAGGCCCTTGCAAAGTAGTTGGAAAATTTTTGCACATGATGGCTTCCGAATCGGTCACCAAGTAAACAGAAGAAACAAAAGATTCTACATGTTTAGTTGGATCAGTGGTGCCATTAAACTTATCAATATTAAGAGGTTTGAAATGTCTAGGCATGATCACCTCATCAATGACATCAGTGAAAGGCAACATCGGTCGTCTGTCTCTTATCTTTTCTCTCAGGAGAGTCTCCTCAGTACGAGATCTGGCACCTGAGCCCTCAGGCCTAGTTCTGGTCTTGGAAGGTCGGCTAGTATCATGACGAGAAGGTGCATATGTGGGGTCTTTATGGCTATCCTCGGGAGAAGATTGCTCTTCCACGGAAGCCGTTGCCGATCTTGCCCTTCTCCGAGCTCTTAGTAGCCTTTGATTCTCCGCAAGAATCTCCTCGTTTTTATGATGCAGCTGTTTCAGCTGTGCCATAATCTCTCCCAGCTGAGAATTATCTTCGTCGAAGGGTGGAGGCTGTGACACCCTTCTACCCCATACGTTATAAAGCATTTAATATAAACAAATTAAATGGAAAACGTGCATTTACTGAAAAATATAAAATATTGTCCATGGGTAGAAAAGTCCCACATAAACCAGTTCATAACGCGGAGCAATTAAAACATCACAAAGAAGTAAACATATCCCAACCCCGATGTCACATACAGAGCTGGTGTAACCGTTTCGGAATAAAATCCACGGAATTACCATTGAAAACTATAAAACTAACTGAACATAAACTAGCCCTAACTATGGGTGGCGGCTCCTCAAAGTCACTCCTCTCCAGACTGCCCGTCATCCTCTGCAAGGTGCCAATCAGGCCAAACACAAACAAACAAACAATACAAGGAGTAAGAATCATGTAACATAAAAGCAAGGAAGTAGGAAGTAAAGTAAACACAAACAGGCATGGCACCAACATACACCAACAACATCAACATTCAACATGTTAAGTAGTGCAATGCAATCCTACTCCGCTAAACCAACAATGCATGTGGATCCACTAAACTCGGGATAGACGACTTTGGAGTTAAATATCCACATTGAGAATCTACTCAACGCCGGAGAATCTACTCCTTGGATAGCCAACGCATCAAACCAACAAATGCCTCGTCACGGGGGCGCTAGGAGAATCTACTCCAATCGTGGATGGCGAGATCACCGTACTCTAGGACGACCTCCCCTATGTCGAACATCCTTGTACAACAACTCCGATGAAATGCGTATGCAACACAACAACAACGACAACACTACCTCCATAACTCCAACGGAATCGACCGAAGATAACAACGGAATCAACGACACCAACTTGCCTCCCAAAATCTACCTGAGGACTTTAGCGGAATCGACCCCAACATTTGGGGCAACTCTCGGCAACCAAGATACAACAACAACACCTTAGATCCAAACCGCGGGGTCAAGGCTTCCTTGGCCAAGAAGCACCAAGGCACAGCTCAGGCACAGCTCAGGCACAGCTCATCAACTTACGGTACCCGATGGGCATCGACTTATCAAAATTAACACCTCACCATCTCGTCATTTTAATTAACTTTGGTGAACATTAGCCAAGTTGTCTAATCAACTTATCATTATTAGGGAAATGGGGTTTGAAACCCCTTAAATTCCTTTAATTATGTTCTGTCCAGAAGGGTTGAGCACGGTCATGCTTGTAACCTAGCACGGTGGTGCTTAAACACGTGAGGGGCGTGCTGCCCTTTAAGTGAAGCACGATCGTGCTTCTTATTGAGTACGGTCGTGCTCTTTGTCCTGCACGGCCGTACTAAACAGTGCGGACATCTTCCCAGATTCAACTGGGAGCATGGTCGTGGTCCCTGTTCAGCACGGTCGTGCTCATAACGCGACAGTGCTGTTCTGGGCAGGAACAGAGACTGAAACTTAACCAGATTCAAGTGTTTAATCAATTAAACCTCCTAAATCCATTATCAATGCGTTTTAAGGATTAAACTCATCAACATAATCAACATCAACTCAACAGTGGCATCATCCCAACAATAACATCATGTTCATAACATCACAACAACATAAACACAATCATATATTATGAACATGGCATCTAAATCACATATCAACAATTACCAACATGTTATCAGAATAGTTGACAATCATGTATCAAACAGATATTTACACAATAAACCGGGTTATGGGATCCCTTTACTTTACTCTAACCCCGAGCCTATGAGTACACTACCCTTCTCCCCATACCTGGATTGAAGGTAGCTCTCTAACAACGTCCTAACAGCAACCGGTTCCTCCCCTAAGACGGCTCGACCTCAAACAAAACCTTGGATCAACAGAAACACCAACAATTAGTTCCCCATTCAAAATAACGAAAGGAAACTAAGAAAGGGGAAAGAACGTTACCTATATAACTGACACGGATATGCTAACGGTCTCCCAAGGTCTCCAACGCTCACGAAACTGCTCAAGAAGGAGGGAAAAGGAATAAAACTCGTTCTGGACGCACAAGGTGGCTGCTGCTACCAAAATTTAGGGTTAAACGTTAAACCCTTGATTCTGCTCACGTATATAAAACTCGGACCCGACCACGGTTGTACTCACCCTTGAGCACGATCGTGCTCAACTTAGCGTCACCGAGACGCGATCAGCGCATTAAGCACGGGCGTGCTCACTGTTGAGCACGGTCGTGCTCACTGTTGAGCACGGTCGTGCTCAACTTAAAATCCGAAACACGCTCCTGACTTTAAGCACGGGCTTGTTGGCTAATGAGCACGGGCGTGCTGATGTACCAGAAAGGGACTTTTAAGCCAAAAATCCCACTAAGCCCTTAACCGATAATTCCAACTTAAAAAAACCAGCTTTAAGAAAATACCTCATGATCAACATGGTTCACACTGTGCGCTCCTCCCCTGGGTCTGTTTCGTGTAGTCACCATTAAATCTTCTTTTGGAACCGGGGAAAGTTTTTCCTCGGCCCCACTGTGGGGGCCAAATGTTCCTGCCAAGATCCGACTTGCCGGAATCTTGCCGTAGAACGTTGAACCAAGTGAACTTTGAGGTTGTTTTAGATTATGGCTTGATAGAATAAGGTATTCCGGTCCTACGTATCCAAATAGGAATCAAAGCGAGACATAGTTCTATGTTCAACCCTTGGCCATGTGGTGAAGTCAATCCCTTAATTTTGTAGATGATGAATACCATTGAACCAGGACTCTTCGATAGTCTCTTGGTTAGGCTGGTTCCTCAAGTACACTTAAGGGAGATTCAACCAGGTTAGTGAAAGTGATCTCTTCTCTTGGGATCTTCCTCCTTTTATAGAGGAGTCATCTGATCCTATTTTCTAGGATCCGGTTTACCTCTTCTTATCACTTATCTCTTTTAGCCAAACTCCAACCTCCTTATCTAATAAGGCTTATCCCTTATTTGAGATGAGGTTGTTAGTTGAGTTCTAGATAAGTGTTATCGTTAATTAGTTAGGTTTCCGAGCTCGACGGTCGAGCTTGCCACCTCGGCCAGTATACAAGAACATATGTCTCATTTCCTGTCTCATGAGTAATGGAAATAATAATGTGACTGTTTTTTTAAAATAATTTAAAAAGAAAAGCAATGTGTATTTGTCATAAGTGAATTGAATGAGACATGATTTGGTACGAGATCAAAAGATCAACGCATGAGAATTTTTCAAGTGCTCATATAACCATTAGGTAATTCTTAATTTTGACCATAATTGTATAGTCAAGATTAGTTCCTATCACTTTCTTAAAATACAAGCTCCTTTCAACACACACATCTATATATAATATTCAAAATACATATATATATATATACAAACTAAAAATATGAATTCAAAATAATTCAAATCCACATGGAAAACATAATTCAAAACATTATTCTATTGAGAGTGATTTATTTTTCAAGTATTATATTGTTGGAGGAATAGCTTGTCATATTCTTTACATGTTTGTATAAATATGAGTAATTAGAAAAAGATATCACACACAAATTACATACGATTTTACATAAATTAGTCTAACATATATCTATGGATGAAAGGAGAGATCAAATTCACCATGAATTTTATAAAATTAATATATACTTTTTTGTTTGTTAGTCCTTTCCTAATTAATACAAGTTTTGCATGAAAAAAGTTGCAATATCTCTCCCAACTATCACAAATTTTGTGGACAAAATTACAAACGCTCACTAACCTAACTTTTATGAACAAAATTGCAAACCTTTTTACCAAAATAAAAATGAAACAAAGGGGTAAGAGGAACAAATAAAAGAAATCCATATAAGTTGAATAAGAAATAATAGCCCATTCAGTGCCCTGATTACAGACAAGCTTGACATAACAGTAGGAAAATAGGGAAATAGTAAATTTCACATACATTAAAGGAGAACCAGCTGATGAACAAATTCAAGTTGTGTTGGGTTCTAACCTGACTCCTCCATCGTGATGCAAAGATTTGGTGTTTGCCATTGGCTCAGCTCATTAACCATTGGGTTAGTTAATGTTGATTCCTCAACTAATTCGTACAGTATTGATTTCCCTTCGTGGTCAGGCGATACAATGAGAAAGTAAAGATAAATGTAAAGGCTTGTATTTGATTGAGTGTGTTCTTAGAGTTGTATGTACAACTTGTATTTATAGGTACAATTGTAAGCTATACTAAAATCACTCATATTAGCCACTAACTCTTATTTTCTAGCAACATTGTGTACATCATAGCGGACAAAAATGGTTAGCATTTAGCCACTAATACCACTAGGCAAAATTCCCTTCATTCTAGGCACATCCCACATTCTTCCATCTGTGGCTTGCTCCATTAGGCTAAATTGGTTTTCAGTTGATCTCTTACACTTGAATTTTGAACTTTCAACAATCTCTAATCATCTCTATCCACTATCCACCATTTTAGTACTTAGTTGTTATCATGATCCGTAACATGAAGCTTGTTTTTATTCACTCATTTTGTATCTTTGACTGTCATTCATATTCCTGTCACTTCTTATAAACCCATTTATAAGTCTCAGCCCAATATGTCTCAGCCAATTTTCGACTAACCTCATCGGCTAACATCTCATTCGACTGTAAGCTAATACTTAATCTTTGATGTTAACAATAACATTTTATGGTCCATGTAAATTTCCAACATTTTATAATGCATGAAATTTATTTGTGTCAGTAATTTCTACAAATTTCATCGGACGAGAATGCGGCGCCTCATGTAACCCAAGTTGGTCCGATTGCACCTACACATGTCCCTACAAAAAGCGTCCCACCTCCTTCAACTCAATTTGGCCTAAGGCTACAAAGGCCATTTGGAAATTTCAGGCCAAATCGGTGTAAGTTTCCCTCTTAGGTTCGACACGTTCTGTTTTTTTGTTTCCTATATCAAAAAATAAAAAATAAAAATTTCTGTAAATTTGTTTTTCTCTTTGCATCATATTCATTCCCGATAACAATGTCATACTATAAAACAAGAACAGTAAGCAACTCAATTAATAATTGGTGACTGCAAAGCTCAACATTACATTACGCATGAAAGGGAATCTTAAAAAGGTCAAAATGAGGAGCAAACATCAAATAAATTGACAAAAAAAAAATGGAGGAAAGGAAATTATCTTTTAAACGTGAATTTAAAATTGACATATTTAACTAAATTATTTAAAAGATTTATTTCGATCTTTTATCTTTTATCTTTCAAATATTACTCAAAAGGGTCATACCGTCAGATCTGTCACCAGATTCTGTTAATGACCCGCTGGAGATTTGCTAGAATTTACGTATTTCGCCGGAATCTGGGCAGGTTTTCTTAAAACTTCTTCTCCTTTATCTCATTTCTTCTAAACTCAAATTACACATACTCATCCTTCTCAAAACCCTGAATTGCTTTCAATGAGACATTGGTTTCATGGGTTGTTTGGATCAGTCTCACGTCCCGGGTTTTGCAGCAACCGCCGTGCCCTCCTACTCATCGGGGCCTGGCCCTTGCCCCGACGGCCGGGTATAGGTCGCGCGCTTCAGCGCCATCCATTTTCGGGGCTAGTTGATTCGGCAGGTGAGTTGTTACACACTACTTAGCGGATTTCGACTTCCATAACCACCGTCCTGCTGTCTTAATCGACCAACACCCTTTGTGGGGTCTAGGTTAGCGCGGGACATAAAATTTTTGATTTGCAGGATCATAACAATGATAGCCTTTCTAACCATCACCATAACCAAGAAAAACACATATAGCTGAACGAGAAGACAACTTACTACGTTCTACATGCGGACGAAGAACAAAGCAAGTAGAACCAAAAACTCTCAAGGTAGAATAATCAGGAGAACAACCATATAATTTTTCAAAGGGAGACAAACCTGAAGTGACAGAAGATGGGATCCGGTTAATGACATGAACAGCAGTGAGGACAGCTTCCCCCCAAAACTCACTTGGGACAGAAGCAGACAAAAGAAGAGAACGGGCAATTTCAACAATGTGACGGTGTTTTCTTTCAGCAACTCCATTCTATTCAGGAGTATCAGTACAAGAGGTTTCGTGGGAAGTCCCATCAGAGGCAAGTAATTCAGAAAATTTGTTGGAAGTATATTCACCACCTAGATCACATCTAAAACACTTAATAACAGCATTATGTTGTGTTTTAACCATAGCACGAAACATGTGATAAATACTTAAAAAATCAGAACGATGTTTCATAAGATAAACCCAACAATAACGAGTGCAATCATCAATGAAAGATACATAATATCTAGAACCACCTTTAGTAACAGTCGGGGATGGTCCCCATACATCAGAATGGATCAAGTCAAACGGTGCAACCGAAATTGAAACACTTTTACAAAAAGGCAAAGCAGAAAACTTAGCAAGTTTGCAACCACAACAATCAGAAATATCGTTAGTTTGCAACTTTCCTAAAGCTCCTGTAGAAGCCAAGTATTTCAAACGGGAAGAAGAAACATGACCAAGACGAGAGTGCCATAAATAAAAACTAGAAGAAGAGGAAGTCAAACGAAAAGACGATAGGTCAGCACTAGCAGCTGCAACATCTGGAACTCTTAGCTCATCCAAAACATAAAGTCCCCCCTGTCTACGGCCTGTCCCAATCAGCCTCTGAGATTGCAGATCCTGCACATAACAAGAGGTGGAAGAAAACAAAACTGAGTAACCAGAATCACATAACTGACTTACAGAAATAAGACTCACACGCAATTTAGGAATGTAAAAAACATCTGGAATGGACAAATGAGATGTGGAAACAGACCCAGTGCCTGCTACAGGCAGAGGGGTGCCACCAGCAGTTATGATTGGTACAGATGAAACAGGATATAAGGACACAAATGAGTTTAAATCAGATGACATATGATGACATGCTCCTGAGTCAAGGATCCATAAGGATGGAGATATACCTGAGGAGCTAGAGGAGGACAAACCTATATTGGATTTGGCAGACATAGCAGACATGGCAGATGGCTGTGTGGCAAGAAACCTCTGGAATTGCTCAGCTAGATCAGCTATTGAAGGACTAGGAAGAGATGTGCTCTCGTCAGAAGGAGGAATAACTGCATTAGTATTAGGCGCTGGAGGCCTGAAGTGCTTGAAGTTGCGTTGGTTGAACTGACTAGGAGATCTCCATTGAGAAGGTGGTTGTGTTTCCTGCGGCTTGTTCACCAGTTTTGGACATTGAGCTTTCCAATGACCCTTATTCTTGCAGAAGCTACACTCATCATAACCAACCTTTCCATAAGATTTTCCTTTATTAGAAGGAACAGCAAAAACAGATAAATTAGGACTGGGGAGGATTCCTTTGTCAACATTTCCTTTATCAGATTGAGACTTAAGGCGAATTTCTTCAACTAACAACTCATTAACCACCGAATCAACAGTTGGGAGAGGATTGCGATGCAAAATCGATCCACGAATCCCCTCAAAATCATTCCGAAGAGCCATCAAAAACTGAACCAGGCGTTGTTCTTCTCTACGATCAGTGTAGGCTTTAAAAGCTTGCAATTCTGCAGATTCAATAAGAGCCAATTGATCCCAAAGGTTGGACATAGCAGAATAGAATTCTTGAATACTCATATTGTTTTGTTGAAGAGCCCGAATATCAATCTCCAGCTGGTATTGCTTTGCAAAATTGGACTGCACATACAACCTTTTCAAATGATCCCAAACCTCCTTGGCTGTCTCATATTTTGCTAATTGAACACCTATTGATTGTAAAACAGAATTATTAATCCAAGTAATAATCTTTGAATTATTTGCTCAGGTTCAAGTTATATATAGTAGGTATAGAACCCGAGGGTTACGAGTTAACCCTACTTTTGTGAGTGCAGTAGTCATTGTTGCGGCCAGAACACATTCTTTCCCTATTTCCTCTTTTCCCAGTGCTATAGTGGAGTTTTGGAAGCCGGTTGGGAAGCTAGTTGGTCTGTGGCAATCTATAGGTAATGGTTTCTTCTTCCATATTCGTTTCCTTTTCGTTTTTGTGATTTGGAAACTAATAAAATTTGTGTTTCCGTTGTCTAAAATTTGTTTACAAGGGGTAATTTGGTTTATTTTATTTTATTATTTTTTCCCTTTTAGCAAAGGAGCTCAAACTGCAAGCTGTCTCAAGGAAGTCCTCTTTACTCTCTTTCCCAGTTACTTTTATGCTTTATTTGTAGCATTGTGGACAAAGCTTGATTTTAAGTGTGGAGAGGGGAAATTCAATTTTTCTCTATTAGGTGCACATGTTTTCACTTAACTTATCTGTCATATGCACTTAGCTGGTTGACTGAGATGATTGTATTGTGTTTTGAGTGATGATTCTGTGCCATCCTTTTTGTAGAAATTAGAGATCTATATCATTAGGGGACCCAATTTAAAAATTTTGCAGAATAAGATGTATCAAGATGATCAATTCCAGTGCAAGTGTACATGATGTGCACCGCATTGGCAAATCGTGGGTTTTTACAGAATTCATGCTCAGTTCCTTGCAGTATATGCGTCTTGGTGGTTGACATGGGTAGAAAAGTCCCACATAAACCAGTTCATAACGCGGAGCAATTAAAACATCACAAAGAAGTAAACATATCCCAACCCCGATGTCACATACAGAGCTGGTATAACCGTTTTGAAATAAAATCCACGGAATTACCATTGAAAACTATAAAACTAACTGAACATAAACTAGCCCTAACTATGGGTGGCGGCTCCTCAAAGTCACTCCTCTCCAGACTGCCCGTCATCCTCTGCAAGGTGCCAATCAGGCCAAACACAAACAAACAAACAATACAAGGAGTAAGAATCATGTAACATAAAAGCAAGGAAGTAGGAAGTAAAGTAAACACAAATAGGCATGGCACCAACATACAACAACAACATCAACATTCAACATGTTATGTAGTGTAATGCAATCCTACTCCGCTAAACCAACAATGCATGTGGATCCACTAAACTCGGGATAGACGACTTTGGAGTTAAATATCCACATTGAGAATCTACTCAACGCCGGAGAATCTACTCCTTGGATAGCCAACGCATCAAACCAACAAATGCCTCGTCACGGGGGCGCTAGGAGAATCTACTCCAATCGTGGATGGCGAGATCACCGTACTCTAGGACGACCTCCCCTATGTCGAACATCCTTGTACAACAACTCCGATGAAATGCGTATGCAACACAACAACAACGACAACACTACCTCCATAACTCCAACGGAATCGACCGAAGATAACAACGGAATCAACGGCACCAACTTGCCTCCCAAAATCTACTTAAGGACTTTAGCGGAATCGACCGCAACATTTGGGGCAACTCTCGGCCACCAAGATACAACAACAACACCTTAGACCCAAACCGCGGGGTCAAGGCTTCCTTGGCCAAGAAGCACCAAGGCACAGCTCAGGCACAGCTCATCAACTTACGGTACCCGATGGGCATCGACTTATCAAAATTAACACCTCACCATCTCGTCATTTTAATTAACTTTGGTGAACATTAGCCAAGTTGTCTAATCAACTTATCATTATTGGGGAAATGGGGTTTGAAACCCCTTAAATTCCTTTAATTATGTTCTGTCCAGTAGGGTTGAGCACGGTCGTGCTTGTAACCCAGCACGGTGGTGCTTAAACATGTGAGGGGCGTGCTGCCCTTTAAGTGAAGCACGATCGTGCTTCTTATTGAGCACGGTCGTGCTCTTTGTCCTGCACGACCGTACTAAACAACGCGGACATCTTCCCAGATTCAACTGGGAGCATGGTCGTGGTCCCTGTTCAGCACGGTCGTGCTCATCACGCGACAATGCTGTTCTGGGCAGGAACAGAGACTGAAACTTAACCAGATTCAAGTGTTTAATCAGTTAAACCTCCTAAGTCCATTATCAATGCGTTTTAAGGATTAAACTCATCAACATAATCAACATCAACTCAACAGTGGCATCATCCCAACAATAACATCATGTTCATAACATCACAACAACATAAACACAATCATATATTATGAACATGGCATCTAAATCACATATCAACAATTACCAACATGTTATCAGAATAGTTGACAATCATGTATCAAACAGATATTTACACAATAAATCGGGTTATGGGAACCCTTTACTTTACTCTAACCCCGAGCCTATGAGTACACTACCCTTCTCCCCATACCTGGATTGAAGGTAGCTCTCTAACAACGTCCTAACAGCAACCGGTTCCTCCCCTAAGATGGCTCGACCAAAACAAAACCTTGTATCAACAGAAACACCAACAATTAGTTCCCCATTCAAAATAACGAAAGGAAACTAAGAAAGGGGAAAGAACGTTACCTATATAACTGACACTGATATGCTAACGGTCTCCCAAGGTCTCCAACGCTCACGAAACTGCTCAAGAAGGAGGGAAAAGGAATAAAACTCGTTCAGGCCGCACAAGGTGGCTGCTGCTACCAAAATTTAGGGTTAAACGTTAAACCCTTGATTCTGCTCACGTATATAAAACTCGGACCCGACCACGGTCGTACTCACCCTTGAGCACGGTCGTGCTCAACTTAGCGTCACCGAGACGCGATCAGCGCATTGAGCACGGGCATGCTCACTGTTGAGCATGGTCGTGCTCAACTTAAAAACCGAAACACGCTCCTGACTTTGTTGGCTAATGAGCACGGGCGTGCTGATGTACCAGAAAGGGACTTTTAAGCCAAAAATCCCACTAAGCCCTTAACCGATAATTCCAACTTAAAAAAACTAGCTTTAAGAAAATACTTCTGAAAAATGGGGTGTTACAGAGGCGGGGGATTGTCATGGTTCTGGTTAGAGTTTGATGCCTCATGATCAACATGGTTCACACTGTTCGCTCCTCCCCTGGGTCTGTTTCATGTAGTCACCATTAAATCTTCTTATGGAACCGGGGAAAGTTTTTCCTCGGCCCCACGGTGGCCGCCAAATGTTCCTGCCAAGATCCGACTTGCCGGAATCTTGCCGTAGAACGTTGAACCAAGTGAACTCTGAGGTTGTTTTAGATTATGGCTTGACAGAATAAGGTATTCCGGTCCTACGTATCCAAATAGGAATCAAAGCGAGACGTAGTTCTATGTTCAACCCTTGGCCATGTGGTGAAGTCAATCCCTTAATTTTGTATATGATGAATACCAGTGAACCAGGACTCTTCGATAGTCTCTTGGTTAGGCTGGTTCCTCAAGTACACTTAAGGGAGATTCACCCAGGTTAGTGAAAGTGATCTCTTCTCTTGGGATCTTCCTCCTTTTATAGAGGAGTCATCTGATCCTCTTTCCTAGGATCTGGTTTACCTCTTCTTATCACTTATCTCTTTTAGCCAAACTCCAACCTCCTTATCTAATAAGGCTTATCCCTTATTTGAGATGAGGTTGTTAGTTGAGTTCTAGATAAGTGTTATCGTTAATTAGTTAGGTTTCCGAGCTCGACGGTCGAGCTTGCCACCTCGGCCAGTATACAAGAACATATGTCTCATTTCCTGTCTCATGAGTAATGGAAATGCTAATGTAACTGTTTTTTTAAAATAATTTAAAAAGAAAAGCAATGTGTATTTGTCATAAGTGAATTGAATGAGACATGATTTGGTACGAGATCAAAAGATCAACGCATGAGAATTTTTCAAGTGCTCATATAACCATTAGGTAATTCTTAATTTTGACCATAATTGTATAGTCAAGATTAGTTCCTATCACTTTCTTAAAATACAAGCTCCTTTCAACACACACATCTATATATAATATTCAAAATACATATATATATACAAACTAAAAATACTAATTCAAAATAATTCAAATCCACATGGAAAACATAATTCAAAACATTATTCTATTGAGAGTGATTTATTTTTCAAGTATTATATTGTTGGAGGAATAGCTTGTCATATTCTTTACATGTTTGTATAAATATGAGTAATTAGAAAAAGATATCACACAAATTACATACGATTTTACATAAATTAGTCTAACATATATCTATGGATGAAAAGAGAGATCAAATTCACCATGAATTTTATAAAATTAATATATACTTTTTTGTACAAAAAAAATTGTTAGTCCTTTCCTAATTAATACAAGTTTTGCATGAAAAAAGTTGCAATATCTCTCCCAACTATCACAAATTTTGTGGACAAAATTACAAACGCTCACTAACCTAACTTTTATGAACAAAATTGCAAACCTTTTTACCAAAAATAAAAATGAAACAAAGGGGTAAGAGGAACAAATAAAAGAAATCCATATAAGTTGAATAAGAAATAATAGCCCATTCAGTGCCCTGATTACAGACAAGCTTGACATAACAGTAGGAAAATAGGGAAATAGTAAATTTCACATACATTAAAGGAGAACCAGCTGATGAACAAATTCAAGTTGTGTTGGGTTCTAACCTGACTCCTCCATCGTGATGCAAAGATTTGGTGTTTGCCATTGGCTCAGCTCATTAACCATTGGGTAGTTAATGTTGATTCCTCAACTAATTCGTACAGTATTGATTTCCCTTCGTGGTCAGGCGGTACAATGAGAAAGTAAAGATAAATGTAAAGGCTTGTATTTGATTGAGTGTGTTCTTAGAGTTGTATGTACAACTTGTATTTATAGGTACAATTGTAAGCTATACTAAAATCACTCATATTAGCCACTAACTCTTATTTTCTAGCAACATTGTGTACATCATAGCGGACAAAAATGGTTAGCATTTAGCCACTAATACCACTAGGCAAAAATCCCTTCATTCTAGGCACATCCCACATTCTTCCATCTGTGGCTTGCTCCATTAGGCTAAATTGGTTTTCAGTTGATCTCTTACACTTGAATTTTGAACTTTCAACAATCTCTAATCATCTCTATCCACTATCCACCATTTTAGTACTTAGTTGTTATCATGATCCGTAACATGAAGCTTGTTTTTCTTCACTCATTTTGTATCTTTGACTGTCATTCATATTCCTGTCACTTCTTATAAACCCATTTATAAGTCTCAGCCCAATATGTCTCAGCCAATTTTCGACTAACCTCATCGGCTAACATCTCATTCGACTGTAAGCTAATACTTAATCTTTGATGTTAACAATAACATTTTATGGTCCATGTAAATTTCCACACATTTTATAATGCATGAAATTTATTTGTGTCAGTAATTTCTACAAATTTCATCGGACGAGAATGCGGCGCCTCATGTAACCCAAGTTGATCCGATTGCACCTACACATGTCCCTACAAAAAGCGTCCCACCTCCTTCAACTCAATTTGGCCTAAGGCTACAAAGGCCAATTGGAAATTTCAGGCCAAATCGGTGTAAGTTTTCCTCTTAGGTTCGACACGTTCTTTTTTTTTGTTTCCTATATCAAAAAATAAAAATAAAAATTTCTGTAAATTTGTTTTTCTCTTTTCATCATATTCATTCCCGATAACAATGTCATACTATAAAACAAGAACAGTAAACAACTCAATTAATAATTGGTGACTGCAAAGCTCAACATTACATTACGCATGAAAGGGAATCTTAAAAAGGTCAAAATGAGGAGCAAATAAGAGTGTCGCAACGTCATACGCTATCACTTTCATGTAGACCCAAGGTGGCCACTTGCATGACAACTTGTTGCAATAACATCTTATAATAAAAATCCAAAGATTTAAAAAGAGGACCATCGTATTCGTAGTACCCTACCCAGATACCCCGTATTCTGGCTGATCATAGACAATCTTATGAGTGAAGAATTGGAGATGAGACATTGATTAGATGCCTACGGCTACCATGGAATCCCTATGCTAAGCCGTTCTCCAACCACGTTGTATGTGTTTCGATGAACATTTCGTATAAGTGAGTTTGAATGAAATTGATTTTATAAAATTGATTTTGTTAGAATTAAATTTGAATTGAAATAATTTAAATTCAGATATTTTTGTTTTAAAAATAAGTTTGATATAAAACATAGTGTAATTTTTTCAATTCAACACAAAAGCTACTTTTTATAGCTTCTAGTCAGAATTGCTTCTGAAGGCAAAATCAATTTTACTACACGGTAACCAAATACCTCATTTTTACTAAAATCATGTTTGATAGGAGAAAAAATCAATTATAAAGATTTTCAACGTGAAACCAAACACCCACTTTGTCAACTTTATCAAGTATTATTTATCCACTTCAACATAATATATATTGCAAGAAAATTTATCTGTACTTCTAAAATTATCTTATTACATTATATCATATACTCGTAGTAATTTTTTTTTTTTTTGGTAGATAGAATGTGATTAGATTATAGTTGCTAAAATTTGATTATTTCAAATATTGATTATAAAGCTAATAATTAATTATTGTTATAATCGATTATGATAGAATTAATTTTATGTTTAGATGTGTTTATTGAAAAGAGATTATTGACTAATTTATTTTATTTGAATTGTATAAAAAAATAACTTATATATAGTGAATTATTAAAAAGGATATAAAATTATTTACATAATTTAACAATATTTTTTTTATAAAAAAAAATAACAATATTTGTTTGTTAGTTGATTTCATGGAGGTGAAATGAGAAAAATTATTGGTTTTAAAATAATCTAACAACTTTTTAAATAACCCACTTCTTGGAATTTGGCTTTCCAATACTTCCAATTATTAATTTCTCTAAAAACAGTTATTTTAAAATTTAATTAGTTTACCTTAATATACTAACTTGAGAAATTCTAGCAACACACTCTCTAACATTCGGGGATAGGGTAACTCAACTGATTTGAGCTAAGGGTTTAAGATGTTGAAGGAATTGGAGGTCTGAGGTTCAAACGTTGACAAAGGAGGAAAAAAAACGAACAACTACTCCCTTAGTTCCTTATCTTTGGTGTTTTAAGGTTTCTAAACATAAATTAAGAAATCATTAATTTGTGTATATTTGTACAAAAATATCATTATTTCTATCATTAATTGTTTACAAATTCCAACTGTATTTACTAATCTAAATAAATACCCCATACTCCATTAGGCCAATTGCATGAGCCACTTTTGTTTTGGAACATGCAACATTTATGACTGAATTTAAGTATGGATGGTTTTGTGTATTTTCAAGGCAAATCAACTTAGTACCATATAAGGGTATGAGTATACATGTAAAAAAAATTGGTCAATTATAACTTGGGTTTATAAAACACCAATTGTTTGGAAACAAAAACAAATAGCTACATACATCAAAGATAAGAAACGGAGGGAGTAACATACTAACATTTGCCTATCAAAAAAAAGAAAGAAAAAAAACACTCTCTAACATTCTCTTTAAAACACATTTCATTTCCAACGCACTCCATTCTATTGGTTGAAATTCACGTATGTCATATAAAATTCAAATGAGACTCACATAAATTAATGGGACCCAATACTAAAATAGTGTGGCTCAGATGAATTTCAACCAAATGAAGGAAGTGTTAGAAAATGTATTATTAGCACTCGACAACTAAATTTTATTGAAGGAGAATGTTAATAAGTGTCCTTAGAGTTTTGGTTAAGGAGTCAAAAGTTGTAATATTATATTGAAAATAGTATTTTTAATATCTTGAGAAGTGATATATTTAGTATATCTATAAAAATTTATCTTTTTTTTATTCCTTAACTACTAGTACTAGTGTATTTAGAACACTAGTTAGCACACGTAAAAAGTACTCCCTCCGGTCAATATTATAAGCAAAAAACCCTAAGTTTTTTGGTTTAAAATATAAGCAAATTTTTAGTACTTCCCTCCCATTTAATGCTATTATTCCCAAAACACCCCCCACTTAATATAAATTATGTTTTCCAATACTCCTTGATATTATTCATAATTTAATGCTGAATATAAAGGGTCATCTTCCAATTTAATGCTGACATTATTTCTCAATACTCCTTGACATATAAAAGGTCATCTTCCCTCTCATCCTTATTGAAAGTGGTATCTATTTAATACAGATGTATTTTAACGATGAAAATTGAAATTTTAGATGGAGGGTAATTTAGGTAATAAGCCAAATTTTTTAACAAAATTAAATGAGATTTATTAACTTCCTTAATATGTGTGTTTTATTTAATTTTTGCTTATAATAGTGACCGGAGTAGTAGGAGCAGCTGTTAATAGCATCGTAGAGCCATTTAAGTATTGGAAGTTGGAACATTATCTAATTGTTAAATAAACGTTGCATCCGCACCAAGAAGCTTGGAATTTGTCGTGGTCGCCTAAATTCATTGAAAGGGAGCGGTGGTGAAATCCGCGTCACACCTTCGCTCTCTTTGTCTTCCTTGGAATAATTGTGCTGGCCATGTTCCACTTTTAAATTCCAATTTTGGCCCCAGCGTCATCCCCATATTTCCTTTTTGCCCGTCTAACGTATCACAGTTTCATTATTTATGACTAACGATTGTCTTATATGTTATTTTAAAATTTTATTTTTATTAGTTCTAAATGATCAAGTAAAAATGATCTAAATGAGTTTAATGAGATCAAGTAAAACTCATCTCAACGTGATTTTGTATCATGTTAAAGAAACTATATTTAAGGTTACGGAACAAGAAAAAAAAACTGAAACAATCATAAATTAAGAATATTATTGAATTATATAATACGATATGTGATTAATATGACACAAAAGACAAAATACTATCCTTTATTCATATTAGACTCTATTTTTTTTTTGGTGAAAATCTCTTGTTTTTTGTGTGAGAAATATTAGACTCTATTTTAATTTTTTTTTTTTTAAACCATGACATAGATATAAAGTATTCATCACCGTTAGCAGTAACTAATCTCCGTCGGTGAACCAGAAAAATCAATAAATAATTATTAAAATAATTTTTTCAATTAAATGATTAATTAATTTTATAATATTTTTTAAATTGTTTAAAATATTTTTTAAAAGAATCCAAATATATTCTACCAATAAAAAGAAAATAATCATCTCAGTTTTTGTGGTAAAGACCAAGATGTCACAAATTATTTAAAAAAAAAAAAAACCCAAGATGCAACAAAAAAATATTTAATTAATTGGCGGTGGGCCAGATTATTATTGAGGAAAAAATGGAGCAATAGAGAGTGGATAGTACCTAAGGTGACAGTATCAAAGAGGTTGAGCAGGTAGTGGAAGCTGAGGTGTATGTGGGAACCACAATGAAGAGTGGGAAGGTTCCGTGGGGTCCATGACAAATGCGGCGACACGCAGCATCCTAGAAAGAAAAGGGGAAAAAAAACTAGGTTTAAATAAGTTTTTGGTCCCTGTAAAATACATCAATTTTGGTTTTAGTCCCTGCAAAATTTTTTCTTAGGATTTCGTCCCTATACTTTCAAAAATTTTGGAAATGGTCCCTCCGTCATCTCTTGCCGTTAACTGCTAACGTGGCAAACAGAATGCCACGTCAGCAGGGACCATTTCCAAAAAAAATTGAAAGTACAGGGACGAAATCCTAAGGAAAAATTTACAGGGACTAAAACCAAAATTTTAAAAATTTACAGGGACCAAAAACTTTGCTGAGACCAAAAAATTATTTGTGGCCCTAATGTATGATTTCTTTCAATTTTGAAGCCAAATTCTGGAGTAAGTCGGACATGAACAAGAAATTACATCGATATCCCTGAGTATTGGATATCATACAAAATGAAGGAATTTAGCAATTTTAATCATGTGGTCCATAATGTATGATTTTGTTTCTATTTTCTTGCCAAATTTCATAGCAAGTCGGACAGGAAAATAAAATTACCTCAATACCTTGGAGTACTAAAAATCATACCAGATTAAGGAATTTAGCAATTTTAACCTTGGTAAAATTGGCTAGAATATAGAAAGAAATCATACATTAGTGTCATATGTTTCAAATTGACAAATCTCTTCATTTGATATGATTTCTAGTACTCGGAGGTATCGAAATAATTTCTTATTCCTATCCAATTGCTCTGAGATTTGGCCAACAAATAGAAAAAAATCATACATTAGGGATAAAAGGATAAAATTATCAAATTTATTCTTCGGATATAATTTATAGTACTCGTGGGTACTGAGGTAGTTTATTGTAATCTTATCCATGTCTGACTTGCTCTGAAGTTTGGCCAGAAAATATAATTTTTTTTGTTTAAATAAGTTTTTGGTCCCTGTAATGTTCACAAATTTTGGTTTTAGTCCCTGTAAATTTTTAAAATTTTGATTTTAGTCCCTGTAAATTTTTCCTTAGGATTTCGTCCCTAAACTTTCAATTTTTTTTTGAAATGGTCCCTGCTGACGTGGCATTCTGTTTGCCACGTCAGCAGTTAACGGCAAGAGATGACGGAGGGACCATTTCCAAAATTTTTGAAAGTTCAGGGACGAAATCCTAAGGAAAAATTTTGCAGGGACTAAAACCAAAATTGGTGTATTTTGCAGGGACCAAAAACTTATTTAATATATTTAATATCTCCTTATAATTATATACTGTTTACAATAGAATAAAGAAAAATAAAGTAAAGTTAAATATATTCAAATTATAAACGTCATAAAAATATTAAGTGAGTATACAAAGTATATATGATTTGAATTACTTAAGGAAAAAAAAAACATCTTCTGCACTTGCGTCGCGCTGCGTTTTTCCTTTCCAATCAACTAACCTGAAATGGGTTATGCTTACTTTCCTTTCTCCGCAATTTTATTGGATTATTATTACCTGTGATTCCCAAAATAATGAAATATTGTAAATGTTGTGGTTTCGTGATGAAGTGGCTCCCACTCGCTACCCCATATTAGGACTAGAAGGAGAAACCAAAGCAACCAGGAGTGGAAGATATCGATTCGAAGTCTAAAGTATAGAAGAAATTAAAGTTTAAAAATATAAGTTTAAAGGATAATGTTGGGTCCATATCACTATAAAAAGATATGTTATGTGAGGTGACAAAATCAAAATATGAGTATTTTGAAAATGCAATAGGATAAGCTAATATTTCTGACTTTGACGCTTGCAACATGTTTAAAAAATTTGTTCATATTAGAAAATAATTATTTCACACAAAAGTTTGATTAAAGTCATCAGGTGTATAATTTGAAACCATGAATATACTTTTAAATGTGTATAAGAGGGCAGGAATATCGGTACATAATATGACTAAAATATTAAAACAATGGGAAAAATGAAGATATATTAAGTTTATATTATATATAAAAGGAATTGTTTGTTTTAATTAGACATGTGGAAATTGACTTTATTATTTGGAATTTTATTTTGTCATTTGTTCCTTTATCTTATTATATATATTTTTTTGTATTAAAAAGTTTAAGTGAGTTGGGTCTTGAGGGCTCACCAAGGTTAGGGTAGGCCTCACGGCTCAAAGAATACCTGACAGAGGTACTTACAGATTACCCACCAATGAGGTCCTCACATCGGCAATGAAATTCGAACTCACGACCTTGTGGGTAATGAGCCGATCCTTTATCTTATTAATAATGTGTTGTTTCTACTTTCTAGTACTTCTTTTTATTTTTTATTTTTTCTACTTATAACGACATTTTTTAAAATTATTTTACTTCCGAATTTTCTTTTACAGCAACTTCATATATTTCTAGACTTTAAATTTATCATTCTGAAATAAATTAAGATTATATTTTTAAAAATAGATTAAAATGCATTTTTTGATCAAAGATTAAAATTCTCGTTCATTATTTAAAAATTACATTATTTTCTTTCTTTTAACATATAATGATGATATCCAAGAGTGCTTGGATGAGAAGGCACGAGTCTCTTTCAGCTTAACCAGATGTCTTGAGTTTGAATCATGGTCCTGGGAATACAACAGAGTTAAAACTCTTGAGGGAGAGCTTTGCCACATTTACGGTTCTACCAGACTAGAGAGATTAGTCTCCGTAGTTGCGAGGGGAAGATACATGGGGAAAAAAACACAATGATGACATACTAATTAAAATGGATACTGAATAATCAGATGTGATAATGTAAGAAAATTTTGTATCACTAGCTTAGTAGTTACTATGGCATTATCACCCATCTACAAATAAGAATTTGACAACACAAGGAACAGGAGGTAGACAGCTAAAACTCGATGCTGATGCGAGCCGTATTCTTTGGCTTTGCCATTGGTGGAGAGAGATATGCAAGAGGGAAACAAAGGCTTTATTTTATTTTATTTATAGGGCCCTTAATTAATTAATTAATTATGCAAACTTAATCCCTTCCTTGATTCCTTCTCCTTCTTGTACGTCTCTTTTCACCCTCCAAAAGTCGCATGTTACTTCTAGCAACTTCCTTCTCTCTCTTTGTCCCTGTCTTCATACTATTATTCTTTTCTTTCTTTTTAAACTGAATACTATTATTCTGTTGATAAGGGAAATACTGGCTCCGGACTTAATTATAAACAGAAATAACTAATTTCATATATATTAAGGAAGTTAATTGATTTAATTTAATTATCTTGATTTATATAAAAAAAAAAGAGTTATAATTACTAAACTATCATTTAATTGTCTTGAGAATATGCAATGTTCTTGTAAAAGTAAATGGATAACTTGTTTGCTTGGTTAATTTTATTTATTTTTGGAATACTTACATTAAAAGAGTGGAGTTGGTTGGATTTTATTTATATTTGAGTCCAAAAAATATATATACTTTTTTGCTTATAATTAAGTCCAGAGGAAGCACTATATTTTTTTATAATAAGAAAAGTGGTATAATTAATCCTTCTAATCCTTCTATTTGTTAAATAAAAAAATAAAAAATATCATTTTTATTTTCAAGGCATTAAATATATTAATTTTTTATTTGATATTTTTTTTATCTCATAATAATAAGATTATTATTAAAAAAATTGATAAAAAAATATAACAACTCATTTTTTCTAAAAGAAAGTTCCCTTTTTGAATTCCGCCTCGACCTACTCAGGCAAACAATCAAACTAGTTACTCCCTCCGGTCTCTATTATAAACAAAAATTAAATAAAACACACATATTAAGATGGTTAGTTAATCTCATTTAATCTTTTAAAAAATTAGGTTTGTTACCAAAATTACCCTTCATCTAAATCTTCAATCTTCATTAAATGAGTCATTGAATTTTATATTAAATGAAGGATATTTTGGAAATAATATCATTAAACAAGTTATTAGAAAACAAAATTTATTTATATATTGGATCAAAAATTTGGGGATTTTTTTTGCTTCCAATAGACACCGGATGGAGTACTAGGCTGTCTCCATTCTCCATATACACCCATCATCCATGCACAAGATCAAGATCTACGACTTCCATAGCCCATAATGCATTAACGCCCCAGTAAATGTGATTTTTATTTCAGTAATTTCAGTTCAGAGGTTGGCATTTACGAACTTGACAACTTACCAGTTACCACTAACCAGCACAAAGGGTTCCTTCAACCAGCTGCTGCTTCTCTAATGTCAAAGTTAACATTTTAATTTTTAGGAGACCAGTGCCTTTAGGGGTTTAGGATACTGATTAATAAATTAAAAGACTTAAGTTTGTATGTGAAAGTGATATATTTATTATTATTATTATTTTTGACCATATATTTAATATATTAAAAAGTATTAAATTTGTACTTTTTAATATACACTTTTATTTTATTGATTTCTTAACAAATGTCTTTAGGACACTCGTCGATAATATCTTATTTTTTAACCATCCAACTAACCCTACTCTGTATTAATATATAATATAATAATATAGGTCATGCATTGTTACCCATGGCTGAATCCTGGTGGCTGCTTCAAAAATAACGTCTACGATGAGAGTCAAGTAAGTTAATATTATTTAAGGGCAAATGCTAACCAATCTATTTTTAAACTTTATATAATATACAATAATTGTTTTAAGCCATATAAGAACGCCTAATTCGAAAGACCTTAGACAGGGGAATCTTATCTGAGATCTTCACCCCTAGTCTCAACATCGATTGTGTGTGAAATTCGATTACACTCAAAACTCAAACATTACATTGGTCACTACTGCCTACTAGAGCTGTCTAAGAATGGGCCGGGCCGAATGGGCTAAGCACTTTTCGGGCTGGGTTGGGCTGGGCCAAAATCAAGTCGGGATGCTAATTTCCTAGCCCAGTCCAGCCCTATGCGGGCTGCGGGCCAAACGGGCCAGCCCATGGGCCGATAACTTTTTTAAAAAAAATTACTTTTATTGTTTTTAAAAATCATTTTTTAACTAGAAAATTTCATTCATATATTTATGAATTAACATTTAACATGTCATTCACCAGAAATCGACTTGGTTATAATAAATCTCTATATATACTATGGTTATATTAAATCTCCATTGTCATAAAAAAACATACATTTAAGTTTAACCATAAGTCATGACACGAAAAGTATAGAAGATGTATCAAACAATTCTTATTTAATATTATGTGCTCTAGGAGCAAGAGAAATGCCTTGCTCTGTATAATTAAACGTGTGTCGGAGTATTGTGGGTTACTAAGTTCCATAGATATACGTATGAGTACTGCTACGGGGTATGTCAAAATTTCTAAAGGTATGGTAGGATATATTTTATAGAAATATACAAACATAAACAATAAAGTAACTACATCATAAGATAAATACAATTTTCATAATCTTCTAACCACAAGGTTCAACAAAACTCCATAAATTATTTCATATAAAGAAAGCACGAGATTTACAGGTGTAAAGTAGTAATTTGTTTCATTTAATAGCAAATAAAAAAACTTAGCAACAAAATTTGGTCTCTTGCACGGACTAATGACTTTTACTTGAGTGATATTGGGTACCTACGAACATTGGTTCCTATGTGTACCCAATAACTAGTACCAGCAATGGATACGTACACAGCACATCTTTAGCAACCATTTTGGAGTGCCCATGCATATTAGGTAGACCATCAGTATCTCCTACAGTCCTATCTTTTTTTTTGACTTTTTGTTAATCTTCGACAGGCTGGGCCAACCCAAGTGGGCCAATGCATTTTCTGGCTGGGTTACTACTATTTTATCAACCCAGCCCATCATTTTTGTCGGGCCAAATAGGCCAGCCCATCGGACCGGGTCCATTCTAACAGCTCTACTGCCTACTAATATGGCACTCCCTCCCATAAGTATATTTATGTTTACGGACCCTACTACTACAAATTGACCTGAGGATTAATCTATTAGACTCCTCCTCCCTTGCACACTCCATTGAAAGGGAGTGCAGTTAACTATTTACATGTACAACATTGAAACCCCCACGTCTCTGTACATGGGACGTGTTACTAGTAGAACTGTCAAAATGGGCCAGTCCGGCTCACTCGGGTTGGCCCACCACGGGTTGGGCAAAAAGTGGGTTAACCCAACCCGACTCACTTTTTGGTGAGTCAAAAAATAGTCAACCCGGCTCGACCCACCACGGGTTGGTTCGGTTATACGGGTTGGCTCACTTTTATTTCAAAAAAATAAAAAAAATCATTTAAAAAAATAAAACCCAGAAATTTTTTAAAAAATAATTAAAATACCAACAACTTAAATGAGGTTTATTTAGATTATTTAACAAGATTCAAATTTTGATCTTGTAAATAATCGTATACTACAGTCTACCGCCTTATAGATTATCCAAAGACTATTTTATTTGTCTACCAAGATGTCATTACGATAGTGCGTAGAAGATGACATGTGTGATCCTTTTTCAAATTTCCCATGGATTTATTTGATTTTCCAAGGACTATACTTATATACTATTCCATTGATCTTGGATAGTGACATGCATGATTGAGTTTTGATAAAAAATAATAATAAAAAAAAAAATGTTGCAACCCGCGAGCCAACCCGGCTCACCACGGGTTGAACCCACCCAACCCGCGGGTTAGGTGAGCCGGGTCAAAATGACCCGGGGTCAAAACGAGCCAGGTTTTGTCCAACCCAACCCATCAGTGAGCCGGGTTGGGCCGGGTTGGCTCACGGGTTCCAACCCATTTTGACAGCTCTAGTTACTAGTGTAGTGTGTGTTTGGATGAACATTAGATAAACGTGATTTTGGAATGAATTGATTTTGTAGAATTGATTTTGGTTAAAAGTGAGTTGACAGTGAAGTGAGTGAAGTGATTTATGTTTGGATGCCTTCATGAAAAAAGTGATTTTTATCAATTATTGTTGTTTGGATAATTTGGATCAAAATTGATTTTAGGTGTGTAATTACCAAAATGGATATATATATATATATATATATATATATATATATATATATATATATATATATATATATATATATATATATATATATATACTTTAACTAGATTTCATTGTCATTTTAATTATTATTAATTAACTATATATATATATATATATATATATTAACTATTAGGATAAATATGTTAAGATAATTATTTTAATTTATGTTAAATTATGAAACAAAAAAAATTGTATGGATTAAAGTAATATGTACTATCAGTATAAAAGGTTTTATTACACTGACATCTACTAATATATTGACATGTGTGCTTTTATCTTAATAATTAAAAAATATAAATAACAATAATGCTAATTTGTTAATATATTTTGAATGTCAGTGTAAAAAACTTGTACACTGATAATACATGGAAATTAAACTCATCTGAGGGTAATATAGGAATAGAGCGTTTTGTACCCGTCATTTACAATAAATTTGAGAAGTGAATTTGAGAATCCACCGTGAAAGCTATAAAAAGGAGCTTCACTGTAGAATCGATTTTGGGGCCTTAAATCACTTTTAATATGGGGAGCCAAACACATGCTGTATGTGGTCAATCCACGTTCAATCTGTCCAGATGCACGTATGAGGCATCCAACCGCAAAACCAAACACGCTAGTAGTTGATAACATTGGACGAACGCAATTCTGAGTTCTGACCCACAATAATTGAATATTTATCCACAAATCCATTAATTCATCCAACTCACATATGTCTTAGATAAACTGAAAAAATGAAAGGATTATGGAACTGAAAATAGAAACAGTAGTAATTATGGAAACATAAGAAATATCCAGCTATTATTTTTTATTTAGCATTATGTGCCACGGTCCCAACACTGATTCCATGTTTCATATTTGGTAGTAGTAAAAAAGAAAAAGAAAAACTAAAAGAAAACACAAAATGGAAATCAAAAAAAACAAGGAGAAAGGATCACCGACGAACCCTCATCTTTCTTCTCTCTACTCATTCGCAGAGAGAGAAATCCTGTGCCGGTATTTCACAAAAAACTCGCCGGATTTTAATTCCGGGAAAACCCTTTTCCCCTAAATTAACAAAAAGGAAAATCAAAATGAGTAACCCAACAGAGAACATTTTACACCATATAGACACTACACGTGCGAAACTAAAAAAATTTTGATCCACAAAAACATGAATCTCATTCGGATAGAGAAAAAGAAAGTTCTCAAATGAAAAGGTTGAGAACTTTCCTATCTCCGCCGTGAGCGCTTTCCAAGAACGCCACCGTCGTGACGGATTCCTCCGACGTCATCGACGGCGAACCCTGCCGGCGATTCTCCGGCCGAGACCTGTAGTCCGAAACCTTCTGCATGAAAATCGGCGTCAGCCGGAGATCGAGATCAGCCGCCGCCGTCGCCACCGCCTCCGGTCGCTTGCGCTTGCCGGCGGCGGAAGAGACCTTGTTGGATCGTGAGCCACTGAACCGGTAATTCGGATCTCGGATCCTCCAAATATCTGTGCAGGTGACCTCCGCTTCGGATGCCTCGTCGGTCGCCGGAGCAGGCGCGTCGAGGCCGATAAGCTCCGGCATCGGTGTCAGCGTTCCGCCGCGGAGCACCGTCTCCACCGCCGCCTGGCACACGTGCCAGTTCCCGGTCCATAAAAGCCCAACCGCACCGTTAATCGGGTTCACCGTTCTACCGCACGCTTCGAACAGCAGAGACTGAAACAGAGCTGCACAAAAAAAAAAAAAAAAAACCCAGATAAGTTATAGTTTTTGAATTAACTATTTTATTTTTCAAAATAATTAATATTTATCAAAGGTTAGTTTGGAGTTGAAGGTGACTGATTACCGGGTCGTTGGGTTTCAGGGACGTTGGAAATGAAAGACATGAGACCGGCACGGCCAAAAAATTTAGCAACGAAAACGGTAGCGTGGCCTTGGGCTTCAGGGGTTTCGATCCACTGCAAACAAGGGCGCAAGATACATGACTCGCTGCAACCCTTTCGAAGAACTCGGCACCCGTTGCAACTCATGCCTCTATTATACTAAAAAGGTAAACTAAAAACCTCAAATTACTTAACCTAGCGAGTTATGTTAATGTTTTCGATACCTTGTTTACATGAAACGCAAATATAAAAGAGAGGGGCCAAGTATTTCTTTGCCTACAAGGAATAATGGGAGTTAGGCTAAACAGAAAAAGAGATAGGAGAGGATGAGAGAATGCGAATTGAGGAGCAGGTGGGATATAAATAAAGGGGAAGGAAGAGTGATGAGTTGATAGTTAACTATGGTTAGGTTAGTTAGGTAGTGAGGTTAGTTTTGTTGAAACTCGAAAGTGGGGGATGGATGTGAAGAAGCGGAATTGTGTGTGTGTGTCTGCGGGCACTAAACTAGTGGTTCCACTTTTTGCTGTTTGTATGGAAGGGTGAGATTCCAAGGTCTTGGGTGCGAGCGGCTCCGTGTTTCCGCGCATGGATGTTCCTCCACCGTTGGATTTTTTTTGTTTTTTGTTTTTTTATTTTTTGAGCTCCAGCAGATTTTGATAGGTGCCTTTCCTTTTCAGTTTTTTCATCGAGTCTCTCTCTTTATGATTCCTTTTGCCATTCATTGGAAATTCTCCTTCTTCAGTTAGACTAATTATATTATTTTTTTAATAGTTGATAATTGCGTCATCTCTAATGGTATATTTAATTGGAGTTGTTTTAACTCCTCTTTTTATTGGCTTTATCAAGGTTATAATGTTATATCACCTTCTTTATTTTATATTAATTTAAGCAATTCACAATTTCAATGGTTTAACTTTAAAAAGTTATAACACTTCTATAACAATATAACACTTTTAAAGGTTATAACACTTTTATAAGAACCACAATTTTGAAAACCAGACCAATCGGTTTGACCGGTTGGGCCGGAACCAATCAGGTGTCCGGTCCATTCAACAACAAAAAATTGGCTTGTTTCAAAACCGATGATAAGAAACAGATTGAACTAGTCAATTTTTTACCAATATTTTTTATTTTTTCTATTTTGACATTACAGAACTATATTTTAGTCAAATTAAAGTCCAGTGACAGGTTATAAACATATATATACATTATTTTTTTATTATTTATGCTTCTTCGTTGATTTTTTTATCTTATAAAATATATAATATGATTATATTATGTTAATTTAAAATTTGATTGTCTTAAGTTTATTACTTAATATAATATTGCTTAAAAAAATTACTTAATATAATATATAATATTTTTAATATATATTTTAATTATCACTTGTTCGATCATAGTATAATTACGATTGAATCATTAAATCGTGAACAGTATTTTCACCGGTTCAATTCTTAAAATATTTAAAAATTTATCGTTTCTATAAGCAACAATATTTACACCTGGCCATCATGTCGCGGTGTTTCAATGATATTGCCATGTGAGAATTTGATAGACTTTGAAACTTATCATTTTCCAATAATACTCATAAAGTTAGTTTAATTTCTGGTAAAAAGTTATATATAGAATGATAACAAGTGTCCTTGGGGCATTGTTTAACAACAACAAAAAATGCCCTAAAAAAAGCATTTTGAAGATTGTAACATTTAGTTTTTCAATACAATTTTTTTTTGTGTGGGTTCTTTAACCAATGTCTTTAGGGCATTCGTTCCTTTCAATCCATTTTAAGTATTTTTCCTGAAAAAACTTAGCATATTGTAATTAATGTTTTTGCACGAGCTGTTAATTATTATTTTTTCAGCTCTAACTTTTAATTTTAAAATTCCTCATGTCTCAATTCTTAACTACTTATAAAAAATTAAGGATAATTTAATAAAAAAAAAAGTTACTAATTATGAGTTAATTTTATATTTCTCAGTTCTTGTAACTTCCACCAAAATATTTTTAAAAAAAATATCATAATTAATTGTCTTATTGACCTTGTATCCAACTTCAAGCATTCAGCTTATGCATACGCATTTTTGTTTAACAAAACGGGGCCCAAGGCCCATGACATTTCTCTTTCTTTCGTCATTGCTGACTTTGCCCCCTAAAAAATAATAATGGCTGAGTTCAGCCCCAAAAAATGGGTTTGGAATTACCAAATGGGACTTGTAAGATGCTGGGTATTATCAATAATAACCTTGGCATGGCATGCACATGTATGAGTTTCAATAATATATAAATATAATAAATAATATATTTCAGAACCCAAGTGCAAGGCTGTAAGGGCCAAAGGATGGGGATAAAGAAAAGGTAATTATTAAGTGGATTAAAACATTATAGCTCTGATAAAAAAAAACAATGATTATAGAACTCTCTATAAAAAAAATATAGTTAACGAGTGTATTATTGGCTAAGATGCATTGAACTAATATTTATTGAATTGTCCCACTTAAAAAATAGTATTAAATATATGATAACAGGTAAATTTAGTATTTTCATCCCCCAATTTTATATATTTGTTCATATTTGGTCCTTTAACATTTTTTCCCATCAAATTTGTCCTCTAATTTTGAAAAGCCAGACAATGTTTTACTTCGTCATTATTTTCATCATAAATTCTTTAGATGGTTATTTTCTTCCCGAATTGAAAACTTAGGATTTCAACAACTTTGTTATTGTACATATAATTCTTTGGAATCTTTGGTTTCTTCAAAGTTAAAACAAACTTTGTTGCAGATTTCATACGCAGGTTGGCCCAATATATTTGAAGGCCTAAAGCAAATTTTAAGTAACATCTTTTTAATGCTAATAACAGAAAAATTAGGGGCATTTCTAATTAATTTTATAATATTAGATAATTAAAAACTTTTAAATATAATAATTGTAGGTTAACTAACCTATATTAAATCCTGATAGACTTCCTTATACACCACATTTGTAGTATTGTTTGTTTTTTGCCCTTCATTGTCACATATTAGTATCTTTAATCCACCACGGGAGGTAACTCTTGACATTGTGACATAGAGCTGTCTATGTGAGAAAACTGGCTGTTAAAGATAAATTCCGACTTGTCTGAGCGACTGTCCCTGACTTTTATTTATAGTCATTGCAAAAGAAATAGCAATGGGGAATTGCCTCCGTTGAAATTTGAATGGAATCATGTTGCCAGAAGGTGTGAATGTCAATCTTGGAATAAATACATTTTGCCCACTGTTGCTTCCTGAGATGACTTTTCCTTCCAGGACATAGCTTCGCATTTGAGTAATTATAGGTCGAGTACCATTGCATAATCCCGAGGACTGGTCTATATTTCTCAGCAACATTATCGGAACTCCAATCTTGAGCTTTAACCCATGTTTTGGAAAGCCGGATGAGTTAATTGTGTTATGGAACTCGGTTGTATGAACATCATCCATAGGCATGGCAATGAAACCTGAACCCGCGGGTACCCACCCAAACCCGCCCCGACTTTGAAGGGAAAACCCGCCCCGACTTTGATGGGGGCGGGGGTGGGAATACAGGTACCCGCCCCGCCCCAAACCCGAACCCGCCCTGATATTTAAGTAATTATAATAATATTCTCATACATCTATGTAGGGTATTGAATTTGTTTTAATTGAAAGATTTCATTCTGTATAAAATAGTACTTTTACATAACACTTATTGTGCTTTTATTATGAAGTGTATTTAAAGCATTAGTTTCTTTTTAATTCGTAGCTAAAAGAAAAGTAAGTTTCAGCTTTTGGTTGATTGTTTTAGTTGCATGAGAGTTTTATTTGTTTATTTTTTAGAAGTACAATTTTTGAGTTATTAATTTCAGTTAAAGCAAAATAATCTTTAAATTTGGTTACTCATTGACGGGTGCGGGGGACCCGTGGGGAAACCCGACCCCGCTGGGGGTGGGGATGGGGATCTATTTTCCAAACCCGAAGGGGAGCGGGGCGGGGTTGGGAAAGGCAAAACCCTGCCCCGCCCCGCCCCGTTGCCAACCCTTCATCCATTGTATCAATGTCTCCATTCACACTGCAAGGACTGTCAGAACTAAGATAAGTCTTATCATTTCCTAGAACCAAGGGCATCATGTATTCATTCAACATGTCAACCGTTTCATTTCTTGGTGCTAAAATTGCCCTGTGTTGGAAGAAATTTGTGTCACTCATGTTTTCCAATAACGATGGATAAATGATGTTTGCAATGGAAGCAAGTGAGTCTCCTCACCAATTTGTAACAACCACTCTTAGAAATTCTTTACGTCATCAACATTCTGAAATCCCACTCCGAAGCCTCATATTTTTAGTCAAGGTTTGGACTTGACAATATTGGCATAGGTATGATGCATTAATGCATTAATTCTTTATGATATCTTGTCATGTCCCCTTCGGAATAACTGGTATAATTTGTCTGAAATCACCACCAAGAAGTTTCCTAGTTTTTTTTTTTTTTTTTTTTACATTTCAATATCCAATATTTTGGTTGGACCATCAAAAATTATTTTAATGATTAAATCATTTAAATAAAACCATATATATGTGTTAAAGCGGATTTGTTTTGGATTTGTAGCGTATATTTGTATTTATCTAACCATCAATCATTGTGTAAATAATACCATAAAAATAACATATCGTCAACATAAATAAGATATTAGAATATTAAAATATACTAAAAGAAGATTACATTTATAGAAGTAGTTTCCAAGATTTTTTTTTACAATACAATATCCAATATTTTGGTTGGACCATAAAGAGAGAATGGCATGAAAACATGTTTATCAATTTGCAAAGTCTTTTTCGGCATTAATATGAATGAAACTTAAAACAATTAGTGATCAAATCAAATGGAAATAAAACAAAGAAAATAATACCATTAAAGGGTTTTAACTCGCACAGTTGTAAAATGACTACGGTAGGACCATTTGTGTGTTCCTTGTCAAAATAAAGGCTCATCTGTTTAGCAAAATGATCCCATAGAGTACAAACAACTCTGTTGCTCCTGTTATGAAAGTAAATAAATATTATATGGCAAGTTGAAAACTTGAAGATATGATTTCAAAAGATTGAAGTATATTATTTATCTTGTAATATTGAAAAATGAGAAGCTTACTCTAGATCGTCAAGTACAATGTCAATGAGGATGTTTTTCTTTCCGTTTTTTCTCAACCTCCTTAATCTCATACTTCTCCACAATATGTCCAATGACATCTAACGATGCATCATTTAGCAATTTATTAACAAAGTAACTTAAATATACATTATATAAAAATATACTATGATTTTAAGGTGGAAAGTTACATATCAATTAAGTTGTTTTCATCGGCATCATGTAGTATTTGTGGGAAACCAAGAAACTCAAAGTAATTGGTAGGTATGTTGGGTTTTTTTATTTTATGAAATTTAGCTTAAATCTATGGCTTGTTTTCTTCCACTTTGTATCATTCTCGGCAACCATGAAATTTTTAATGGTGTAAGCATGCCTTCCTCAATCTTTGTTTCAAAGTTTTTGATTAGCTCTTGTTTTATTGTGGCTAGGATCCTTGTGCACTTAAATTGATAATGCAAAAAAGATATCAATAAAGTAATTTGATCAAAGAATGATATATATGGTAAAAATTTTAATAAGTAGCTATATCTTTTCATCCAGTAATAGCATTTCAATGCTGCTTGTTTGACTTGGTTTTTTAAAGTCTGGAACCTTCCAAAGACGGATAACACGAACCTTTATTGTGCAGGTTGTTTTTGCAGGGTAGATGTCATCAAGTAATGTAATAGTTGGTGCCATATTTTAGTTGGCCTCATTAGAAGAACAAATTGATATAGAAAGGAGTCATTATTTTTCTTGGGGAAAAAATTGAATATGGTAAAAAAATGAATAAATATACATATATTTTGGGATTACCTTACATGAGATGTTGTTTTAGTGTGTATTACAGAAAGCTCGTGATGCAAGTAATCCAAAGCTGCCTAAATTTGGGGAAAAAGTTTCCTTAACCATGGGAAGGGGAGCCCCACGGTAATCACTATACTTTATAAGGTGAGAAGATTGCGACCAAGGAATTCAAAAACCATACACACATGCTGGTGGCCAGGCCAATCTATCATAATTTTACAATAATATAATAATATTAATATTAATGGTATTTAGTTTAATTTACAAAATTATCCCTATTAAACCCTAAAGAAACCCTAGACCTTCTTCCTTTTATATATATAAAGATTTGCTATGCATCTTCGTCCTCATCTACTTTCGATGTGATAGAAGTGGGATACGTCTGCTCCACACAATATCAAAATTGTCTATGCCATTTTAATAAATAAATTTGGGGCCTAATAAAATTGAGGCCTAAAGCCCTTGCTTTGGTTGCTTTATAGTTTGGTCGGCCTTGTTCATAAATCCCGCTTTGAAATTTTATTTTGGTGAATAGCTTTGAAAAATTTATTAAAACCAAAATTGTGTTTAATCAAGTATCATGAGAATAGAAATTTGTTTTCAAAATTTTCAGTTTAGAAACATAGGGTTTGAAAGTCCTTGACGATGAATATGTCAATTTCAACATAGTTTGATACTTGAATCTTCCATATAGTTTTTTTATTATTATTATTATGTACGTGAAGTGTTTTTATCATTTAAATTAACTAACTAGAGATGGCAAAACAGACCAATCCGCCAAAAACAGGGCGGGACGGATTTGACCCATTTTTGTTAAATGGGTTGAACCTCCCAACCCGCCCAGTTTAGCGGTGGGTTGGCGGGTTGACCCGTCAAAAATAACAAATTTAAAAAAAAATTTAAAAAATGAAATAAATAAAACTAGAAACATATAAATATCATTTAAAATGTCACAAAATATAAATAATTATTTTCCGGTAGTAGACTAACTAATATAGTAATATATAAATGTATTTTAATGGGGTGTTTCTCATATATTTGTTGTCTTCTCGTTTTGTTTGGTTGACTAATGTTGCAAAGGCTAGTTGCTGCACTGATAGTGTCACGACCCAAATCTGGCGTCCATGACCGGCCAAGGCTAAGGTCTTCTACCTAGCCCCGAAGCCTAGAATCAACCTTTTCTTGAAAACTTCTTCCATAATTACAACGTGACACCAAGTGTCAACTTTCATAAATTTCCAAGATGATTCACGAGATCCACCATATACAAAAGACTTGTTCTTTTTCAATAAAGGAAAATTCTTTCATCAATACATACATCACATAAACACTTAAATCCTAATTAGTATATAAATTTATATGACAACACAGCTTCAAATCCTCTATAGCAGTCATTGGACATCCTTGAACTCTTCCCTTTAAGAAGGACCTGTGGCTAAAAGGTTAAAATAAAGGAGTAAGTATGAAACTCAGTGAGGGATACCCCTTCTAAAATAGGAATCAATAATTTATAGGTAAAACATCAATTAACAACAAATTAATAAGCATAATATCTAGTTAAGAAACTTGCATACCCTAAAGTCTGATAACTTAACCACGAGGGTTCCTATTTGGAATCAGGGACGGACCTAGGTGGAAGACATTGGGGGCAGTTGTCCCCACCAAGTATATATATGTATATATTTTTTTGATGATCATATATTTTTTAATTAAATCTTTGATAAATTTTTTTGTTACCCCCACTAAAAAAATGATATTACCCCCATTTCTCAACAATCATAATCTATATAACACTAAAAATGTTGCCCCCATTGTTCCATAACCCATACTTTACATAATACTTTTTATTTTTTTAGTACAACTTGGTCACATACATATAGAAATATTTTTTATAGTGTTAAAAATGAAGAAATATACAGCAATCTCAAAGTATGAAGACACCTGGAGGAGAGCAATTATAATTTATAGAAATTGAGGTATCTTCAATTTTACAGGTATATAATGGCATAATTTTTGTAATCTCCAATTTCTGGCTTAATGATAATGATGTCACCGTCAATGCATTTTTTAATTTTTTATAAAAATATTTATAATATATGATCTTGCCCCTACTAGTCAACATTTCTGGGTCCATCCTTGTCTGGAATGATTATATTTTCCATTACAAGTCAATCATTTTCATTGTCTTCATGTGGCTGAAGCCAACAACATTTTCCTTTCCATAACCATGGTATCACGTCACCATAATTCCACTTTCACGCTCTGGAGATACTTTATCCCTTCAATCAGTCCCCGAAAAGTTCTATCATTTCACAATGCAACCATTCCCAATAAGGAACACGTATGAACAATCACAAACACAACAAAATCTTTACATATTCCGACATAGACATCTCGACAATTAATAATTCAATTCATGATAATTGTATCGTATTCCAACATCAACATATATTTTTAGCATCAAATTCAATATAGTATTGATACCATATCTATCTCAATATACATGTGTCTTTGCAATCTCATAACCAACATTAACCTCATTTATAACTCTCCAACAAAACAATCAATTAACTCGTTTCACATAATTCATGGGTACTCCTCATATTCAATATAATATGCATCCATTCACATTCATGTTTAAAGCGCGCGCGCGCGCGCGCGCACACACACACACATATATATATATATATATATATATATATATAATCTCTTGGAAAACATAACAAATATATCAAATTGTTTATCGTCATCCTCTCTTTGCACAACAAGGACATACAAGAGATTTACAAATTCATAAGGTATGTAAACTTAACATTTTTCAATCATGATCATAAATGTCACAATTTATTCCTCTTTCACATTTTCACAAGAAGTCTCATTCTAACCAATAGAGTACCACTACCCTTTTTGTATCAAGCTCAAATGCTCTTCCCAATGTTAGATCAATTCACTTAGCAAAATGGTAAACTTAGTGTTTTACTAAAACAAGGGTAAACCGTGACCCAACATGCCAAAAATAACTCAATTAATGAAACAACATGTATGATCTCATACACATGAATATGTTTATCTAGAATACTTGTTTCACACATGCACCAAGCATTAGATACAAGGTTTCTTTAAACTATACCCTCATGTTATTCAACTTGGAAAGTTAACGCCAACTTGTGCGTAACTTGGGATAGGGAGTTCCTATTGGCATAAGGTATGCGTCATTAGAAAGGTAATTCATCAAGATACTCTCATTTAAAATATCAAAAATTTTAGGTGACTAGATAATTACCAGTTTTATTTGTAATCGTGCTTTGCTGCTCAAAATTTTGCAGAATATGAAGTTTCTGACAGTTGTTACTTTCGACAGCATAACTCCTTGCACAGACCTCCAAATAATACATCAATTATTTCAATTGAAATCTAAGACACACATCTAAAAGCTACTAAAGTTTTTAGAATTTTTGGAATTGTGAATCAATATAGATTTCATTTTAAAGTTGACCTTTATGCTGTAGAATTCGCTTCTAACAGCCTAACTTCCGAGTTGCATAACTTGGGCTACCGAAGCCCTTTTGACCTAATTCCAGAGGGTAAATAGGGATACGACATAGTAGTTTAAGTGGTAAAAAAATTATAAGTTTTGGTCACCACGAGAACTCCCAACAACTCATTATGCAGAAGCGTTTTTCTGCTATGAGAGATTCTGAATTCTCTAGCCTCAGCTGCGCATTCTCGGGATGTAGAGATCCAAATGAATTGGTTCTAGTGTCCTTTGAAAGCTAATACACAATAGCATCTGTGTAAAAAATTTCAGAATTTTTCGTTGAGTGAGTTAACACAGTTTTTCATTTATAGTTTGGTCAAGATTTTGGACAAAAACACGTTTCATCAAGAAATATATTGAACTCGATTTTAGGGCTTACCCCCAATACTTGGTTACTCAAACTAAAGATCCTTAACCTTGTTTATCTTCAAATAAGGTCACCGACCATACATTTTGGATCAAGCTTAAATTCTCATACTTCCATTGCATATGTCAAGCTTAGGCACTTTTACCCAATGATTTTTCCTTTAAAGGAACTAGGGTTCAAAACCCATTTTTTTTGCAACACCTACAACACTCATCCATAAACACACGCAAAAAAATCACACCATTTAACATCTACCTCAAGGGTTTTACCATAATCAACTTTCAACTTTAAACCACCAAGAGAAACATATGAAGTTTCAAGCTTTTTCAACACCCCAAAACCAAGAAAACTCAAGCTCCATCAATGGAGTTCTTCACCCCCAATTTCTAAGGTTTAACCCACCAATCATAACCTTGATATTCATTTCAATTTCGTGGATGAAAATTATCAATAAGCAAAATCAAACCCAAACAAACTCAAGAAGATACCAAAGTCCCTCACCTTGAGTGGAAGGCAAATTCGGATTTGACATTGGATGGGCATTCTTCTCTTGATTTTGAAGCTCCAAGAAGGTGTTTAAGATTTCTTTTAGCTCCTTTTTCCATCATAAACCAATAAGGAGCAATTTCCCTAACTTATTATACCAAAATCTTGGAAAACCTAAGCCCTATTAATGGAGTTCTCTCCAAAACCGAAAATATGGGAGGAATGAGGGTTTTTGGGGGAAATAGATGAGGAACCCAAAATGGAGAAGATGATGGAGTAAAAAAATGCTTACCCATGAAGTGAAGATGATAGAGCAACTTGCCCTAGCTCTCATTCCTTCTCTTCCTCCCCTTCTTCTCTCCTCTCCTCTTCTCTTCCTCCTTCTCATTTGCCAATCCTATATGCCCGCTTAACATTATTTTTGAGCCCTTAAGGCCTTCCCACTCCCCAAGTGGGAAGTGTCATTTTTGCAAAAACAGGCTCATATCCCTCACTTGTTTGACATATATAGCAAACCCTTAAGTCTATGGAGTCGTAATTTCACACAAACCATGTTCGAACACTTGAATACGCGTTCTAAGGTCTAAATTTTTTTTAATACTTTTCATGTGCTTATATAATACCTTTCACAAGGTTGGATTGTTTTTATTTTTCACGGTCATCACAGATGGTATTCTATTATATAATATAGTTACTCTTATTGGAATATCAATATGGACTTTGGTTCCCTGGATTATATTTTTGTTTTTTTGGCTCATTTTGTAGGCTACATATATGGGTTAGAGTACCCCATAATACTATAATTAGTACAATTTTGATTTATAAAATAAATAGATAAATATATTAGTGCATGGAATGAACTACATACAAATATATATAATTCTAATGGGTGAGTAATCGTAAACTAAAAGTATATAAATATAAATATATATACAAATAATTACTGAATGTGATGAACTAAATAATGATCTTACGGGTGGGTAAATAAAAAAAAAATAAGTATACCATAAAAAAATATTTTTTTTTTTTAAAAAAAAGGAAAACAGGTTGGCGGGCTAACCCGCCCCGCCACGACACAAACCCATTTTCTTGGTGGGTTAGGCGGGACAGGTCAAAACGGGTTGGTGGGTTCGAGACCTCAACCCAACCCGCCATTGACTAGGGGCGGACTCACATATGGCTGAGGGTGTGCACATGCACCCCTCAGTTTTTTTAAAAAATTTATAACTATACTATATTGATTGTTTTTGCCCCCCATCATAGATAAAATTACACCCATGCCATTCATCCTAACTTACACAACAGTCAACATTGACCTATCCTCAGACGACAGCTCCAACCTCCAAGGGTCCACCACTCTTCTTTCTGTTTTCACTCTTTCCTTTGTTTCGCCACAAGAAAACCACTAGCAGCACCGACCGTCCGTCGACCCACCATTGACCCATCGCCGACCATCCGCCACTATTTCCTTTGTTTGCCTCTGACCTTTCTCTCTCGTCTCTAATCTCTCACACTTACAGTACCTGCACCGCCTCAATTGCAGAGCTTCAGGTGCGCACGGTGCAGTCCGAATATTCCTCTGCGCCGTCCGATATTCGACGCCCCGCCTCCAATCATGGGCTCTTCCTTTGTCCCTCTTTCTCATACTTGTAAATCTCTTTTCTTCTTTGCCGCGATTTTTTGATTCATCAACTCAGCAAAGCTGAAAGCTAATTTCTTGAGACAAAGTTAACGAGGAAGAGGGATTTGGAAATTCTCATGCTTTCTGCTTTCGCTATTTTCTTCTCTCTACAGGTGTCCCTTTTCCAACTTCTCCTACTTCACTGTAAAACCCTAATCCCTCGCTTTCTGATTATTGCAATCTCCAATCACTCAAATCATCTTCTTCTTTTTTTTTGGTAATTTGATTGATGCCATTGCGAACTTGGTGAATCCCAATCCTCTAACTTTTTTGCATCAAAAGTCACCTGACTTTCTTTCTATCTCTCTCCTATTTTATTTTCTCTCATCTTAGCTCTCATTTTTTTCTCTCACCTTTTTTTCTCTCAAATACACTAAAGTCACCTAACTTTTCCCTCCCAAAAGTTAGGGAATCCGGATCCGAACTTGGTTTTGATTTGATTCAATGGTAACTCGTTTCAGCACGAAGGTGGTGTTTCCTTTAAAGAAAGAGATTCTTGTTGCCACTCACAACGCCAAAATTCAAGTACAGTCAATTCACACTTTGTTTCCTCATTTTTCACTTATGATGACATTTGAAAGGTTCAGTTGTAAAGTCTCATCGTTGTTTTGCTATCCTTCATAATTGAACTCAGAATCCGTGCATACTCACAACAACGTTTTCTTTCTTCCTTTCTTCCTTTTTTTGTAATTATTTTTGCTTCCTGATTTTGCTCCATAACTTTGTTACAATGGTACTAGTAGTAAGTAGCAACTAGATTTTGTAACTATGGTGGTGTCTTAGGTTTTGGACAAAATTGGGGAAAAATAGAGGAGTGATTTATTTCTGGTTTGGACGACCTGATGATTAAAAGGACAATGCCAACCTAATCAATATAATTTTCCCCAAAGAAAAATTGGGAATTCTTTAAGAAGATTTTGTCCTTCTTGTGTGATTTAATGAATTTTGTCCTTCTTCATAACATGATGATAATTATTATTAATTATTTTAGAAATATATTGCCCCCACTGGCTTAGGGTCTTGGATCCGTCACTGCATTGACCCGTAGGCCCAACTCATTTTGCCACCTCTAGAACTAACATGTATATGATGTTTCATGTTGATAAAAAAAAACTCCATTCATGGATTCTTTGTATAAAAACCTCATGTTTTTGTTAGGATTTTAGTTATGACAAAGAATCTCATGAAAAACATTTTTTATTTTTATTTTTACCTTTTGAAGCTCCAACAACCTTCCTAGTCAAAGTTGTGTTTAGGCAACAATTAACCCGCACAAGGAAAAAAAGACGACCTGGATTCTTTATCAACTCATATGCCAACACAACCAAATACATCCACTTCATATGTCACATAAGATTATTTTTTTGTTGTCACATTACACAAATGCAACTAACAAAGTTTTATAGTGGAAATAACGCCAAAGAAAAATGTTGTCCAACATTTTATAGTCAGAGAACAATTTTTACACATAAAAATTAGAAGACCAATTTAAACAAATAAATAAAATTGAAAGATGAAAAGAATAATTTTGCCTAACAAATATTATCATACTTATTTAATAATATTAGTCTTTAAATATATAAATGACTGCCTTTCAAAATATATATATATATATATATAAATGACGGGGGCCCTAAAGAGATATAGTATATATTTAATATAAACACTGGTGCCTTCTATGGTGCACCACCCTCCAAAATGGAGCAGTGGTGCACCACCCACTTGTTAGTCTCTCCACCAATGATTTTGCCACATACATTTATTTGACATTTCAACAGTGTTTGTAAGTTTTGTCCGGTCAAATACGTATGTATTCATACGACTGTATATTCGTATGGCTTGCAACTCCTCCTCCTCCTTTCCATTACAACACGATACACCTTTCCTCCACCAACCCCATTCCCCAAACAATTCCTCCTCAAATCATCAACATCTTAATCACTACCTCTCAAATTAACCTCACCACAACTCGAATCCACAACCACAAACACGGAGTAATCGCCGCAATCGCCACAACCAACAATTCAAACTGCTATTTGGAATATTCAGGCCAACGAGCGGTGTTGCTGGCGAATTCTATTATCCTCTATGTTGGAAGGTGAGGATCTGTCCTCCAAGGGGTATAATCGGGATTTTGATAAATAAATAAATAAATAAAAAACAAAAAACGGAAGCACCACCCTCTCCCTCCTCTGCGCCACGACTCTGTCGCCCCTCCAACCAAAAACCAAATACGACCTCGAATGGCTCCTTCATCTATACACTTGAACCCTTCAACAAGACATGCAAGGTCCTCCATTTTGATGTTGGGATTCTCCGCCCCAACTGGCTCCAAGATGCTACCTATTTGGGTCAGTAGCGTGTTGACAATTTCCTCTGCAATGTTTGGGAGAAAGTTGGCTTCATCCTTATTGACTCTATTCAGCCATGGAACCAACGTGGGTGAAGCAATGATGAAAGCTGCGAAGGTTCTCAAAGACCGGAGGGTGAGAAACTCGATTGCCGGCGGGGCTCGCGGTGGAGAGAGAGAGAGGCAGGCGAAAAACAATTTACAAAACAAATATAAATTGTTAATTAATATAATTTATTTATTTTTTAAATCAAATGTAATAATATGTATTAATCTATATTGCAAGTACGTATTTTCAAAAGGAGAATACAAATCATCTACTGTTTGACTACATATGCTGGTTGAATAGTCAAAACTGGTGTCACTAATCTACATGGCATTTTCATTGGTGCAATTAAAGACATGTGGGTGGTGCACCACTGCTCTACTTTGGAGGGTGGTGCACCAAAGACAACACCTATAAACACTAATAATTAAGGACTTGGTGTAAGAATAAGAAACACAACTATTGTTGGTGTAGCAATTGGGACGTGTAAATTACATGAAAGTCAAATAATTTTAGTTTTTCTTCTATCCCCTTGGCACACAGATTTCTCTACTACTTATCAATCTGATTTTGACGCAAACAACGCTAACCTTCTGCCAAATGGGGGTAACTCTTTGGAAGTCCAATGTCTTATTTTGGTTTAAGGCGTGATATTCTTTCTTTCACAATTCTAGTCATAGTCTGCAGTAGCAGAATGGCTGGTGTAGAGATAGAATAGCCCACCTAGTGGGGCAGGGCGACAATCCTACTAGGTCGTGTGCTCTAATTGACGTTGGGATGTATGCAATAGAAACAAAGAAAGACAGGGGAATGGAACGGACCTACTCTTAACGATCAAAAGCGTGTCACGTTGATTCGGCCAGCGTTGGATTGCTGGTCGGCCCAATGTTGACTTCTGAGTCGGGCCATTTCCTGACCCAAATTATATGGTCCTCCTATTGGGCCTGGGATTGGGGAAGAAATTTATTAATCATATATAGAAAAGATATACCAAAGGTGTAAGTGAAAATGAATATGTGGTATATGTTAGGGGAGGATGTAGAGCTAATGCATATATCGGAAGGTGTTAATGAATTAATGGATATTGAACTGCTGCTAGGACTATCCTATGCTAAAGCAAAAGAGTCCTCGTACATTTATCACCATAATACAAACAAACCAACCCAAGCTCAAATCATGGTGAAAATGCAGGCAATATCTTAAAAGATTCCATTATATGGGTCCCTGTGCTTACGACATACATTTGGATTAGCTTGAGTCCATTTTCCACCCACTAATATTCATGATAGTGTTTAATATAAAGTAAATTGCTTTGTGGTCCTTACTCTTCAAATCGTACCATTGGCATCTCAAGTACAGAACTTATGATCGCATCAAATAATAGGAAGGTGAAATCCGATCATTTCAAGCACAAATAGGGTTAATTTGATGGTCGAGGTAAAATATAAATGTTATATTATATTCCTTCATGAGCGGTTGAAACGTTACCTTAAATTATCTAAGCAAAAGTACTGTGGTTGGGGCTGTCCACTGTGTTATTGCACCAAAAAAGTAAAATAACAAAGAAACAAGAAGCTGTACTCACGTTTCAATCTTCCAATCAGAGGTAAGTGTGGTCCAGCTTAATCCACAAGATAAAAAAAAACTTTATTATTTATAAAAATTAACACGTCTTTCATATCTATATATAATATATAATATATTTATTCTATTTCAAAATACACATGCCTTAATATTCCTTCATGTTCTTATTACTATATGATGTTTATGTTGGAAATTTAAATTTGATGATGCATTCACTTAATTAATTAATACTCAAGTATTAGTATGTTTATATATTTTTAGGTTCATAGTATGTTTTTTTCATATCTCTACACTCAAGAATTTATAGAATTTCTTATAGTTTCAATACATGTACATAAGTATATTGTATCATAATTAATTAACATAAGCTGTCTAGTGCAGCTATAATCACTTATATACAATTCATAATTAAAGAAGTCAAGTGAGAGAAAGATCAAGACAAAGAGTAAACGCAAGAAACCAAATCAAGATAAGTTTATAGGAGGGGTTACTATTTTCCTTCTCTACCTATCTATCTTCTTTCCTTCTCTACCTTTGGGCATAGAGAAATGGCTCAGCACGGTCCGAGGCTGGTGGTGCCCATAGACTTAAAGAAGAAACCATGGGAACAGAGATTTCCCCTTCACAACCGGTGGCATCCAGATATACCCCCAGTTGCAGAGGCTACAGCTGGAGAAGTTTTCAGAGTTGAGATGGTTGACTTCAGTGGAGGTGGTATCACCAAGAATTATACTGCTGATGATATCAAGCATGCTGATCCCTCAATTGTGAGTTCCTACTTTTCACCGTGTTCATGTACTTATGGTTAAAAAAAAATAAAAATTAGTCTAAAGTTAATAATTAATAAAAAGCATACTCTATATAGTGTTAAAACCATGACATGTATGTAAATAATGATAAATGGTGCCTTCTACCTTGCACCACCAAGAATGACTGTCCAATAAAAAGCATACTCTATATGGTGTTAAAAACACAAGACATGTATGTAACTAATGATAAATTAGTTCATCAAATAAATCTATTTTTTTTATTTTATATTATTACATTGTCAATTAGATGGATGGAGATCACCTGTCCCAAAATGATATCTCATTCCCTGTCTCGTCCACTTAGATTGTGCCGTGTCATTTAAAAAGGATACACTTATAATAAATAATGTAATTAATTTTCCAATTGACAATATATAAGGGAATGAGACACCATTTTAGAATAGGTGATTTCCCTCCCAATTAGATGCTCCATCCCAACCCAACCCAACCCAATTTGGCTGGCTTGGGCCTCATACTTGGTGAAAAGTTAGATCATCTCTTTTAAATGAATTTGGGTTTGGTATATTATAGTAGGGGTGTAATCGGGTCGGTTCAGATCGGATTTGGGGGGTTTCATCATCCGAACCGATCAAATTTGATCTGATCGGATTTAGTCACTTTTCAAACGCGGATCCGAACCGAACCGAACACAATCGGATCATCGAATCACCCATGAATTTTTTTATTTTTTTTTAAACTTCAAAAATTAATAAAAAAATAGAAAAAAGCAAAAAAATAAAATATACATATTTAATAATTAATTATAGTAAATATATATATAAAATATATTAACATTATATATATATATATATATATATATATATAAATAATTACAAAAATAAAATTTTATAGGGTTCGAATCGAATCGGTTCGGATTCAATTTGTAGGATCCGAGACCCGAACCGACCTTGTTCGGGTTGGTGTTTTCGAATCCAATGATCTGAACCAATCTGTCGAATTCACGGATCCGATTTCGGATCCGCTTACACCCCTATATTATAGTCTTGTTCCAAAGTAGAACAAGGGTAAGGTACAAGTGAGAATACCTTAGGCCATGGTGAGCATATGTTGAGAGTGAATTATGGCTCTCCCTCTTTTGGAGTTGGTGGGTCCTTTTATAGTCTCCCCTTCTAGAAGATTCTGTTTTGATATAGCAAGGACTTTTATGCTAGTGCGCTACCGTGACTGGGCCTTGGCATTTGGATCAAAAGATATATCTTTGCTTGAGATTAGGTCTATCCAATCTTGGCAGGAACAAGTCTACAGTGTCAAATGAACACAACCCGGCCTTACCCACGCTATGTCTATTATCACTCGTTGAAAGTATTTGTGGCTATGAAAATGTTGATGAAATGAATGGGCGTTGGATACTGGCGGAGGATGCAAGGCGGAATTAATGGTAAAAGGGTGGTGAGGACAAATTAAGAATCTTATATTTAGCCTTATTTAAACCTTTCATCTCATGAAGTTTATGCCAAAAACATATGATAGTGCATCAATCAGTAATATTATATTATCCTATATGTGTGCAACAATTATTATCAGATATCAGATTTGACAAATGAATGGCAATTAAACTTAGATCGTTGAGTTGATTATAACAATTTGTTTATTAAAGACATTCCATTAACTTTAATTGCTGCCATTATTTCAATAAAACCAATCTCCTTCCTAAGTGAAGCCTGACACCAAACTTTTGTATAACAAAATATATATATATAGACCAAGTCGATTGTTTCCAAATTCATTTACCAGTTTGTCCATGGCACCACCAACTCCAAGGCTGGTTGTGGCAATAGACCTGAATAAGAAGCCATGGGAACAAGATCTTCCTCTCCATAACCGATGGCACCCTCACATACCACCTTTGGCTGATGTCAATACTGGTGAAGTCTTTAGAGTAGAGATGGTAGACTGGACAGGAGGTGCTATTAAAGATGACAATTCAGCACTAGACATAAAACTTATAGACCTCTCAACTGTAAGTATAAACATCAACCCCCACTCCATGTATTAGAAATTTTGGATATAAACAAAGAGGAACCTGATTCTGAAGACCAACACAACTATAGAAACCAAATAACTATTTGTTAGCATCTGAACTACATGTGTATTCTTCTTCTTCTTTTTTATTTTTTTTATTTGAAGAACTATATGATTACAAGTAATTAATTTTATATATGGTGGGGAATTAATACAGGTCCATTATCTTAGTGGGCCAATCAGAATTCTGGACAGTGATGGCATCCCAGCCAAGCCTGGAGATCTGCTTGCTGTAGAAATATGCAACTTAGGTCCTCTCCCTGGAGATGAATGGGGTTATACAGCAACATTTGACAGAGAAAATGGCGGTGGTTTCTTGACAGACCATTTTCCTAGTGCCACAAAAGCTATCTGGTACTTTGAGGGGATATATGCTCATTCACCTCAGATTCCAGGTGAATGTACTAGTGGTTACATACAAACTTAAAATGGATAAGATAAATTAAAATGCATTGAGATCTCTAAATCCACTGTACACTCTTACTTTCTTACTTTACCTACAAAGTTCACTTTAGAAGAGCTTTTTCCAAATGGATATAGGTTACTTTCTACATTTTTTTTTTTTTTTTGATAAGCAGGTTACTTTCTACATGTTCTGCTACTCACATAATCTTCTATATGCTGGACAGGAGTGCGATTTCCAGGTTTAACACACCCCGGGATAATTGGAACTGCACCATCAATGGAACTCCTGAACATATGGAATGAAAGGGAGAGAGATGTTGAAGCAAATGGTATTCAATCTTTTAAACTCTGCGAGGTTTTGCATTCAAGACCATTGGCAAACTTACCATCAACAAAAGGTTGTCACCTTGGAAGGGTAATGATGCATTGCAAGAACATCTATCTATTTAATCTGATATAAATTATATCCTTGTAGCTTTACTGCATTAAGTTCAAAATCCATAAGTGTTTAGTAGATTTTTACAATAATTTAGCTCATTATCCAAATGCTTACAGATAGCTTTTTTAGGCTGAGTTACAGAAAAGCAGTAAATTCACTCCTATGGCTAAAAATCCTCTTAACTACAGTGAAGACTTCAATCTTAGAATACACTATACCTATTTCATGAGACTTTGCCAAACACACTAGTTAATTAACACCTTAATGGGCATACTAAGCTGCCAAGTTTGCAATAGCTTTTAAGGATTTGATCAATGCTTTGTTGGCTTGCTAACAAATCTGAAACAGAATTTCCTTTCTGTTCTCCTTAAGCCCCTTTTTTAATGTGACATTCTTGTAGATTCAAAAAGACACTACTGAATGGGAGAAGATTGCAAGGGAAGCAGCAAGAACAATACCAGGAAGAGAAAATGGTGGAAATTGTGACATAAAAAATCTTAGTAGAGGTTCAAAGATATACCTTCCAGTTTTTGTCGAAGGAGCAAATCTCAGCACCGGCGACATGCACTTTTCACAGGGTGATGGCGAGGTCTCATTTTGTGGCGCAATAGAGATGAGCGGTTTCTTAGAACTTAAGTTAGTATTACAACTTCAGTAAATCAAATATCAGCCAACTTGTTCTCTCAATACACTTTAAACAACTAAGCAAAAAGTAAGCATACGACAGAACTTAAAATTTGATATTGTTTTTAATGTCATCAGGTGTGAAATTATTAGGGGTGGAATGAAAGAGTACCTTACACCAATGGGGCCTACTCCTCTTCATGTCAACCCAATATTTGAGATAGGCCCTGTTGAACCAAGATTCTCAGAATGGTTGGTTTTTGAGGGCATCAGTGTTGATGAAAGTGGGAGGCAACACTACCTAGATGCCAGTGTTGCTTACAAGCGGGCAGTACTCAATGCAATTGACTATCTATTCAAGTTTGGCTACTCTAAAGAACAGGTTTAACTACTTAGGAATATCAAGTCTGTAATATCAAACTCTATATTCCATTGCAAGTTCACACAAGCACATGATAGTTTATACCCTTAGACACTGAAATGCAGCCTCTGACTAATTGCTATATCTTGAACATTAGGCATACCTTCTGCTGTCTTGCTGCCCTTGTGAAGGAAGAATATCTGGAATAGTTGATGCCCCCAATGCTTGTGCAACCCTGGCCATCCCAACAGCTATATTTGACCAGGTAAATGTATCCAACTTCACCTTCCCTTTTGTAAAACAACCTTGAGCCCAATTGTTGATTTGAACCCTATAAACTATCAAATACAATGGTTATTTATAATAATACTATCATTTCCCAAAAGTCTAGGAATTAGCAGGCTGTATTAGAAACATCCATCTGACCATAGTATTATTGTATGGATTAAAATTATTGAATTATTTATCACAAGACCTCCTTTATTTTTATTTTTTTGAACAGCAAGAAACACTCCATCACATGAAGGAACACTACAACCATCATTTGCTAAACACCATATACATGAAATTCCTGTATAATCAGGCCAGAAACTAGAGATCATTATTTGTTTCACTTTCACATTAGGATACCAATTGGCAGGATCAAGGACTACAATTTCAAATGGGGAAATTACACTTCCCACTCCAAATATTTGTGGTAATTAGAGACAGCACCCATTTTATTTACAATATGACACTACCCTGATACATCCTTGCCATTGTCTTATCATTTGCTAAACACCATTGTCTTGTTATGTTAGCAGTCTTATCATTATCTGATTAAGAGTTCTTTTTATCTTTGAATTGTTAGTTAGTTCTGCCTTTTCATGTTACCTTAGAGATGTGTATTATTAGTGGCAGTATTTATCTAGAACTCATTAGTTAGTATAGTTGAGATTGTCTCCTACTCTCCTAGAAAGTCATTAGTATTTATAGAAGAGTACTAGTTACATTCTGTTAGAAACTAAACTTGTCTTGTCTACAAAGATCTAGAATATGTTAGAAGTTAGGAGAATTTGAAAAGTCAAAAACTTAGTTGTTAAGAAAGAACAACTCATGCTTAGTTGGTTTTGACTAATTCAATGCTTATCATGCTAACTCATGCTTAGGAGTTTTAGTTCAATTTGAACTTCTCTTCTATAGTTGTCGGTCAAAACAAGGAATTGACCATAGGGCTTATAAATAGGGTATTTGGTCATTGTTAACTTACTTTTGTTGTTGCATTTTGTTCTTGTGAGAGAATTTTAGAGAATTGTCATAGGGAAGCTCCAACGAGTTCCCTTTGTAAAACTTGTAATTGGTCAATAACAAAGACCAAGCTTGTGAGTGAATAAAATTCTGGTTGTGTGTTTTAGAGTGTTTAGTTTTTCTCTACAAATTCTTCTATCAAGGCAAATTTCGTTGCCAACATCTGGTATCAGAGCCAGATTGAAACAAGATGGCATCAAGTTCAAGCACGGGAGCAACCCAACTTCAACAAGTGCAATCAACAATTTTCAAGTTTGATGGAAGATCAAACTTTGCTATGTGGAAACGTTTGATGGAGCTATGTTTAAAAACTAGTGGCTTTGGAGAAATTTTGGAGAAAGGTTTTGCTGAACCAACGGAAGAAGAAAAATCAAAAGCTGATATGAAGCAGGTAGAAAAAGACCGTCTACTTAATGAAAAAGCTTTGTTTTTGATATGTCAACCGGTGGAGCTGCCCGTTCTTGAGAAAATTTTCCATGCTAAAACAGCAAAGGAGGCTTGGGAAATTTTGCTCAAAACATATGAAGGAGCTGACCCAGTTAAAAGGACAAGATTGCAAGGCTTAAAACGACAATTTGAGCTGATGGAACAATGCAAGGATGAAAGTATTCGTGATTATTTTTCACGAATGGATAAGCTGGTCAACGATATGAAGAATAATGGAGATGACATCACGGAGAAAGAAATCATAGAGAAAATCATGCGCACTCTCACAAGTCGATTTGATTACGTGGTAGCAGTAATCGAAGAATCAAAAGATCTCAGCAAAATGATCCTAAATGATTTGCAAGCATCCTTGGAGTCACGTGAAATGCGAATGAATGAAAGGACAAGTGACACAACTGAGCAAGCATTAAAAGCTCAAGCGAATCCCAGAAGTGAAGGATCAATGCAAAGAAGGGTGGATTACAACCAAAGAGGACAAAATTCCAGAGGTAGAGGAAGGTTTCCTAGAATTGACTCAAGCCACGGAACCAGATGTAATTTTCAAAATAAATCCAATATTCAATGTCACAAATGCAAGAAGTATGGACATTTTCAATCTGAATGCAAGTCTCATATTCAGTGCCATAACTGTAATAAGTATGGTCACTATAGTCGAGAATGTCGTGCTAAAGCTTCAAATAATAGAGAAGGCTATGCTCGAATTGCAGAAAATGTTACAGAAAATGAAGATAATATGAAGACGGTGCTAATAACCAGTAACGTTGTTGCTGATAAATATGATAATCAATAGTTGTTAGATACAGGCTGCAGCAATCATCTAAGTGGGAAAAAAGAATTATTTTCTGACTTAGATGAAAACTTCCAAACCACAGTTAAGCTTGGTGATAATTCAAGACTTGCAGTCTTGGGAAAAGGGAAGATTGCCATCAGATTAAAGGATGGATCTTTGAATTATATTTCCGATGTATTTTATGCACCTGGTATATGTCAAAATCTTTTGAGTGTGGGACAGCTAGCTGAGAAAGGCTATGACCTGCGGTTTAACAAAGGAGGCTGCACCATAAATGATCTGGAGATGGGCTTGATAGCAAAGACAAGCATGTCAAACAACCGACTGTTCCCAATGAATATTAAGTACCATGATTCCTTGTGTTGCACAGCTTCAATTGTTGACAATAATTGGCTTTGGCACATGCGGCTCGGACACTTCAACTTTGAAAGCATCAAGTTTCTTGCAAACAAAAAGTGGGTTGCAGGCTTGTCGGCTATCAAAGTTCCTGATCAGCTATGTGAAACATGTGTCGTGGGTAAAAAGCATCGTGATCCTTTTCCTAAAGGACGTGCATGGAGAGCTACAAAACCACTTGAGCTGGTGCACTCAGATTTATGTTATGTGGATGTTCCATCCAATGGAGGTAACAGATATTTTATTACTTTCATTGATGACTTTAGTAGGAAGACATGGGTTTACTTCTTGAAAAACAAATCTGATGCTTGTGATATACTTAAGAATTTTATGGCATATGTTGAAAGGAGAAGTGGCTATACTCTTAAAACATTGAGAACTGATAGGGGAACAGAGTACATAATCTGTGATGATTTTTTGAGAAAGCATGGTGTTAAACATCAAGTAACTGCAAGATAGACTCCTCAACAAAATGGAGTGGCAGAAAGGAAGAATAGGACTATCATGGAGATGGTAAGAAGCATGCTACATGGAAAGAAATTGCCCAAGAGTTTTTGGGCAGAAGCAGTGGCTTGTGCAGTCTATATCTTAAATAGATGTCCTGTCAAAAGTGTACGAGATAAAACTCCACAAGAAGCCTGGAGTGGACAAAAGCCCAATCTTGATCACCTGAAAGTTTTTGGTTGCATTGCTTATGCACATGTTCCCGATGAACTAAGGAAGAAACTCGATGATAAGGCAGAAAAATGCATCTTTGTTGGGTACAGTGAAGAAACTAAAGGCTACAAGTTATACAATCCAATTTCTCAAAAGGTAATCATTAGTCGTGATGTTACCTTTGATGAAAATGGAGTGTGGGATTGGTCAGAGAAAGAAAAGGAGTTATTGCCTGTACCAGTAACCATAAATGAAGAAAATGTTGAACCACCAGCAAGTACAACCAGTCTTGATGATCCACCACTGCGTCCACGACGAGAACGACGTCCACCTGCTCACTTACAAGATTATGAAGTTGGTAGAGATGATGATCCTGATGATAGGGAGGAAGATGTTACTTATTATGCTTTATTTGCTGATTGTGATCCTGTGACATATGAGGAAGCAGCCAATGATGATCGTTGGATAAAAGCAATGGATGAAGAAATTCGAGCCATAGAAAAGAATAAGACATGGGAGTTAGCAACTCTCCCTGAAGGAAAGAAGCCTATTGGTGTTAAATGGGTATACAAGACAAAGTTCCAACCAAATGGAGAGATTGAACGTTTTAAGGCACGATTAGTGGCAACAGGGTACAAACAAAAACATGGAATTGATTACTTTGAAGTATTTGCTCCAGTTGCCAGAATGGATACGGTACGTATGATTATTTCTATTGCTGCACAGAATCAGTGGAAAATATTCCAAATGGATGTCAAGTCTGCTTTCTTGAATGGTATACTTGATGAAGAAGTTTACGTTGAGCAACCACCAGGTTATCTAAAACAAGGAGAAGATAAGGTGTACAAGTTGAAGAAAGCACTATATAGATTAAAGCAAGCCCCCAGAGCATGGTACACTCGTATAGACACATACTTCGTCAACAATGGTTTCCATAGGAGTCCATATGAGCATGCCTTGTATGTCAAAAACAACAAAAAATGGAGACATTATTATTGTTTGTTTGTACGTGGATGACTTAATTGTCACCGGAAACAACTCCAAATGGTTAGCTGAATTCAAGGAGAATATGACTACACAGTTTGAAATGACTGATATGGGCCTGATGTCTTACTTCCTAGGCATTGAGGTTAAACAGATGTGTGAAGGAATTTTTATTTCACAAAAGAAATATGCAGCAGATGTTCTGAAGAAGTTTAAGATGGAAGCTTGCAAACCAATCTTGACACCAGTTGAAGATAGATTGAAGCTTGAAAAGGAAAGTGGTGGTGACCTTGTCAATCCAACTAATTTCAGAAGATTAGTAGGAAGTCTGAGGTATCTGACAGCAACAAGACCTGACATAGTTTATGGAGTTGGACTCATAAGCAGATTTATGGATTCACCACGACAATCTCATTGGCAAGCAGCAAAGCGGATTTTAAGATATATTAAAGGTACAATTGATGATGGCATCTTTTATTCAAATGCTAACAAGATAGAACTGGTTGGATACACAGATAGCGATTGGGGAGGTGATACTGAAACGTGGAAAAGTACTTCAGGTTATGCTTTTTATTTAGGATCAGGTGTATTTTCCTGGTCATCCAAGAAACAACAAGTAGTTGCCCTTTCAACAGCAGAGGCAGAATATATAGCAGCCACAAACTGTGCAACTCAAGCAGTTTGGTTACGGAAAATGCTAAGTGAATTACAACATCAACAAGAAGGTCCTACAAGAATATTTTGTGACAATAAATCAACAATTGCTTTGACAAAGAATCCAGTTTTTCATGGACGCAGCACATCAGCATCAAGCATCACTACATTAGAGACTTGGTTAGAGATAAGGAAATTGTGGTTGAATATTGTTCAACGGAATACCAAATTGCATATATCTTTACAAAGCCACTCAAGATCAATTTGTTCTTGAAGTTGAAGAACATGCTCGGAATGATCAAGCCAAGTTTAAGGGAGGATGTTAGAAACTAAACTTGTCTTGTCTACAAAGATCTAGAATATGTTAGAAGTTAGGAGAATTTGAAAAGTCAAAAACTTAGTTGTTAAGAAAGAACAACTCATGCTTAGTTGGTTTTGACTAATTCAATGCTTATCATGCCAACTCATGCTTAGGAGTTTTAGTTCAATTTGAACTTCTCTTCTATAGTTGTCGGTCAAAACAAGGAATTGACCATAGGGCTTATAAATAGGGTATTTGGTCATTTGTTAACTTACTTTTGTTGTTGCATTTTGTTCTTGTGAGAGAATTTTAGAGAATTGTCATAGGGAAGCTCCAACGAGTTCCCTTTGTAAAACTTGTAATTGGTCAATAACAAAAACCAAGCTTGTGAGTGAATAAAATTCTGGTTGTGTGTTTTAGAGTGTTTAGTTTTTTTCTACAAATTCTTCTATCAAGGCAAATTTCGTTGCCAACACATTCTGTAACTCAGCAGAAAATTAATATAATCAATTCGTTCTTGTTTGAAGTGCGTATTATAACCTCCCTTAAGGCCTTAAATTATGTGTGTGTGTGTGTTACATTTTGCTTCTACTGAAGGTAACGGAATTAACATATAGTTTAGTTTTAGTACAAGAGATAACACACAACTATATGACACAATTGTAAATTTTGCATCGATCTAGTTAGTTTAAATGACTGATTTACCCCTTTGTAAACCCATATCACAACTTCACCAACTCACACTCCTTTTACCCCTGCTTCTCCAACCACTCCCAGTATGCCATCAACTCCGCACATCATGTGTCTTGCGTTAATTTCCTTAATAGATCATTGGCTATAAAATAGCAAAGTTTAATGTACACATATAATTCAAGGGAGGTTAATGTCATGTTGCAAACATGAGAGGTGTTACATGTAATAATTCATGTTATTGTAGGTTAAATTCAAAGGGTATTACGTTTTTGCAGGATATCCGTCCTAAAAATAACAAGGTGCCACTTGGACCTCGCCTTGTAAAGAAGCCAGATGTCTTCAAATGCACTTATGATGGGAACTTGCCCATCACAAGGAATCCTAGTGCCACATCATGACTCAAGACATGTTAGAAAGCATATTGGACTTGTCATGGTATATTTATGCCACAAACGCTTATACATAATGTAAAGTTTGCAATATATGGAGAGTAGTACCAAATGCCACTGCTCACTAGACAACTGCTGGAAAAATGCAAGTAATTTATGTATTCTGAATTATTCAAATATAATTAATAAGGAATTAAGTACTAGTGTTTTTTTTATTAGCTCTAAAATAAATTTTTTTTTTACCCCACTAAAAAATAAATGATGCCCCCACTATCCTACAATCCTACTTCACATAACACTACAAAATGTTTTCTTATTGTGTTACAATTATACTCTGCATAACACTTTTATTTTACATTACAAAAATTATAAATTTAATTAGAAGTAATGAAATAATTAAATGAAAATACGGTAGAAAGGCAATGACACCACCGTACAAGAAGTCAACAAATTCATTATGCCTTTTGAAAGCTTTTGTTTTATGCCCAATTACCGTTTACCACATCACACTACCGTACAACCTTTTTTTTTTTGTCTCTTGCTCTTTCTATTCCTATTTCCATCTCTCAATTTCTTCTAGGGCAGCTTCACTTGGTCTAAGAGGGATATTTTTGATAGTGTTGAAGATGAAAAAATCATACTAACAATTTCAAAATATGAAGACACGTAGAGAGCAGCTATAGTTTGTGAAAGCTGATTATCTACTATTTTTTTGGTATACAATGATATAGTTTTTGTAATCTCCAATTTTTGGCTTATTGATAATGATGTCCTTATTTTATTGTTTATCCATTTAAATTTTATTTATAAAGATATTTATAGTGTATGATCTCGTCCCCACTAACCAGAATTTCTGGGTCCGTCCCTACTAGTGACAAATAGCAAGCCATTAATTTAACATTTATCTGCCCCTTAATAAATTTAACTAGCCTTAATTTCAACTGACATTGAAAACACATGCTAAATTGAAGATAATGTTTTGAGACAATTGCCTTGCCATATAAATGCATGCATGAGATTGGATCTATAGAGACAATAAGTAGAGTTACCACTTACCAGCATACTTTTGCAGACAGACAGAGACAATTATCTTTTTTAAGTGTTGCCTTTAGCCTAGATGCCAAACGACCTTAACTCAAATCCTTATCCGTTAACAAATGAGAAGAGAGGGTGACCTGACCAGTGAAAATAATGGAAAATATGAAAAGGGAGGTGGGGGAGATAAGCTGCAATTATTGGAGACAGTTAATTGTTTCATGTCTTTCATATATAGAATGTCAACTAGACAATTGATCTGCAGTTGTCGTAATGAATAGCAAAACAAAATCATGGTTCTATATGAAAAAAATATATACAATTGTTCCTATCAGCAAATCATGAAAAATAAGGACTTCTAAAGTCTCCTAACGTATAAGCCTACTATAGCAACTTAATAGCCAAACACTTTCTTGAAATTGGTTTACAAGTCTTTTAGTTTTCAACATAAATTTAAGTTAGTCTATGGTTTTTTTTTTTTTCTCCAGTCAAATATATCAGACACGGGTCTAGAGAAACAAATAGTAATACTATTAGCTGACAATTGTGAAAACAGATATGTTCTGAATCTGAGCTGCTAATCTGCTATTAGTTTACGGAGAGGCCACTCTATGAAATGCACAACCATTGGATATATATATTAGTCCAATACACACGAAACAAAATATGGATTATATAGTTGATCAAGATTCAGATCAAATGCTCAAATAAGATAGAACATTACATATATGGAGAACCAATTTAGTCATCTCTCCCCCTCATTCATAGGCCATATCATGCATGGCAATAAAAAGGATTAAATATGTTTTTGGTCCATGTAAAATAATAAAAATACATTTTTAGTCCCTCATTTTTCAAACGTACGTTTTTTGTCCCTCAATTTCCAAAATAGCTTACTTTTGGTCCCTAACGTTAACTTCATTTCATCTGGTTCTGATCTGTCAAGTGGAATCTATGCCCCTTTTCCACGTCCCTCACTTCACTAATACAGTGATACCAGATGTGCTTTCACATAGGAATAGGGACATAAAACTCCGTTTGACAAATCAGATACGTTAGACACTCAGAGTGAGCTATTTAGAAAATTGAGGGACCAAAACGTACTTTTTGAAAACGAGGGACTAAAAACGAATTTTTACTATTTTATATGGACCAAAAACATATTTAATTAACCCCGATAAAAAATAAGGCTCCTCTAACTGGAACCAGCCACAGCGTGGCCCATAAATTAATTAAACATAAGAAAACTAACAATCAGGAAAAGAAAAATATTGTCACCAATTAAGCATCAAGCACAAACCTTCAAGTTAGACCAGAACAGGAGACAATTAATTAAGTACTTCGACCCTTAAATTAAGGGACTGAGCAAGAACCACAACTACTAAAGTTTGAAAGTACCAACTCCATATGATGAAAAGTAGTTACAAAAAATACAAAGGATTGGTTATACATCCAAAAACACGTGCAACAATGGTATGGCACCTAAACTTTTATCTACTTAAATAGATATAGACCACAGCAGCCACTAGGTTGACAATACCATTTCCAAGTAGCGTATACCATTGCACTTGAAGATAGCTATTACTCCAAAGCAACCCATGGGAGTTTTCATGTTAATGCCATTCCTCAACGCTATATTTGCACGTAAGAAAATTACATTAGGCTTCGACTAATCTGAGTCAATTCAGGAAGACTCATTTAAGGGGGGCAAACCTCTCCCAACATCTATCATTTAAGGCGTGGTTCATTGGCCAAATCATCTAGAACAATACGATTACAATTATTTTTTGAAAAATGTTTTACATACATCTATGTTTGACAATTTTCGAATAATTTTGTTCTTATAACACAAATTACTTATACTTTGCATTATAAAATAAAAATGGGATAAGTTGTCAACCTTTGATGTACAAATAACATTTCTTTAGACAAAAGTTGAGATATAGGGTGCGTCTGATACGCATTAATGCACAGTACAACCCCTTGAGTCACAAGACAACTTTTTGTCTTGTGCATCGTTTGATAGATAATGGACAACACAAGTAAAATAATATTAATTTTACTACGATACCCTTTGTAATATATATTATTATATATTAATATAATATTATTAATATATATTATTAATATATGTAAGTTACTATATATATATATATTAGAGAGCGAGAGAGGAGAGAGAGAGAGGGAGAGGAGAGAGGAGAGAGGAAGGAGAGAGAGAAGAGAGAAGATAGGGAGAGAGAGGAGAGAGAGAATATATAGAGAATAGAGGGGAGAGAGAGGTAAGGATAATTTTGTCTTTTTTGGTAGTCTGTCCATGGGGGGACAAAATTTTGGGTTTTTGTCCTGTCCCTCACCTTTTTTTTGTCCTGTCCCCTGACCACTTTTCAAATAAAACAGGGGACAAAATTTTTTGTGCTGTTCAGTCCCCTATATTTTTACAAATCAAACGCACCCATGGAGAGGGTGTGTCCATAGTAGCAAATCACCCCTAACCCATCGTGATGTGATTGACATCAACTTAAATTTTCAAAGAACTCCCTTTTATGCTTTGTTTGTTTCAAACTTTCAATAGATTTTGGAGAGAGGGAAATTGAGAAGAAAGGAGTGTGTGAGGAAAAAAAAACCATTTCCAAGGTTATGCAAGGGGAGAAAATAGAGAAGAGAGAAAAATTCAAGTTGGTCTCATCAGAAAAAAATTTCTCCTCAAACATATCGAGAGAACATAGAAACAGGGGAGACAAGATGAAATGACAATACCACCCTTTTGTTTGGAATTATGCAAATGTATTATTGGGACAGATATGTCTTTTCAAGAAAACTTTTATTTCTCTTCAATTTCTTCCCTACTTCTTCCAATCCAAACAACTTAAGTATTTATATTTTCTACCCATTCTCTCTTCTCTTCTACTTCTTTCCTCTCAATTTCATTCTACTCCAAATAATATGTTAGACAATATCTAATTTTTCAACGGTCTTGAAACAGAGCAACCAAGATCTAAACTTATATATGAGTCAATTTATTCCTTATTGACTTTGATTCGATTCTTGAGTGACAGAGAAAAGATGGTTCTGGTCTCTCACAAAATCTTCCTTATAGAAGGGGAGAATAGGAGAATAGAAGTGTACAAGTCTCAAAGCTTTGTCTTTATTATTAAAAAATAAAAAATGCAATCAATGATTTGTTGGAATTATTCTTTGTTAGTGATTTAATTGAGAGCTAACAGAATGACTGATTTTACTAATTGTAGGAGTTTAAGGACTAATTAAAACGAACAAATAGTTGAATGATTGATTTTTCTGATAATAGGAATTTAATGACTAATTGAAAAGAAATAATAGTTGAAGGTACCTATTTTCAAACAAACTATGGGATTTGTATGTACTTTTCCCAAAAATAAATTATTTATTATATTATAATTATAAAAAAGTTTATTTAATATTTTTTTCTTTAAGTAGTAATAAAAATTGTTTAATGGGTATATTAAATACTCATTAATCAATCTTTTATTATTAATTCCTAAAATAGGAAATTATTCTATTCCTACTTTCCTGTGTGTCCGTTTTCTAAAAATTGATTCCTACAATACCTTTTGAATCTTTACCAAACAACTACATAATTATATTGCTTGTGATTAATAGTACAAATTATATAGATTAAGGGGAAATCAGATTTACCTTTCTTGGGGTTTATTTTTATTATACTTGGTACTTCTCTTGCTTCAAATGAGTTACGTTTACCAAATCTTTAAGGGAAATAATTTATAATTGGATCTTAAGGGAGATGAGTATAACTTTTGAAATGAAATGGATGCCGGGTGTATTAAACTAAGTCTTAAGAGAACTTTGTGTAATTTCTTATAGATTTAATTGTAATACATTATCAACATAAGAGAGAGGAGATTGATCATGTGACACCCTCTACCCCATATGTATTTATAACAGCGTAAAGGAAATAAAATAAAATAAACCACATGCATATATCATTTGATAATAATAAAAACTTCAAGGGTAGAAAGCACCACATGAACAAACGTCTCAACAGTTACGGAAAATAAAAACATAACGTAAACAAAGAAGCATAAACACGAAAGCATAAACCCAACCCCGATGTCACATAACAGAGCTGGTATAACCAAAAATCCGGAAAATACATCGGATAACGAAATTAACAAAAGAAACATCCTAAACTACGAGTGAGCGGGCTCCTCAGAGTCACTCCTCAACTGGCAGCTCACCATCCTCTGCATAACAAGAAAAGGTACATGCAAAGAAACAACAAAGGATGGGGAGTAAGAAATCATCGTATAAACATAACGGCAAAGGGGGCAGTTAGTAAGATGAGCATACATCACATATATAGCATATCATAGCAAAACAACATTCATCATAATAATATCATTCATATCATCCCAATCAAAATATGCTATGCGATGCAGTGCTACTCCACTACTTCGTTATGCATATGGATCCAAATCTATCTCAGGAAGCAACGTCGGAGTTACATATCCACATTGGCCATCAAGCACCAACGCCGGCAGTTCACCAAACCATGGGTGAATCCCTTGGATAGCCGATTCACCGTACTCTAGGATGCACCACCACCGGGGGGGGGGGGGGGGGGGGCACGATTCACCTAACTCTAGGATGAATCACCGCAGATGGACAGATCTCCTTACTCTTTGACGACCTCCCCTATGCTGCACTTCCCCCACAAACATCTCCAATGCGTGAATGGATGAGCAACAACATCAAACAAGCATATTTGCCACCTCCACTTTGGCCAATAAGCACTAAAGCCTAACACCATCAACACCTTGACCAATAAGCATCAAGGCTACTTTGGCCAACAAGCATCAGAGTTTAACATCGTCAACACCTTGACCAATAAGCATCAAGGCTATTTGGGCCAATAAGCACCAAAGTTAACATTGTGCGGTAACCCATCGTTACCGTCTTAACCATCTTAATGTTTTATGTTTATTTATCTTAGTTAAAGCTTCATTAGATTATCTATCTCATCTTTACTTCGATTGGTGTCTTATTTCATCATAGGGAATCATTTGGGTGAAACCACCCTTGTTCTAGTCTAATGTCTGTTCTGTTTAGGGGAGCATGATCGTGCTGATCCCCCAGCACGGGCGTGCTGACATTTAAGTTAAGCACGGACGTGCTGTCTATTTAGCACGACCATGCTTACTGGAGGATGGACGTATTGTTCTGGGCAGAAGGGTTGGAAACCCTTGCCAAACTTCCTAGGGCATTCATAGGTCAATCCTGTTGACTTTTAACTACATCATCAAGTATTAATCTCGTTGCTCTTGTTTAATCTCCATGTCTTTTAATTATTAGGGATTAATCCTTTAATTCTCGTTTTATCATTAACATTCATAAAGCACTCCTAGATCAATCCTAAGGTCTTGACTATACCGTTGAACATTAACCTTGCCTCTCGTTACTATGATTAAAGTCTTATGAATATTGAGGAATTCTCCCTTAATTCTTAAACGTCATTACTAACATTCTTAGGTATTTAATTAATGTCTTATCAACATTAACAGCATCAACAACCCAAGCATACATTCATGGTATGACAACATCATCATCAACACATCCAATCATGGTATAACAGTATCATCATTAATCATCAATTCATATTTGAAAACAGCCAACATATAGCAACATAGATATTCAAATAACAAACAACATCAACTAACATTTAGCACACGACAGGGTCATGGGTTAACCCTTCATATTACGCTACCACATTACCTACATGTTATACTAATCCCTTCTCCCCATACCTGGTATGAAGATTCAACCTATTGCCAAACATAAGCAATTTACTCTTGTTCCCTCGAGCGGCTCGACGAGTTCCTCAAGCCTTGGCCAAACACAAAAGGGCAAACATTAAGGTGAATTCTAGTGTGAAGTACTAGTTTTATTGGTATACCGATGAGGGTCTAATTTCACACCAGACCAAGTAAAGGGAGCCGTCTGGTTTATTAACAATTTAAGTCAATGGTCGAGATCTATTTGGGCAGAAGAAATACGGTAACAGGTTAAAGGAATAGATGGTTACATCTAAATTATTATTTAGTCCTTCAAAGTGTTTTCAGTTATGCCCTTCGTCCCCCTCCTTCGTCTCCTCCCCCAACCCACTTCTTTTACAGATGAATACGTCGACCCCATTGGTGAGTAGGAGGAGACGAAGACCCAGCACCACCGAAAGTGGGTCTAGTGGGCCGCCTCTCTCCATTCTCACACTTACTCGTAGTCGTTCTCCTCGTCTATACACGCGGAGTCGTGGTTTTATCGTAGATCCGCGCTCTCCAGAACACCTTCTCGTCATGTCACTGTGCACGTCTTGTAGAGGACGACTGAGCAAGCCTGTCTCCCTCTTATGCGTCTTCTCGGTGAGTTTGGCGACATTTTTAGTGTATTGTATGAACTTGCTGATTTGAACTGTCGATCTTGGTTATGGTTAGAAACCTAGGGTTTTGAAATTGATAGTTATAAAAACATGGAAATGGTTTTGAAACTGGCAATTAATTGCTGGTGTGCGCCGCTGCAAAAGCTTTGGTATGCCTGGGTTGTGTTGGGGATTTCCCCCAGTTGAGCATTGGTTTTGTGTTAGGCTCACTTTAGTCATGTTATCCTAGATTCCCAATCTTCCAGTATCGAAGAACTTGGTTTGTTGAAGGAAAAAAAAGGGTTTAGAAAGAGACTCTCTTAAGAAAAGCTACTGAAGGGGAATTAAATAATCTGAAAACTCCAGTGAATAAACATATCAGAGGTTTTGTACTTGCATTTGTTAATTTTGTTTGTAATTAAATTAGTTTTACATGGATATGTTTACTGTGGTTGGTTGGCATCTGGAAAGTTGGAGATGTTAACTCCAAAAGGCACTCCAGAAAGAGAAACTAGAAGGGGAAGTAGCAATATTACAAAGTGAGTGAAGCCAACTGTCTTGTTTGATAGCATAATCTGAAAATGTGATTTTGCAGATATCACAAACATTACTTATTTAGCAACAGAGGATTTATTCAATTTATAATTGAATTTGAAGCTAACATGTCAAATGGTTTATTACCAAAAGTCTGCAGAGTTGGAGTATTGCTATGAAATTGAAGCTAACAGAATGGGCGACTCTTATACTGATGCACTATATCTTTGCTGTTTTGTTTTTTTTCATCTTGCTTAGATTACTATGGAAATGCAGTCTTTATATTTCCAATATGCACTATGATACTGCATCGTGGAGCTTATGATGGTATGGTCTGTAATTTTGGGGGGCCTTACTTTAATGGCATATATGGATCCATGGGTTTTTTGTCCTAATCTATGCAAGTAGTGCAATCAGGAAATCATTTTCCTGATTAGTTCTAGTCTTTTGGGTGTTCAAGTATGTATATGTTGGTTTTATTTCCAAGTTTGGAATGTAAATGGATTGAGTATTCCTAATACTCTAATTAATACATTTTTGATTTATCAAAAAAAAAAATTATAATTGAATTTGGTGTCATTGTGTTTTGTAAATAAGTTTGATGTAGTTGATATTATTTTGGTTTAGGGTATTTTGGAAACTAGAGCTCAGTTTTGATTGTCAATTGGAAGTAGTTAATTGCAACTGATTGTAAATTTCTCAAATGTGGTCCTTTTTTTTTTTTTTTGCAATATCATGTGTCTTTACTGATGAATGTAAAAGAGTTGGCAGCATTCATGCTTTAGCAGTCGCAAGGGGTTGGTAGATGGATGTCTTGACTTGCAGCTAACTGGTGTGTGCATCGAATGGCAATTTGGTGAAAAATAAAAGAACTGCTGAAATTGAAGTTAGCTTATAAAATAGAAGTTGTGCGGCCCAAAATGTAAAAGAAATACTGAAAACCCTGTTGAAGTTAGCTTGTAAAATGGTATTTGTGTGGCCCAAAATGCAGATAGGCCCAAAATGTGGAATTGCTATTAAATTCGTCTCCCATACTAGCTCGATTCGTGTCCCAAATGGGGATCCTTGACTTGTCCAAAATGGCAGCCCAAATAGATGTGTGCAAATGAAACAATTAGGATAAACCCAAAAAAAAAAAAAAGAAACACCGAAAACCTGCTAAGGTTATGGAAATTTTGTTGCCTAAAATTCAAATAGGCCCAAGATCTGGTAGTTGTTTTAAGCCCAAAATGTGGTAGTAGTAATTAAATTTCTCTCATAAAGCCCGATTGGCTATTGTTGTATCTTTTTTATTTATTTATTTAATTGGTAGTGTTTGGTTTTAAACTTGGTTAAAAAAATAAGAAATTAAATTTGTAATTGATATGAGTTCAACATGACATAAAGCTTCAACACTAAGACATTTGTATAATTTAGGATCTACTATATAAATAAATATTTCATTATAGGATAACATTTTTCCAAAGCATTGGTTATAAAACAGGGAAAAAAAAGCAAAAAAAACACTTAAAGCTAGTAATCAATTGGGTAGAAGAGGCCACAGATCGGATGAAACTTCCACCTTTCCCATCCTTTCGCTTGAGTAAACAGGCAAGCAAACACAACAGACTCAGCACATGCAAGCTGACGAGCAACACTTTGAAGTGCTTAATGTTGAGATGCATGCCATGAAATTCACTGGTAACTTGGGACACATGTTCTTCGATTGTAGATAGCCTCAAATCTCGGCTGCTCACATCTTCTACTAAATGGGATTGTATAATATCTGTTGAAATCGGTTCACACCATTTAAAGAACCCACAGTTCAGTCTTCCACATGAGTAGAACAACTTGTTTGGGTTCCTTTCTGTCATTGAAACCTTAATTTCTGCTATTGCTCCACATACATTGCACCGCCTGTTAGCATAGAATAGTCTTATTCGTCCACCGCCACCCGATGTAGAGGATGCCATTGTGAACGAGTGTTAGCTGAGTAATGGATGAATGAGTGAGTAGAGGAATAGTACAGAAATTAACCAAGGTCAAAGGAAGGATCATTACCTATTGAAGGGATCTGAGCGGCGGTGATGTTGGGGGTTTTGTGATGCAAGTAGAAAACTGTTTTCACAAGATGGGAGGATATATTATGGTCCCGAGCACGTAGACACCAGAATGGGACGATGTTAAAAGATTATAAAATTACATAGGCAATTACATTACGTAAGGTATAATGGTTATGGTTAATGGTTAATACATAAACATTTGAAGACAATCATATACAATATACAATATAATATATATATATATATATATATATATATATATATATATATATATATATATATATATATATACACATACAACAATGAAAGTAAATTATAAAATATAATATAAATATAAAAATAAATATATAAATATTAATTATTAATACTAATAAATATTCAATCCTTTGAATATTAGTTGGAGAGTGGAGACTTGTAAATGTAATGGGAAGATACAATGCTTTCATTGAGGTGGAAAATTTTTTTAATGTAAATGGACACTCTTGTTGGAATTGCCAATATGTCCCATCAAGCCAAAAAGTTTATTATGATGCCAGTAGATGGTGAAAGTGAGTCAGTGTCAGGACTACACACATCACCAGGCGGATGGAGTAACTTATCTAGTTCATTTCAAACTAGATGGTCGTGAAACCATATCTAGTTATGTTCGACATACATGGTAAGTAATTGATGGAAAAAATTAAGAATTTTATTTTTTTGTTGCTGTATTCCAGAATTTAAATTTAATTTAAATATATAATTCGGTACAATTCACTAAAAAAATATATGTTATAAGTTGGGTTAAATTATTATTGGTGATAAATTTTAGTGGTAAATATTGGCTCGATTTGGTTTTGTTTGGTTTGGTTTGGTTCGGTGGGTCGGGTTCTCCCGATTGGGAATGCTTGTTCATTTGGGCTGGGTTAGTCCTAATCAGTCGAGTTTGTCCATATTGGGCCGACTTGTCCTAATGGGCCGGGTATATCCTCATATTGGGCCTAGAGGGTGAGTCTTAGTGGGTGAGGTTCTCTGGATTGTGAATGCTTTCCATTTGGGCCAAGGATGGCCAAATGGGTCAGGTTTGATTAGCACGAGTTGATCTTATGATCTAATGGTGAGATTTAGTTGATTAAGCACAACTCTGTTCACTTTCAAGGGGTTAGGTTTTATTCGACTAGGTCTGGCTTAAAGTCAAATGGTACATACCCTAGTGATTATGTTCACTTATGGCCAATTTGGTTGGATTAAGTTGATTTACGGTGAAATTCGATTAGCACGAGTCGATCTTATGATCTAATGAGTGAGATTTAGTTGATTAAGCGCAACTTTGTTCACTTTGAAGAAGTTAGGTATATTCGACTAGGTCTGACTTAAAGTCAAATGGCAAGGATCAACTCGTGCTTATGTTCACTTGTGGTCAATTTGGTTGGATTAAGTTGATTTACAGTGAAATTCGATTAACACGAGTCGATCTTATGATCTAATGGTGAGATTTAGTTGATTAGGCACAACTTTGTGCTTAAGCACTAGGGCATCTACCATTTGACTTTAAGCCAGACCTAGTCGAATATAACCTAACCTCTTGAAAGTGAACAGAGTTGTGCTTGATCAACTAAATCTCACCATTAGATCATAAGATCGACTCGTGCAAATCGAATTTCACTGTAAGTCAACTTAATCCAATCCAGATTGACCATAAGTGAACATAATCACTAGGGCATCTACCATTTGACTTTAAGCCAGACTTAGGCCGCGTTTGGGTAAACAACTTAATTAAGAGTTTATCACATAAGATCTTATCGTATGAGAGCTTATGCCATAAGAGCTTATGAAGAAAGGGGCAGGAGAGGATTCGAAGGGGGGAAACACGGAGGGGTCATAAGCACTTGTTAAAATTCCATAAGCTTGTTCCAGTGACTTATGAAAATAAGTCAAAAAATCCTTATGGGATGGCATAAGTTACTTTTATAAGCTCTGCCAAACACACTGCATAAGAGCTTATGTCATCAGATAAGTCAAAAGGAGCTTAAATAAGCTCTTCCAAACGTCACCTTAGTCGAATATAACCTAACCTCTTGAAAGTGAACAGAGTTGTGCTTAATCAACTAAATCTCACCATTAGATCATAAGATCGACTCGTGCTAATCAAATTTCACTGTAAGTCAACTTAATCCAATCCAGGTTGACCATAAGTGAACATTATCTCTAGGGCATCTACCATTTGACTTTAAGCCAGACCTAGTTGAATATAACCTAACCTCTTGAAAGTGAACAGAGTTGTGCTTAATCAACTAAATCTCACCATTAGATCATAAGATCAACTGGTGCTAATCAAATTTCACTGTAAGTCAACTTAATCCAATCCAAATTGACCATAAGTGAACATAATCACTAGGGCATCTACCATTCGACTTTAAGCCAGACCTAGTCGAATATAACCTAACCTCTTGAAAGTGAACAGAGTTGTGCTTAATCAACTAAATCTCACCATTAGATCATAAGATCGACTCGTGCTAATCGAATTTCACTGTAAGTCAACTTAATCCAACCAAATTGACCATAAGTTAACATAAGCACGAGTTGATCCTTGCCATTTGACTTTAAGCCAGACCTAGTCGAATATAACCTAACCTCTTGAAAGTGAACAGAGTTGTGCTTAATCAACTAAATCTCACCATTAGATCATAAGATCCACTCGTGTTAATCGAATTTCACTATAAGTCAACTTAATCCAACCAAATTGACCATAAGTTAACATAAGCACGAGTTGATCCTTGCCATTTGACTTTAAGCCAGACCTAGTCGAATATAACCTAACCTCTTCAAAGTGAACAGAGTTGTGCTTAATCAACTAAATTTCACCATTAGATCATAAGATCGACTCGTGCTAATCGAATTTCACTGTGCGGCATTGTAGTAGGGACTTTTTTTTAAAAAAAAAGATTTATTTTTTTGTTTATTTTAAAAAATATATATATATATGTGCAAATATTTATTAATATATAAATATGTGCAAATATTTATAAATATATAAATATATATGTAACTTAATTTTATAATATAAATATATTTATATATATTCATATATAAATATTTTTTTATATATATACACAGATTAAATAAATATATATATATATATATATATATATGTGGACAAGTAGTATTTTATTTTAATATGTAAATATTGATAAATATTTATATATATAGGTATATAAAAAGATATTCAAAAGCTTAAATTTATTTAATATTAAATATTAAATATTAAATATACATATTCAAATAGCAACCGTGGAAGTACTTGTGTTCCATTTTTTTGGCGATTTAGAGAGCTTTTAGTCTATGCAAGTTGAGGGAAGATTGGGAAATATATTATTATATTCGTAGTACCCGTACGGTTTGCAGGGAACAAGCTTTCATTATGTATTGCTCATGCGGCCAGTCAATCAAACTGTGTGACAGATAAAGTATACATCACATCACTGTTTTCGAATGGGCAAACACAGCTAATATCGATTATGTCAATATCAATATAATACATTTAAACTAAACATTGAATCCCAACAATACAATACTATTTACACCTATTAAGTCAATATATAATTTTTTTTAGACCGTTCTAGATATTTTCACCAGAGACAATGATTTTTTAATATCAAACATAAATTTGTTTCATGTAATTTCAAAATTACTATTTTATACACTAATTTGCAAAGACTTTTTAATTCTAATAAATTCCAATATCGAAAATGTATTCATTGACAATGATAGATGTGAGAGTTATAGAAACAACACAGTGGCTGACATGAGCTATTGACGCCATCACAGCGCCTATAGACTCTTTCAATAGATGAAAATATCCTGCTCATTGAAAATCAAATCTAGAGGATTACCGCGGAAATCCAGCTTGCGTATTTGGCAAGAGATTTGTAATTTTTTATTAACATTATTAATTATTAATGTTATTATTAATATGTTTTTATTTAATTTTTAAATCTTATTTTTTTAATTTGTATTATCAATTTTATTAATATTTTAATATATGTTCACTATTACTATGCTTACAGTTGGAGTCGTTAGTCATTCTATTAGCACCCACAACCAACTTGTCTCGATTGTGCTTAGAACGACTTGGACGCCAAATACATTGTACCAGTCGAAACTTGGTAACACTATGGTTAACCAAGCATCCGTCCCAGGAAATACCCTGAACACCATGGAGGAAGATCATGATGGAAGGGTTAACTGTATCCCTACTGAGCTGGAAGTGTCAGTATTACTTCATTTGTAGAACAAAGATTAATCCCATCACCCTATATTATATTATATTATATATATATATATATAGTTCATTCCATTTATTTCCATTGGTTGTGCAGGCCAGTTGATACGCAGGACACTTGCTTTAATGCTGATGACGCTCAGGAAGAAGAGGTAGGCGAGTCATTTATTGAGGATATTAGAATGAATGAATTTGAATATTAAACTTGTTATCTTTAATCACTAAACAGGTACTGACAAATAATGAAAAGATGGACATTCGTATTGAATGCCTCATCTGTTCTGTTGATAGACTAACTGACTTGGTCAAGGTATGCATCAGATTTTTTCGCCATTTACTCTTGTGTGTTTGCATTTGCCCAATTTAATATGACCTTATATCGCAGGGCATGTATATCGGTATTGATTACGTGGAGAAACTATCTGAAGAAGTGAGTTTAAAGGTTTCTAACATCAAAGGCATGCTAATATCAGACAAAAAGGAATCCACAGGGTGCATGAAAACACTGCAAGCAGTGGAAATGCAACCCAATGAAAATATTTCAGAATCGGTTGTGAAGGATGTATCAGAGATATTGCGTCAACTGAAAAACCCACAAAACACCCGTGAAGCACATTCCAAGACGAATGGTAGTGGGATCAAACATGATGTATCCAGCGTCATATTTGATGTGTCTGACAATGATAGTGGGTCCGACCATGCCAATATGGACAATGTTGAACCAACAGCTGTTAAAAGTAAACAACACAATATTCCTACTGAAGCCAAATCAAGTGAGCGTGTTATACATTCAAGGTTGACAACGAAGGACACGCTTGCCGACGTGAAACCACCCAACTCGAACTATCGCAGAGGACCTAATGATAAGGTAACAAATTCTTTCCTTCTTGTGTGGTATCATGTTACAAAAGTGTGTGTAATACACTACAAAAAAATAGTCATTTAGAGACCAATTTTAGAGACCGATTTAGGCCAAATCGGTCCCCAAAATCAGTTGTTGGTCGTTTTAGGGATCGATATGGCCAAAATCGGTCTCTAAAATCGGTCCCTAAATGACTTTTTTTTTGTAGTGATATTGACACGTTTTGAAAGAGCAGTTCCGTGGTGGGACGTCTAGTTCCTCAATGACAACCAAGGCAGTGAGAAGAATATCATTCACTCCATTTCCAAGGGCTCGCCTTTTGGTGGATCACAAGAAGGAGCCGGCAATTAATATGACACAGAGAAATAGCGGCTCACGGAACAATAAGGGGACTCAAAACATTGACAAAGGCAAGAGGAAGATGGTGACGGAAGACAACAAGAATACAAACAAAAAAATGAAGAAGGAATACGACGTGACTGACAGTGCAGAAGGATATGAAAAAAAGATTTCAGGGTTCACACTGCCTGGGGTAAGAAACCCTTGTTCATATTTTATTTTATTACTACTTATTGGATTGATTAATATAGTTGTTTTTAACATTTTCATCTATCTGTAGTATGTTGATTGCAAAGTCCGACCCACTGTGGACATGGACCTCCGACCTAATCAGGTTGCATTGGTAGCATTTGTTTGGAACCCAAAAGCTGATCCTAGGTTACTATTAGAACTACTATGAAAATAAGTTTACGATCCATATTTATATATTGTATTACATATTCATTGAAATTAAATCTCCTCAATTTGCAGCGAAATCATTTTCAAGTTAGAGGACACAACTGGCACCATATCTGACTTTGATCATCTTTGTCCTGGAAAGGATATACCAGCTGAGGTAATGTTTAAGGTTTAGTCTATGGCATGTTACGTCATTGTTGGGTACCTAAAAAAAAGGAAGAGAAAGCTAAACAAGCATATGCTGTTTTCAGTTGATTACCTGGATGGCTAAGAAGGCCACATAGGAGCAAAAACGAACAACGGAACAAACCATTTGGAGCCTTCCACCTTCATTTTCAGTAAGATTTCAAAATTACTGATTGTGGATATCCTGATTTGCTTTACCCCTGTTACCAAACTTGTATATATGTTAATTTTTCAGAGAGACGTTAATGAAGGTGTAACCATTGAAGAGCTTGTTAACAAATACGTGAATGAATGGATGGCTCCATATAATGATCTTCAGCATGTATGTATACAATTGATTGCAATTTTTTGTCTTATTTGTTTGAATTCCAACTTCTGATGAATTTGTTGAATTATTATTTAGATATACATTCTAGTAGAAGAACATGCAGGGCTTTGGTATTTGGGGGTTATTTCGATTAAGGATCTGCTCATTTATCACTTTGATTCAAATCTGGATTTAGAGTTCATAGAAAGTAGGAGGCAGACCTTGATGACTATGGTATGATGTCGTTAATTACTCAAAAAGGTTATTTTTTAGAGAGGCGCTTATTAAATAAAAAGTGTACTTACAATTCTTACATATTGTCTTCCACTTAGTGTGCGGTGATTGCTCAGCTTGTGGACACAGAATTATATCCACGCAAATACTTGAAAGGGGCATTTCACAAGGATTCATGGGAAGTAACTGAACCTAGGGGCATACCAAACATGGGTAATAGGTAAAATATTCACCATGAAATCATTGTCTACTTTATGTCAAGTGATTACCAATAAAATCTTTTTGCATGATTGCAGAAAAAACTCTGGCCTTTGGGTGATGAATTGGATGGACATGCAGGATTGTTTCACATCAAATCATGTAGGATTGGTGAGTATCGGTTTAAGCCAGAATTTAAATATTATACCTTAGTGTTCATCAAATCATGTAGGATTGGTGAGTATGCATTTAAACCAATTTTTAAATCATATTACAGGTTCGTGAGAAACCTATCCGGATGCAACTGGCTATGGAATTGTTGACTGGATCACACAATCAGTTGTCCACTGAGATACAAAAGAAGGCGGAAGCATTTTGGAAAACTGTTAAATACCCAATATCTTGAGCCTGGAGTATCACTATATTTTTTGCGGGCATTTGGATGACTTGTCCTTCACCTAGTATTCATTTTGTTGTGTGATGGTAGACCATGACTCACTGCACGGGATGTCATGGTAGACCCTGACACTGAATTCAGAATTATGTTTCCTATCTTTTTTGTTGCAGTTTGTATTTAAATCTGGATGATTGTACCCATTAATACACATACCCTGTGGGGATGTTTTAATTATGGCAGTCACTAAGTTTAGGCGTATGGTCCTGATACAATTTATGCATTTAAGTAAGTTTATGCATGTAAATACAGTAAATCAGTATTGCACAATTTTTAGGGAAATACGTAAATCAGGATTGCACAATTTTTATGTGACAGACACGGATTAAACTTTAAGCATTTTTTATGGAAAGCCCAAACCAAATTTAGTGTCATCACTATCTCATGAGTTTGGCTATATGCATAGATGCACTTTTGACAATTTAGGTACAAGAAAAAAAAAAAATAGCCCATCCTAATATGACAGATGAATGAAATAAATTTTTGCAATTTATATGCAATAGCCCAATTTGCCCATTTGGATATCACATGCATAAAATAAATCTGCCAATTAATGTGCGACCAATTATGGATATCACATTCATCTAAATAATTTTTTCCATCTTAAACGCCAAAAAAACTTCACGAATAAAATGCATAGATACATCTTGCCAATTGAACAACCCGAAAACTAGCCCTACTAGTCCAAAATGGCCAATAAGGTTTTTACCTGGAACTCGACAGTATATCACTCTCTTGATAGGAACTAAGCACAAATGAGACATTCAAATAATCATTCTAAGATTACAGTAACCACACATAATCATAAAATAGTATTCGCACAAACTCTGTAGGTTACTAGTTCAAAACCGAAATGGCCAATATGGTTTTTACCTACATTATGGAACCCATCCAAAACTGTATCAATAACACTCTCTTAACAGGACCTTAGCACAAATACATTCAAATTTCCATTCTAACAACACAGTCCACACAAAATCAGATAATAGTGTTCCCACGGACTCTGAAGAACCAATATTGAGGTATTCATTTTCACTTTAGAGTGACACCTGCACAAAGTGGACATCAAATTATCAGGATATCAGCTGGCATCACAATGTTGTATGTCAAAAGATAGGAACTCACCACATAGTGCTTGTTGATGCTCAGTAGATTTTACTGAAAAATTGAATATACAAAGTTAAACAAAACAATTGATATACTGATACAAATCATTAGTCAATCAACCTCAGAAATAATCTTGGATATTACCTTATTACTCAACATTTAAATCGTGGTTATTAAAAAACACGTCCTCTTCTTGTGATGGCAACGGTGTTCCTGCCATGTTGTTCACCACGTTGTCAAACTCTCTCATCATTGGACAAGTTAGCCTATTATGACCAGCTACTCTACATGCACTACATTTGGTTGTACGCTTTGTCTTTATCCCTGTTGAGGTGGAATTCTGAGTACCATTTGGCCTCCGTCTGATGTGTGCTGGATTCCTCAGACCACTTTCACGAGCTTCTGACACAGGTGCATTGTCCTCAGGAAAATTCTTTTCTTTCATGTCAAAGACAATGTCAGTCACCTTGTCCCTCACATAGTTAAAACCAGCAGAACTTGTAGAAGCTAGGCTACATAGCGCTCTACAAGATTCAAGCAACCAGACATACCTAGCAATAACGTGGGAGTCCCAAAAAATTTGTACCTTGGCCTTCTGTCCTTTGCACCCTTACTCCATCTGTGTAACACAAGACTCGTTGGCAAATCGCCTATGTTAAGATAAACCAAAACAGAAACTACATGGCCACAAGGCAAACCAAAAGGATTCCATTCTCTGACATGAGCACCTAAATTCACTTATAGAAGGGTAATGTGTAACATGCCACTCCTTTCCTGTAATCCTATACTTCACAACTTTATATATTGACTCACCAGATGTTTGCCTACAATCAATAACATTCATGACAGATGCACGATCAATCACATCACGAAAAATGAGGAATATCTCCCGTGTTAATACATTGGCAGCCGACCTTTCAAGGTTTTGAAAGTTGGTCTTCAATACTGGTTCTCCATACACTGATGCAAAATCAGCCTCTATTTCCTTGAAACGCATGTAGTTAATACACCGTTGAAAGTGTTGCAAAAAATCTGTTAAATTGTACCGCGGGCGAACATATTTGCCAATTAGTGAGTGCAACCCCTCGCAATGAGAAGTAGTTCTAAAACCCGCAAAGAAGTTGCCGCGAATATAGGCCGTAGCCCACAAGTCCATTTTCTCATACGTCTCTTTAACCCAGGTGTTGTCTTCCAACCCAAAATCAGAAATCATTGTGTTCCACCGTCGTTTGAACTGACCAATGTCATAGTCACCCAACATACATCATTCTCCTGAATTTAGATACAAATGCCGGATTTCCAATGTTACTAGCTGCATTCCGAATCAAATGCCATGCGCAGAGTCTATGGTGAGCTGCTGGAAAAACCCCTTATTCCATTCCTCATCGCCATGTCTCCATCGGTGATAACCGAGATTGGCGACTTTCCTTTCATTGCCTCCGTAAATTGCTCGAGAAGCCACACATAAGTCTCTTCAGTTTTATTTGCAATCACAGCACTACCATAAACAATTGTGTGATTGTGATTGTTCACACCTGAGAAAATCACTATAGGACACCTATACTTGTTTTTATCATACGTTGCATCAAATGCAACAACGTCACCAAACAGTTCGTAGTCCATCCTGCTGGTACCATCACACCCAAAAAAGGTGCTCTAGCCGTCCGTCTGAATCTTCCGTGTGACGTACAAACATTAGAGGGTCATTCACCGCCAACCAACGTAGGTACTCAACTGCGCTGGTGGCATCGGAACTTCGTAATTGCCTTTGTTTCCCAATCTGGTTGTATATATCCTACTTTCGGAATCCCACTTTTCCATATCCTCCTGATTGACTAGCAAAAGAGTTATAGATGTCAGGTGCACCAATACCAACCTTCCTTAGATTATTCATTTGCAATATATCACCATCAGTCATCTTCCTATGTGCTACTAGCATCCCCCTGTATGCCTCATCCACTGGTTTATGATTATGATCATCATCAAAACATGTCACATACCACCATTGGGAGTTCAGGTCAACATGAACCCGAAATTTTGCCATACAACCACATCTAGTTTCTGGCTTCAGCTCCCTTTTACGGTTCTCAATTGTTAGGCCATTGTCTTGACGAAAACCTTGCTTATGACACAAAGGTTTGTTGTACGGCCACTCCCTTGTTGTTCCTAAGTATCTTTCCTTTACGGGCAGAGAATCCATTCATTCTTCCATACCAATTGTAAAACATGTAGGCAACCTCCAAACTAGGAAAATGAAAACAACTTAATTCTTGACCACCCATTTTCTGAGGTCGAGACTAATGATGTCTTGCTTAGTGTTGATTGCAACACCTACATTTTCTTCCTAAACATTGTTGTTTTCCCAGTCATCAACGCTTATTTCATCTGAATCTTCATGTTCATCTAATTCAACTTCCACCGAATTGTCACATTCACCCTCTGACTGAATCGATATGTCGTCAAGCCCCTGTCAAATATAAATGATCCACTATTTAAAACTAACATTCACTTCACTTATATGAAAAACAACAGCCATTTTTATTTTGGAAAGAAAAAAACTGTATTGAATGAGAGTACAATATAAAAGAACCAAAAAAGAACATGACTTAATACTACTAAAACAGAAAATCATTTGAAATATACAACTGCAACACCCAAAAAATACCCAAATCAACCACTAGCGTCTTCATTAGAAAGCAACCTAATTGTATCTTAGCCAAGCAGGGAGATATCAGACTGAGACTCACCATAATTAAAATAGACAAATAGTCAACAACTATTTTTTGGTACACATCCTAATCTTGCAAAGAAATAAAAATCCCATCACCAAGATATTGAAAGATCTAATGCCCTGTCTCAAATACACTATTTTTACGTATAAATAACTCTATTTTTGTCCCAAAAGCAGAAAAATGAATGCATGATTAGAACTCACATAATATCCTTTCCCTAAGGACAAACAATCAAGCCACAAATTTCACATTCTTTAATAAATTAATCATTACAAAAAGCAAAAGATTAACTACATCCTTTTGAAGATATTGAGTAAGTACTCCTGTTCAACCTAACATTTCAGCTTACTATACTAAATTCAATAATTCTTGCCTTTCTCGTGTGCTACTTGATATTCATGTCAATGGTTACCAATAAATGAATTCCTGTCAAACACAACAATTTGGGCCAAGGAGAATAAAATTGATGATACTGGAACCACTCTGAACAACATGGAAAAGGAATGTCATTATTGGATAACCATTTCATGTATGTGGACTACTACTGTTATTAGGCATCAAAATGGAAGATGAGGTCCCACACGGTTTTCTCTATAGGTGTTTTCACGAAAGAACATGAGTGGTGCTATGCTACTCACAGCGCCTTTCATACATAATTTTTAAGAGATTAAATCATTAGGCATAATCATATTGTATCTAGCCAAGATAAGGTCTAAATACAATAGCAGATGGGGCAAGGCAAAAACAGGTTTTTTTTTTTTTCACACTCTTTTGTTCCGGTTTTCCATTCCGAGTGCAAGGAATGAGCATTGCACCCACCACAATGATCATGACCCTAAAGTGAATATTGAAACACCAGATCTATGAAAAAGCTCATGAGTACACAATACATTGAGCAACAGATGATGTTGGTAACACATACTGTAACAAATTTCCACTCATAGTTACCTGGCTTGTTTGATCTACATGAACACTCGAGGACCCTTCTTCCATCTTGCGCACAAATAGATCTGCAACCCCAGTTCTTGAGAGAGTTAAGACCAAACCAAAAATCACTCTAATCAACTACCAGGAAATATAACAAATGACGAGGAAGGCACAAAACTCAAGCAACACATAACTTGGTGTTAAACAGATCTGGGTTTCTCTGCAACTTCCCGCAGCTGGACGAACCCACCCACTGTATAGAGCACCTCGATGAGCTTCTTAACATAACCAATAATTCCCAGCAATGGCCTTCGCTATCTACCAAATAATAGATCGGGTTTCTCTTAGTAGATGGGTGTTCATTTCTCTCTGTGAGGGAAAACAAGGAAGAAGAAAACGCAATCAATCGGATCCTATTTTGGCAAAACCTCACCTGCAAATTTCGGACCCTTTTTTGCAAATAAGAGCTTTTATTTTTGACTGGTAAAATAACGTGTCAACCGGGTACCGAAGGTTAAAAAAGAACCTCACCCATGTACCAGTAAAACTGGTACTTCACACTAGATGGCACCAAACATTAATCTCCCAATTCCAGAAATAAGAATAAGAGACTAATAGAGAGATGATCACATTACCTTAGATGACATTAACGAGTGACTTCTCTCCCAAACGAGTGCAAGAACACCAAGAACTTGGTTGAGTTTAAGAAAAAGAAATAGGAGAGGTTTCTGTTACACTAGGGTTGCTAAAATTGTCAAAATGAGGGTTAACACTCGTAACCCTCTAAAACACTTCTATTTATAACACCAAGCCTCGAGCACGGCCGTGCTCCCCCCGAGCACGGGCGTGCTTAAGGAAGCACGAAGTCTACACTTTCCCCGTCAAAGGCCCCATTTTCCGACACGGTCGTGCTCCCCTTGGGCACGGCCGTGCCCTTGGCTCACTCAGCCACTAAGCACGCCTTCCAGCGTGAGGTTGTGCTGCACATGAGCACGGTCGTGCTCATGTGTCAGGAAGGGTTTTTTTCACTATAAAGTCCCACTTGACCCCATTTTAACATTCATAAGGCACCTTTCTATTAAACTTAACATAACATACAACTATACATACCACACACAAACGTATAGAGGCTTCTATACAAAAAACAGGGTGTTACATATCATGCTATGTCAGGTTTGGCATCTTAAAGCTCCTGAAAATATCAAGTTTCTGGTTTGGCTTGTGTGTCATCAAGTGGCCCCAACTTTGAGCCTTCTGCATCATCGTGGCATGCATCAATCTGCTGTTTGTGAAAGAAACTTTAGTGAAGAAGAAACTTTTCTCCATTGCATTAGAGATCGCGTCTCAGCTAAGACTTTGTGGGATGCTTTGGGTTTCTGTAGCGGTAACTTTTCAAATCAGATGGATCCTTGTTTATGGATTAATGAAGGAGTTTCAGGACCTCAAGTTTGTCTTTTTCTAGTGGGTATTTGGTGGTCTTGGCGAGCTAGAAATTCATCTTGCGTTGCAAAGGATGTTATTCCTCTTTATAAACTTATTGCAAAGGATAACAATCTTGTTTCTATCATCCGCTACTGTTTCGACGGAAATATTAACGCTGGTAGGATGGAGCGCTAGGTCAAGTGGAATCAAAATCAGGATCATGGTTTTGTTCTTAACGTTGATGGAAGTTGTTTTGGTGACACAAAAAAGGCTGGGTTTGGTGGTGTGTTACGAACGCACGCAGGATGGGGTTTGGATCTCAGGTTTTGTGGGAGCTATTGGTCTATCAAACAACCTTCATGCTTAGATAGCAACTTTATATCATGGTCTCAATCATGTTTGGCACTTGGGTTATAGGCATGTTATTTGCTACATAGACTCTCAATGCGTTATTGACTTAATCATGGCTCCTATACCTTCCACGCATATGTATGCCTCTATCCTTCAAGATATTTGTCAGCTTCTTGAGATGAATTCGGTGGTTAAGTTATTTCATACGTTGAGGGAAGGAAATCAATGCACTGATTTCATGGCTAAGTTTGGAGCTTCTTAGGATAAGCAATGGAGGATTTTTGAATCCCCCCAGGGTATCAACAACTTTTTGTTAGATGATATGGCTGGTAACCAGTTCATTAGATTGTAATTTCTTTTTGTTTTGGTTTCTTCTTTTCGGCCTTTTATATTAACAATCAATTATGTATTGGTATATTATTAAAAATATGTGACACTTATAATAACTTTATTAAAATTCACATTTACGAATGATTGGTTAATAATGCAGAAATTTTCGGTGAATATAGTACAATAAAGTCTAACTTCAAGTGTATTACTCATGAGCATTAATTTTAACTAATAAATCTAATTTGGAAAGGTTCAAAATATAAGATAAACACCTAATTCTTAATAAGAAGAGTTGTAAAAAAGATGGAAGATATATATTTAAGTTTAATTTAGATATTTTATTAATATAAAGTTTTTTACATTGTTGTTAAAACCCGAAAAGCCTGGTTTGACCGATTGAGCCGAGAATCGGCCGGTTCGACCAGTTGGACCGGAATCGGCCTGCCATCTGGTCTGGACGTAAAATCGTATTGAAAAAAAAGGACATAAAATCATCGAACTGATACGAAACCGGGGAAACAGGGCAAAACCGTGGTTCATCATGTTTAACCGGTTAAAAAAAACGTTTTGCTCCGCTAATTAGCAACCTTCGATGACCTCATTGCATCTTCGCCTCCTCCGACTTGAGAGAGGATGAGCTACAAAGATGATGGGGTGAGAAAGCAGCGAGAGGAGGCATGAGATCGAAGAACCAAAACATGTTACATAAAGAAGAGAAGTGAGATCGAACCATGAAGAACCAGAACTTTGTTACCGTGAAGAACCAAAACATATTACCTTGTAAGAAGAACGAGAATGTGTTATTGCAAAAAGAAGAGGAGTTACCGATCGAGTGAGAGACTGAGAGGGTATGGGGGATTGGGCCATAAGAAGTAGGGTATCCTTTTTGTTTTAGCAGAAACATGTTTAGGCCCATACTTATCCAACCCAGTCTTTTTCTTTCTTTCTTTTTTAAATGTAGAATGTGCTAAATAAGCCTAACTTCATCTTATTTTTATTTTTTCCTGATAGTTGGAGCAAAAAACATATAAGGAAGTTTTGGGTTGATGTGTCCTTGAAATTGGTTTTTTTTAACACTTATTGGAGCAAATACATGAATTACTTTTATAAATTTATTTACATAAAGTGCAAAAAGTATTTTATATTGTTAAGAAAAATATGAGAAATCAAAATTTATGCTGATAATACTTAATATCTTATATTAAAAAGTTAAAAAATAATATTTAATTATTATCAATTCAACCACGGTTCAACCATTGAACCTTGAGCCAGTGCATCCACCGGTTTACTGTCCGATCCGATTTTAAAAACATTGGTTTTTCATGTCATTACCCAATCAAAATATATACCAATCTTCAAGCATTCGGAAAACCTTCTGACAGAGCTACAACAATTACTTTATGAACTTAAGCTTGCATGGAACGCCGAAGTGTGTCATGTGTTGTGTTTCTCTAATTCGTTGGAAGCCATAGCCTTGACAAGAAAAGCCCCTTAACGTTTTCCCCGTTATGCCGCCATTCTCTGGGACATTCATCTTCTTCGTAGAGGATGGGTCGTTCAACTGCAACACATTTATAGAGAAGGAAATCAAGATGCTGATTTCTTGGCCAAAATGTGAGCATTAGGGGAATCAACTTGTCTTTTCCTCATTATGCCGTCGTCAAAGATGGAGGATGTGCTTCGCACGAATGCTACGGGAACAAGTTTCTAGAGAAGGGTCTCGAACTTGACTTGTATTTAATTTAGGTTATGTTTGGGATGATAGAGTGGGGTAGTTAGTAATGGGGTGAAGGGGTGAAAATCCATTAACCTGTTGTTTGAGATTTTCTTCATTAATGGAGTGAGGTGATTTAGGATGGTAACTCAAATAACTATACTCCATCCAAACCCTCTCATTTTCATACCCTCCAAATTGGGGGGTTTGGGGTTTTCTTTCATTCTCTTGTTAAACTTTCAAACAATGGAGTGAGATACTTTTATCTTTCCACTCCACTCCATTATTAACTACTCCATTATTAATCACCCAACTCCATCTCCTTGAAAACTTATAAACATAGCCTTAGGTTACTTTCCCTTTGTTTTGTCTTTTTGTCAATTGATGTACCAAAAATAAAAAAATAAAAAATAATCATATGTGTAATTTTTGAGTTGTTATTATAAGTAAAAAGAACATAAGAATATATAATTAGATGTTATTATACAAAAATTTTATTGAAATTAAATATCATATTTTTCCCCTAAAAAAGCAAAAGAAAAAAGAAAGTGGAAACAAAAAAAAAAAAAAAAAAATGAGGGTAGGAGAATTGTGTTCCGACCTAAGGCATCAAAAGGCTTTAGCTGCAACTTTTATTTATTTATTTTCCTCCTCCCATTTCCAATTTAATGGCCATAAGGCCCTTCTTCAATTCCACCTTCTCCCGCAATCCTTTTCTCTTTCTCTTCCGCGCTTCTCATCAATCTCTTTCATTCCCTTCTCCCCAACCTCCCTTCCTCCGCCACCTCGTCTCTTCCGCCCCTCCTCCGCCGCCCCATCCAAACGACCTCCGCCGCCGCTTTCGCCCGCCGCCACCGCTACCCGACACCCTGGCGCAGAAGATTGGGAAATCGACTCGCCGCCCCGGCGCTCCCTCCAAGGCTAGGGTTTATGCCGATATCAACGTCGTTCGCCCTAAGGAATATTGGGACTATGAGAATCTCACCGTTCAGTGGGGGTACCAAAAAATTCTTCTTCGTTTTATATCCAATTGATTTTCAATTTCTGTTAATTTCTGTGTTTTTTGTTTCTTAGAAGAAAAATTAGGGTCTTGTATATTCCTTTTTTAATATTTTTTTTTTTTTTGAAATTTTGAGTATTCATGCGTTGTGTGTTGTGAATTGCAGGGAGCAGGATGATTATGAGGTGGTGAGGAAGGTGGGGAGGGGAAAATACAGTGAGGTGTTTGAGGGTGTTCACTGCACCGATAATGAAAAGTGTGTCATCAAGATCCTGAAACCCGTGAAGAAGAAGAAGGTGAGTTTTTATGACCTGTTTTGATTATTGTTCTTATGTGTGGTTGGTGGTGGTGGTTTATGTTTAATTGGGGTTTGATGAATGAATTTGTTATAGGAAATGAAACAATTGTCATAGACAAGTTATGCTGGTGGCTCACAAAGTATGTGAGGCTGAAGCATGTATTGTCAATATGGTATAATTTTGACAACTTCAGAGTGAGCTGGAGATAGATGGAACATTTAATCTATCAAAATGAATCTTTTGTTTTGAATTATTTTGTTGTTGTTGTTATGGATGGGTGTGTGTTATTTTTTTTTTTTTGTATGAAGTTGTGCAACGGTTGGTTGGCGTGTGTAATACTTGGGTAACATATGGGTGGCTACAAAATTTAGAAACTACATATGTTTTAGACTTCTTGCTTCTATTTCTTTATGGATAGTGTACTCTATTCAGTCTATTGTACTTTGGGGGTTGTTGTATAAACTCCAGACAATCATTAACCAAAGTCTTTTTCCACTAGGTGGGATTGCTATATGAATCAGATGACACTATCAGTGTTTTGTCATAAACCATGTCCTTCCATTAGCTCCAAGTCCTTTTTAATGGTTTCTCCTATGACTTTTCTTAATCTCCCTCTACCTAAGTAATGGGCTATCCTCCATACGATGTATTCTTCTTATCGGGACTTCTAATGATCTTCTTCTCTCATGGCCAAACCACATAATGGAAGATTTTACTGTCTTTTTGTCGAAAGATACTACCCGCTTTCTCTTTAATACATTCATTCCTAATCCTATCTTGTCGTATATGTTCATTCATCCCTCGCAACATCCTCGTCTCGACAACATTGAGCTTATGCTCTTGTTGTCTCTTCACCACCAAACATTCAGTGCCATAAAACATCACGTGCCTTCTAATTGTGTGGTAAAATTTTCCCTTTTGCCTGAGAGGCACCTTTCGATCACAAATACCCCTCGAAGCACTTCTCTATTTGATCTACCCTGCTTGGATCCCTACGGTTTACTTCCTCTATTAATTCGTTATTTTGTATAATAGATCCAAGATACCTAACCGTCTTGTGGGATGGTGCGATCTTCATCTTTCACTTCTAAGCTAGTGTTAGAATGCTTCTTGCTGAGTTTACATTCCATATGCTTCATTTTACTTATACTTTGGAAGTTATGTGCTTCCAAAGCTTGTCTCCACAACTCTAGTTTACCATATATTCCCTCTCTCGATTCTCCTACTTGGACTTTATTATCTGCAAACTAGAACTATATTAGCTTCAAACACTGAATCACTTATTTTAGTTTGATTTTCTGTGCAAGGCTTGTTAGAATGATAGGTATTAATTTTTAACGAAAGCATGGTTTTTTTTTCTCTAGCTTAGGATCTTGAGGTTGATCTAATAGACCTTGACATAATCTTTTTACTTTCTAAATTTTGGTTTTTGATTGTTGGATGTGAATGGCATCAGGTGGCCATAGTGCTAGAAGTAGTTCTAATTAGTTCCATTTGTTTACTTAGAATAGAGATGCTCTATTATCAGAAGGCTGGCGGCTATTTGTTAATTTGTTTGTATTATAGTTGCCTCTCATCTTCTGGTTAAATTTGTAACATTGAAGAAATCTTAAATATGCTTCTGATTTTGAATGCAGATCAAGAGGGAAATCAAAATATTGCAGAATCTCTGTGGAGGGCCCAATATTGTAAAGTTGCTTGACATTGTTAGAGACCAGCAATCGAAGACTCCAAGCCTTATATTTGAATATGTTAATAACACTGATTTTAAAGTGCTTTATCCTACATTATCAGACTATGATATACGATATTATATCTTTGAACTTCTAAAGGCAAGTTTTATGCTCTAATGTTTATTAAGAACATTATGAACATGCCACATTTATCACTTTTTTTGGTCATTATTTTTTTTCTTGCTTCTCACTGAGTACAAGATATACTAAATGCTTGAAGATAATGTTGATTGTTTTAATTCTTGTGATTTTATTTTTGAATTAAATCAGAAACTGATTAAGACTTGAGCTTTTCGCTGCATAGATTTGATGAATACTTCTGTATGAGGTGTTGTGTGTGTTTGGATTAGTTACGAAAAGTTTATTATTTCAATAATCGATTACATGCATAATTGATTATTGTTTTAATAGATTATAATAGAATCAATTTTATTTGGATGTGTTTGTTGAAAAGTGATTTTAAGATAATCTACTTTTTTTTTTGTGTAAAGAAAATCACTTTTATATAGTAAATTACAAAAAAAATAGTATGAAGTTATTTGTATAATTTGATAATATTTGTTTGGTTGTTAGTTTTGTAGGGGTGAAATAAGAATAATGTTATTGATTTCAAAGTAAGATAACAGTTTTTTAAATAAGTTTTACACTTCTTACTTCTCTAAAAACAGTTTTTTGCTCATTACTCATGAAAATAGTTATTTTGCAATTTATTAGTTCACCTGAACATGCCAGCTTCTACTGAAAGACAACTTTTACAATGAAAGGTAGTTGTTTGGGTATCTTTCCCAAACACTCTTGTGGTGTGGAATGTGGATGAATAGTACATTTTGATTGGTATCTTAGAACTTGATGTCTCAGGATGGGTTTGTGTCATACAAGGGAGTCAGAGAACTTAATTTTGCTCCATAGGCTCTTGCGATGCAACATTTCATCTTGTTGTCATGATTACAATGACAGTTCAAGAACCAGTTCCTTTCTTTTGAAATCATTTATGAGTTTAACAAAGCTTTCTCACTAGGATGGCTTGCATGCAAAAGCTCCTTTAGCCATTCATATGTCCTGTGAGATAATGTGGTTTGTTTATCTTTGGTATTATTGATCCTTTTAGTGTCATTCGATAAAGACAATCTTCGATGAGGGAGGTACATATTGCTCAAGTTTGTCAGATGTTTTACTGAAGTACTAAAGTTAATTTTTTTCCAGGAAGGTTTACATTACAAATAGTGCTTTGCAAAAGACAATGTATCTGCATCTATACAACTGCTTATTCGTCTTACTTCTTTCCATATTGGCATTTTTGTTACACATGCTGTTACATCCTGGTGCTACTTATTAGCATATGAATAGTGCTACTTTGTTCAGTTTGTGATCTGTACATGCATTGAATTTGTTTACCAATTCGTAATTGTTTGTGGTCATTAACTTGGAAGAACTAAGTTATTTGAAACTTCTATCAGGCACTGGATTATTGCCACTCTCAAGGAATCATGCATCGGGATGTAAAGCCACATAATGTTATGATTGACCATGAGCAGCGTAAGCTTCGCCTTATAGATTGGGGGCTTGCTGAGTTCTATCATCCTGGGAAAGAATATAATGTTCGCGTTGCCTCAAGGTTCTTTTTTGTTTATCTTTCTTTTGTTGTTTTTTCAGATGATTTATAAATGGTCATTAAATAATTACTCAGGCAACATTTTCATAATTTCTGAACTGTCTGGTTTTGGTCTCCTTTTGGATATTGAAATTACTACTTGTTGAACTAAAAACTGTTCAGTTCCAAAATCTTAACTTAGAAGATTATGAGGGTTTTCCTTTGGTCAGGCACACGAGATAAAATGATCATTTGGTAAGTTCGGAAATTTTTTATAGGACCAAAAAGAAAGGGGGTTTGGGTCTTGGAAATTTCATTCTAAAATCAATCGTTTAGTTGGTAAATTTCAAATGGTGTTTCCCTCCAAAGATATGCTAATGCCATCCAGTTACAAAAGCAAATATGGTTTCCTCCAGAATGGGCGGGATGTCATTGGTTTGTTATTCTTGGTTATAAAAAAAAAAAAAAAAAAACTTGATTATGGTCACTTAACTGAGTTCTCTCCCTCTCCCTCTCCCTCTCCCTCTCATCTTTGTCATCGCACACATGATTTCCTACCTCCTTTTATGTGATTTGCTTGTAGATATTTCAAAGGTCCTGAGCTTCTTGTTGATCTTCAAGACTATGATTACTCTTTAGATCTATGGAGTCTTGGTTGTATGTTTGCTGGGATGGTAAGCAATGCACCTCCCTTTGAATGGAATTTTTTATTGTTTAGGGTTTATTCTTGGTGCTTATATTGCATAGGTAAACTCTAGAATCTTAAAATAATGCATGATATGTCAATTTCTCCTTTTGAATTCAATGTATGGATTGAAGTCTCCTGCTCCGCTTATCCAAGTGTGTGTTTTTACAGATATTCCGTAAGGAGCCATTCTTTTATGGACATGATAACTATGATCAACTGGTCAAAATAGCTAAGGTAAGTGAAGACCGTAAAGTGGACTTGGTGGAGTTTGTGCCAGATTGTTGGGTTATGTGTGTTTGGGTGACACTGATAACTCATTGCTGCTTTTGTTCTGAGTCTAAAGTGGTTTTTTATTTGCAACCTGTTTCTCATGGTGGATTTTGTTATGTTACTAGTGTGTATTGTTCTTGTATCTTGCCGCCTTTTGCTTCCTTTTTTTTTTTTGGCTTTTCTACATTAATGATTTCTCTGTTTACTAGAGTTTGTCCTGCCCCGTCTTGTTATAAAATTCTTTTGGTAAAGAAATGGAATGTCATTGCTGGCTTTTAGGAATGCCTTTCGTCTGTTTCCAACTTTTTGCATTATTTTTCTGGTACTGATCTTGCAGAACACTGCTTCTTTGTTTCATCTTTTTAAATAATTATAAATATAAATTATCCATGCCTGTGAAGTCAATATGAATTCTTCTGAAGTAGATTTAGGACTGCAAAGGATGTTCTCTAAGTTCTTAGCTATAGTATGATGTAGAAGCAACTTGAACATTGAAGAGACAGAGATGGAGAATTTTAGATTGATAATCTTCTTTTTCTCCTGCAATAGGTACTTGGGACAGATGAATTAAGTGCATATTTGAATAAATACCGCATAGAGTTGGACCCACATCTTGCAGCACTTATTGGGAGGTTTGTTTCTGTGTTTCCATCGTTCTGTATATATGTTGCTTTGGTTCACTAAAGTTATTATTTTAACTAAGACACTCCAATATCGTGACAGGCATAGCAGGAAGCCATGGACAAGGTTCTTTAATGTAGAAAATCAACACTTGGCTGTTCCTGAGGTAGTAAGCGGTATAATATCTGTGTTTTAGTTTACCTTATTGTCATTGATTCTCAATCAAAATTTATGCTGTTTTCAAAGGCGGTTGACTTTGTTGACAAGTTACTACGTTATGATCACCAAGAACGTCCCACTGCAAAAGAAGCCATGGTAAAAGCCCAATTTCTTAGTATTTTTATTGTTGGACTATGTTCTGTGACATACTTAAAATTTATTGGTTTGAGCATGCGGTTCACATGGGGCTTCATGCTTCTAATGTGATAAAATCCCTGTTAACTAGATCATTGCCCTGCAATTTTGTGCTTCTAACCCATGTAGCACCCATACATTTTGTAGGGGATTGTAGATCGTGCTTCTAATCTATGCCTGCCTCTCTAGGATATTGTAGATAGACTTGGACCTTTTTTTTTTAGGGGAATTGGATGTACATATATTTGTGCATTTTGCCCAAATTATATGGTTAACTGTTCCTGCCACCCAAGTATTTGGAAATAATATGAACTCATTTCGTAAAATGTTTTTCTAAATGAGTAACATGCTGTGCAGGCCCATCCTTATTTCAATCCTGTCAGAAATGCAGAAAGCAGTAGAAGTCGTACACATTGATTTTCTGATGCTTGTTGTGTTATGCTGCTTGCTATTGGTTGGGGCCGCCTTCTACATGACTGAACTTTTAAATCTGGTGGAACCTGCTTTTAGGAGATTCTGCTCCTATTTTGTTGTAAAACTCGGTTCATTAGCTTTTTCCCTACTTGTCTTTTGTTTTTGTTCTGTTTTGTTTTGTTTCTTTGGGCAAATTCAGGTCTCACCAATTTCATTTGATCGTGTGCTTCTAATTTGGAAATGAATTCGTTATTCAATTTCAGTGAAGTCGTACGCTTGTTTGTTTTATAACTTAAAATGTAAAGTCAACTATCATTGTTCCAGTTTCTTTTTAAGTTTGTTGGTTGAGAATAACTAGGTATTGGTAGTACTCAAAATTCTGATGAATGAGTTCTCAACCTTCTATTTGAAACCTGTAGCCATGTGGGTGACAATGCTGGAATAACTGCAAGCCAGTTTAACATCCGGTTTGAGAATGGTTTTAGTAGATTGAGTTTAACATATTTTCTAAGGGTATGAAATGCATATGGCTTTTGAAAATTGAAAATTAACCATGCTTTATAATCCAACCGTCATATGACAATTTCAGTTCACCACCTGTTTAACGTTAGCTAAAAGTATGGCATTCACAAAGCTTTTAGAGAAAATAGTAGCAATACACTCTGACACTTTCCAACATGCATTCTCCTATTGTATAAAATTCATGAAGGTTTGCCAGCTGTTGCCTTTTTTTTTTTTTTTTTTTTTTTTTTTGGGGGTACAATAGAGAGGAAACCAGAGAGAACTAGAACCTAAGAAAGTTTATGGTATCAGCCAACATCAGAGGGCCAAACGAGGTGCTGGCCCTGCATGAATTCCCTGATTGCATCTCAATTGCCACCTATTCTAGCCAAATGATCCGTACAAGTTCAATAAGGTTTTGATGTCCATAAGATGATAAGAATGTGATACAAGTGGAAGTCTCCAACCACATTAGGAATCGTATGAATACTATGAGAATATGACTTGCAAATAAATACCGCTTCTTATCCCTGTTTCAAGCCAACCGTAATCCCATTTTAAATAGCTCAAAGTTTAGCCTAGGTATTGTCAGTGAAAACCAAGTAACCTCGAGAATCCAAGAACCATCTTTCCTCATTAGGCCACCAAACATAGCACGGCCCGGATTGCATATAGTACCCATTCACGTTAATCTTAATGCCACCCTCAATAAGGAGGGAATAGAAGAGAGGGGCACCACCAAAACGCTATAATTGGATTTTTCTTATGCTGTAAATATAGGATAATGGTTGACATATATTTGATGTGCTCTCGTCACTTCACATATGGAGTATGTGGCAGAATTATAATGTATGTGTGGAGGAAACAATTCTAAATCTATTACATGAAGATATTTTTAGTCCCTAAAAATGAAAAAATTAATCCAACTTAGTTTTCAAAAAATAATAATTTAAATGTTGGTTATATTAGACATTTTTAGGATAAATTTTAGCAACACTTTAGTTTCTATCAAAGACTATTTTGACTGATATTTGAAATTTTTGAGCATCAAGTTTTCATGTTAGCAACCAATTTGGGTCTTTACATCATATAAGAAACACTGTGTGTGAAATGATATGTGTGCAACTGTGTGTTTAGCGTTATTCTATCAAATAACAAGTCAAGTGAATGCCAATTATATTATGAATTGGATTAAATCTCCTTTGAGTTATGGTCTGAAAAAAACAAAAATGTAGTTTAGGTTAGACAGTTCACATGGGCCGTTTGGCTATTTGGTCAAAGGTGGGTTCTATGGTGGTCCTGGGCACTAGCGGTGCTTAAATTTAGCTTATAGTAGTGGGTGATAATTGGAGTTTAAGTAAATAATCTATTTAAGGACTTTGTTCAGTTTGTTGCAATTGAGTGAGAAGGGTTTAGTTGCAGTTAAGAACCTCTTTTTTTCATAGGATAATATTTGTTGTCTCATAAAGTATACCATAATCCTTATCATGGATTATGATTGGCCAAGAAACATCAGCTCTCATCATCTCTAGTTATTAATTATTGGAAATTTAAATCAATTGATCAATCAAAATCTATGGCACGGGGTTGTGGCACACATTTTAGGACAACAGATGTTGTCTACTTGTCCACACACATAAATATTAATATTGAACACAGGACCACATATTTAAGGGATTCGAGCCACTTCAACTCAAACCAACACACGTTAATAGCAAATGATGAGTTTATCCACGTTTGTATTATTATTTTTGTTTTTGTTGTTGTTGTTGTTGTGCCAAATAATCTCTCTGTGTATTATTTTCTCCCTAAACTTTAGGTCATTATGTAGTTGTCTATATCTTCAATTGTTTATTTGATGGATCGACGAAAATTGCAAAATGGAGTAGTATACTACTTATTTGTATAACAGAAGGTAGGAAAGTTCAACCTTCTCACACAACCCAATTTATGGTCATCCATCTCCAATCTAATCTATTTTGCAAATGCAATCCAATGATACCAAGCAAGTTGTTTGTCTTCAGCCATGAATGTGTTAAATTTTTCTTTTGTCCCATTTAGAGGTTTCCTTATATCATGGATCTTGCTGATCTAAGCTTCATAACTAAATTGAGCACTGTTATGTCATTGTCGTAACCCGAATTTAGTAGTCATGACGGCCAAAAGAGAAAGACGAGACTTTCCCTTTCGTAGCCTATCAAACCTGCTCAATTTGTTTCATCCAAAACACCAAGCATCATTTTAATAACAATATATAGTATTGAGCTTTAGATCCATCAAGGTACTACAAAACATAAGGAATTGTGAAGTCATTCGTTATTCTTGTGTATTCTTGAATATTGTATATATCTTATAATTTAGTAACGATTTTTCTAACGAGTACCCTAATGATATTTTTTAAGGAATTAAAAGTGGAAAATATTAAATAAAAAGTATAAATGTTATCTTTTTTATTTAATATTTTCTATTTTTAATTTCTTAATAAAGTGTCTGCAATAATTCATTAAAAAAGTAATCAATATTACAAAAACAATCGATAGATTGTAACATGGTAAATTTGTGACTATATTTTATTTAAAGTATTTTAAACAAAGTAAAATACTAGGTATGGGTGGGCACATCTGACTAAGCCTTGCACCCATACTCGCTGTGGTTTGGGCTTAATTATTAGATTTCCTCTGTTGGTAGGTGATATATAAATTCCATGATAAATTCTCATTGAAGTTGATGATATTTCATAGCCTTGCGAGAGGACGTGTCCCTAATCTAAAATTTTAAGTAAAATAATAAAGTAACAATACAACACTCGAAGTGGAATATATCTTGTGACTTCCTAATTAAGATAAATTAATAACTTCTTTATGTATTATTAATGTTAGTTTATATTGAGGTTTAATTGGTCAGAGAAGTGAGAGCTCAACACTCAAAGAACAAATATCCCCAAGTTAATATATAGAAAGTAATTAACATACCACAGTCTCCAAATCCAAACTACCTTTGAGGGGCAAGAGTAATAACGTTCTCAATTTTAATGATAGATCATTGTGCCCTCACCTATAATATTTCCCCATGTACTACTTTACCAAGTTGCTTCCCAGGCACATCTTCCAAATCCTTCTCATAATTTATATGATTATTAAGATGATATTGTCGATCTTCCCACAAATCCATCAGCTCAAGGGATGTGTCCCTTTGTTTTAATCGAATCTAACAACTAAGTTGGTGGATTTTCTACCCACTTTATATGATGTAACTTGATGAGAGTGTGAGAGCATATACTCCATCTATGGAAATGAAGTGCCACATAATAACTGGAGACAAGGTTAAGACATAAATCCTGGAATATTCCTGTTTATGGGACATTCAGCATATAATCCGATATCGTGAAAAAAAAACATTGTGGGGACCATCTATGATCTAACTTGCATCGTATTTAAATATACCTTAGAATCTATCATTTTATGAACTTCGAGTCGCAAAACAATCTAACAAGTTATAATTAATTGCCCAAACCAACAACCCATAATTCATATAGAAATCCGATACAGTATTCATCCATCTCTAAATTTCTTTTTACAAATATATATAAATTTTTAAATGGATATGTTGGATATCCACCGATAAAAAATGATTAATAGGTGGTTAAGTGGTTTTTCGTTTTTTTTTTAAATAAGTAGAACTACTGCATTTCATTTAAAATCAAATCCGCAAACAAACTGGAATGTCATCAAAGTCTTGAGGATTAGTCATACTTATAGCCACCCTAGCCAGGATGGAGATCCTCTGTCACACTTTCCTGTCACATTCTATGTCCCCCACTAATTATAATTTGTCACTTAATAAAATAAAATCTTAACTCATTAATACTTATGCACATTCTCAGCTTTTGATTGGTAGGGGACACTGAGACATCATTTTTTGGGACGGTAGATTTGAATCCCCTAGCCAATGTATAAGCAACTATATTAGCTTCCCTCCTAGTTAGTGAATTCTATAGTAGAGTTTAAATCAAAAAAGAGAAAAACAAATCCCTACAATCTAATAATAGCACCACAAACTGAAAAATCTGAAGAGCTTGCATGAAAACTGTCCACGACGTATTTTGCATTGAGCTCAAAAATCACATTCTTCAAACCAAGCTCCGTCCATTAAAGAGCACTGAACAAGCCAAAAGCCTCTCCTTCATGGACAAGTTCTGGTTTTCGTTAAATAGTAATATATAATTTTATCCCATATACTTAACATCCAAATCATCCATATTACTCCCTTGATGAACTTTATTTGCTATTTGAATCAATCACTATGAAAAAGGCTTGTTCATATGAAAATTGTGATGAAAAATTTAAGGATTGTTTCTTTCCTTTTCTTTTCTTTTTTACATGAAAGACAAACAATTCATGTAGAATTAAATATCAAGCAACATGGGCATATGGTGTTCTACCACTCACCTTTTTCAACTTTAGCCACTAGGTGATGAGAAACTTGGAGAAGAGAAAAGATACATAATATTGTAATGTGTAATCATAGTCCCATCAAAAGATAAGAAGAGATACGTGACAAATTAATAAAAGTTAACAGAGTTTTTAAAGTTAAAATAAAAATAAAAATGAAACATGGATGCATGAGAAAAAGCGTGATCAATTTATTGTGATGTGATATCCACCAATGGATGAACATATTGCTTTTGTTTAGACGATAACTAAGAGCATGCCATCGCTGAGGAAATCATTTGTTACACCCAAACCCATTTTACATATGGAAAATGCTAACAAGTGTCATTATGACATTGTTTAAGGAATAAGAAAGAAAAATTTGTATGAGAAATGATCATTTTTAAAAATGTTACACTTTATTTTCCAACATAAATTTTTTTGTTATGAGTTCCTTAACCAATATCTCCAGGGAACTCGCTAGCAAAATCATTTAAATATTATTATTAATGTACAAGCAAGCTTAGTGGGAATTCTGTTGCATGGTTGCATATCACTAGTTGGATTCAGAATGGATTCCTGATTTGATTTTATAGCAAAGCCACCATGATCAATGACTTTTTTTTTTTTATAAATTAAATTAATTGCCCGCCCTTGAGATTTAATTTAATTTCATTCAACATTAAAAAAAAGTCATATTTATATTTTTTAAGAGGATTTTTTTAATTCGGGATGGAACTCAGGGTATCCATACAGGCCGCCACACCTCAGTAGCCGTAAGACTATGCAATGCTGAAGCATTGTGTTGGTCCCTCCATGGATGGAAGGGATGATAGCCTTAGAATTCATGTATGTGGGTGGATGATGTGATGATGAGGGGGTGGGACATGATGACACTACTAGAAATCTTTTTATTACCTGCAGATTTTCCTGCAGATTTTGCTCAAAAATTCGCAGGAAACAGGTTTCATGTAGATTTTCCTACGAATTTCACCTATAGTTAATACCTTCGTGGGTAATTTTTTCCTACGAATTTTAAAATCTGTAGGAAATTTCCTGCAGATTTTCTTGCGAAAAGTTTAAATCCGCAGGAAAATTCGCAGGAAATGTCAAAATGTCCTACAAAATTTCCTACGAATTTAAATCTATAAGAAAAAACCTTATTTCTAGAAAAATTGCAGCAAAATTCGCAGGAAATTCCTTCGAAAAATATCCGCAGGAAAATCTGCAAGTAATCCATGAATTTCTAGTAGTGTGACATAGTAGATCTTGTGAGTTGTGAGTTGTGAATTTGTTCTTGTGACACCCTTCTACCCAGCATGTTAAAAGGCAATTAATATAAATAATTTAATAATAAAAACATGCACTCATTTAATAAGTTTAAAACAATTGTCCATGGGTAGAAAAGTCCCACATGAACCAGTTACAACGCGGAAAATAAACCAAGTTCATAAATGATAAAACATGAAGTAACAACTACCCAACCCCGATGTCACAACTCAGAGCTGGTATAACCGTTCCGGAAAATTACATCCTCGGAATACAAAAGGAACAACTAAACAAAAACAGGCCCTAACTATGAGTGGCGGCTCCTCAGAGTCACTCCTCTCCGGGCTGCTCGTCATCCTCTGCAAATGCCAATCAGGCCAAACACAAACAATACAGGGAGTAAGATTCATGTAATCATATAAACAGCAGGGGAATAGTACGCAAGGTATACATACACATAAGCATACATCAACATCCAACAGTATCATAACAACCAAGTATGCTATGCTATGCAATGCATCAACTACTCCGCTACTCCAACTATGCATGTGGATCCAAACTAACTCAAGATGAACGACTTTGGAGTTACATATCCGTATTGGCCATAAAAGCACCAACACCGGCAGTTCACCAAACCTTGGGTGAACCCCATGGATAGCCAACGCATCAAACCGTGGATGCCTCATCACGGGGGGCCTCGGTCACCAAACCTTGGGTGACCTACCGTGGATGGCCAGATCACCGTACTCTCGGGCGATCTCCCCTTTGTCGAACCTCCCCCATCAACTACTCCAATGCTTTATGCAAATGGCACAACAACAAACAATCTCAACCACCTCCTTGCTTGGGCCATGAAGCTCCCAAGACTTTCAACATCAAACTCAACGTAACCTTAGACCCAAACCGTGGGGTCAAGGCTCCCTTGGCCAATAAGCACCAAGGTTCCACTCAACGTGCTTGGGTCTATAAGCACCCAAGACTTCAACTTATCAACGTGCGGTAACCCAACGGATACCGACTTAACATTTGATTCTCTAATTATCTTATATAATTAATAACCAAGTTGTCTAATCTTTATCTTTGATTATTTATCTCAACTTATCATCATAGGGAAATGGGGTTAAAAACCCCTTAAGTCCTTTAATTGTATCATTGTCCAGGAGGTCAGCACGGTCGTGCTTAGACCTTAGCACGGTCGTGCTTGGACACGTGAGGGCGTGCTGCCCTTTTAAGTGAAGCACGGTCGTGCTTCACACTCAGCACGGTCGTGCTCAGCAGCACGATCGTGCTGTTTGACCCGCTTGGCCGTGCTGAACAGCGCGGCCATTTTCCAGAATTTAAGTGGGAGCACGGTCGTGCTCCCTGTTCAGCACGGTCGTGCTCAATGCACGACTGCACTGTTCTGGGCAGGGACAGAAACCAAATTCTAACCAATTAACTTAGGGATTAAACCCCTTAAACTTAGTACGGTTTTTAAACCTATTTAACCAATTAACGTAACTTCATCAATCTCAAACTCATCATAACAACAATATCATCAATCAACCAAGGTCATGTCAAAATCAACAATTAACCTGCTATCATATCATCAACAATTATCAAGAATATAACACATATTCATAATATACCAAAACAGTTAGCAACATACAATTATATACAACAGACCAGGGTCATGAGGAACCCTTAACCTTACTCTACCCCACTGCCTAATGAAAACAATTCCCTTCTCCCCATACCTGGATTGAAGGTAGCTCTAACACTGCGCCTACTAACAACTGGTACCGTTCCCAAAGCGGCTCACTCCAATTATGAACCTTGGGCAAACAAGAACACAACCGGTTAGTTTCCAATCCCAAAAACACGAAAGGAAACTAAAAGGGACGAAACCATTACCTATTAACAACGAAGCAGATCAATCTAATCTCTCAAACGGTCCTCAAAACTCCACTATGGCGAAGAACGAAGGAGAAATAGCACAAGAACGCATTCTGGCTGCGGCTGCACCAAAAAGCAGGGTTTCACGTCGAACCCTTGGGTTCTGCTTACGTTTATATCATTCGGACCTGAGCACGGTCGTGCTTAACATTGAGCACGATCGTGCTCCTCTTAGCGTCAGCGAGACGCGGTCCACGCATTGAGCACGGGCGTGCTCACTATTGAGCACGGTCGTGCTCAACTTAAAATCAGAGACACGCTTCTGACTTTAAGCACGGGCTTGCTGGCTGATGAGCACGAGCGTGCTCATGTACCAGAAATGGACTTTTAGGCTAAAATCCCACTTAGCCCTTAACCAACATTTTAAAAACATAAACTTAACTTAATAAAACATTTTAATAAAAACAGGGTGTTACAGTTCTTATTCTAGATAAACCCTTCCCATACTTTCCGTTGCAGTACTCGTTGTCTTTTTCTACCTCCGCCGATGAACGTATACAAATAAAAAACGGTTTAGTATTTTTGGTAATGGAAAATTTAGGGTGAGGGGATGATTCCCCAGTCTCACTACTAGAAATTCATGGATTACTTGAGGATTTTCCTGCGGATTTTCATGCAATTTTTCTAAAAATAAGGTTTTTTCCTATAGATTTAAATTTGTAAGAAATTTTGTAGGAAATTTTGATATTTCTTGCGAATTTTCCTGCTGATTTAAATTTTTCGCAAGAAAATCTGCAGGAAATTTCCTACAGATTTTAAAATTCGCAGGAAAAAATTACCCACGATGGTATTACCTATAGGTGAAATTCGTAGGAAAATCCACATGAAACTTGTTTCCTGCGAATTTTTGAACAAAATCCGCAGGAAAATCTGCAGGTAATAAGAAGATTTCTAGTAGTGTCTAAGATAGGGAAAAATTTCGAATTCTATTAGCACTTACAAAGGGATTTACATGATCACCCCAAGGAGACTAGTGATGGCTCGAATCTGCAACCTGTCAGGTACGAGACCCTGTCATGCACCACTAGACCAACCCCTTGAGGTTAAAAACAAAAAATTATAGACAAATATTAATTATTAATATGTTATGTTAATAGAGGTAGGATTTAAACCTTCCACCTTGTATACCTTCCAACACATTTGTCACCTTATGACTCCCCGGAAATTATGGCAAATTCACCGGAGCTTTTTGTATGGTAAATTTCACCGGACAAAGCTGTGTTTGTTTTGGCGTTGACATGTGACGCCAAAGGAGAAACTATTTATGGAAGCATTAACTCAAACGGTACAACGCCAATCCAAACATGGAAGAATTATTGGCTTAATTATACTTTTGGTCCCCCAAATATAATGATCGTGCGATTTTGGTCCCTCGAGTTTCAATTGCGACAATTGGGTCCCTCAGGTATCGCGATTGTGCAATTTTAGTCCTCAAGTTCCAATTGCGCCAATTGGGTCCCTCGGGTATTATGATTGTGCAATTTTGCTCCCTCAGATATCATAATTATGCAATTTTAATTTTCAGTAGTCTACGTGGCACACGTGAGGGTAACTTGGCACTTAGTGAGACCAGCTTGATAACTTACATGGCATTTCAATGTGTCAATTAAAGTATGTGATGTGTCAATAATGCTATATAGGAATGCCATGTAAGTTGTCAAGCCGACCTCGCTAAGTGTCAAATCAGTCCCCAAGTGTGTCATATAGACTACTAACATTTAAAATTGCATAATTATTATATTTAGGGGACCAAAATTGTAAAATCATAATACCTGAGGGGCCTAATTGGCGCAATTGGAACCTGTGGGACTAAAATTGCACAATCGCGATACCTGAGGGACCCAGTTGGCTTAATTGAAACCTAAGGGATCAAAATCGCACAATTGTAATATACTTGGGAGACCAAAAATGCAATTAACAAAGAGGTATTCATTAAATATATATTTTATAAACATGACCTCTATCCAAAATAAACATAATTTTAGATTTACTTCGAGAGTTTAATTGGTATACATTTTTAGTGTAAAATTTTGCATTATCAATCAATAAAAAATTATTATATAGGTGACTCTTTTTTTTTTTTTTTTGTTCCTAGGCTAAATAGGTGACTTTTAAGTTGCTGAGAAAAAAAATCAAATATTTTTATAGATGTGTCAATTTTTTATTGACTGACAATGTAAAAAATCTTTATATTAACAGTACATGCTAATTAAATCCAAATTTCAAAGTGTGAATATGTCATTAATTAAGTTAATTAATTGTTAAAAATTATTTAAAATAATCAAAGAGCGCTTGGATGAGATAGCACTGGTCTCTTCCAGCTTAACCAGAGGTCTCGAGTTCGAATCCTGAATCTGGGAGTGCAGCAGTGTTAAAAACTCTTGAGTGAGAAATTTGCCGTCCTTGTGGTCCTACCCTACTCGAGGGATTGGTTTCCGCAGTTACGTGCTGAGGATATCCTAGGGAACCGAAAAAAACTCATGCATATTTGTAATGTTTTAAGGATGAACTACGAGATCTTCAAAAGAGGACTCAATATGTTTAGCATTGATAGTAGAATCAAATATATAATAATTAAATGATAATTATATATATATATATATATATATATATATATATATATATATATATATTATGCAATTATTAACATTAATATTGTTCTAGTCATGTTATTAGATCCACGACCCCATCTTGTTCAGAAAACCCTATTCTCTCTCTAACTTCAAACTCTCTCCCTTCTCTCTACACACACAGCCGCATGCCACCACTAGAGGGGGTGGTTTTGGGCCATTTTTTGGCCTGGAATCACCCATTTACTTCTTTTTTCTCCCTGTTTATCTAAATAAGTGATTTTTTCACATAGATCTATTTTTTTTCGTGTTTTTTCGTCGTCTATGTGCGGCGGTATTGTTGTTCGTCGTCTTGGTTAGGCGTTGTTTGGTTTCTCATCTTGGTACGGTGTTCGTTTGGTTCAGATTGGAAAATCTGCTTCGATCCATCACAGATTTGATCAAAAATTGGGCGTCAATGTTACAGATCCGGAGACATGGGTATTCCAGTGACTTTGATTTTGTCACTTTTGTAGGCATTTTGATTTTGCCGTGTTATGCTATTAACCTGGGTGCTGTGAGTTTGTTCGCAAATTAATCCTTTTCGGTTAATGCTAGTATCATACTCTTCATCACACTCCTCCCAACACATGCACCCTTTATTGTTGGGTGAATTTCATGTGGGATCATATGCTTTGGTGGGTCTCACATGAAATCCAATAAATAATATAGAGTATGTTGAAGAGGAGTGTGACAAAGAGTATCTTCTTAGCATTTTTCATAGGATTATTACCGCTTTACATGCAAAAGCTGGCTTTGGAGTGATTAATACAGCAATGTACCTCTTGGACGCAAGTGGTCGAACAAGTAATTGATATATGTCATAATTAACCCCTCTTATTGGCGGGAATCCACCTCACTATTAGCCTATAATAAATACTGAAACACCAGGGAATGTCTCATCATCCTTCATCTTTCATTTTCTTACCTTGTATATGTTCTTCATATTTACTAACTTAAGGTATTGGATCGAACTATCTTTGCATTTACCTCATTCTCATCACACAATCAATCGTGCTCTAGGAAAAGACCGAGCTAAAATGGTGGAGAACCAAATTGTACCTGAAACTAAGACAACACAAATATACAAATTCATAAAAAGAAAATATACCTCTATTTCTTTTAGCCGATGACTTTCAAATAATTAGATATTAAAATTTTAAAACTTTGTAATTATTATATTTATTTATGAGGAAATGGTTGAAAAGAAATAGGATGAAAGGTGATAATTCATGTACGTATATTTGAATTTGAATTTTCATGCTAAAAGAAGGATCCATGCTCAACTTGATCACACCACGTGTTGTGATAAGATGAACAATTGCATGAAAGGTCATTTCAAGGAGGATGAGAATACTACGAATATAGATAATAGATAATAGATAGATAGCTAGATAACATAAGATGGAAGGAGATGAGGGATGGGTCATTAGGTAAAAACAACAAAGGCAAATGAAAGACGAGAGGAGAGAGCACGGTCCGAGCCATGGCCGCACCCTTGTGTCGGACTCTTGGCATACAAACTGTTCAAAAACATATATAAAATAATAAAAAAATTCTGTTAACGAGTATCATAAAAATATTATTTAAAAAAAAGTTTATGTTGAGAAACTAAACATAACATTTTTTAATATATTAAATATACTATTTGCTTACGCAAAATTTATTTTCTTTATTTTTTAAACAATATCGTAAGGACATTCGTTAGTATTATCTAATAACAAATGCAAGAAATGACAGCTCCTCTTCAACCCTGTCTCTCTTTGCCACCTCATTGTTCAGGCCTTACACACTACCCTCAAGCACATCACCAAATTAATGACCATCCACCCCTATCCCTGCGTTTTGTCTCCTCCTTTGTCAAGCACAGCTCCAACATGTAAAGCTAGCTGTATACCACCTAAGGTTCACAAACAGGGGATGTCTGGGTGAATGTTTTGATGGTCAGGCCAGTTGCAAAAGCTCCAAAAGGATTGTGAGCCCAATAAGAGTGTAACGGTTTGCATGGCCATTAATGTGCAAAATATGATCCCTTTTAACTGGCTAGTGTCTATAGTTAGGAATTAAGCTTCATTTAAATTACGATTCTATATTTTTTTTTTCTTTGGTTGTCTTGTTTCATGAATTTTAATTTGGCTGCAATAATCCACTAACAATACGCGCTTATTCATCCTCATCCCATCATATTTGTACAATTTAAGGTAAAGAGATACCCCTCCGATCCTTAATATAAAAAATAAATGGATACTTTTATTTGGTCTAAAATATACTCCCTCCGATCCATAATGTAAGCAAAAATTCCCAAATTTTTTGGTCCAAAATATAAGCAAATATCAACTACTTCCATCCTATTTAATGAAGTTATTCTTAAAATACCCTTCATTTAATACAAATTTAGTTTTCCAATGACTCCTTTTATTCTCAACAACACAAGCTTAATAAATAAGAGGAAGGGTAATTTAGGTAACAAACTTAATTTTTTATTCCCAATGACTCTTTTAAATGAGATTAACTAACTATCTTAATATGTGTGTCCCATTTAATTTTTGCTTACAATAGAGACCGGAGGGAGTAAGAAACATGCATCAATTTTTACATGTATTAAATACTAATTTTTAATATTATCCTCATTTATAATATGATGTATATTTACGAGATATATCAATTTTCCATACAAGTGAGTTTGTTCATTAATTAGAAGGGGTATTTTTGGAAATTTATATGAATATTGATTACAATTAGCTCATTTCAATGCATTTTCTTGATCTGTGTGTTTTAGGGTTTTGTTTCTTATATTAAGGATCGGAGGGAGTATATGTAGGCTTTGTTTTTTCGATAATTGGAAATTCATTGATATATGTAGGCTTTATGTCACTGACCCAGAGAACACAAGGGCATTGTTGGCTTAAAATATTACAATTCTTTATTCTACGTAGTCTTGCATATGTTAAGAAATCAAAAATACAAATGTTGTGTTGAAAGTTATGTATTTAATTCTATGAATGTTTAAAAATTATTCTTTCAAATATAACATTTTTATATTTTGATTCTTTAACATGTTGGTTAAAAAATTGAAAATATTATATACTCTTATTACCATGCACTTGTTAATTTAGACCAAGATATATATAGGTCTTGCTGTTTCAGAGTGAGTCAATATTTGAAGGTCTCGATGATAAAGAATCGCAGGTAGAGCTGTCCCAAATTATGCCACCTATATGCTCTATCTTATTACAATTTCTATTATTAAATAAATCAGCCAACCAAGCATAAAATTATTAAACAAAAAACTAGAGAGGAATATCTATACCATTACATAAAAAAAGCGGCAGTTATTAATTAAGTAATAATCGATCCCATAAACATTCCTCGAGCCACACCATCCACACACAAATTTTCTTTATTTTGTTATCATGCATGGTCAACTTGGATCAATTCCACTTTCCAACTGTCGTAATATGTTTTTAATCAACCCATTAACTACTATGCTTCTCGTTCTTTCCTACAGGGCTAGACAATTTGCAACATTATTGTAAACATGCTGCCTAATTTTGTTGTCATTTGTTTAACCCCGAGACATTAGAGGACTAATATTCATGTTCAGCCAATTATTTTAGTTTATTTTTGGATCCAACATCGTTAGCGTTGTTCCTCTGACCCTAATTTCTCCATGTGGTAGCCAAGAAGAGACATGGCCTAATCACAGGGCTTCTTGCTCGGCATCGGGCCTACAGCTTTGGTTGTGCTTCGTGACAAGCAGTGATGAGTATATTAATAAAAAAAAATTTAAAGGATATTAATAATGTTAATTACATATATTTATTTATACATATATATATAATTTTATATTTTCGTCAAAAAAACATTTATATTTATATAATATTCACATCTAATTATAATTGAATTTATTTAATTTTTTTATTCATATATACTATATTAATGTCGTATACGTAGATGTAATAAATTAAGATGTGTGTGGGTGAAATTAATCCTGCACTTAACATTTTTAAAAGGGTCTTACTAAAAATATGGGTTGAGGTCTTGAGGATTCCAAAAGAAGCAAAGTTTTCTTGAAAAACAAAATATCTCATTTCTCAAAACGATAAATACATATTTCTATATAAACTCACTATTTTTTTCCTTGACTAGGACACTTATTAGTATTTTTTTTTATAATATATAAATAAATGGAAGAGGGCACGTACGGAACCCAACCTGTATAACAAAAAACAGGGAACAAGATCTCTTACTTTGCTCATTTCTAGGTGATTTGTTCCTAACTGTTTCTTTGCCTGTTTTTTTAACATATATACGGAAGAAACACATAATTAAAGAGAAATGATATTATGACACCAAAAGTTGACACCAACTTTTGACACCATGGTTAATTCAGTATATTGGTTGGTTAATCAATCAATAGTATCAAAAGTGAATTAATCAACCAATATACTGAATTAACCATGGTGTCAAAAGTTGGTGTCAACTTTTAGTATCACAATATCATTACTCTAATTAAACACGATACGTGTCCATGACCCATGTTCTTCTTCTTGGAACGATATAATGCTTCCAAAATCTCAATATTTATCACATTATTATTAGTACCAATTTTTAATTTTTATATTTGAACGATGCCGTGTGGTCCGATCTCTTTTTTTTATCTATTTTTTTTAATGCTGATTTATTGTGTACCCATGATATGAATACGAAATATTCATTATCGTTAATAGTGACTAATATCCATCGGAAAACTTATTGAGCACATAAGATGAGTTCTCTCATCCCAACCAGGTTTTCATCATACACAAGGAGAAGGATTCAAACCTCCTACTACTTTAAACGCTGATTTTAGTCTATCAAATATGTGTGACATCAATTTGATTATTTAAAAATAGTTTATATAAATTTAATCTATTAATTGAAAAAAAAAAAATCTTTTTCATTTTTTAATCATAAAAATGATATTAATTCACTCTCTTAATAAAAAAAAATTATTAACATATATCTTATGGTTTTTATACAATGATAATTTTGATGTCATTTTTAAATAAAAAAAATAGATTATTATTTAAAAAAATATATACTCAGATTGATACCATATGTATTTTTGAGAAACTAAAATGTGTGTTTATTCTTCCTTATATTTCCTTTATATAACAAACTTATCAAAATTCATTAATAGGATCCATAAATTATAGTAATCCCTACAATATAGTCTCTTCAATATACTTTTGCTTATAAAAAAAAAAAAAAAACTGTTGACAAAGAAAAGGATAACGAAAAAAGAGAAAGGAAAGATCAGCTCCAAATCATGAGGTAAACGTTTGCTATTTGATGCTTCATATCAACCCAATTAAAGTAGTATTCCTAAGACTGTTTATTTAAGAATAAGAATGGAATATGACAAAGAATTAAAGCCAAAAGTTTCGCGGGAAAGAATCATGCGCTTAGCATTGATCTTCCCCTGTCCCAACCTAAATTCATAGGCTTATTCTATCGTCATCTTCTATCGAGTAGGTATTTTGGATTTGATCCCAAGTTTTGTTCAATGAACGATTGAGTAATTATGAGACAAAACAGTTTGTTTTAATGAGTGAGATTCCAAAGTAGCTTCAAGACCAAAAGTATAGATTGATCTCTCTAGAAATTATTCTTCATAATAATCAGTCAAAAAAACTAAGGTCTAACATTTAATTATGATGGGCAATCTTTTGAAATGCTTTCTTGATTCCAAATCTTGTGGAGCCTTGACAACCCTAATTTTAATTATTAATTAACTGTGAGCAGGAATATCATCTTGTCATTTTAAATTTATCCACTTTATTCTACTCCCAAATATGCATTGCTAGGGTATATTTAAGTAATATGCCTCTGTGTTGACCACCAAATTGTTCGAAAGAAAAGTTGAATCTTGAAATCCACAATGATCTTCTGAAATTAGATAGTTTGCATGTTTAACTTTTTTTAAGTACTTGATCATACTTTTTTTGTATATATATGTTTTTCAAATAAAATTCTAGATTCTTTTCATTATTAAAACAGAAAGGAACTTTCCTCAAAACAAGTAAGTAGTTCCTTGTAGAGGCTGTTCTTGATTAATAAGTACAAAACTCTCTTTGATGATAATAAGACACTAGCAAATAACAAGGAAGAACTAAACCATTGAGTTACTGTATAATTTTCGTGTAAGTGATAATATTCATTAATTAAAACATTGTGATAAGCTTAATTGTTCAATTGAGATATTTTTCAACTTTGTTTGGAAAAAAAAAAAAAAGAGATATTTTCAAATAAACTAAATAAATTTATTTAAGGAGTACGAGGATACTCCAACCTCTCTCTCTCTCTCTCTTATATATATATATATATATATATATATATATATATCAAATATGAATATTTTATGTTAACAATATATTGTTATCAATATGCCTAATGCACTGAATTGGGTAGTTTTTTTTTTTTTGACTGGAACTGAATTGGATAGTTAGACCATGTAGGAAAAGAAATTTTAATTCCCTCTGATTTTGCATTTAATCAACCTCATGATCTCACTATTACCAAATCAAAAGTGTTAATGAAATCAATATTTACTTGTTTTAAGATAACTCCATTTGTGTGTAACCATAAGGATCACACCATTGCAAACCAGACAAGTATTCACAATTTTATATATATATATATATATATATATATATAAAAAGGAGCATGTCAAGTAACAACTAATACTTATTGTGAGAAATTATAACTTTTAATAACAGCCGTTGGAATCTTCGATAAAATTTTTTAACACCTATGAATCTTTTTCTTAGCATGTATGGATTTTTATTTTTACACTAGTACAGAAAAGGGATTTCACATCCGTTTTATTTGCTTTTCACGTCGGTTTTCAAACTGATGTTGACAAGGCCGATGTGGTTTATTGCCACTTTTCACATCGGTTTTAAAATCGATGTAAAATATTCTGTTTTTGCAAGATAATAAATTCTGTTTAGCACTTTCCACATCGGTTTCTTAAAAAACCAATGTGGTAACCCCACTTTCCACATCGGTTATTCTAAAAACCGACGTGGAAACTTAGTTTTTCACATCGGTTTTTAGAATAACCGATGTGGAAAGTGGGATTACCACATCGGTCTTTTAAGAAACCGATGTGTAAAGTGGGGTTATCACATCGGTTTTTTCAGAAACCAATGTGAAAGTTTTTTTTATTTTAAAAAAAAACCCCATTACAACAGTGACAGTCCTTTCCCCTGTTTCAGTAATCCAATAATCCAGATCAATACAGAATCTAAATATTCTCAACAGAATCACTTTTGTACAACCAAAACACACTAAATTAAAAGATTACGAACAATAAATATATTCAATTACATTCAGACAACAAAGATAATTAGAAACCAAAAAGTTACATAGGATATATTATAGATTTCATGTCAAAACATATATCAGTCAAAAGTACACTATAGCTAGTACATGATGCGTTTATAAACTAACTACATACAAACTATTGTTGGTACACTTCAAGAAAGAAAGCTGCCCAATGCATCCTTATGTTTTTTATGTCGGCATCAGAGAGTGGAGTTGGATTGTTGAATATCTGCAAGTTTAATTGGACATAAGATTATATCTTTTAAGTAATTAACTAAAATTAAACATATAACGAATCTATATATAATTGTTACAACTAATTGTTACCAATTAGCATTTACCTCCTGCCATCTTTCAGTGATACCAGAGGAGATAATTTCGACCATCCACTTCATCACATAATATCCACATTCCCATGATCCACGTTGTCTACGGGATTACGTATAAATGAAACCCAATCATCATATGAGGAATTAAATAGAAATCAATAATTATACCCACCGCGCTTGAAGCGTTTGAACTAATAAATATCTTACGTTAGGAATAATCCATCTAACAGCCCGACGCCTTTCACCACGCAGCATGCGGCTTGCATCAATAGAACTATCATAAGAAAATAAACATTAATTAAAGTATATCTAATAGATTTCAGATAATTAAAACAACTTCATTACTGATTATAAATTATTTTAATGCTTACGTTTCCATGATGTGCTTCAGTTCATTCGCCGGCTTATTTCCCATCGAGCAGAAGAAGACCACGGCATTCAACCGAGGGCACAAGATCAACAACTGCCAATGTTGTCTGCATTTGCGGAACAATTAGTGACTAAGTCATATATAGTTATAATTAAATGGTACTTACTTATTGAGATAAGGCGCAAGGTAGAACTGATGATGGTCTTGGGCAAGTATATCACGTATGATGGCGACTGGGTCTTCTGATGTTAGGAGAACATCACCCTGAATGAGCATGGGGTCAATGAACCCATAAAGGGTGAGGTTGCCCTGATCAACTAACATGCGATGTAGATACCTAATATATTGATAAAACATGTTAATTGTCATAGTATTTAAAATTTAATTATTTAACTTATAAATAAAATGTACTTACGTGCACCATAACGAGATGTGTGCAGCACTAGCTATTTCATGCTCGAGCACCATCTCCATAATTTCCTTCTTTGGGATATACAGTTCGCCACCTAGCCTGGCATCATGTTCCAACCTTACCAAAGCTGCATCAACCTCCATGGTGACAACCTGTATAGCAAGAAGTTTAAAAACATCACCAGGATCCCCTTTGTCAATCCCCTAAACAACAAAAAAGATATACATTAGTAATCATAGTTAAGTTATTTCATTCGTAATTAATTGAATGGTCAAATGAATACCTTGGCAGGAGCAGACTTCTCTGGTCTTCCTGGATCTGACCTTTTAGGCAGAATATCATGATGATCATCAACATACAGCTCACACCTATAAGGGGCGTCATCATCATCATCATCATTATCATCATCATCAGGCTGATGAGGAGGATCACATGAACCCTTAGTGCTCACATGGACAGAGGCTTGGACAGATGGTTGGACACTTGTGAATTGCTGGGACATAGCAGCCATTATTGCCATCTGCTGGGAAAATTGCTGGGCCATCTCCTATCTAAGCTCATCTGCAATCTCTTGTTTTAGCCGTTCTCTATCTGCAGCAACATCCCTGTGGCATTGGTGTGAAGATGAACCATGGTATTGGCGAATGCCAACGCCCCATCCAACACCAATGACACGACCCGGGTGGTCTGGTTTACCGATGGCAGCAGCTAAGATATCCTCATGTCCTCTAGGAACAAAGGTTCCTTGAGTGGCCTGCTCGTCCAAGGCATCCTGCAACATATAAAATTTTAGGTCACATTACAATTCAGTAACATTGTTAAAATCACAATTACAATTCAAACTATAATTACAATCTTCTCAGCTACTTGGCGGGCCTCCTCAGATGTATATTGTCCCGTTTTTCTTTGTTGGGCCCTCTTCCATTTACGATGGCGTGGGGGTGGAGGTGGATCAACAACTTCTGGATGATTTTCAGCGGTAGGATCTGCCTGAGATGCTGCTTCCTGACATGCTTTCTTTTCCTCTTCCACCATGGTCTGAACAAGCTTTTTATATCCCCCACGAGACAGTACATGGGGGTAGATATTCTTGCTTTGGTTTTCCTGCCCCTTTTTCCTCTTCTCCTGTTATAAATAGAAGACAATTAAATTACATAAGTAAATTAATGAAATTACATAAATTTAGAGACAACTCAAATAAGTTAACCTGAAAGCTGGGATCATGTCGGCTCTGAACAAAGCGATCCCACGTCGCCTGGTCAAGAAACGGGTACACCTCCAGTGGGTTCTTTTCACAGCTTGGATTAAATACATAGTATCTGCCCAGGTCCACCTTAAAACCCCTCCAACGCTCACCAGCATACTTTATCCAACGCTTCTTCATATCCGTCGCATCTGACAAGTCAAAGATGAGCTACATTAACACCAAAAGAATCAACAAATTACTGTATGATATTAATAAGATTAAAATAAAGTAGATACAAACACGGGACGTAAAAGTATAGATACTAGAATACTCTCCCATATCTGATCCTTCACGCCCTGAGGTACATCTTTCCAACGCTCAATAAGTATACTAGGCCTGCTTCGAGCAAGGGTCGTCACAAAACTATTAAACTGCTCTGCCATTGGCCCAATAGGATTGAGGTTACAATCAAAGTCGATTCTTATCCTTTGATTTGAACCACGCTTGGCAGTCAAATTCCTCATTCGTGTGGCACGTCTACCCTTTCTACCCGAAGACAGGGTCTCCGACCCGCTGCATGAAGGAGGGATATCCTCAGAATCAGCCATGTATACCTGTTTAGACAAAAAAAAATGTCAGTATGTCTGGATAAATATCAAACATAACTTATAAATATCGATCAACGTAAGCATAACTTATAAATATCAACGTAAACATATAATATGACTTTAAACATAACTCAAACTAAACTTACACTATGGTCAAGTAGTAACGTTCTCCCATAACCCTTCTTGGTGATCATTACGAGTAGCATGTACATTGTCCACTTCATTTTCCTCATTGAAATTAGGCACCCGTGTTGAGAAAGAAGGAGTGTCAGAAATATCAAGAGTTGAATCTTGATTTCCCTCACTACCATTATACATGGTTTTTCGCTGGAGAACCACTGACCACCTTTTGTTAGAAGGATCACGGATACAAAACACTTGTTTTTCTTGGGATGCCATGATGAAAAGCTCTTCTTTATTACCTACCTTATTAAGGTCCACCAATTTGAATCCTAACTCATCGGTTTGCACACCATTGTTACAGTCGACCCACTGACATTTAAAAACAAGCACTCTAAACTTCATGTAATCAACCTCCCAGATCTCTTCAATGATTCCAAAGTATGAAACAGATGCCATAACAGGGTTTTTATCTTTCGAACTAGAGAAATGCATGGACTCAGCGACGACCATAACCCCACTATTTTGCATAGTACTTTTGTCATCCTAGGACTTTTTATAGAAGGAAAA